>CM017584.2:10552891-11752891 GCA_007844105.2 Rhamnella rubrinervis | reverse complement strand
ATATATATATATAGCTAGTTAATTACTAATGCAGTGAGGTGTTAGAAGCAACCTAACATATATTGCTATTTATGTTAATGCAAACCTGAGTGCATGCTTTTTATAGTAAGTAATTTATTTTTATTTTTTTTTGGTGTAGCGAATATCAACAATTACAGTTTCGAATTTAAAATTATTTTTCAGAGGCCATTATTAGCCGAGCTGTTGCGTAAAAATGAGCTAATGACTTGAGAATTAGTACTTTGCCACCAAATTAGTATATAGATTTTAGTAAATTGTTTTTAAATATGACAAACTTATTAATATAAACTGACCCCGTTATATTATTTAGTCTGTCACATCTTAGGGTTTATTTTAAATTAAAAAAAAAAAAAAAACACCAAATTGACAATGGACTCGAAAGATTAGGTCAAGGCTAATTTATGATTTATTTTCTATCTTTTAAAAGAAAGAAAGTGCTTGTTAAATAATTGGTATTGATTGTTGGTCCATTCGCCATAAATGAATGTTATTTCCTGGCACCACCACCACGTGCCTCTCACACTTTTACTAGGAGACCAAACTTCAAACACACCTAATACTATTATAATTGTTAATAATTAATTATTTATTTTATTCCCACTTTAATTTTTTTTATTTGATAAGCCAATTTAACTGATCATCGTACAACTCACTATTTTCATTGACTGCCATATCACATGGATTTTATTTTATTTGCTGTCACTTTTCTTCTTTTTACTCCAACCCAAAAAAGTCTATTGGATGCCCATATGCTTCATAACACACACTCTCTCTCTCTCTTTCTCTCTCTTGTCGGTGGAACTTCTCGATTGCATCCCACCCAAATTAAGTACTTTCTTTCTTTCAATTACAATTTAATTGCATATTTATGCTTTTGATTACCTTGATCATTGCAATGTTAATAATTAATGAAAAATATTTTTTAAAAAGTAATATTAGCTTTTTGCATTTGGCACGCTGTAAGTGGATATGAATATTATATATATAAAAATAATCCCATTAAATCATTACTAATTACACACGTGTTAAAGAGTCAGAGTCAGAGTTGGCAAGAATCTTTGATTATTTTTTTGCTTTTTACTTTTTGATTATATATATATATATATATATATATATATATATACACACGCTTATTTCTACAACGTGTATTCAAAGGAATAAGCCCAGAATGCATGTGCAAATGCATTCTAGTATCCACCTCCATTTGGTATATTCATTGTCAACATTCATTTTTCTGATTATTAATAAATATTAAAAGACAAAAGCCTCCAATAAGAGCATGCCATTTGGTAATACACTTAAGGGGATAGAAGAGTAGTATTATTCGTTTTGTTTAGTCCAAAATCCAAATACGTAAAATAAAGAAAAAGAAAAGAAAACTTTCTAATTTATTTCTCACCGAAGCATAGGGCTCTAATTATTGCTTTAAATACTCTTACACAGACACGAACATGCCACGTGGTGGACCAGCTGTGTGTGGGGTCCATAGATAATAGAAGGAAAGCTCCAATCCCGTGTGGGGACCGGACGGACCCACAGCCCAAACTTTATAAAGTGTGGGGTCCCGTTTGGAAGCCCACAAAACCACGAGTGATGACTGTGACTTGGTTTTGTGAAAGAGAGGATACAGCTGGCATTTGTGTTTGCTCGGGTGGAAAGTGTGAAGAGTGAGCCTCAAGTGTTTGGCCGAGAAGATCTAACAGGTGAGAGAAACTTCGGGCAGCTTTTTCGGGCAGACAGTACACCTACCCTGGATTTTTTTTTTTTTTAATTTTCTTTTTTTTCGACGTACAGTTGAGACCCAGCTCATCACAGCACCCAATACCCGACTGTCACGTCAACTCGGTTGTACCTGTACGGACTTGAGGTGTCCTTTTGTGTTTCTGGGCTGTTCAGTCTCACTTCATTTGCTTTGGGACTTCGGGTTGTGGTTTTAGACTTGGTTTTTTTTACCACCAAAAAAAAAAAAAAAAGTTTATATTTTACTAAAAAAATAATTAATATGTTTTTGAATATGAAATATTTATAATCAATTTCTGTGTCCTTTTTCGTCCTCTTCACTTTATTTGATTATGGGTTGGTATAGCTTGTCGATTGAATTAGCAATAACAGTATGATTTAATGGTATATTCCGGCCGAGACTCACTCTGACATAGCACTCAGAGAAATTACTCAAATCTTCAAATTCAGAAATCGTCAGACCCTGGAATGTGTAATGGTATTTATAATTTTCATTTATGGGGAACAGATACTTATTACGTACATACATGCATAATTGCACCCCATTTTTACCCAACAAGATGATCAGCCAGTGCATTTGTACCTCAGAGAACAGCGGACACCAGTTGTTTTGTTCAAATTTTTTTACAGAAATATATGGACTTTTATGGTCTGTCTTTGGATTTATTTTTCACTTTAATTTTGTCATGATATCAGTATGAACAAGGTTTTTGAGTGTAATGGTCGAAATTCTTTGAGACTGATTGGTTTGAATTTTGGAAATAATTTGTTGTTTTTGTTAATTTTCACAACTGTGATTGGTTAATTTTTAGAAGACAAAAAAAAAAAAAAAATCTTCTTAAAATCACAGAAAGATGACACTGACAACGTTATTGATTATTATTTTTAAAATAAAATTTTCTCTTTCTACTTTTTTATAATATAGCAATAGTATACATTTAAAATATATATATTTCATTATAAATTTTAAGTTTAAACACTATTTTCAAAATGTCATACCCATATGAATTTCTCTATATTACAAATCACTATAATACTTTCTTTCATTTTATTTTTGAACAATATAACAAAAATAGAATTTTGGAATCAGAAAAAACAGAAGCAGTCAGAGACATTAAAGTGAGATATGTTCAATACCTAATCCTCAATATCTGTTCTTCCAATGAAGTGGCTAAAGACACACACAACCAACATCATCCAAATGATTATCTATTTTTTTTTTTTTAATAAAAAAAAGAGATACCATAATGGTTATATGCATCGATGATGTTGTTGCTATCAATACCACAGTGGATCTCTTACAGGAATGATGTCAAAAAGTTGCCAAAGCAAAAAGAGGATCTCATATTGCTAACATTCTTATTAATTTTGTTTTTTGGGTTAAATAGTACTTTGCCCACAAAACTACAAAAATTCCACATTGCCACCTAATAAAGTCTTCTTATATGACTTTAGCATAAGTACTCTTACCCAAACCACAAGATTTAAATACAATAGAATAAAAAAGCATCCAAACAAACGTAGTATAGTTAATAAGAACGTGCTTATCGACAAAGTAATTTATGTATTTATTTATTTATTTTTTAAAAAGGAGCACAATTATAACCCAGGACTTGGCCTCAGAGGCAGGACGGCCATAACCCTAAAGGGGCATTCGGGTTGACAAGTTATAGAGCTATAGTTGTACTGTCTAACAAATAGAGAGAGACAATTTTATAATAAGAGATAGAATTGTTACATGTGTCAAATGGAAGCTAGCTTTGCCTTTGAAAGTATTCTCATTTCTAGATCTAAGCCATATAAATATATATTACAAATTATGCATTAGAATTCTAAATGCATTACATTAATAGACTTTAGTGCCACGGACAAATATTATGCTCATCAACACCTGAAGGTGAAAAATCAGAGGAAATAACATAATTTCTGGTATTGATAATCATAACTTTAAATAAGTTTAGATGAGCAGCTTGGTTAAGTACGTTTTTTGTTCACACAGCTGAAATGGTGTCTGTAACCAGGTGGTCTTACTGTGTCGTTCTGTTCCTTGCAGTGAGAACTGATACTTGAATATGCCTGACAGAGAATCCAACTCAAAATTTCATTACCTAAATTTAACTAGAAATGCAACAACCGATTCAAACTTCAATGAATCATTGAAATGCTCAGCCGCATTTGGTCAGAATAAACTTAGAATTCTATAACTATAATGTTAATCAGGACAATCAGCTGTGGAAAATTGTTTGAATATTGTAAATGACTGCTGGAGAAAAGAAAAATCTGCAGGGAAAAGCCACCAAACAACTTATGCCTGAACAACTAAAAAATTGCAAGAATACGTTGTTACTTACATTATCATGTTTTCCAAGTTCGAATGGTGCCATCCACAGAGGCGGTTATCATACAGTTGTCCTTTGGGTGATAACTGACACTTGTTACCTATTAAAGAAAAGGGGAAAAAAATTACAATCTTCCAAATAAGCGTTTCCTTAGAAACAAGTGATTAGAGGAGATACCATATATTGACTTGAACATCCTCACAAACATTTTAAAACTACATTATTTTGCTTAAACTCATGACCAAGCTTCAATATGCAGATTTAAGCATTGTTGTTCTTACATGTAAAGTATTAGCCATATAACAATTGACATATTCAAATAGGATCTCTATATGGTAAATCTCAACTAGAACCCAGTTGATATGCAAATAAAGAACTTTTGATATATCAAGGAAGCAAACGTTAAATGGCAAGTAAAAAACATTTTCTGATAAAGGGGTAAGTGAGAGACTTAAAGAAACTAAGATGCACCAATCACAACAATATTTATCACAGAGAGCCTCAAGTCCTCAACTAAAATGACTAATTTCCGAATCCACATACGTATGGCGCATCACCAAATAAAATCACTGAGAGATGGAATTACACAAATTTTCTGTTTCATGGACAAGACTAACTTATTTGATCCTGCACTTCCGCATACACCAAGGAAGTTCTCTTTAATTTTCTAATAATCCTAACATGTAACAGTGCAAATAATTTATTAATCACCAAATCAGATTATTGGCAGCAGTCATCCTGATTAATAAAGTGTAGAACATATATGAAATTCAAGATTCCATGAAACCATATATTTTTGAGATAAATGAAACATTATTTGAGGTGGTTCACTAATTATTAGAAATCTTTTCTAACTGAAATTTATGGAAAGAATTCTAATTGTTGAAATTTATGTACCACGGCTGATTACATTGAATTTCAGACCTTATAAGGAGAGGTTGGGGTTCATTCCATGCGACAGGAGGGTTTTGGAAGAGGTACACCTACTGTCCATTTTGTAGCTTACCAGCAATGTCATAGAAAATCACTCTTTAATTCTTGAAGGAGTTGGAAAGCATTTTTAAGCTTAGCAATTTTTCACAATAGGAAAATTACTAATTCTGTTGAGGTGAGAATATAAAGAAAATTAACTCGTTAAAGTTGAAGATATCATGATGACCATTCAGCAACACACTAACAAAAATCAAAATTCTTGAAGGAAAGGAAACAAAAAAGCCTTTACCACAGATGCATGAGCTCGGAAGCTTGATACTACAGATGCATCTACCAGATCCCAAAAGTAAACGAAGCCATCCTCAGATCCTCCAGTTACATGTGCATCGGTGTTAGTAAGGCAGCAATCAAGTTTATAAGACTGAAGCAGAAAAAGCCAATGGAAATTATGTAACTCATGAATAATGAAGAGTGCAAAAGTTTAAGAAATAACAGGATATGAAAGAGTAGCTCAGAACATAAGCGAATGGAGTGCTTTAACAATAAAAAAGGCATTAGAAGAATGAAGCATGTGCAAGAGTAACCAATAGGTCAAATAAAGAATGCATTTCAGAGGTGCATTACAATTTCATCTACCATAAAAAATTACAAGTAGATAGAATGAGTCATACACGTGCTAACCTTACAAGTATGGCCTTTATATTCTTGCAGTTGTTCACCAGTAGACCTATCACATGAAAGAAATGGTAAATAGAAAATCCAGATAAATGCCTATGGTGAGTATTCAGTAAGTCCAACAATTTACCTGTCCAAAAGACGTAAAGTCGAATCTAAGCAACTAGCTAATATACAGTTACCATCATTTGACATTGAGATACAGTTGACAGGTTGCCCCAAATCATCAGATATTTCTCTACATTTTAGAGCAGAACACATCATTATCATAGGCCAAGGTGGGTGTATAATCCAAATTCAAAGAGTTCAATATGAAATTAATTAACAAGAAAACAATGGTATGTTCGAAAAATATTCCTATACAAGAACCGTAGAAATCTGGGGTTTATCAACTATTTCGCTAACAAATTCAACGTACCTACCGATACGAATATCAAATGTTCGAACAATTCCATCGACACTTCCACCAATAATTTCAGTTTTAGTCAAACAAACAGACATCACACTGTCTTGAAAGGAGTCAATAATCTGCATATTAACCACAACTTTCCCAAAAGTAAATAAAACCCATTTCAAAACAATAAAACTTACAATCAACAATCAAATTCCTGACCCAAAAAAGAAAAAAAGCTAACCTGAATTGGTTCGGTGCTGTGAGACCTGCAGTCCCAAGCCCGCAACGACTGATCATAACCAGCCGAAACTACCACTGACGAATAATCATTAAACTTTACAGCATTCACCTGCATACTCAATAAACAAAAATGAAGAACAAATATTTCAAAACTACAAAAATATCAAATTTTATATATAAAAAGAAAAAAAAAATCAAACATTTGTATCTTTTTCAAAGCAAACATACTTCCCCTTCATGGCCACGGAACTTTCGGATTACACGGCCAGTAGATACATCCCAGTAGAAGATTTGACGGTCACCCCCACAAGAGCACAACTTGGAGTTATCCCTATCACACAAAAAGTACCCATAAAAATGTTAGCTGAATTTTGTCCCAAAAAAACATGAAATTGTTGCCAAAAAGAGAGAGGGTAGGTGAGAATGGTAATATTACGGGGTGACATGGACGTCCCTGACTTCACGACCGTGAGATTTGTAGGTCTTGATGTGAATGCCGCGATGGGGGTTCCATAGCCGAATAGTACGGTCTTTGCCGCAGCTCAAGCAGTAGTTGCCGTCGCTGTTAAACCTCGCAGCTAATACTGCACCTTCGTGCCCTTTCAATACGTTTGCTTCCTTCCTTGGTAGATCAGCCACGCTCATTGCTCTCGCTCGCTCGCTCTGTGGGTGGCCAAAGAATTCAGTCAGGCTGGAAGCGGAGCCTCTGAACTCTCTCCGTCTGATTGTTTTCTTTTTGCCATCTGCTGAAAATAAAGGGTGCCCTACACATCGCCACGTGCCTGTCACATGGGAATAGTTTTAATGACGTGGCACTCTTCTTTTCCCAAGTGTTTCTTTGGGAATTACCTTATTTTATTTTTAAAAAACAAAAAAAGAAAAATTCACGGTCATCGACATTTTCTTATACTTTGATAGGTTAAAAGAGTTTTATAAGGTATTTAAATGTAGAATATAGAATTTTTATAAGATATTTATTTATAATATGTAAAATTTTTATATAGAATTTAATTATAAAATGTAAATTTTTATTGGATATAAATTTTTTTTATAAAATATTTAATTATGGAGTATAAATTTTTTATATAATATTTAATCATAGAATATAAAATTTTGTAAGTTATTTAACTGTAGGGTAGAATTTTTATTAATGTATTAAGTAACCGTCCAGGCCACTCTTTGTTAATACAATTAAATCACATAAATAAAATATCAGTCCTCAGTCCTCTCCTCTCCCGCGCTCATCTTCTCTATAAATTACGTACCTTCACACTCACATTTCTCTTCACCATCAATAATATTTTCTCACAAACCAAACAAGCCTCAAATACTTTCATCATCATCATCATCAATCATCCAAATGGCTCTTAGGAAAAGCATATTTCTATTGGTGGTGGCCGTGACGTGGCTGGCGGAACCAACTACGACAACGGCGACAAGAAACGTCGCCGCCTACGCCGCGGCCGTAAAGCCGGGATACAATCTGGCCGAGAGGATCAAAACCAGTGCAGAGACAGTGGATTGCTGGGGTGCTCTTCTGGAGCTGAAATCATGTTCAAACGAGATCGTTTTGTTCCTTGTGAATGGACAGACTGATATCGGTCCTGACTGTTGCCGATCCATCGGAATCATCGCGCATAATTGCTGGCCAGCCATGCTCACTTACATCGGCTTCACTGCCGAGGAGGGTAACATTCTTAAGGGTTACTGCGACGCCGTTTCCTCTTCTGCAGGTCCTTCCCAGCCTCCTTCTACGGCTGTGACTCAGGCTAAGCCAAGCCTTCTGGCCTAGAGGACTGTTAACTGCATGCATGTTTGAGTGAAAGAGTGTTTAAGGAATAATTAAGTGCACAAACACGTGCTCGTGTTTGGTTCTATCATATATGGAAACAACTATTAGCTTCTTATTTTAGTTCATGCAATGCATGTTATTTATTTATTTTCTCTCTCTCTTAATTTCTTTTAATTGCTTGGTTACTAGGTTAGTTAACTTCAACTGCGCATGATGCTACTAATATACCCACTCTTTTAACCCTTCAAAAATTTCTCATATCATTATGTAATTTCTAAAATATCGATTCTTACTGTCTAACTTGTAATCCCTACTAGTTAGTATGATCTTAATTTGAGAGGAATTAAACTAGATCAATTGCATATACAAGAAATATGTCATTATATTTAATTTGAGAATAAAATATTGATTTTTTTAGTTTCTATAGCCAAAACTAAATTTAGGTTAGTATATAATTATATATAGATAGGTAAGAAGTATAATAATGTGTTTATCGAAGAGAGCAAATTTTCCAACATTAAATTAAATATCTAGAATTCATTTGTGTGTGAAAAGTTATTGTAGTGTTAGATTGAATGAATTATGAATATTATAATCACCGATTAAAGAGGGGGAGTTCAAAGAGAAGCAAGGTCAAATACAAGAAGGCAGAGAGAGATAAAGAGATGACAATTGCCACTAAAGATATATTTAACCCTAGGAAATGAAAAATATTAGATCATCGTTATATAAAAAGATAAAACAAATTTATCAAAAAAAACAAGAAGAAAAGGGTCACGAGCAAAATTAAGGAATCATTTATTACATATACATATATAAATCAATGTATTAGGAATACGACACTTTTACTTTTAGTTAATCTCATGAAAAGTAAATGTAAAATATAAAATTTATGCATGAAACAAAAAGAAAAAAAGGAAAAAAAAAAGAAGAGTTTTGAACGTTTGATTCATCAATGCTGAAAGGAAAAGCCTCAACCACAAACTTAAATCTAACTACACATATTTGATAGTGTCAGTCATGTTTCCACTATTGGAATAGTAAATTACCAGTTTATACATTTAGTATTATATATATTTAATAGTATTAGTTTATATATAATACTTACATATTATATATGTTATTAATTATTACATATTTACAATCATTTTAAACCTTTTCAAGCACTTTAATGTCTTCATTAACATTAGCACTTAAAAAAACCACTATAAAAAACCTCTTGCCTCTTTTCCTTCCACTTCCTCTACCTGTCAGTCCCTTTGACTCTCTCTTCCTCCTATGTATACACACATATATTTATACATACATACATACATATAAATATATATATATATATATATATATATATATACATCCAAACCTTTTATATAACCTCCAAAACACACACACGTTCTCTCTCTGATGAATAACTTTAATACTAGTTTTCTTGTTCTTGCAGTTGTAATTTGCACCATGGTCGTCGCCATGGCCATGGAACGGCGTCTGAAGCTCTCTGCAACAACCACTATCTGTCTGCTAGAGTACGACTAGATGGCGAGTCCTCAGGCTCATCCAGTTGCTGGGAGTCCCTGTATGAGCTACAATCATGCACTGGGGAAGTCATCATTTCTTCCTCAACAGCGAGACTCAACCCGGCCAAAACTGCTTGGTTCCTTTGGCTTCACTTCTCAAGATACCGATGTACTTTCGAGCCTATTGCGATGGCGCTGACAGCCCTGGTTCAGTGCCGCCGCTGCCACCATTCTATGTGGCTCCTATTACGACAGTCTAAGGCTTGACCTCAAGCCCTTGAAAACGACGTAGCTTCTATAATATTAATTAAGAAAGTTAAAAATGGAGGAGCCAACATTAGCAATTTAGCATGCGTGTATTTTTTCTTGGTTCGGTTGATTCGCAGAATTATCTATAAAATTAAGTTTTGTAATATGATTTGATTTAAGTGAGTGCACATGGCCTATTAGCTCAGTTGGTTAGAGCGTCGTGCTAATAACGCGAAGGTCGCAGGTTCGAGACCTGCATGGGCCATTTTTAGACTGCATTAATTATAGGCCACTTTTGAATTGGATTGGATTAATTATGGGCCATTTTTGGACTGGATATATAGGCCACTTTTGAATTGGATAGGCCACTTTTGAATTGGATTGGATTAATTATGGGCCATTTTTGGACTGGATATATTTGGATTAATTATGGCCATTTTTGAATTGGATTGGATATAACTTAATTAATTATGGGCATTTTTGACTAAAATTTTAATTTTCCACTCGGCTCATTAATTAATGGTGGACCAGTCATGACATCAAGAAAACCCTAAAAATTGATAGGCCACTTTTGAATTGGATTGGATTAATTATGGGCCATATTTGGACTGGATATATTTGGATTAATTATGGCCATTTTTGAATTGGATTGGATATAACTTGATTAATTATGGGCATTTTTGACTAAAATTTTAATTTTCCACTCGGCTCATTAATTAATGGTGGACCAGTCATGACATCAAGAAAACCCTAAAAAACTTAAAGAAATAAAAATATTGCATGGGGTGTAGACCATACAGCCCTTAACGTGGCTCCTCCACTGCACCCATCCCATGCCATATGTCATGATCAATCACAATTTTTTTAAAAAAACTTTGATTCCCTTCCAGCGTGATTCCATGAGGTAGGAACAATCATTCTGAGCGTAGACCCCACACTTGAAGTAGTGGCTGGTCCCACCCCTACCAGGAGCCTGGTAGATGAGAGCTCCATCGATGTAGACCTTGACGTTGGAGCTGTCCACGTCATGGATGACGTTGAGCTTGAACCAGCGATTGTAGATGTTTGGGACCAGGACTGGAGCTCTGTAGTATGAGAGCGAGCCATTGTATACTCTAAGCATGAGTGTGGTGGCGTGAGGAGGGCTCGAACCAAACACCTGCATTACACATACTCCTGATGTCCCACGTGGTATGTATCCGTATGCTTCAAATTGCCAGACTCCACTCCTGTAGTCGTAGCCCTGCTCCCACAGAAGAATATAACAAGTAGCATTTTCAAATTAAACTACATATATAACCTCTACTAGTAACTGAATGAGTTATATATATATATATATATATTCATATATATATTCAAATATATTGTGTCGAAGCTAGTCTTGAAATTCATGATGATAGTTGTTAAGGTAAATGGGTAATTAGTATGGGGAGCATTGAACCCATACTATACACAGGTGGACTGATGATGGTCTCGTTGACACAATTAGATGTTTTACAATGCATGTGAAAAGAAATTATGTATATATTTTTAAGCGTGACATTCATGGCTGAGTTGGAGACGCAATGAGACGTTCTCCAAAGCCTAAAAGAGAGAGTTTTGTTTTGGTACATGAATTACTGAGCTAAAGAAATTAAGGCAAAAAGAAAAGAAAATAGAGGATTAATAACCTTTAAGTAAGCAATAATAAGAGTTTATGAGAAATGTTTACTGCAATGAGGATCTCAGATCGAGGCTTAGTGGGACTGTCTTTGGAGAGAGGCTTATCAGTGGAGTAAACCCAAAACCTGTGGACGCTGTCTATATAGCTATAGCGTGCTTCTACCGGAAAATCATATGGCTTCTGAATGTGAAAGTTGGATGTGTTCAATGGCAGCTCTATGAAACCTTGAGTCGGATCCAAACACCAGCCGCTTGACGTATGAATGATTAATGAAAGAAACATAGCCAAGTGCAGAGGAGCAATATTGTGATAGAAGAAGAGCACCTCCATATCTGATATTATTTTTGTTGTTTCGAAAATGGAAGAGGGCTAGAGAAATTAATTAGCTAGGTTGGTTATAAGTGTACTGATAAATTTTATGTTCATAAAACCATTAAACAGCTGGTGCTGTTTAGGACGTGAGCAACTAAATATTTTCCTATTGTTTATAAAAATTATTTGTGACGAGCACTTGTCACGACTCAAGTTGTAGGATATGCGTCCAGTAATTAGAGACAAATTGTAAAATGCCAACTACATAAAACAATTTAAAAGAAAAATAAAAAAAGGGCTCAACGTAGAGAATTCCTGTTTTCATATGAATAAGGAAACGAATTAATTTAAAATACAAGAAGGCAATTCTAGTACATACCTCAATACGAATTTCGGTGCGTGGACTGGTTTTGCTAATAGGACTATGAGGCTTGTCAGTTTTGTACACCCACAGCCTGTGAACTCCATCAACGAAGCTGTAACGCTGCTTTTCAGGCACATTGTAAGGCCTTTGAATGACAAGATTTGATTGGTTTAAAGGGAGACGGAGGAACCCTTTTGTGAGAGAATGTTCGCGTCTAGCACTAGCTTGACGCCAATTCAGCTGAAAAATGCTAAAACACAGCAACAAAACCAAAAGCAAATGGCAAAAACTAGTCATTTTATAAATTTGCATGGAGGAACTGGGAAAAAGGAGAGCAAATGTATATGAATATGAGGATGATGGTTGGAGAGAAAATGGTTCAATATATAGGGGCAATTGTTAGGTGCGGATCAGCAAATTATTCAACTTCATAAACGCTCTGGTCAAGTCAGTCAACAATTGAGCTGGACCACGTCAAAAAAAAAAAAATGGTACCAAATTGGCTCGTTGCTTGTGTGTACTTAGCGGTGCTTGTTTGATGTGGCTTTTGAAATGCCAAGTGGCAGAATCGAAATTAATTTGGCTGCTTGCATGAATGCAAATGCAAAAACAAAAATGGAATTTGTCAAACTAAAATTTTAGGTAGAATCGAAGTACTTTATGTATTTTTGTTCTTAATTATATCATATATATATATATATATATGCATATCCAATTGAAATGTTAGAAATTAATCCAAGATCAATTCATTATGTGCTTGGTGTTTGATGAAGGTCTGAGAGGAGCCAAGACAAGGAGGAATAGTTCACGTGATAAGCAAACACGTCCCTTATAGTACCGCGTCGATGTAATGAAAGACGCCAACTACATCTCGTTCTTGGTCGTTCATTCAAATGGGCCTTCTATTATTGGGCTTGGTTTATTCTTGTTTGGTTTTCCTTTAAAAGCAGGCATTTGATTAGTTGCAGTGGTATTAATTTGTGAAGCCACATTATCATCTTCAACAATAGAACCAACAGTTTTCTGGTTAAAAACTCTCTCTCTCTTCGATTGTTGCAGAGCTTCCATACACTATAGAAAGGGTTTTTTCAGTGTGTCTCTCATTCTACTTGGTGATTTCTTCTTTGTGTGAGAGTCTTTTACGTGTGAACATCCCAAGTGAGGAATGGGTGTAAATGGGACAAGGTGAGTGTTGTTTCTTTGTGAAAGGCGAAGCCATTGTTGAGTGTATTGAGAGATTGTATTTCTTTAAAACACATATAATAAGAGACTCTCCAACCTGAGAGGGGCGTAGGCACATTCAACCTCTATACATCGTGTGTTCGTAGATTGTGTTTTGTTTTACGGATTAATTTTCTTAACAGTTTGGTATCGAGGCGAGGTTTTAGTCTCTTGAAGGTTTCTTGACCGCTAAAGATTCAAGATTCAATCTTTATTGAATTTCGAGTTCAAATTCAATTGAAACAACGATGGCAAACGAAGGTTGAAGTGGAAATTTTCAATGGCAAATGGGATTTCATTCTATGGAGAAAGAAGATGCGTCTGTCCCGGTCGGATGAAGGTGGCAAAGGCAATTGATAAGACCTTGAAACTACCGGATGAGAAGGTGAGATGGGCGAGATTGCTCTTAGCACCATCATATTGCATCTGCCGATAGTGTTCGAGAAAGGTGGATGGAATCAAGACAAGAGGAATTATGGACCAAATTGGAAGATGTATTTGGTAAAATCTCTTCCTAACCGTATTCTTCTTCGAGCAATTTTTGGTTTTAAAATGGATGTGACTAAAGATTTAGATACAAACTGGATGAGTTCAATAGAATTTGCTTAAGCCTTGCCAACCTTGATGAAAAATTTTCCGATGACCATTTTTTGTCATTTTATTAAACTCCCTTCCGATTCATATAGAGGTAAAGAATGCAATCAAATATGGCGAGACTCATTGACTCTCGAGATAGTAATCGGTCTTTAAGTCAAGAGACACGGAATTAAAAAGTGAGTCTAAAGAAAGAGGAGAAGGTCGATGGCTAGAGGTAGAAGCCAAACCAAAACTTGGAATCGGGTTCCAATTGGAGTAGGTCCAAGTCTAGAAATAAGTCAAGATCAAAGTCTAAAACTAGAGGTAGAAAGTGTTTCTACCGTAAGGAGGCCACTATATAAGAGACATTATAAGAAGAAAAGGGAGGATAAAGAAAGATCCCAAAATGATGGAGATCACACTGCCCTACTTGAAAATGACATCTGAAGTGTTGGCCGCTTCTATAAATGAAAGCAGAGTGGGTTTTGGATTACGGATGCACATTTCACATGTGTCCAAATCAAAATTGTTTTGTTTTCTATACCAAGATTGATGGTGGTCAAGTCTTGTTAGGAAACAATATGGCTTAAGTGGTAGGCATTGGAAACGCGTATTCGGTTAGATGATGGCACAAAACTTTGGTAGGGTTAGACATGTTCTGCCTTACAGAGAAATTTGATTTCTCTAGGTGTGCTTGATGAATTAGGTTACTCTTGTAAAACTGAAAATGGTACTATGAAGATCATTAGAGGGTCATTAGTTGCCATGAAGGGTATTAAAAAGAATGGCCTTTATGTCTTACTTGGTAAGACTGTAACAACACCTAATGCAGCATCTGTGGCTGCAAAGAAACCTGATGATCAGACTATGCTATGGCATAAGAGACTAGGACACATAAGTCAAAAAGGGATTTATTATCTTGACAAGCAAAATGTATTTGGCAAGGATGTGGCGAGTCAAATTGAATTCTGTGAAAATTGCATTTTAGGTAAACAACATAGACTTAGTTTTAATCTAAGCACACACAGATCACAAAATATTTTGGATTATGTGCATGCTGATCTGTGGGGGCCTACAAAGGTTCAAACACAAAGTGGAAACAGATACTTTATGTCTATAGTTGATGACTGTTCAAGAAAAGTCTGGATCTGTTTGTTGAAACAAAAGAGTGATGCTTTTACAAAGTTTAAGCAGTGGAAGTTATTGGTTGAAAATCAAACCAATAGAAAGGTAAAAGCACTTAGAACAGATAATGGTCTTGAATTTTGTAATTTTGAATTTGACCAATTTTGTAAAGATCATGGGATTATGAGACACAAGACTGTTAAGCACACACCACAACAAAATGGGGTTCGAGAGGATGAAACAGAACCCTATTAGACAAAGTAAGGTGCATGCTTGGTCATCCGGCTTGCCAAATGTGTTTTGGGGAGAAGTTTGTTATGGCAGACTTATTTAGTGAATTTATCACCTTCTACCGAATTGATTTTAAACCTCCCGAGTTTGTTTGTGCGGAAAAATGCGACTACAGGGTTGAGAGTGTTAGGTTGTGCGATATGCACACCAAACCGAGGCAAGTTAGAACCTAAGTCATTAGATGTGTTTTCATTGGTTACCCGAGGGGTGAAAGGGTATAGGTTATGGGTTAAAGGAAATGGCTTTAAAGTAATAATCAAGAGATGTTATATTTAATGAAGATTGTATGCCTTGTAGAAATTAACATCAAGTAGTTGCAAAAGCCAAGAAACAAATGAGTTACGATCAAGGTGGAGCCCAATCAAGATGAAAACATAGATGAAATTGGTTCGGTCAAGGAGCTACTCTTGATCAAGAACAAATTATTTCGATCAAAGACAAATCACTCCAATTGATCGATGATGAATCGGCGGTGAAATTGGCGACCACAAACTATCGAGAGGAAATCAAAGGGTCACACAAAGTGTTATGTGAGCCACAGTTATTTGCTCACGAGAGAAGCAAAGAGAATTATAAAGCCTAATCCCGGATACAATTATGCTGATGTCATAGCTCATTCTTTGGTGACTTATCAAGAACTTGCAGATGGAGAACCAAGAAATTACAGTGAAGCTATGAAGTGCAAATATTCTAAGAAGTGGCAAGGTGCAATGATGGAAGAGATTCAGTCACTTCATCATAATAAAACTTGGGATTTGGTTCCTATGCCTACAGTCAGAATTGTGGATTGTAAATGGATCTACAAAGCAAGGAAGGATCGACAAGTATAGAACCGGTGAGGTTCAAGGCTAGGCTAGTGGCAAAAGGATTTACTCAAGTGGAGGGCATAGACTACAATGAAATCTTCTCTCCAGTGGTAAAATATACAACAATCAGAATTGTTTTGGCATTGGTTGCACAGTTTAATTGGAATTTGGAGCAGTTAGATGTGAAAACTGCCTTCCTGCATGGTGAATTGGAGGAAACAATTTACATGAGGCAACCTGAAGGTTTTGAAGTAAAGAAGAAGGATTGTGAGCTAGTGTGTTTACTAAGGAAATCACTTTATGGATTGAAGCAATCCCAGCAAGGTACAAACGTTTTGATACATTTGTGATCCATCGGTTTTAGCGAAGCAATTATGATAGTTGTCTTTATTTCAAAGATACAAGCGGAGAAAGCTATCTACCTACTTCTATCGTAGATGACATGTTGCTTGCAGGACCTAATTTCAAGGAAATTCAGAAAGTTAAGGATACACTTAAGTCTGAGTTTGATATGAAGGAACTTGGGGAAGCAAGAAAAATATTAGGAATTACAATTACGAGGAACAGGAACAGTTCATTGATGAAGTTGTGTCAAGCTTCATATCTGCATAAGGTTTTGTCCAAATTTTCAATGGAAAATGCTAAGGAGGTAAATGTACCTTTAGGTGGACACTATAAGCTATCTATAGAGCAATGTCCAGAGACTGATCAAGAGAAGGAAGATATGATGAGTGTTCCATATTCCGGTTGGGTCGATAATGTACATGATGATATGCACAAGACTGATCTTGCTCATGCTATTAGCACTTTGAGCGATATATGGCAAACCCGTAGAGAACAGGGATGCAATGAAGTGGTTGTTTAGATACTTGAAAGGCACTGATGAATGAAGGGTCGGTTTATCACTCAAGTAAGGAGTGGAGTTGATCGGTTATGTTGACTCTGATTATGCTGGTGACAGGGACAAAAGGAGATCCACTACAGCTTATGTTTTTACATTGTGTGGTAGCTGTATAAGTTGGAAATCACAATTGCAATCAGTGGTAGCCTTGTCATCTACAGAGGTGAATACATAGCTTGAAGCTAAGGAAGCAATTTGGCTAAAAGGATTATTGCATGAGTTAAATGTTTTGTAAGAGGTGGTGATTTATTGATACGAGAATACATTTGTGTAAAATCCAGTTTTCACGAGAGATCAAAGCATATACAAGTCAAGTACCACTTCATTAGAGATATGATTGCACATGAAGTCTTTAAAAAAAATTCCAACGATTTGAATCCTTGCACATGGGAACAAAAATATTATCGGCAAGTTCAACACTTGTAAGAACTTGCTAAAGATTGGTCTTGGATAGTTGGATATGATTGAAGGTGGGAAGGTTCTAGAGAGTCTCGATTTGATCTTGAATTAGGTGGAGAATTGTTAGAAATTAATCCAAGATCAATTCATTATGTGCTTGGTGTTTGATGAAGGTCGAGAGGAGCCAAGACAAGGAGGAATAGTTCACGTGATAAGCAAACACGTCCTTATAGTATACATTACGCGTTGTAATGAAAAGACGCCAACTACATCTCGTTCTTGGTCGTTCATTCAAATGGGCCTTATTATTGGGCTTGGTTTATTCTTGTTTGGTTTTCCTTTAAAAGCAAGCGGTTGATTAGTTGTGCGGTGGTATTAATTTGTGAAGCCACATTATCATCTTCAACAATAGAACCAACTTTTACGGTTAAAAACTCTCTCTCTCGATTGTTGCAGAGCTTCCATACCTATAGAAAGGGTTTTTCGGTCTCTCTCATTCTACTTGGTGATTTCTTCTTTGTGAGAGTCTTTTTACGTGTGAACATCTAAGTGAGGAATGGGTGTAAATGGGACAAGAGTGTTGTTTCTTTGTGAAGCAGGTGAGAAGCCATTGTTGAGTGTATTGAGAGATTGTATTTGCTGCAAACACATATAATAACAGAGACTCTCCAAAGCTGAGTGAGAGGGCGTAGGCATTCTTAGAACCTCTATACATCGTGTGTTCTGTAGATTGTGTTTTGTTTTCTGGGTTAATTTTCTTAACATGAAATATAAATTAAGTACATATATGAAGTGATTAATCAACCTGATATATATGAGTTGTACTTAGTTTGTTTCTAAACAAAGACATAAACTTTGATGAAATTTCTTTAATTACCACTATATTGTGAAGATAATATTATTTTACGCTCTATGTCACATTGAAAAACTTGAAACGTATTATTTTACAATATATTATTGTATATTTCAAAGTGTTGGAAAATATTATTAAAATATATCTTTAAATTTTATTGGAAGCAAGCTTGTATCATTACCAGAAGCATTTTCATGCATTGATTCAAATAGGTTTGGAGATTGGAAAACTTTCCTAAGGCCTACATTCTTAACTGCTTCGCAATTCAGAGAATTCATGTGGTCTTTATTATTTTGTCCCATATTACCTCCTTTTAATGCATTTACCACCTTTTAATGCATACCAGTTAATTATTTTCTTTTTTTATTTTTGTGTTTACTTTTGTTCCTTTCATGCCTGGGCCAGGGTTTTAAATTTGTTTATATATATATATATATATATATATATATATATATATATATATATATATATATATCAATAATCAAAACTGGTTAAGTTGTTATTTAGAATAATAAGGTTTAGTTTTTTTTTTTTTTTTTTAACTATATTATTTGGTAGGTTGGCCAAATAAACTTATTGCACACTTATAGGCTTTTTTTTTTTTGTGTGTGTGTGGAAATTATAGGCTTTTTTTTTTTGATACAATAGATTACTATAATTTTGTCCAAATGGAATAAAATGATTTGTCCAAATAAAATTGATAAATGTCAAAATTCTTCGTACTTTATTTCTTATATAAATTGACCAGAAGCTTTTGTCTTGTCATAATCATATGTGATTTATTATTACAAAAAGAAAAAGAAAAAAATCATATGATTTATTGAGGAGTGAAATGAAATATTAATACAAATGGAATCAATCTTTTTGGAATATTATTATATTTAAAATATGAAATTAAATTATGAATTAATTTCTTTTAATTTTGAAATAGGTAGTACAGGATAAAAAATAAATAAATAAATAAATTGCCAACTTCTTCTGTTGGCTGAGGCACGAGGACAACTCCCTTTCGTGCTGAGGCTGGCCTTTAGACATTAATTCATAATTTAAATGTCTCTATAATTTAATGGTTTTTTTTGTATAAAAATACAAAAAGTTAAAATTATTCTCTAAAATTTATTTTAAAGAGAAAAAAAACCAAAAATTATATATTTATTTATATATAAAAAAAAATGTTGTGGGTCATCTTATTGCAGGGCCGGCCCATCCCAAAAGCACTTTTTCACAAGTATTTTATTTATCCTTTATTTTTATTTTTTTATAATGCGGTCAGGTTCAGGGTAGTTTTCCTCTAAATCATTCACAAACTTTCAAACCTTGTTTTAATTGTCTGCTTGGTATTTTTTTTTAAATTTTCTTTTCATATATTAAAATTAGAAAGACAATTAAAAAAAAAGAAAAAAAGCACTAGCTTGATGCAAATTCAGCTGAAAAATGCTAAAACACAGCAACAAAACCAAAAGCAAATGGCAAAAACTAGTCATATTATCAATTTGCATGGAGGTACTGGGAAAAAGGAGAGCAAATGTATATGAATATGATCAGAATGATGGTTGGAGAGCAAATGGTTGAATATATAGGGGCATTGGTGGTATTAATATATGTTTTTCGGTTTTAAGTGGTTTATTTATTGAAAAATAAAGTAATGTTTTAATGAAACAAAAACATACCAATAAATATTCCATTATTTATATTAGAACAAATTATTTGTATATGCACTTTTTGTCCTGTTAGCATAAGGTTTTGTCTTGTTTACTAAATTAGGGGACGGCTAGAATTTGAGACGTATGCGCAGATGCTTCAAAAATCAGAGTTGTAAACTCCGATATATCCATTCTATAGCCCATAAAATTTAATTTGGCTGCGTACATGCCTGCAAATGCAAAAACCAAAATGGAATTTGTCAAACTAAAATGTTAGGTAGAATCGAAGTACTTCATGTATTTTTGTTCTTAATTATATCATACATACATATATATAGATAGCGTGTCCAATTAAAATTTGAATTAAGGACATATATGGAGTGGTTAATATATATGAGTTGTACTTAGTTTGTTTCTTTTGTTTCTAAATAAAGGAATAAACTTTGACGAAATAATCATGAAACTTATTTAATTACCATTATATTGTGCGGATAACATTATTTTAGGTTCTATGTAAACATTGAAAAACATGAAACGGACATTACGTGTATTATTGTAATTATAACAAACTATTGTTTATTTTAACATGTTACAAAATATTATTAAAATATATCTTTAAATTTTATTGAAAGCAAATTTATATTATTATTAGAGGTATTTTCATGCATTGATTCAACTATGTTGACGGGTGGTGGATAATAAATTATTGTTTATTTTAACGTCTATCAAAATATTATTAAAATATATCTTTAAATGTTATTTGAAGCAAATTTGTAAATATTTTCATGCGTTGATTCAACTAGGTTGACCTCGTGGTGGATAATAAATTATTGTTTATTTGAACGTGTTGCAAAATATTATTAAAATATATCTTTAAATTTGATTGGAAGCAAGTTTGTATCTTTGTTAAAAGTATTTTCATGCATTGATTCAAGTATGTCGACGTCGTGGTTGGTAGGTTTGGAAATTGGGAAATTTCCCTGAGACCTTCATTCTTAACTGACATTACCCTAATTTTGTCAATAAAATGATTTTTCCAAATAAAATTGACAACAGTCAAAATTATTCGTAATTTATTTATTATATAAATTGACCAGAAGCTTTTGTCTTGTCATAGTCATATGATTTATGGAATCTTTTGTCTTGTCATAATCATATGATTTATTATTATAAAAAAAAAGAAAAAAAATCATGTGATTTATTGGAAAGTGAAATGAAATAGGATTTTTGATTCAATGACATTTTTTTAAAAGTAATTATTTTATTCTAAATTTATAAGAATATTTTTTTAAATAATAAATTATTTTTTAATCTTATTTTTTATAATTTATTAAAATATTTTTTTAAATATATATTTGAAATTTGTAGATAATTATAGAAAAAAAAAGAGTGCGATGAAAAAATTATGATAAATTATGATAAATATTAAAAATTAAATTTTTTTAAAAAAATTTAAAAGAAATCGTCGCGAATTAATTTTGTCACTAAAAGTTACTTTGTCAGAGACTAAATTCATCACCCAAGTTCGTCGTTAAAGTTGAGCTGACAAAGTACTTTATCGCTAAAGTTATTCGCCGCTAACAGTCACTTCGTCCGCTATGAATTCCTTCGTCTCTAAAGCTGATGAAGTTCTTAGTCAGTGACAAAGTACTTCATCAGCCACTAATTCCTTGATCATTAAAAGTCATTTCGTCAGCAATAAAATAACAATAAAATTTGTTGCTAAAGCTCACTTCCTCAGTAATAAATTCCATTTCATCATGAACGAATTATATTTTATCAGCGTAAAAAATTTATAAATATTTAAGAATATATTTGACTTTTCATTCAAAATATAGTCAAAATAATAATTTTAAGAGAAACTAATAAAAAAATTCAAATAGTCCCAAAAATGATATGACATAAAAAAAAAACCTAATGAAAAAATATTAATACAAATGGAATCAGTCTTTTTGGAATATTAATATATTTAAAATATGACATTAAATTATGAATTAATTTCTTTTAATTTTGAAATAAATAGTATAGGATAAAAAAAATAAAAAAAAATAAAAAAATAAATTGTCAAGTTCTTTTGTCGGCTGAGGCAAGGACAACTCCCTTTCATGCTGAGGCTGGCCCTTAGACATTAATTCATAATTTAATATCTCTATAATTTAATGACTTTTTGTATAAAAATACAAAAAGTTAAAATTATTCTCTAAAATTTATTTTAAATATATATAAATATATATATTATATAAAAAAATGTTGTGGGTCATCTTATTGCAGGGCCGGCCCTTCCCTTCACAATTATTTATTTATCCTTTATTTTTTTATAATGGGGTCAGGTTCAGGGTAGTTTTCCTCTAAATCATTCACAAACTTTCAAAAAAAAATTAAAAAATTTCCTTTTCATATATTAAAATTGGGAAGACAATTAACCTTTTATATGAGAAAAAACGGTGACTTTAGCTTACCAGGGTCACGGACTGCTAATTTAATTTGGCAGTATTCACAATGGAAAGCAGATAGGAAAAAGGTAAATTAAATAAAGATTAATTAGAAAACAAAATCCCAAGCATTGATAAAGAAGATTATAAAATTAATTACATCTCGCTAAGAAACAAATTATTTAGAAGCCACACGAAATTAGTACATTATAAAAGAGTGGGAATATATATATTCTCAAATTAGGCCACTCCCATTTAATAAAATGTAATCAAGCAATTAAAAATAAATGTTTTTATTTAATGTCATTCCCCCCAAAAAGCAAAGCATAATTAATTAAGGTTAATCTACTTGGATATAGAGTTGGCGACGTCGATCACAAACCGGTACCGGACATCAGATTTGGCCATCCTTTCCATGGCAGTGTTAATATAATCCATTTTGATTAGCTCAATGTCTGCTGTAATGTTGTGCTTACCACAAAAATCAAGCATTTCTTGTGTCTCTTTCATCCCTCCTATGTCACTTCCACCTACAAGCTTCCTCCCTGTAAAACATTATGCATATATTCAACAAATTAAAATTTTGATTTCTCTTCACCTTCTACGTATTTAATTCACTAACATATAAGATAGGCTCTTAAGCTATCAAAATATTTATCAAATTTTTAATTCATCGTAGCCCTCTTTTTAAACATTTTTTTTTGGGTGCAAATCTACCTCTCTATTTTTGGAAAATCAATTTATCTCCTTCACATTTCAATTCGATTTCAATTTAGCACCAATGTGTGACATTTTTGACAAATTTATCCTTATTTAATTAAATTCGTTGTTAAGTTAATTTTTAAATAAAGAGTAAATTAAACAGAATTTTAAATAAAGTTGATAACTTTTTTTAATTATTAAGTGAAAATTTGGAAAAAAAAATTATTTATCTAAATTTTTTTGCAAAATAACCAATTTGTATAGGACAGCTAAGTGTGTTGATAGTTGAGGGCTTACCCAAAGCTAAAGGAAGTATAGGCAGCTCAAGGGGTTTCCCAGGCAAACCAACAGTGATCAGCTTCCCATTCACCTTTAGTAAACCCAGCAGAGGACCCAGGGGGTGAATCCCAGACACTGTGTCTATGATGTAGTCCATTGTACCCAAAGCTGCCTATATATATATATATATATATATATATATATAGTATATATATAGTAGAAGAACATACAAAAATAGCAAAATGTTATATGAACTACTTTATTTATTTATTTATTTTACGCAATTGAATTTCAGTTCTGCTAGTTAGTTTTCAAAGGAAAATTAGATAAGCATGATGGTTTCCACTGACAAATTAATAACTGTTAACAGTTTAAGATTTCTCAAATACTAAGATAGGGAAGATGGTGTACTAGAGCTTGTTGATAGGATCAATTTCTATCAAACTACCACCTATAAATTTATAACACTGAGATATACATTATTAGGTTAATTAGCTTCATGAATAAAATTCTGAATCGCCTACATGCATGAATTCCGATTGAATTTTGTTTATTTTTCAAAATTACTTATCATTTTTTGATACCTTTATTTTTGCAGCATCAGTGGAAAGCAGGAAAGAATCAGCACCGAGTCTATCGATTGCTTCAGTCTCTTTATTTGGTGAAGTACTAATGACAGTTACTTTCAGCCCAAAAGCCTTGGCCAATTTCACAGCAACATGACCAAGTCCACCAAGTCCTGCAACACCCAAATGCTTGCCTGGCTCTGTTATTCCATAATACTTCATAGGGCTATACACAGTGATTCCGGCGCACAGGAGGGGCGCACCGGAATCAGAGGGTAGGTTATCCGGAAACCGGAGCACATAGTGCTGATCAACGACGATCATATCAGAATAACCACCATAAGTTTTAGTACCATCATGGTACAAGGAGTTGTAGGTGAATACGAATTTAGGGCAGTAATTCTCCAAGTCCTGTTGACAACACTCACATGACTTGCATGATCCAACTATGACACCAACTCCAACACGATCGCCGTCTTTGAATTTCGTAACATTCTTTCCAGTTTTGGTCACAACACCAACAATTTCATGCCTGCAGGAGAACAATTACAACAAAAACTATATATATATATTTTTAATTTCACTATTTATTAAGTGGTGTGGCCAAATGTGATTAAACTTGGTGCTAATGAAGCTCTAAAGCATGCTGCATCAATAATTACATTCATGTGCTATGTATGGTGAGCTAGTCTCAACCTGTTTCTCCCATTCACACAAATTGTTTGATTAAGTGACCACCTTCCTATAGTCTCCTAATTAAGGGTATATTTGGCACACGAGATTAAGCCGGATTTCACTAATTTAGTCTAAAAATTAGTGAAGGCTAATGTTTAATAGGATCAATTTTAAATGAGATTGAATTAATAAAGGTGGACAAATTAAATGTTATAATTTAGAGGATTATCTGACTCAGTGAAATAGTGGGCTAGAATTAATCTAGTAAAATGAAACAATATATATATAAAGAAAATGAAGTATATTTTTTTATCTCAAACAAAACATTAATAGGAAATATTTTATATTTTTTTTACGAAAAATAATTAATATAACTAAAAAATTTAAACAAAAAAGCTATCAACTAATATATTACAAAATAACTAATAATAAATATATGAAATAAAGAAATAGCTTAATAAATTATGATATGATATACATTATAAATATAGATTTAGTAAAATATAAAATAAATATAGATATATATATATATATATATATATTCAAAAAAATATCTATTCTCAATTGTCCGGACTGGACCAAATACAGATCAATATTAAAATTATCATAGTTCTAATTTCAGTCCGGATACAAAATTAGTATATCTGATACCAAATGCAGCCTAATTATCCACTCTACAATTCTATTATGAAACCAAGAACAATCCTATCTATTTGTTCTTCTCTAGGAAGTAGCTAATCAAATGTACTATAATAGAGACTAAAATATAAGAGAATCAATTCTCGGAAACTGACATGAAATAATAAAAGATCATACGTACCCAGGCACAACAGGGTAGAATGTAAATCCCCATTCATTCTTTGCGGTATGCAAATCCGAATGGCAAACACCGCAGTAAAGGATTTTTATTGTGACATCTTCATCACCGTTATCCCTGCCAAGTACTGCAAACATAAGCTAAAATAACAGCAAATGCATCCACAAAGTTTGTGATTCTATGTATGCTTCTCCTATATCAAACAACAGATGCAATTGTAGAACCATCAGATCTTAAATTAGGACTCTTGGATTATTACATTTGAGAGATGAGCTTAAACATTTACTCTGCCCACGTGACACGATATTCTATGAAATATGTTTTATTTTTCACCATTAAAGAATTCCTAACTAAAATTAAAAAAATAATAAAATAAAATGACAAAGAAACCTTCTTGAGAAATGGAAAGGGGAAAGAATCCCAGAAGAATCTGTGGCAGCCCAACCATAAACCTTTTGTGGGTGTTCGTCTACTGGTGTTTTTGCCATTCTCTTCTTTTACTTGCTCTTTCACACACTGTCAATGCACTTTGAAACTCAAACCTTCTGCCTGTATATGTAGAAAAAATGAAAAGTGTAAAACAATTTTTTTTTTTTTATAGTTATTCAATATATATAAGCTGGCAGCGTAGTATGTAAACCTTCATATAATATATATTAAAAGGGTCTCATTTGTTATTTATTTATTTATTTTTGCATTTATTTCTTTTATCTGTTTGTCAGAACCTGCACTATTTTGGTGACCTCTTGTTGTTCCATTTTCAGAGATCTATGATTTATTTCAATACCCTCGCCCGTGAAAGTAGATGCGGCAGTTGGGAATCTTAAATATGGGTTTTTAAGGCCATTTTATCTTTTATAAAAAAGAAAAAGAAAAAGAAAAAAAGGCACATCTTATCACCTCCTTACAAAAAGTCTTATTTACAACCAATTACACGACTGCGAATTAATTAGGGGTCTGTACTGTTTTAGGCAATGACCGAAATAATGACTGAAAATTTCTTTTCGTAACAAAGTTTTAAGAGCCGAATGATTTGGCTCGAATATTTATACAGTAACCTGATAAGAGTAATTTATTTATTGTTATTTTTTCTTTAACCTTTTAGTTTGGTGGGGGCCTGACTATGGCACATGACGTGTTTTAACATAAAAGAATTCGTTCGTTCGCTGTATTTAAATTTTAATAAATTTTATTATTATTTCGTAGATGTATTAAAATTTATTTAATATTTTATATAAAAGAGAAATTTTATTATTTTATTTATATTTTAGATGAAGAAGAATTTATTAAAAGTATATATTTTAAATTTTTATCATATTACAAATATAAAATAATAAAATAAACTTATTTTTTAAATTATAAAATTTAAAAAAATTATTTATTAATAAAATTTTGAACCGAAAATCTGTCAATTTATTAATTATAAAAAGAAAAAGAGAAGCCTATTGTCTGTACTTTACGGTGAAAACCAGCTGTATATACATACGTAAGGTGAAAATCTTTAAGAAGAAATTAAAAATCGAAAACTAAAAATATAAACTTTTCCCAAACACGTACTACCTCGATCAGCCGTGTACATTATTATGTTAATTGTTTATTAGAATTTAATACACCTCTAACTTAGCTAAATTAGATTGGAATTCTCTTACATTTTTTCTTTCAATTGAGGCCTTCCAGATATTTTCTCCAAATTTCTTTTAAATTCCTCATAGAAAACATATATAATTGTATTTTCAAAGTGTACGGCGCGAGATTGACCAGGAACTCTTTCAATTTATTTATTTAATTATTTTTGGCAAACAACAACAATACGTATTCTTCTTTCCTAAAAATTTAAAATACAGTTATGTTTTTTTGGTTAAAAATTGGAGAAATCTGGAGAGATAGTCCTAATTCAATAGAATTAAAAAATAGAAGGTCTCGATTCAAATAGTATTTTTAAGAGCGTCATAATTGAAACATGACCAGATTAAAGATGGTATTAAACCTTTTTTTCTTGTTTCTCTCTTAAAGATTTTACTTTAATAGTAGTGCACCCGAGTCAAGTCATCAACAACCTCCATTTCAGTTTAGATTGCGGCTTGCGGGGGTAAATCCACAGCCTCCCCTATATATAATGTCCAGAAAAATTTCAAATTAAATACAGGTGACAGCCGACAACTAGTTATAAATGTTTTCGTATAGTGTGGCATATATATATATATATAAAAGTTTTTTTTTTTTTTTGTCTTTTTAACGTAAAGAAAACAAAACTTTCAATTGTTTTAAAAGCAGTTACAATTTTATATTGAGGATGAAAGAAAAAGTGAAAAATGTAATTTACATGCAAAATTTCTTTATTAATTAAAGAAGAAAAAGAGAGATTGGTATTTGGTGGCGATGAGAGCACGTGGTGAAATGTATAGCATCATGAATTCATATCAATTTTCTCCTTGTCAAATAAAAAGGCTACTTAATTATGTCACTACTCAACAATATAAGTTTAATACAGGAGTTTAAATTGACCGATTGAGATGGACAATTGAATGGGAATAATATATCAAATTCGAGCCAATTGATTTTCAACTACGGCCTTAACTTTATTTATCTTTTCTGAGATGCTCATAGTTCCTATGGCGGCGAGTGAGCTGACACCAGACACGTCGCTAGTTCTCCTTTTTATTGTTTACTTTCGTTCAAAGTTCCTACCCTACGGGGTCAAGTTTTGTGACCATAATTTATTATTGCACCGATGGCATGACATACAATTATTGTATGAAAGACTTTCTCATCGTCGAGAAATTTAATTTTAGAGAAAAAACGAAGATGATGTATATTTGGTGCTCTACCCCCACAACAATTGTACCCAAAAAAAAAGAATGAAATTTTTTTATTTTAAAATTGAGAAGCAACATAATGAAATATTTTCATGCACAAGGCAAACTACAATAATACTTCAAGTTATAAACTTATAAGAACTCACAAGCAGAACGATAATTTATTGGTTTTACAAGTATAGAGATACAGAAGATTAATCATACAAAATACAATAATTTTTCATAGAACTCATTGCTGCTTTTTATTAGCATTTAAACAATAGTTAAATGGGTACATCTCGACGGTCCGATCCCCTTATTTTATCATCACATTTCAAACTCTAACTTATAAAAACATAACAGCAAAGATAAAAACACACAACAATCCAATAGTACTGATTTTAATCACTCAAATACCAGCACCCCCTACTTAATTTTCTTCAATTCTCCCTTATCCTCGTGAATACTAGGCAATTTCCCACAGTCAAAACACACAGCACCAGCAGCAATCCTACCTAAGTACTTATAAAAAAAGACATCCCTCAAGTACTTTATCACCGCAGAGTTTCTTTGTTGTACCCAACCTGCCACATAGGACCCCAAGATCAATGAACTCACCCTCAACCTTCTTTCCTCAACATAATTTGATAACACTTGGGGAATTTCTTTTGGCACAATAACACCTCCATTTTGTATAAAAGATGTACCAATGTGCCTTCCCAAAACGACGGCGTCTTCTAGCGCCGTACAACCACCTTGTCCTAAATCCGGCGTCATTGGGTGCATGGCATCGCCGGCCACCGCTACGTTTTCCTTGTTTAAGTTGCCAAACATGACCTGCCATGGATATCTGAACTTCAATGGTGCCCATGACAATGTTGAAAAATCAGAGCGCTCAACTACGTCTTTGAATTTTTTAGGGAGGTTCTTGGCATGGTTCTCTAATATTTCCCTTTGTGTTTCTTTTGGATCTGTTTCTAGTTCTGTCCCTGCATTAAATGGAAAATCAAACAGTATGTCACTGTATCCGATCATCAACACTTTCTTAATTTGGCCTCAGTAATTTATGCAATGTTTGTAAAATTGAGATAGAGTAGTAGGTGTACCTTTAGAGGGAGCTGGACAAATGAGGTACCAATAGATGTGTTTGTCATCGAGAGGAATAAAACCAGCTCTAATCCCTGAAGTTACGAACTGCTGGTTGTCTGTTTTAAGTCCATGACCTTCTGGATACACAGACAATACTCTCACTGCTACTCTTCCTGAATCCACTACTTCACTCAATCCCAACCACCTTCCCACCACTGAGTGCACCCCATCACACCCTATCAAAACCTGTACATATACAACATTGAACTATTAGAGTTTACATATAGAAAATTAATTTAGCACGTATATATATATATATATATATATATATATATATATATATATATATTCATACGTATATATGGGCATGCATGTTATACAGTTATTAATGTATACCTTTGTTTTGATTATAGTTCCATCTTTCATGTGAATTACAGCAATGGATGAACCTTCATGCGTTTTTGTTTCAATAGCAGTGAGCTTCGATGAAAATCGGATTGAATTATGAGGTAATTCTTCTGCTAATGCCTTGAGTAATGCTTTTCTGTTTATTACTCCGGGTCTAAAGCCAGCTCCTCTGCATCATCATCATCATTATTTTTATTGTTATTATTTCTATTACAGATAACAAATTATATAAAGATTACACAATCATAATGAACAGAAAATGAAAAAACAAATACAGTATCGACATATTTTTATGTACACATAAAAGTGGGATAGTAGTTTGAATTTACCCGTTGAATAAGGAATAATTAATTTCTTGAGTGACACCATTGTCAACATTGGTCACGTATCCCCTAACAAGCGCCAAAATTAAAGTCATTTAGTGATAAGCTTATGAATTACAGAGAGTAATCTAAGATGATGTTACATATATAAATAAAACAGAGTACTTGCAAGGAAAAATACAAGTAGTAAGAAAAAGACGAACGATAAAAGATAAAGAGTAGAAGAGTAGTTTGTTACTTTTGAAAAGGTGCATAAATGGAGGCGAGCTTATGAGAAATGCCAAGGGACTCAAGGGCAAGCCCGGCGTTTGGGAAGAGGGCTAAAGCAGAGCCAGAGGTTCTAAGCTCTTCAGCTCTCTCCAACACCAAAAAAGATTCAACACCAGTTCTCTTTAATGCCAATGCTGTTGCTAATCCTGCTATTCCAGCCCCTACTATTACCACATCTTCCACCCTTTCCATTTCTCTCTCCCTCTCTCTTGTATTTGAAGTAAATGTTATGGGGTTGCTACGTTGCTATTACATATATATAGACACACACACACACATAGAAATTAATTTCACTTAAAAAAACCTTCAAGACGACGACGAAAAGCGCACCAAAATTTTCAAGTTGCCGTTTTTGACCCATAACCTTGAAAACATATAAGGTTTACCACGTGCTTACGACTAAAGAGCTAGCATCACAACACATACACTAAAATATTATTTTTTATTGTTTTAAATGGAAGATGAAAAATCAAACAGTATTGTCAGCGTATCCGATCATCTTTCTTAACATGGCCTCAGTAATTTATGCAATGTTTGTAAGATTGAGATAGAGTAGTAGTTGTACCTTTAGAAGGAGATGGACAAATGAGGAACCAATAGGTGTGTTTGTCATCAAGAGGAACAAAACCAGCTCTGACCCCTGAAGTTAGGGACTGCTGGGTCTCTGTTTTAAGTCCATGTCCTTGTGGATGCACAAACAATACTCTCACTGCTACTCTTCCTGAATCCGCTACTACACCCAATCCCAACCACCTTCCCACCACTGAGTGCACCCCATCACACCCTGTCAAAACCTGTACATATACAGCATCGAACTATCAGAGTTTAGATATAGAAAATAGACCGATTGAGATGGATAATTGAATGAGTATAATATATTTAGTATCTTCTAATTTAATTCAATTAATCTCTCATATTATTTGCTATGATGGAAAGAAAAGATAGCACAATAAATTAAAATATAATTAAAAATTTATTAATTAGTTCTAAAAGTTATCACTCTTCCAATAAATTAGGGTGTTTTTGATAAATTTGGTTGAATTTACCATCTATCCTCAAACCTTCTCCCTCCATTGAGTCCTTATATTTAACAACTCTTACACTATAAGTCCTTTTAAAACTCCCTCTCCTTCCTCAATCCCTCTACAACTCCCTCTTACTAAATAAGGGCTCAAAGTTCCTATAGCGTCAAGTGAGCCGACACGTTGTTAATTTTTTTTTTCCGATCAAAAGAAATAAAATAGATAACTGATTCAAATATATTTTAAATATCATTCTCAAAATTTTTATTTAGTTCATGTTATTTGATTTTTTAATTATTTTTAATTACTAGAAACAGAAGTTATTGAGCGGATTATCATATTCTCATGATCATATATATTGTACGTTTTAAAGATCATACTCAACCTTCACACTTGCCACTTTCTACAAAAAATAAAAGGGATTTAGTGACAAACACATTTTGTCACTGAAAGTGGCTCCTTGTCACTATTTTACATTCAGTGGCAAATTATGTTTTGTTTGCCATTGTGTTCCATCACTGATTCTCTCTCTCGACCGTTAGTCGTAGGCAATTATTTTTTTTGGGTTTTAAACTGCGTATTTTTATTTTATTTTATTACATAGCAAGTATAAGCTAAATAGACCTTTAAAAAACACAATAAATAATACGAATACCATAAAAACTCAATTATGTGAACAAAAAACATAAATCCTTGCTTGAATTCATACAATTGCAAAATATTTGTGAAAATAAGAGAGGAAACTGAAACATTATAGAGATGCAAAACATTTTTCATACAAAATACAATAATTTTATTTAGTTTACTCAATCACACTTTATTTTAACAGTTAAAACAATAGTTACATGCGCAATCTTGACGGTCTCATCCGTTTGTTTACCAAAAATAAAAAATACAGCAATCCAGAATTGATTTCAATCACTCAAATAGCAACACCCTCTACTTAATTTTCTTCAACTCTTCATTATACTCATGAATACTTGGCAATTTCCCACAATCATAATTCAAAACACGGCCAGCAATTCTACCTGCGAACCTATAAAATAAGACATCCCTCAAGAATTTTATCACCACAGAGCTTCCTTGTTGCACCCAACCTGACATATAGGACCCAATTATCAACGAACTCACCCTCCACCTTCTTTCCGCAACATAATTTGATAACACTTTGGGTATTTCTTTGGGCACAATAACACCTCCATTTTGTATAAAAGATGTGCCGATGTGCCTTCCCAAAACGACGGCGTCTTCTAGCGCCGAACATCCACCTTGTCCTAAATCCGGCGTCATTGGATGCATGGCATCGCCTGCTACCGTCACATTTTGTTTGTTTAAGTTGCCAAACATGACATGCCATGGGTACCTGAACATCAATTGTGCCCATGATAATGTTGAAAGATCAGAGTGCTCGACTATGTCTTTGAAACTTTGAGGGAAGTTCTTGGCATGCTTCTCTAATATCTCCCTCTGTATTTCTTTTGGGTCTGTTTCTAGTTTTGTGCCTGCATTAATGTAAAGTATTATAAATAAACAGATTATAAAGAGCTTAAATTTGGAAATTCAACTAAAACCAAAACTTGTAAAATTTTAATTTTGCCCTTTAATACTAGACAAAGTAGACATAATTAACTAATTTCATTTTTTAACGTGATATATCATATTATATTACTACAAATTTCATACTTAAAAAATTAATTATTAGTTTTCAAATTGAGGTGCAGTGGTGGATGTACCTTTAGGACATAGGCGAACGAGGAACCAATAGACCTGTTTATCATCAAGAGGAACAAAACCAGCTCTAACCCCTGAAGTTAGGAACTGATGGATTTCTTGTTGTCCATGACCTTGTGGATGCACAGACAATCCTCTCACTGCTGATCTTCCTGAATCCACTACTTCACCCAATCCCAGCCACCTTCCCACCACTGAGTGCACCCCATCACACCCTATCAAAACCTTTGCTTTGATGACAGTTCCATCTTCCATGTGAATTACAGAAATTGACGAACCTTCATGCGTTTGTGTTTCAATGGCAGTGAGCTTCGAACAGAATCGGATTGAATTATGAGGTAGTTCTTCTGCTAAAGCATTGAGTAATGCTTTTCTGTGTACTGCTCTGGGTTCAACTCCAGGTCCTCTGCATCATTATTATTATTATTATTACCACATATTTGGCATATATAAAAGATTGCGCTTTCTCAGTTAACAGAAAATGAAAAAACAAAATACAGTATTTACACATTTTCATGTATGCATAAAAGCTGGGTAATAGTTTGAATTTACCCTTTCATCGAGGAATAATAAATTTCTTGAATGACACCACTGTCAATATTGGTCGCGTATCCCCTAACAATCCCCAAAATTAAAGTCATTTAGTGATAAGCTCATCAATTACAAACAGTAATCTAAGATGCGTGATGCAGATTATATATAAAAGACAAAATAAAAATAAATAGAGGAAGAGTAGTTTGTTACTTTTGTAAGGGCCCGTAAATGGAGGTGAGCTTATGAGAAATGCCAAGGGACTGAAGAGCAAGCCAGGCGTTGGGGAAGAGGGTTAAAGCAGAACCAGTAGTTCTAAGCTCTTCAGCTCTCTCCAACACCAAAAAAGATTCAACACCAACTCTCTTTAATGCCAATGCCGTCGCTAATCCTGCTATCCCAGCCCCTACTATTACCACATCTTCCACCATTTCCATCTTTCTCTGATTTGATCTTTTTGTTGTTATGTAACACAAATTGTTATGGGAATGCCATGCTGGTATTATACTCATACACACAGAGATACAAAGAAATGTGTAAAAAAACTCGATTTCAGGTGGACCAAATTAAAGCGCATCAAAACTTTCAACGTCAAAGGAAGTCGACTAGTTTGACGCGTATACGCAGAGCAGGCCCTCTCAGGCATGCAACTGCATAAGCCCCAATAGTGAGGGCCCATCAATTTTTTTTTTAAATATATATATATAATAATAATATATTTATAAAATATGTTTAATATAATAAAATAATTAAAATTAAGTATTTTAATAATGATCTATGATCCCATATATATTTAAAATTAATATTTTAATAAATTATTTTCTAAACTGTAAATTGTGGGAAGATATTTGTCACAAAAAACAAAAAAGGTGATTGAAGTGTTACTATATAAAAACAATGGATTGCTATTTTCTGGATTGTTTATAGAATATTATTCAGGATACCTATTACAGTTGCATCTATTGAGAGGAGCTTCTTAAGGTTAAAGTTGATAAAATCTTATTTTTTTGATAACAATATCATAAGAAAAATTGAATGGATTAACTATGATGTTGATTGAAAAAGATATTTTCAAATAGATTGATTGTAATAAAGTAATTGCTGATTTTTTATAAAAAAATTAAAAAAAAAACACTTGAAGAATAAATTTAATATGAGCTTTCAAAAATTTAAATTATTATTTTTATAACCTTTTTATATTTTTATTAAATATAAATTATTATATATATATATATATATATATATATATATATATATATATATATATAAAACTAACATCAAGTTAAAACGCACTAATTTTAACGCCGCTTTTCTTGTTCAAAACTTGGATACGATCCAAAAACGGTGCCGTTTTTCGTTCCAAAACTTACCAAAAACAAGGCTCGCTTTTTTATTTTCACTGTTCAAAAACTTGGACACGAAAACAAGATTCCCCGCTTATAAACGAGCCTGTCAGTGTTATGTGTGAACAACATGCATGGTACTCAATTGTGTAAAAATATGAGAAAATTTTAGAAAAATTTTACACGTTGGAGAATAAATTTTTAATAAAAAAAACAAAGAAAAAAGAAAAGGCCTAGAAGCAATAAATTTTCAATTAAAAAGCTGTTAAATGTTTTTTTTAAGTATTAAAATACAAACAAAGTTTGTTAATTAAAAATTTATTTTTAAGTTTCTTTTTTTAACACAAGCTTTTTTTTCTTCCTTATTTCTTTTATTCTTATAACTAATTGAAAAATAATTTTTTTGAAATTTTCTCAGATTTTTACAATTAAATACTGTTCATACAAGTGAATATTATTTTGATCAGATCAAGTTTTGGAGCATGAAAAACGGAAACTGTTTTATGCTGTCCGAAGTTAACAAGAAAACGCAAGCGTTAAAATTACGCTTTTTAAGAATGTTGGGGTTTATAGCCGGGCTCTATATATATAAGCCCACATTTTTAGACTGGCCCTCAAAATGCCAGGGCCGGCCTTGCGTATACGTAGCGACCATTTCTGGTACTTGGGCAGCACGTACGTCCAGCGTCACCTGCAAGGATGGGGCATACGATGTTACGAGGAAAGAGCAACCGCATTTCTTGCCAGAACTGGCTTCAAACAGGTATTACGTACACATTACGTACACACCTCTTTCTCTGTATACTCGTAGAATTAAACTACTTCATATAAAATGTAATATACATAGCACAGAGACAACTGGGGATCTTTATTATAATGAATATCCGCAATCACACAATGAATATCCTCAATTATTATAGTTGTACATTCCCAAGAACACAGTCGTATATTTGAAGTCAATTCAATTGCAAGATGCCAAGATCTTTATTATAATTAATCCGTGTAAAACCCAGGGACTTCGCTGTCAAAATGGCATGTAGGATTAGCCATTGCCTCTGCTGTTGAGCTGATGTTGCCGCCACCCTTAAACCTTTAACAGTAATTACACATACAGTAATTGATAGCGGGGTTTAAGTGTGCGGACAAAAATTTAATATTTAATGTGTTTTTTTAACAAAAATTACAAATTATAAGGGTAATAAAGACTTTTGGCAACAAATATGAAAATGTTAAATAAAGGTAGTATCATACCAGAAAAAAAAATTAAAAAAAATACGACAATCCAATGTTGATTTCAAACACTCAAATACCAACACCACCTACTTAATTTTCTTCAACTCTCCATTAACCTCATGAATACTGGGCAATTTCCCACAGTTATAATGCGCAGCACCATCAAGAATCCTACCTAAGAACCTATAAAATAAGACATCCCTCAAGAACTTTATCACCCCAGAGCTTCCTTGCTGCACACGACCTGACATATAGGATCCAATTATCAACGAACTCACCCTCCACCTTCTTTCCCCAACATAATTTGATAACACTTTGGGTATTTCTTTGGGCACAATAGCACCTCCATTTTGTATAAAAGACGTGCCGATGTGCCTTCCCAAAACGACGGCGTCTTCTAGCGCCGAACATCCACCTTGTCCTAAATCCGGCGTCATTGGATGCATGGCATCGCCGGCTACCGTCACATTTTGCTTGTTTAAGTTGCCAAACATGACATGTCATGGGTACCTGAACATCAATGGTGCCCATGATAATGTTGAAAGATCAGAGTGCTCGACTGTGTCTTTGAAACTTTGAGGGAAGTTCTTGGCATGCTTCTCTAATATCTCCCTCTGTATTTCTTTTGGGTCTGTTTCTAGTTTTGTGCCTGCATTAATGCAAAGTATTAATGGTTTGACAAAATTGCTTGTAAGATTTTATTTTTGTCCTTCCATAATAAACAAAGTGAATACTATTAAGTAATTTCATTTTTTATTCAAAGTGATGAGACACAGTAATGGATGTACCTTTAGGACATAGACGAACGAGGAACCAATAGGCCTGTTTATCATCAAGAGGAGCAAAACCAGCTCTAACCCCTGAAGTCAGGAACTGATGGATTTCATTTTGTCCATGACCTTGTGGATGCACAGACAATCCTCTCACTGCTGATCTTCCTGAATCCACTACTTCACCCAATCCCAGCCACCTTCCCACCGCTGAGTGCACCCCATCACACCCTATCAAAACCTTTGCATTGATGACAGTTCCATCTTCCATGTGAATTACAGAAATTGACGAACCTTCATGCGTTTGTGTTTCAATGGCAGTGAGCTTCGAACAGAATCGGATTGAATTATGAGGTAGTTCTTCTGCTAAAGCATTGAGTAATGCTTTTCTGTGTACTGCTCTGGGTCCAACTCCAGGTCCTCTGCATTATTATTATTGCTATTACGTATTAGGAATTATATAAAAGATTACACCTTCATAATGAACAGAAAATGAAAAAACAAATACAGTAGTTACATAGCTTTATGTGCACATAAAAGTGGGATAATAGTTTGAATTTACCCTTTGAATGAGGAAAAATTAACTTCTTGAGTGACACCATCGTCAATATTGGTCACGTATCCCCTAAGAATCGCCAAAATTAAAGTCATTTAGTGATAAGCTCATGAATTGCAGAGAGTAATCTAAGATGATGAAGATTTTTTTACATATATAAATAAAACAGAGTACTTGCAAGGAAAACAGAGTATACAGGTAGAAACAAAAAAGACGAAAGATAAAAATAAAAATGAGTAGTTTGTTACTTCTGAAAAGGTGCATAAATGGAGGTGAGCTTATGAGAAACGCCAAGGGAATCAAGGGCAAGCCAGGCGTTTGGGAAGAGGGTTAAAGCAGAACCAGTGGTTCTAAGCTCTTCAGCTCTCTCCAACACCAAAAAAGATTCGACACCAACTCTCTTTAATGCCAATGCTGTTGCTAATCCTGCTATTCCAGCCCCTACTATTACCACATCTTCCACCATTTCCATCTTCACCAAAGTTCTTCCTACGACACGGTTTCAAGCACTTCGAGACAAGCTTAATGTCCTGACACCTCCATTAAGCTTGAGGGGGGATGTTAGCAACCCGAAAATAAAGGGATATGAAGTTGTGGTCCTCCATCCTCCACCAATCTGATTGACTTGTTGTACCTGTATGTAGTTATGATTAACTCTTTAATTATCCTGTGTATATATCAAGTCATGGAGTCAAATAGAGTTGTATACATGCAAACATACAGAAAGGACGAAACTGCAGTTGAAAAGCCAATTCGTTAGATTATACTCTGCACAATATTCTTTCAGTCCCTCTCAATTGTATTTGAAGTAAATGTTATGGGGTTGCTATGTTGCTATTGCATGTGTATATATATATTACGCACATACATAGAAAATCATTTTGACTTAAACCACCTTAATTTCAAGTGGACAAAAGGCGCACCAAAACTTTCAACAGAAGTTGTCTCGTTCGACCACTTTCAACAGTTGCATTGTTTTACCCAAATCTTCGGCGACAAGTAGGGTATGGGCACGAGGTTACGACGAAAGAGCTACCATCACGGCACTAACACAGAAGCGTTCTTTTTCATTGTCTTTTTGTTAATTATTTTATTCTCATTTACCTTTTTCAATTATTATTATGTAATGAAACAGCTACTAGCAACGCTTCCACAATAGTTTTCTTTTTGTTATTTTTGTTTTCATTTGCTTTTTCAAATTTTTGTTATGTGGTGAAGCATTGGGTAAAATATATAGGCCCTATTTTCAAATTTACCGTCAACTTTGAGTGGTTAATTAACTAGCCTAATAGTTAGTTTGACCTCCCTTATTGAGTAACTGAGTATAACATTTGTTTACAGGGGACTTTTTCCATAAATGTTAAAATATATAAAAAGAGAATGAGCCGCATTCTCTTGTTTAAATATATGTTATAGGATTTTCCAATATATATATTTTATCAAACCATGCAATCACACAATTATAGTTGTACATTCCCAAGAACATAGTCGTGTATTTGAAGTTAATTCAATTGAAAGATGCCAAGATCTTTATTATAATTAATCCGTGTAAAACCCAGGGACTTTGCTGTCAAAATAGCATGCTGGATTAGCCAATGCCTCTGTTTTTTTTATTTTTTTATGAATAATAAACCCGCATTGAGCACAAAAGAATCTCATAATAGAGGTTTACAAAGACAGATCAGCCTCAGCTTGATCTTGCTTGACAACAGACCAAAAGAAAGAAAAACTAGAAAAAGAATCTGCTACATCTGTAAATGAAAAAGATTTGTTCAAACTTAAAAGACAATTTAGCTAAACTATCAGCAAGCATATTAGACTTTCTGAAATTCCAAAACAACTTCCAGCCCTTCAAAAGGAGGATCCTTCTGCATCCAAGCACATGATATCTCGTATCCCATTGTGAAGGATCCTCCTTTTGAGCACATGATAACTTCAAGCTAATGCCTCTGCTGTTGAGCTGATGCTACCGCCACCCATAAACCTTTAACAGTAATTACACATAATTGATAGCGGGGTTTAAGTGTGCTGACAAAAATTTAATATTGAATGTGTTTTTTTTAACAAAAACTACAAATTATAAGGTTGATAGAGAATTTTGGCCAAAACTATGAAAATGTTAAATAAATATAGTATCATACCAGAAAAAAAAAATACAACAGTCCAATATTGATTTCAATCACTCAAATACCAACAACACCTATTTAATTTTCTTCAGCTCTCCATTAACTTCATGAATACTAGGCAATTTCCCACAATCATAATCCAAAAAACCGCCAACAATCCTACCTAAGAACCTATAAAATAAGACATCCCTCAAGAATTTTATCATCACAGAGCTTCCTTGTTGCACCCAACCTGACATATAGGACCCAATTATCAACGAACTCACCCTCCACCTTCTTTCCTCAACATAATTTGATAACACTTTGGGTATTTCTTTGGGCACAATAGCACCTCCATTTTGTATAAAAGATGTGCCAATGTGCCTTCCCAAAACGACGGCGTCTTCTAGCGCTGAACATCCACCTTGCCCTAAATCAGGCGTCATTGGATGCATGGCATCGCCGGCTACCGTCACGTTTTGTTTGTTTAAGTTGCCAAACATGACATGCCATGGATACCTGAACATCAGCGGTGCCCATGATAATGTTGAAAGATCAGAGTGCTCGACTACGTCTTTGACACTTTGAGGGAAGTTCTTGGCATGCTTCTCTAATATCTCCCTCTGTATTTCTTTTGGGTCTGTTTCTAGTTTTGTGCCTGCATTAATGTTAAGTATTATAAATAAACAGATCATGCAGAGCTTAAATTTGGAAATTCAAAAACAAAAATCAATGGTTTGACAATATTGCTTGTAACATTTTAATTTTGTCCTTTAATACTAAACAAAGTAAATACTATTAACTAATTTCATTTTTTAATATGATTTATCATATAATATTCTACAAATTTTATACTTGAAAAATTTATTATTAGTTTTGAAATTGAGATGCAGTGGTGGATGTACCTTTAGGACATAGACGAACGAGGAACCAATAGGCCTGTTTATCATTAAGGGGAACAAAACCAGCTCTAACCCCTGAAGTTAGGAACTGGTGGATTTCATGTTGTCCATGACCTTGTGGATGCAGAGACAATCCTCTCACTGATGATCTTCCTGAATCCACTACTTCACTCAATCTCAGCCACCTTCCCACCACTGAGTGCACCCCATCACAACCTATCAAAATCTTTGCTTTGATGACAATTCCATCTTCCATGTGAATTACAGCAATTGATGAACCTTCATGCCTCTGTGTTTCAATGGCAGTGAGCTTCGAACAGAATCGGATTGAATTATGAGGTAGTTCTTCTGCTAAAGCATTGAGTAATGCTTTTCTGTGTACTGCTCTGGGTCCAACTCCAGGTCCTCTGCATTATTATTATTATTGCTATTATTACTGGTATTACATATTAGGAGTTATATAAAAGATTACACCACCAACAGAAAATGAAAAAACAAATACAGTAGTTACATATTTTTATGTACACATAAAAGTGGGATAATAGTTTGAATTTACCCTTTGAATGCAGAATAATTAACTTCTTGAGTGACACCATTGTCAACATTGGTCACGAATCCCCTAAGAATCGCCAAATTAAAGTCATTTAGTGATAAGCTCATGAATTACAGAGAGTAATCTAAGATGATGAAGATTTTTTTACATATATAAATAAAGACAGAGTACTTGCAAGGAAAACAGAGTATACAAGTAGTAAGAAAAAGACGAAAGATAAAAAAATAAAAAAGAGTAAAATGAGCAGTTTGTTACTTCTGAAAAGTTGCATAAATGGAGGTGAGCTTATGAGAAATGCCAAGGGAATCAAGGGCAAGCCAGGCGTTTGGGAAGAGGGTTAAAGCAGAACCAGTGGTTCTAAGCTCTTCAGCTCTCTCCAACACCAAAAAAGATTCAACACCAACTCTCTTTAATGCCAATGCTGTTGCTAATCCTGCTATTCCAGCCCCTACTATTACCACATCTTCCACCATTTCCATTTCTCTGTCCCTCTCTCATATATTTGAAGTAAATGTTATGGGGTTGCTATGATGTTGTTATATATATATATATATATATATATATATAGATTTGATATAATGGGCGGGGTGATGTCGCCCATTACATGGTGGGGGACAAAAACAAAATTATTTTTTGTATTTTTATTATTTAATATTTTATTTTTATTTTTTCTTTTAACCTATAGTTATATATCTGTAATTGTTTTCTAACCTACAACTCTATATTTATTAATATTTTGTCAAACTCATATAAAATTATTTAAAAACTACTTGTATCCAAATTAATAAAATTTTAAATGGGTTTAGCAATATATTTACAAATATATATAAAAAAATATAATATAATAAAAATACAAAAAATAATTTTTTTTCCATCGCTAACCGTGTACGGGGGACATCACCCATTATATCAAATCTATATATATATATATATATATATATTATATATTAATATTAGGCACACACAAAAGAGGACAAAATGCGCACCGAAACTTTCAACAGAAGTTGCCTTGTTTGACCCGAATCTTTGGCGACACTTAAGGTAAGGGCACGAGGTTACGACAAAAGAGCTACCGTCACAGCACTAACACTGTAACCCATAAGTATTCTTTCTTATTGGTTTTTTGTTAATTATTTTTTCTCATTTACCTTTTTCAATTATTATTATGTGATGAAAGAGCTACTATCGCAACGCTTCCACAACAGTTTTCTTTTTGTTATTTTTGTTTTCATTTGCTTTTTCAAATTGTTGTTATGTGATGAAGCATTGGGTAAAATATATAGGCCCTATTTTGAAATTTACCCTCAAGTTTGAGTGGTTAATTAACTAGCCTAATAGTTAGTTTGACCTGCCTTATTGAGTAATTGAGTATGACATTTGTTTACAGCGTTAAGAAAAGTAGAGGTTCTATAAAACAAACAATGAATCCCCATTTGTTTCATAAGATGTAGATATTGTTACGGAAATATTATATTTGATGAATTAAGAAAAGTAAAGGTTTTAAAACCTTTTTTATTTAACAAGTATGTGTATTAGAATGGGTTGGACGAAATCCATTCCGATGAGTAATACTAAACAAACAAAAAAAAAAAATTTACTAATGTTGTTAAGACAATTGATGTGATACCGTATTATTGATGACGATTAAGACAAGTGAATCATAAATAAATATCAATAATACGTTACCACATCAATGTTGTATTAGTTAATAAACAATATTAGTTAAACTTCTTAGTAAATTTAGTATTATTGTTCCAAAAAAATAAGTCAAGGGAAAATTCCTCTATATATGTGATGCGATGCAACAAGCCAGGCACTCGTAAATGTGTATCTTTTATTTTGTAAGACCCACATGCTTTTAGGTTCCGCTGTGTGTGATTATAGGTTTGAAAGATTTATGTGACGCATGTAGGGTAATTTATTATTGCACCGATGTCATGATATACAATTATTGTATGAAAGACTTTCTCATCATCAAGAAATTTAATTATAGACAAAAATGATGATGATGTTTATCTGGTGCTCTGCCCAACAATAATTGTACCCCAAAAAATTGAAAATTGAGAAGCAAAATAATGAAATATTTGCATTCACAAGGCAAACCACAATTATAAAATAAACTTACAAGAACTCACAAGCAAAACAATAATTTATTGTCTTTACAAATATAGATACAGAAGATTAATCCTACAAAATACAATAATTTTTCTTAGCACCCATTGCTGCTTTATTTTAGCATTTAAACAATATTTATTGTTTTTATAATAGTGATTTAAATCACTCAAATACCAGCACCCCCTACTTAGCTTTCTTCAACTCTCCCTCGACCTCATGAATACTAGGCAATTTCCCACAGTTATAATGCACAGCACCACCAGCAATCCTACCAAAGAACCTATAAAATACGACATCCCTCAAGAACTTTATCACCACAGAGTTTCTTTGTTGCACCCAACCTGACAAGTAGGACCCCAAGATCAATGAACTCACCCTCCACCTTCTTTCCTCAACATAGTTTGACAACACTTTGGGAATTTCTTTTGGCTCAATAAGACCTCCATTTTGTATAAAAGATGTGCCAATGTGCCTTCCCAAAACGACGGCGTCTTCTAGCGCCGTACAACCACCTTGTCCTAAATCCGGCGTCATTGGGTGCATGGCATCGCCGGCCACCGTCACGTTTTCCTTGTTTAAGTTGCCAAACCAGACCTGCCATGGATATCTGAACATCAGTGGTGCCCATGACAATGTTGAAAGATCAGAGAGCTCAACTATGTCTTTAAATATTTGAGGGAAGTTCTTGGCATGCTTCTCTAATATTTCCCTTTGTATTTTTTTTGGGTCTGTTTCTAGTTCTGTCCCTGCATTAAATGGAAAATCAAACAGTATTGTCAGCGTATCCGATCATCAACACTTTCTTAATTTGGCCTCAGTAATTTATGCAATGTTTGTAAAATTGAGATAGAGTGGTAGTTGTACCATTAGAAGGAGATGGACAAACGAGGAACCAATAGGTGTGTTTGTCATCAAGAGGAACAAAACCAGCTCTGACCCCTGAAGTTAGGAACTGCTGGGTCTCTGTTTTAAGTCCATGTCCTTGTGGATGCACAGACAATACTCTCACTGCTACTCTTCCTGAATCCACTACTTCTCCCAATCCCAACCACCTTCCCACCACTGAGTGCACCCCATCACACCCTATCAAAACCTGTACATATACAACGTTAAACTATTTGAGTTTACATATAGAAAATTAATTTAGCAAATGTGTATATATGGGCATGCAAGTTATGTAGTTATTAATGTATACCTTTGCTTTGATTATAGTTCCATCTTGCATGTGAATTACAGCAATGGATGAACCTTCATGCGTTTGTGTCTCAATGGCAGTGAGCTTCGACGAAAATCGGATGGAATTATGAGGTAATTCTTCTGCTAATGTCTTGAGTAATGCTTTTCTGTGTACTGTTCTGAGTTCACCTCCAGCTGCACTGCATTATTTAACATGTATTTCACTTAAAAAAGATCAGTATCTTCCCAGAAAACAGAAAACCAAAAAAAAAGAAAAAAAAAAAAGTGGGCTTAGTTACCCATTTATTCTGGGAAGATTAACTTCTTGGATGACACCAGTGTCAACGTTGGTCACGCATACCCTATAACAAATTGAGTTAATTAGAATGCAAAGATTATTAATCACCTAGAAAACATAAAAGTAATATTCTAAGATGATGCAGATTATTTTTTTTTTTTTTCTGTATCCCTTTTCAAGAAAATTAATGATACGTAATTGATCATTATTATCACACTGATCATATTCTGTCTCAATATTTGCAAGACAGAAAAATGATGACAGAAGACTACTATACGAGTACCTAATAAAACAAAAAGAAAAAAAATAAAATTGAGAATTGTAAAAGGAGGATATAAGAAGAGAAGTACGTAGTAGTAGAAGAAGAAGATTTAGATTTACCTTTGTAAAGGTGCATAAATGGAGGTGAGCTTGTGAGAAACACCAAGGGCGTCAAGAGCAACCCAGGCATTTGGCATGAGGGTTAAAGCACTGCCAGTGGTTCTGAGCTCTTCGCCTCTCTCCAAAACCAAAGCTTCAACACCAGTTCTCTTTAATGCCAAGGCTGTTGCCAATCCTGCCACCCCAGCCCCTACTATTACCACATCTTCCACCAGTTCCATCTCTCTCTCTCTCAGCCTCTTGAATTTGATTTTTTGTTGTTATTTTACCGTACGCCACACAAATTATATCATATGCATGTTATGGGAATGCCGTGCTTAGTATCATATATATATTACATTATATGTACGCACACTAAAAGAAATTCAATTTGACTTATAAAACTAAATAATTTCTAGAGAGCACCAAAAGGGAACCCCAAAACTCTCAACGTCAAAGAAAGCTGGCTTGTTTGACCCGAATCCACGATGACCATATAAGGGTGCTTGACCACCACATCTAGTGTCACGTATTCACAATTCGCAACACTATGATCAAAAGCTTTTGTTTTCTTTATTTACCTCTTGCAATTATTCTTGCAATTATTTATGTTATAAATTATTGGGTAAATTTCCAAAATTGCCATCTCTATTTTAGACTTTTTAATTTGTGGATTTGTCCTGTCCTCAATTTTAGCCCCTCACATTTTATTTTATTACAATTTAGCTTCCAACAATGTAACAACCGCTAATAGCATAACAATTTTGAAAAATTTTCCTTTATTCCATCAAAAAACACATTTAGTAAATTTTTGGTAAGTGTAAAATAATTCTTAAGTTTAAATGAAAATTTGAACTTATTAATATGAAAATTTGACAAAATTTACACTAATGTAGTGAAATTTTTTATAAATTTATGATTGTTTGATTAGTTATTTCATAATAGCGCTAAAACGGTGTATATATATATATATATAAAATAAAATCATGCTTTTTTTTTTTGATAAATAAAATAAAATCATGCTTTGAATAATGGATGAGCTTTCGATTTTTTTTTTTTATTTGGACAAGGCTAATAGATGAGCTAAACTACAATAAAATTGAAATATGAGGGACTGCAATTTTTCAACATAGAGGGCTTTGCAAAAAGTATAAAACGGAGGCGGGGTTATTTTGAATTATATCCTATATTAATTTATCCTTTAATTTACTAAAAGAGGGTGATTTTAATTTTTGTACAGTTAAACATTAAACGTAAAAAAAAAAAAAAGAAAGAAAGAAATAAAAGAGATTACAATGAAAAACATAAACGTTACCAATTTAATATTTTATTTTTTCTATTAAGAATTAGTTTCATTATTAAAAAAAATTTAAGTAGAGATTCTATATGGAAGATATTATCATTATTTAAAACAAAATAAAATAAAACTAGAAAATAAAAACAAATTAGAGTACGCCAAGTCAAGTCGAAGAGCCCTTGCGCAATCTGCTTTGACACTTTGAAACGCAACAAATTATAATGCGCTTCATTTTCACATCCACCTGTAGATGCTGATTTACTTTTCTAACTATTTGGATACATGCATTCAATGTTTGACGCTTTTCTAAATTCCTCTAGAATATTCCTTTGTCAACTGTGTATATTACTGGTTATTGATCTAAAATTTATATCATTTCATATAATTAGCTAGATAGGAAACCATATATATATGTTTGGTGCTTAGATAAACACGTGGCATATATAATTAAAGTTGTAGTTAAACATATATTTTTCACTCGAAGATCTTGTTGCCCTGTTGATCAAGTTATGATGAACCTATTAACTCCTCCTTCATTTGCTCAGTATCCAATACATACTCATCCTGCTTGCCGATGCACTGCTACGTATGGTAGCCATCATTAGCAGCCCCATCACCAAGCAAACCATCGCCACCGATGTCGATTTTATGCTCTGCGAATTGGTTTTATGTTCATTTGTTTTTTAAATTAAGAAAAAATATCTTTCTTTTTTTTGTGGTTAACTGGAGAGGACACATTGGCATCGTTAGCAGCCCCATCACCAAGCAAACCATCGCCACCGACGTCGATTTTATGCTCTGCGATTTGGTTTTATGTTCATTTGTTTTTTAAATTAAGAAAAAATGTCTTCTTTTTTTTGTGGTTAACTGGAGAGGACACATTGACATCGTTAGCAGCCCCATCACCAAGCAAACCATCGCCACCGACGTCGATTTTATGCTCTGCGATTTGGTTTTATGTTCATTTGTTTTTTAAATTAAGAAAAAATGTCTTTTTTTTTGTGGTTAACTGGAGAGGACACATTGGCATCGTTAGCAGCCCCATCACCAAGCAAACCATCACCACCGACGTCGATTTTATGCTCTGCGATTTGGTTTTATGTTTATTTGTTTTTTAAATTAAGAAAAAATGTCTTTTTGTGGTTAACTGGAGAGGACACATTGGCATCGTTAGCAGCCCCATCACCAAGCAAACCATCGCCACCGACGTTGATTTTATGCTCTGTGATTTGGTTTTATGTTCATTTGTTTTTTAAATTAAGAAAAAATGTCTTTTTTTTTTGTGGTTAACTGGAGAGGACACATTGGCATCGTTAGCAGCCCCATCACCAAGCAAACCATCGCCACCGACGTCGATTTTATGCTCTGCGATTTGGTTTTATGTTCATTTGTTTTTTAAATTAAGAAAAAATGTCTTTTCTTTTTTTGTAGTTAACTGGAGAGGACACATTGGCATCGTTAGCAGCCCCATCACCAAGCAAACCATCGCCACCGACGTCGATTTTATGCTCTGCGATTTGGTTTTATGTTCATTTGTTTTTTAAATTAAGAAAAAATGTCTTTTTTTTTGTGGTTAACTGGAGAGGACACTGGCATCGTTAGCAGCCCCATCACCAAGCAAACCATCGCCAACGACGTCGATTTTATGCTCTGCGATTTGGTTTTATGTTCATTTGTTTTTTAAATTAAGAAAAAATGTCTTCTTTTTTTTATGTTGTTAACTGGAGAGGAAAAATGTGTCTCTGTTACTCTGTTGCAGCTAACTATAAATTACATATGGTTCCAAAATATAATAATGTCACTCATCTGCAATGCCCCTTGCAATATTACATGGATTTGTCCATAATCTTTGCTTCTAAATACTTGCTTAGTTACCCAAAAAGAAACAATGAAAGACATTTAATATCCAAAAATTCAGCCTATTCCTGCAGCCTTCGGGACACGTATTAGTTAAAGAAAAGAAAAAGAGCCCTCCCTCCTCTGTGATTGGTCCTCGGTGGTAGTGTAAACCACTTGAAAAATTTAAGTCGTTAAAATTCTCAGTCAGTCCTTTAACTCCAAGTAGTGAGTATGCATTATTTGGTTGAGACACTAAGCAATGTGTTTGTCCTCTAAGTACAGCTTTGTATTATTAAGTAACACAGCGTCAATCACCTTTAGCATTCCAAAATAAAAGGTATAAAAACAACAGCTCTTATCCAAATCTAATCACCACTGTTAGCCGAGCGCAGTATATCTAATATGGCTATGGGCCGTGTGTTGTTTGTGATTCAAAAAGGTTGTGTGGCCGTAGAGCTCACTACTAGTGTTCACCGTGGGGTAAACTAAACAAGTCCAAAGAGAAAATTCTGAAATAAGTTTGCAATATATTTGAGCTAACCATACCCAAAATAACCTTTTCTAAGATTAGCTACTCTAATTTGCTAAGTGGTACGTACTAATGAAAAACAAAAATCCGAATCTCTTAGAATATTTTGGGTTTGCTTTCAGCATTGGTTTCCAAGCGCAGCAACATGAAGTTTAATCTTCCACATGTACTGTAACGCAGTGTTACTCGTTCATGTGCCTTGTTTGCTCTTGAATACCACACCGGAATCATTGATTTTGTTGCTTGCTCCCACATGACATGACCAAGCAACTTCTTCCTCCTCTAGTTATTCAATCCAAGTCATTCATAAGTTGTTCTACAGAATGGATCAAGAATCACAATGTGCTGGATGAAGGGACAGTGTCATTGTTTTTAATTTTATTATTATTAATTTTAATCAGTCAACTAACAAACTTCAGTCGTTTAATTGATCGATTTATGTGGCACCAAGCAATTCACTTAAATATTTTTCTTTAGTATATATTTCCAAGTTTCATTTAATTGCAGACACACATAAAATAAATTTCACTTAAATGACAAACAAAAATACTCTTTATTCATACTTACAAATACTTTTCACATGCAATATAAGTAGCATTCATCACGACACACTCTTCTACATATTTTTCCATCGGTAAAAAGAAAAAAAAATTAAATTTTGCCAAAATAAAAATAAGTTTTAACTCTTACATTGTCTTATAAAGAACAAACCCACCATTTCCTTTTCAATTAAGTTATTTAATAGCTTTAATTTACTCTTGTAATTGTATCTTCTTAATTAGTTTAACTTAGGGTAAACCCTCAATTATATGGAAAGTAAACCATCAAATTTGAATGGAGTAATAAAAAAGGAAGATGTTAGGAATCCCAAATAACAATCCCTCTTGACCGTCTTCAATTTCAAATTGTTCACGTAGAATTACTACCTTGTACAATGGGAGATTTTTTAATCACACAAAAATTTCAATAAGTTCTTCATAATTTAAGCTTGTTTAGATTACACAAAATTGTTCACATACAGTTTTTATATCTGTTTCTTTTAAAAATTTACAGGTATTTTTATAATGTTTTTGGTTTTTAGTTTCTTAAAATTAAAGTTTACTGCTTACACTTTAACAATAATAAAAAGGAAGCGGTAAAAAAACGAACCTTTTATTTAGGAAAAAAAATCAGATTATGTCCAAATAATCCAAATAAAGGTCAACAATAATTAAAATTATAGAACATACTCCGTGAAAATGACTTTTAGTATCAAATTATATCATTAGACTTTAGTCGACGAGCTTTGTAAAGACAAAAAAAAAAAAAAAAGTAAAAAAGAAAAACTGAGAAAGCATTTCAAATGGCCTTAAAAAACAGGCTCAAATTTAAAGACATTGAAAAACAATAAAAATAAAACTTTATTTTATTCTCAAAAAAGATTAAAACCGAAACAAAAAACATAAACATTACCAAAACACACTCATATTGGTAAATAAAACTTATGTGATTTGTTAGAATTATTACCTCCTATCTGTCTAGTGATATTATTATGATGCTGTCCCTGTGCATAACTTGGATAGTCTATTGGTCACCCAACACACGTGATGCAGACCCATCACCAAGAACAACAAATAAATGACTAGAAGAATAACTAAAGAATGGAAAGAAGAAGAACTTACCAGTCATGTGAGAGGAAGCACCAAATACGATCCAATGGGGTGATTCAAAAGGAGCAAAGACCACCTGAATGAGCAACAATAACGACAGAAATGGAAGAACTAGGTTGTTACTAGCTAGAAACTATGCTCAAGAAACTTTTATATTCATCCCAGAGAGATCTAAGGTGTTTTTCACCAGTGTACCACCCAAAATTATAGTAGTAACCTTAGAACTAGTCTAGGGGCTTGGTTAGCTTAAATATGCCTCCTAAACTTAGTTCAGTATTTCTTTCAGACCTAATTAGTTCTCCTACAATTAACATAATAGCAGTCACCATGTCCTTTTCACAGCCTCCTCCTAAATCACTACCACGGACCAAACCATCAGCATACCACAACGACCATGATGAGTAGAAAAGGTGAAAAGAATTGTGGTTTTTTTTTTTATATTGTTTTTGGAATGCTAAAAGTGATTGGTAATGGTGCAACTTAATGACAAAAACACCGCAGACAAACAATACTTATGCGGAAAATGACTCACCATATAAGTTAGCATTACTCTACACACTCAGTGGTCGGTATCAAGACTACAAGAATTTTTAAAAACTTAAATTTTAAGCAATTCCCACTTAGTAGATGGATTGCTAGCTGCAGAGACAAACAAAGAGAGTTTTCAATTAGACTTTTCTTTAAAAATATTTGGTGGCAGATTATGCTTTAGTATTTTAGATGCTCTGCTAACAACTTACAAGTTTTCATACAAAAAATATGAACCTTGCCAACAAAAATGTGCATCAAGGCTGCACCAAAAGAAGAAAGATAAGAAATTTGCAGGACTTTCTTTTATTATTGATAAGTATATACTTAGGGGCAGATGCCATTCGCAATTATTTTAAATATCAAAGTTGATTGATTCATATACTTCTTTTCAACTTCTAAATTAGTAAAGTAGTAAATGACTAGATGGGGAAAAGAACATACATCTCTCTTAGATTCCACAAGCCAGTAAACAAATAACAAATTGTGGCATCCAAAATTTAACAACTTGTGGCTTAAATTCCTGTAAGAAACAATTACAGATTATGAATGACACAGCATATAGAGAAAAAAGGGAAATAGTAGCACAGAATGTGGAATATTTTGGATAAAGAGTTGCATGTTATGTTTCAGCTAGGTACTTGAGAATTTGCGTAAACAATTTAATTTAAATTATTAAAGTTAAAATATATCCAGTAAGAAGTCCAACTTACATATGATATGAACTTTGCTAACAAACTGCACATCAAGGCTACACCAACAACAGAAAAGATAAAAAAATTTGCATGACTTTCCTTTATTATTGACTAGTTTATATTTAGTGGAAGATGTCGTTGATTCATATACTTCTTTTCAAATAAGTTCAATATGTAAAGTATTAAATGACTAAATGAGAAAAGAGTCATACATCTCTTAGATTCCACAAGTCAGTAAACAAATAACAAATTGTGGTATCCAAAATTAAACAAATTGTAGCTTATATTCCTGCAAGAAACAATTATAGATTATGAATAACCGAGCATATAAAGAAAAAGCGGAAATAATGGCAAAGAATGTGGAATATTTTGGATAAAAAGTTGCACGCTATGTTTCTGCTAGGCACTTGAGAACTTTCCTAAAAGATTTAATTTAAGCTAATCACACTTGGTAATTAGTCTAACTGCCCTCAAATACAACTTGAATTTCATCTCCATGCCACCTTTCCTTATCATCCCTTTTCATGTGCATGAATGAAGAATTTTCTTAAAAGCTTTAACACAAGAACAAAGTAAATAAACACTAACCGCAAGTGAAATTTTGAACAAAGTAAATAAACACTAACCGCAATTGAAATTTTGATAGTTTAAAATAAATCCTAAAGACTAAACTATAAACCTTTACACAGTAACTCATTGGAAACGCTTCAAGGTATAAAATGTATCTAACTTCTACCACAATCCAAATTACTCAAAACTAAGATCAAAGGAAACCCATGCTATAGCACATTTCAAACGTGGAAAGAATTTCTCCAACGCTATAATCTTTAACAACTCAGAAACTAATACAAACTCTAGCAAACAATCAAGCATTAAAACCTGAAATAACCAAGGCCCACGCTAACAGAAAGTGGCGATGAATAAGATATAGAAAAAAAAAATTAATACACTGCATAAACTCAGAGGTCACATAATTATGTATCAAATTTGAAAATTATTATAATAAAAAAAATTACAGAGAGAATTTTCTCAAAATGAGTAGGTTTTTGCAAGGTTTTGATTCAGAGCATGAAATAAACTAACCCAAAAAAAAAAAAAGGATAAATACGAGATGGCAGACAGAGGAAGAGTTTCGGAGTACCTCATAGTCGGTAAATTTTGATCAAAAGGCTTTTGGAGTTGCTTCGTTTTTCTTTGGATCCTACAGATTGATGAAGACTGAGCCAGAAAATTGAAGAAAAAGCGGATAATTGACCTAGATTTTGCAGATCTAAAAGACCAAAGCAAAATTAATCGATGAATTGGAGATAACAATTGAACGTCAGGAGCTCTCTTCCATGAATAACCTAGACCAGCTCCAAGTTCTGAGAGAGAGAGAGTGAGACGAAACATCGGCTAGAGTTTGGGATTCCAAATGAAGCCCAACGGCCATAATAAATACCGCAATACGCTATGAATATAAAATTAAAATAAAAATAAATTTAGAGGCGGTGCGGCCGAAACACGCTACAAATGTAACAATACCACAACAAATATATATATATATATAAATAAATTCAGCGGCCGTGCCACGTCATTTGACTTCGTTGGTCCAAACATGGGCCACTATATCTTTATTATATATTGGGCCATTAAAATCTCATGGATGGTGGATCGAGTCCAAGGCAAAAAATCTAGCCCTCTTTTTTTTTTTTTTTTTGGAGTCCAAGAAATATTTGGGCCGGGTGTAACTGAATCCTAAAACCCAGACACTTGATGAATTTTTTAATTTTGTCACTAAACGACACGTCGTTAAGTAATGACTTCACGTAGCAGTGTCATAAGATGGCTGCTTTTTCTGAGCAATAGGATCGATAGTATTTTATGTCAAAATTATGTAATGCTTCAGACTAACGAATTATAATTCTTGAAAAATAAATGACTAAAAAGAAAAGGGTAGTGTAGGAAAAGACCTTTAAATTATACACATTATTACAGGTAAGCAATGAAGAATCTGTAAAGCTACCATATACTTTTAATAGAAATGAACCATTCATAGAATCGTTGCTGTATATTAGGAGTCATTGCCCATGATTATAACAATTAGTCCATTTGATAACACACTCGCCACTTTTTTGTTATTTTTATTTTTATTTTTTGGGCTCTTAGAGTCACTTAATAACTAGTAAATCAGGTACGCGACGAATTAACTGTACAATATAAAATAAAAATGTATAATTTCAGAATATTCAACAACATTTATTTGTGTGTATACATGCAAGATAAAGAGCTAAAAAAAAAAAAAAAAAAACCTCTAGGAACTGTGCAAAGAAATAGTTAGAGATATGAAGGAAATTAGTGTGAAAAACTCTGAGAGCACTGTGGAGTTGATGATAATGGGAATGATGGTAGTAATGTTGAGCATGATTTTGGTTAAAGCAGATTATGACACTCTCTCCTCTTCTATGGCTAATCAATTTCGTCCTTCATTATCATCACCTTCGTTAGATAAAAATTTCCACATTCCTAATCCATTGGATTACGAAAACTTTTCTCATTGCCTACATCGTTTAATTGGAGGTTGCCATATACTTTAGACTCTCTAGAGGCCTATCCTTGAAGGCTTTCAATATTTGCTTAAGAATTGCAGAAGATGAATGCATTCTTCTTCTACTTATATAATATATACAGCACTACGTACAAATTGAATGATCGTATATATACAAACTTCAAATTTTCATGTATAAACTCTAATAAATATTGTTCATCCTCATTCAGGTTTTTGTTTACTACTTATATAATATATATATATATATATAGCACTATATACAATTAAATGATCGTATATACAAACTTCAAATTTTCATGTATAAACTCTAATAAATATCATTCATCCTCATTCGGGTTTATGTTTGCGTGGGCAGTTTAATATAATCAAATAAAATTTAAATGGAAGCCAAAAAAAATAACACTTATCATGTTATTTGCCTCGTGAACTGGTATATAAAATTGATAAAACTTTTTATATGAATTGCACAACGGAAACCCTAATACCTATATGAATAGCTATTATCATCTAAAATTGTCCTTAAACCCTAATATCTATATAAATAATTATTATCATCTAAAATTGTCCTTAAAAAGTACCCCAAAAAAAAAGAAAAAGCCTCTTTGTTTGCTGTTGAAATGATTGGGAGTGAGTACCAATTTGGCATCATGCCAGTTTGATTCTTTGATGGGAAAGCATTTTTATTTTTATTATTATTTTTTAGTAAATGCTTAGAATTTACAGTGATAATCTAGCCTGTCAAACCAAAACCATGTGTATTCATTGGGCTTTGCATCTTATTAATGAAAGATAGTCACTTAGAAAATGAGAATATGTGGAACTAATAATGGGGCAGTCAAAAGATTCCATTTCATATCAGATTCCCAACATGTTTAATCATTCAAATCCTACCTCTTCCTTTTCTTTCCCCTTCTATTTATTTATTTTTTTTCATATTTTATCATCATCACATTTGTGATTTTCTTTTCTTTTTTTTTGTGGGGAAGATAATACGATTTTTTTTTTTTGTTATCACGAATAATGCTTGGTATTTTTTTTTTTTTGGGGGTAAAAAGTTACCAATTTTAGATTAGAACAGAATCCCAATATAGAATTTTAAGATGACTTTATTACCTGAACTGTCTAAGGATCAAATTATTTTAGTCAAAGAGTTTCTTTTGACAAAGGTTTTATTTCAAATTATATGTGGAGGAAATTTGGAAATTAATATATAAGATGAAAGATGATTATTTCTCATTTTAAAAAATAGGTTTTAAAAACATTGACTCAAAAATATATATAAATTCAAAGCGCTGTTCAAATAAAGCATGAATTAAATTGAACTTTTCTTTGGAATTAAAATATAGTTTACCGAAAAGAAAGTTGACTGTTCCATTATATTTATTTGCGAGAGTTTGTGATTCGAGTCTTGATAAATTATGTTATTGCCTCAGGTGTATTCAATATTATTTCAAGCGTCAGTTGGACGGGATCTATTAGAGGGTTGAACTAACTGTCCTAGACTCCTATAGGTTGTAAAGCCGAAACAGTAAGAAGGCTCTACCCATTAATAGAATTCTGGACCGATGAGATCCACATCGAAATTTTTTTTCATTTGTAAAGGAAAAAAAAAAAAACCTTGACTGTCACATGAATTATAATGAATTATAATTTGATCAAATATGGGTTTAGATTTATTGTTTTTACATGAATTATAATTTGATCAAATATGGGTTTAGATTTATTGTTTTTATTCGTTTTCTATTGAAACGGTTTTCGTCCAATCTAACTTAGCAAATGTAAACCTTGAGATTATCGTCCAAAATAATAATTTGATTTTTTAAAGATAAAAATCCTCTAACAAAGTGCTTCTAATATTCGGCAGAGGATCTTTAAATAATAAAAACAAAAACAAAATAAAATAAAGAACAAAACAAGCACATCACAATTAAAACTAAAATTGGCAAGACTATCCACTGATATAACAGAATGATGTGCAGAATTGGAAAAACCATATATTAATATGACAGAAGACAACTCAAATTACAATGATTATTTGGCAATAATACAAATAACAATGATTATTTGGGAATAATACAAATAACAAAGAATAACATTTTAAAATTTTATTTTTACCAAAAAAAAAACCATTTTAAAATTTTATGTAGCACAAATTATACAAATTCAGAACCTATAGAGCGTGGCCCATTGAATTGTTAGACTCCACCCATCTACCAAAATTATAACATATGGGATGTTAATTTGCACAATTTAAAATTAGTTGGGACCATCCAACAACACAAGTTTGATATGTAAATTATAAAGAACTAATTTACTCCCTCTAAGATTACAAATTAATCTACAGACCAGTCTAATTTTATCAAATTTGGAAGGAATTGAAAGGGTGGATTTGATCCACTTGGTTGAAACTTTGAACGCCATGTATCCTAATAGAGTAGAGCGCCATTATTAATTTGGGCCACCGCAAAGAAAAAAATTAGTAAGGGAGTGATTGGATACAGGATGAAACAGAGTCCAGCAGAGAATAGGAGTATGATAGGACAATTCTCATCCCACACCCAATAAAATATTCCCCACCCAAATAATCTAAAATCTCCACGCACTCCTTCCCACCCACCTAAATTTGCAATTAACCCCCTCCATTATTCAATAATTGCCAACTCTCTCTCTCTCTCTCTCCTCCATCTCCCCCACCACAACAAACCAAAACCTCCTGTGCGTCTGTGAATAAATCCAAAAAAAAAAAAAAACCAGAGACCGCCGAACCAAACCAAAAGGCTTCTTCTTCGTAGTTCACCATATCCATAACCCAATGCGATAATAAATCATAAAAAATAGAAATTAAACACATAAATGCTAAAACAATCTTCGTTGAGACTTTTAGAATCACAGATATTGCTCAGAACCTAATTCCCAGCGTTTCAGATTTTTATTACGTTTCCCGGAATTTGTGTATTTGTTTCTCTTCTGGGTGCTTCGGAGCTTTGAAGTTTGGCTCAGATCTGTGCTGGTTTCTGCTTTTGGCCATGTGGGTGATGATTGGTTGTGTCAGAAGCTGTTCATTGGTTGATGTACAACCGTTACGTTTCAGCTGGTAGATCCGGCTGATGTGATCTCAGGATCTCAGAATTTAATCCTCGATAACTGAGAATATATTTTCCGGAAATATTATTGGATCCGATTTGTAATTAAGTGTTTTTGAATTGGAAGAGGTTTTAGCAAGCAGAAAACGAAGTTGGTGGTGGTTCGGAAGATGGATTACGATGATTTTCGAACGGTCTTGGAAAGCTCCGGAGTCGATATCTGGACGTTTATCGACACGGCCATCGCTGTAGCTTCCATGGATTACGGTGCCGAGCTGAAGCAACGTAGAGACGGAATCGTTGAGCGTCTCTACGCGGCGAGCTCTGCTCCTCCTCCTTCTCATCGGATACGAAACCCCGGCGCCGAGCAAAATAGTCGCCCCCCACGTCATTACGATCGGGAAACCAAAGCGTCCATCGTCGAGAAAGAAAGAGTTTCGCCGTCGACACCGCAGTCGGTCAGTAGGGACGACGACATCGAGGAGGAGGGAGAGGACTTGGATCCGTACGGAGGATTGTTCGACGACGACCAGAAGAAGATTCTAGAAATTAAGGAACATCTTGAAGAACCCGACCAGGTTTATATTTAATATTTTGATGATTATTTTTTTCCCCATTTAATCTATGTTTTTTTTTTAAAAAAATTTATTATTATTCTCTTTTTGGGGTCTGATTTTCTATGTGTATTTGTTAGTCTGAAGATTCATTGCTTGAATTGCTTCAAAGTCTAGCAGACATGGATATAACATTCCAAGCTCTCAAGGTAAAGAAATTCTTCACCTACATAATTTGATCTCCAAATTTTTTTCTTTTTTTTCTTCACCATTTTTCTAACTTGGAAAATTGGGATTTGTAGGAAACTGATATTGGAAGACATGTCAACCGGTTGAAGAAGCATTCGTCCAACGAAGTCCGGGTAGTGGTGAAGCAACTTGTCAGGTTTTTGAATATAGGGAAATAAAAAGTTTTCTTACTGGTTTTCAATTTTAAGAAAGCAGAGTTTGGTTTTGGTTGATTAAATTTGGTTTGTTTGTTTCCCAGGAAATGGAAGGACATTGTTGACGAATGGGTGAAATTGAATCCTACTGGAGAACAGACATCTTCTGCACTAATGGGTACGCCATTCTTATCCCACATTAATTAATGGATTTCACTCTTTTTGGAAAGAAAATAAATGAAATTAAATTCAGAAACTTGTTTGGGTAAGAGGAAATTTGCTAATTCTAGCATTGTTGGCAATAGATGGAGACTCACCTCAGCAGAAAACTTTCCAAAATGGTCATAAACAGGTTGAGTGAGAAACTTCTTTAATTTTTTTTACAGCTACTTGATTTGTTTCTTCTAGCACAAAGTTATGGAAAATTCTGTCATTTGTTTTTTTCAGCGTTAGCTTTCTAATGTTCTGTTCCTTTTGATTTTGCTTTTAGGTTCCTGATTTTGCATACTCTCCAAATCCACACAGTGAGTATAGAATCAGATTCCCAAGTGTTTCCAACTTCATATTTGGAAAATTTCTTAAATAACCAATCAATTTTGATCTGGGTTTTCTTTGGATTTTGCTCTTGGCTAATGCAGATGGAAGTTCTGGGTCAGACAAAAACAATTCTGAACCAGAAAGAAAGCCGAAAACAGTACCTCCTAGGAGAGAAGCTCCACCAAAACCAACAAACCATTCAGCCTCTGTACTTGCTTCTTCTGCTCCACAAAATGTACGGATTCCAAATTAGAGTCTCTAACTCTATGTTTGGATGCTGAAAAATTGGAGGAAGAAAATTATAAAATTTATGCTTCCTAAACAACATTAAAATCCTAACTCAACTATGGCAAATACTTGAAATTTAGCTTTAGTTGAGTGAAGGTGTATAAGTTCCATCAGGTGCTGAACAATGTGAAACTTAAATAACTTTTTAGAAGTGAAAAATGGTATTTTCTTTTGTGGTATTTATTGAGCTAGTTTAATTGGGAATGTGCAGAGACAAAGAGAACAGCAGAAGGAGAGCAATTTTGACGCAGAAAAGCTGGCTTCAGCAAGAAAACGGCTTCAAGCGAATTACAAAGAAGCTGAAAATGGTTTGGTTTTTTATATTTTCTTGCTGCTTCTTTTTTGCACTTTATGTTGGTAGTTTTTGTTCTACTTTAAACTTTTACTGATTAATATGTGGTTTTGTGCACATATTTTTGTGAAGCTAAAAGGCAAAGAACTATTCAAGTGATGGACATCCATGAGATACCAAAACCAAAGAATGGCTTCTTTGTCAAGAACAAAGGTGGAGGTGGTGGTTCTCAGGGCAGACACTGGTGAAGAAGTTAGAGATTGATTCAAGAAAATGCTTGTTTCTGAACGAATCTCATTCACTACAAAGAAAGCCTAAAAAAAGAAAGAAGAAGAAGAAGAAAAGAAACCCTAATGGGTTTAATCGTCCTATTAATTTTTTTTTTTTTTAATATTTAAGTGGAAAACTGACTCTGTGCCTATTTTCTTTGTGCCTAATAAGAAAAGAAGAAAAAATTGGTCATTTTGGAAGACAAAGAAAGGTGAGGAATAGATCAAGAAATTGTACATATACTTTGAGTGGGGTGAGCATCTCTGTCTTTTGCTTGGTATTTGTTTTTAGTTGGGTCCCAAATGAAAATTTCTTCTTCGGTGTGTTTTTGGATGAGACAAGGGAGCCGAAAAATAGGCTTAACGCAATTGAAGGGTCAAAGGATTAGGATGACGGGCAGGGGCCCAAAGGTTGATTGGGTTTTTGCTGGAGAAGCACTAGCCATAATTTTTTACATATTAATTTTTGTATCTGGTGGGACTTTGGAAGCGGCGAAGTCAAACAAAACTTCTTAAGGGTTGTTATATTTTTATTAATAGTATTATTTCTCTGTTTTTTTTTTCCCACTCATTAATCTTAGTGGTGGGGTTGTTTGCAATGTCTGTAGGTGCATGTATCTTACTGTTTTCTTAATTATTAGGATAGGCTAGGGATCATCAAATTGCCCCTTTTCCCCTATGTTTTTTTCCCTTCATATTGGGTTTGGGGTCATGGTTTGTTTTTGTCATTTTTCCCCTCTTATATCTTTCATACATATCTCTACTAGTCAATTGAAGAAATGTTAAATATTGTGGTTCTTAAGCATTCTTGAATAGAGCTGCTGTATCACATCAATCCCATCACCTCTGGTCCACTTTGATTCTTAACATGGGCTTTCTTTGGGAGATTCGCTCCAACCTAAAATATTCTCCCCCACGATATAAGAAAATTGCTTCATGGATCCTGCCCAAAAAAATTGCTAGATGTATTAATTCCATGCGCAAATTTGTTTAAATTTTCAGGGAATAAATTTTATTAAGGATCAATTTATTCTTATAGAATTCTAAATTCTTGAAGTTGAATTAAGTATTAAAACAAATTTACAAGAATGGAGATGATCATTATCAAATTTTTTGTAAGACGACTTAATTCATTTACAACATTATATTAAAACACAAATCCTAAGATTTCATGATTACAGAGGAACTCATTTTCATGCAATCAAATGGGAAGCCATATGAATTGGGTAACCTCAATTACAATTCTATGGCTCTTTAAATATCACAAAGACAAATGAATATTCTAATGATTCCCAATTGCTAGTGAATCCAGTTTGTAGAATCAGAGACCAACACCGCAACACACCAGAACCATCCAAGATTTTATTGGAACCAAGTAGTTGGAACTTCAAGTTTTGCTTCACAGAATTTCATCAAAAATTCACTTCTTGAAAATTTATGGTCTTCAAAGAAATTACATTCCACATTAAAGAAGGAATTTTGTCTAACATTGTCATTTTGTGAAATTTGTGTAAATAAACTTCTCCTAAATGTAGACCATCTTAAATGCAGAACAATTATAATAACAATAGAAACCATGATTGAAAATCTAAAATCCGAAGCATTATTGATGCACGACTAGGATTACCATCACCAATATTCTTCAATAAATTGCTTAGTAACTGAATTCTAGGTCTCCTATCGGTTTATATGTGACCCATTTGTGTGATTTCATTGTTTTCACTCATCCAGAGTCTTTAACCCTCCACCTTTGACTCACTGGATTTCCTCAAGTTACCTAATACCCCATCTATAAGTTTGTCCTGGTTACTACTACTCACCGGGTCTAAAACAAAAGAGTAGCTCTTTTGAGGTCTATGTTTCCCTCCAGGTAGCTTTGCAATATTTGTTGAGCTATCAACCATGCCATCTAAGTTCTCTGATTTGTCTTTGCTATTGTCACCTTCCTTATTAGTGCTGTACCAAGAATCAAGAATTTGAAGTAGGGCACTCTCTCCATTATCCACTCCGATCTTCCTCTTCCCTTCTGATTCAGGCACAGGTGATGCATCTCCTTCTGAATCTGAGAAATCATCATCAGAAACGGGAGGTTCATAATCAAAACCTGTCTTTCTCCTCACTGGTTCTACTGCTCTCTTTGATACCAAAAATTCCCACCCACTTGGGTTGGATTTTTCATTGGAAACAGGTCCCAATTCCTCCCATGCAGAGTCGAAATCACTATCCTTTCTCGGTACCAAATTATCATCTTTCACTGGTGCATCAGATGATTCATGATTTGAATAAGCTGAAGTACGAATTCCATTTTCTTTCTTATCAGGAACCAAGTTGGCAATATTTGGCACCATATCTGACGGAAGGATATACCCCGATTCTATTTTCACACCAGACATTATCTGCAACAATGATGCTAACTTTTCATAACCAAGCCTTTGAAAATCGAGATTATATCCATATCTCTTAAAGAATAGTTTCTTGAAGGAGCTTATATTATATCCTTTTGGATGATCTTTCAGTATCTCGTTAACAAGCTTCTGACAGTCAGCAAGCAACATTGCCTTACTTTTAGGCTTCACTGAAGGTTTCTTGTTAATGTCAGGTGGTGAAACATTCTGAAATCTTCCTTCTCTATCATGTTCTGGCATACCTTGCATATCAGACAGAGAGCCTGTACCCATAAAGATAGATCTCAATCCATTTGAACCACGAGGACGATCCAAAAAAGAATTCTTTCCAACACAATGAGTGAGTTTGAATGGAAATATTTTGGAGGGGCATTCTTCCACCCATTTCTTATCTGATATTAACAAATCAACCACGTGAAGTAGATCAACTTCGCTGAGACTCCTAAGATCAAAAGGCCCTTCTTTCTGAAGATTGTGTGCCATCTGTTCCCTGAGACATATCACAGACAGCAGGGTGATGTCAATGAGATTTTGATATTTCTCTAACAACTTTCAAGTTCTTTGAACAACACAGCAAACTGATTCAAAAAAACCTTTCCCATAACAAAGTGGCAAAGCATCCATTTTGGTTCATCCACTTTTATGGAAAAAGTTTGAATGCACACGTCAGTAGTGACAATTAATAAGAACTCTCTTTCAAATGACAGCTTTTATTTTAGTTCATCAGCTATTATTAAGAAAAAGGTTGAATATTCACTTCAGTAATTACAGACTTAAGAAATTGTCACTTTTTAGTAAATTGTAAAGAACTTCAATTACAGAGTTCACATCAAATTAATAGAGTTGAAGCAGTATCATTCAGGTTCCTCAAAATTTTTGATCTTGAATCCTTTTCTACTAATTCATTTTCTGAGCAGGTAAACCTCTCATCTTTGATGACAAAGTGTGTACCTTATATAGGATTCAATTCCATCACCTTGAATGCAATTTATTTCACTCAAATACATAAAGATACAAACATATAATAAAAATTCTCCTGCCTCCTGCCCACAATGAGATATTTCTTTTCCTTTTAAGTACATGAAATCATTTGAGAAAACTACAATAATACTCACTGTGTATTACGATCTTTTCCAATCCATCTTAATATTTCAAACTATAATAATACTCATTGTGAATTACAATCTTTTCCAATCCACCTTAATATTTCAGAAATCAAATATTTATTTCCGTTAGATTTCTTTTGTTGGTCAGATAGTCCATACTATTACTGAACATGCAATTTTTCAAAATGACAGACTTGTTCATCTTATATAAGTAACTATACACACCTATTACAGTTTTCCAAAAATTGGGAAATCAGTGTTGTGTAAAATAAATAATTCCTACTCGACCAAGTAATCAACATGAAATTAATTTTAAATGATAAAAAATCCACCTGGATGGAAATGTTTTGTTTAAAGAAACATACATGTTACTTTCAATTGGCACCCCATAATTATAAGAAAATGAAGCACAGAACCAAATGCATAAGAAAGAATACACTAGTCAGGATTCAAAATACAATACAAGGATCACAAACCTGGTCCTCGATTCAGAAATGAGAAGTGATCCTTTGGGTGTGAGCACAAAAGATTCCATATCACTCCAAAATGAATCCTTAGAGAAAAGCTCATGCTCTCCACAATGACTAATGGTCAAGTTTGGTTTATCATGGGAATGGTCACTCAATTTGTTAGAGTCTGGGGTACTTCTCCAAGTATTATACCAACTTACTAAACGATTAAAAATCCCAGGACTAGAATTAGACTTGCTATAATTTACTTCGGCATTTGTAGTGGTTCTATTATCCAGAGACAACTTATTATGTGATGAAGAAGATGGAGGAAATGCTTGATCAACAATCTGACTAGATGATTTCAAATTATTTTCCTCATCTCTTCCCTTTCCATAGTTATCATCAGAAACACAATGTTTCTCTGCCATGGTTTGACCTTTATTCTCAGAGCCATTATCAGAAGTAAAATATTTCTCTTGATCTTTGTCACTTTTATTCTCAGAACCACCACCGTTACTGCCAAACCATTTCCTCCAAATCCTTTTAAAATAACCAACATCAGAAGTAGAATCTTGTTCAACCACAGGAGGCAAATGAGTCTCAGATTCTTGTGTATCATTAACCATTTCAACAGCTTTTTCATCAGGGGAAGAGGGCTGCTGTACTTTCACTGCGTCTTTTACATTTAGATTGGGGGACGTAGTTATTGACAACTTCTCAGGGGATGTGTTCTTATCTGTACCTCCATTAGCAAATCTATCATCAGCATTTATCTTTGAAGAGATATTGACATCAGTGTCTTCCCTTTTGCTAACAGGTCCCACTGAAATTCCTGGTTTGCACTCAAATGATTCAGAAGATTTTGAGCTAACACCATGTACCATAAAATGACCATCACCTTCAGATTTCAGCCGTAGAATATGTGGCATTGATAACAGAAAGCGAGAAAACTTTTTGTACCCATACAAATCTCTATCAATGCTCGGATTACCTTTTTGCAACTCCATGCGCAGATCAGTAATGGGTAATCCTTTGGGGTTTGAGTTCAATATAGAACGAATTTGCTTCACAACAGGCTTTGGGATTGGACGAGGTTTACTCTCTGACCCAAGCTCAGTTGACTCCTCAGTTGGCGGACATGCTGCTTGCTCAATATCTGAGAAGGGATCTAGAAGAGGCACTTTATAATGACCATACCAAGAGCCATATGGACCATCTGGTGGTTGATTAAAGTGCTTTCCGTTAAGGTTTTGCCCTCTAAGCAAATCATGCCAATGCCACATGATAGTTGCAGCACTGCAGAGGACACCTGGAGCACTTTCTGGACTAGCTAGCAATATATTGTAGTTGTTCATCCTTAACCGATGTAAAATGCAAGCAAAATCCCTGTCACCAGAAATTAAAAAAAGATGTGCTGGTGGAGGATTTTGAGAGACCCAATACATGAGATCTAGAAGAAGAGACCTATCTGCACTGTTCTTTCCACCTGCACCCAAGAAAATATTTAGCACACAGAATGTTGAGAACTCAATAATACAGTTCCAAAAGCAAATGTGCTTTACTGCATGTTAGATCAAATGAACCAATGCAATGGAAACAAATAAAGAGCCGAATATGGTATTATTTTGGTAAAACAAATTAGTTCAAAATTTAGAACAGAAAACAGGTCTGTTACAAAAAAATTTTGGCTTCTTCATTTGTTAAAACTTTGCAAAAGTCACAAAATTTATAACTGTTTTGGAAATATAAGTTGGGCAGGGTCTTTCAAGGTCACCTTCAACTACCTCAAGTATAAAAAAATTACACATATCATACATGAACTTCATGCTGTCACAACATGATTCTCACGACTGGTTCATATCGAATTTCAAATTCTTACTCATGCCATCGGTAACCAAACAGGCTCAAAATCTAGCAATACTGGTTGGATGTTTAAATAAGTACAAAAGCTAAAAGCAGATTTATACGTAGGTTTACAGTAATGAGTTTATAGTTAAACTTGTAGTTTATATAAACCTGGTTGTCATAATTAAACTTATTATCTAATAATCACAATGTAAAAAAAGAATAAGTACATTTTTTGAAAGATAGAATAAGTACACCTGCAGGGCACAATATACAATTCACAATAAAATAAGAAAGGCAATCGAAATAGCCACAACTTCATCAAAGATCAAAAGTAAATTATTTGACTACCTGCAAATTAGCTATTTTAACAGCTTTCTAGATCAACTTTGAAAGAAAAAGTATATAAGATTCAGCATACGCGTCCTTCTTAATTAACACTTTTTTTTGCACATAATTCTTAATTAACACTTTTGTTTAACAAATAGAAAGTCCCACTGGCATAGCCAATTGCATATGATAATCAAACTGCTTTAACAATGATAGACTACTAAGATTTAAATTCCAAGAATTTACAAATCTGTAGAGCAGGACCAGACTGCTGGTAAGCTAAAATCCAATTGTAGATTTTTTTTGACGTTCAAACATTTAAGAAAAAAAAAATCAATTTCACAAGCTCTTCTTGTACTATTTTGGGGTGTTTCACAGTATAAGGAAAGTTATAGTTATACTAGCCTCAAGAAAATTTGTTTACTAAGACTCATGGAAAGTTGTTCCATAGATTTTTTTATCATGAAAAACCTTGTTTTTCACTTTTATAAGAGAATGTTTCTTACTTTCCAACATCATTCTCAGAACTTTAGTAAATTTTTTCCCCTGCTCCAAAAAGATGATTCTACAATCATCATGTTCTCCCCTACAACCCCAATGGCCTCCATACTCTGGCACCATCCACATGTGAGTTATGCAGCTGACAGCCAAAAATGCAAGATGTAATGTGTAAGCTCAGAGTTGAATAGTTACAAATTTACTAGATAAGATTAAATTATCAACAGAAGCATATACTGTAAAATGGTAAATAAGCTTTAGCCAGAATTTTTTTATGAATATTTCATTGAATTATCATCTAGCGATAAACAAGTTTTGGTGAAAAGCAATATAATTATGATATCTGATACCAAACTTAAATGGAGCTTATAAAATAACATGTGCACACACAGCGGCTACTGATCCCCCACAAAACATGTTGCAGGGGTGTTGTGCACCTTCCAAGTATGAGAGTTGTACAACAGTACGCTCACCATTGCACAGCCATTTGTATGTGTATAGTGGCTAACTGCATCCTTCTTTTTTGAATTCATTAATTTCTTCACTTTAGCTCTTTTCAGACATTTTTCTCACGTAGTCAAACTTTACTAGGATTACACCCATTCTTAATTATTATCAAATAAAACTCTCTTATTTATAATTAATATGCAAGGACACCAGAGTTCGATCACATAACCCCAACCATTGGATCAAGTATCCTGTGATCCCTTGATCATTAAGAATATAAATCATCAAACAAAGAGTATGCAAATAGAAGCAAGACTTTAGTGAGGCATATAGCTCAAATGTAGAAGATGCACCTCATGGTGCACCAATGAGTTAGCTATATGCTTCACAAGTATCACTAAACACACGTGTTTTCTTCTTAACGATGTAGCAAATTGTAGTAAACTCCTTAAAATTTAAGAGCCAAAACATAACAAAGCCACTATTGAGATATAAACCCAGACATGCCAGATGCTGCATGCTACCAAAAGCAGATTTTCCATGTCTCAAAACAATTTCCAATACATATTGGAAAAAGTATTAGTTCAAATACGTAAAACATATTGCAAAGGCAACATGTCTCTTCAGAGCTTATATAAAATGATGTTAATAATACCATGTTCATGTGAAAAAATTAAGATCCATACAACAACAATTATCTAAGGCTACAGGCTGCAAAGATGAAGATGGACCAAAGCATCTGGAGCTCCAGAAAATTTGTCATTCTAGAAAATTTCTAAACACCCAATTATTATACATAAGTTTTTCAAGCATAATTACACTTTTGAACTATCCATTTCATAATTGATAATACTATCACATAACAATCACTACTTCCCCGAGATACAGGTATATATATGATGGAGTTTAAGCTATTCAACAGCATGTTAATCTCAGCATTTCAGTTCCTTAGCTACATGATTTATGAAAACAATGCAATTTCTAGAGACTGGTGCACATGCTTCTACTCAAATAAATAAATAAAAGAACCATCACACCAAAATTGCCCATTTCCCAGAAACAACCAAAAAAAAAATAAAAATTTTGAGCCTGGTGCACATGCTTCTATTCAAATAAAAAAATAAATAAAAGAAAGGCAATCACACCAAAATTTTCCATTTCCCAGAAACCATCAAAAAAAAAAAAAAACTTTGATTCAAGAAACCGAACTAACCGTGAGGAATGTGACTGAGATTGACTCCTGTAGATGAAAGGGCCTCCTGGTTCGCCCTCGAAAGTTGCAATGTATCCCCAAAAGCAGTAATATGAACAGGACCCTTTATCCCATTGGACCTGACCGCCGCAGTAATTGCATGAGCCACTTTGTAAACATTGACTCCGAAAGGCAAAGTGCAATTCTCAAAGTCCCACCACACCGAAACCCTTACATTCCGGGATTCCTCATCGTGGCGCTTGAAAGACGAATGAGTCGGAGAAGAATGATTGAAAGAGGTTGAGAAGTGAGAGTCTTGAAGAAGGAAGAGGACAGGACGAGCAGCCGACAACGATGAAGAAGAAGAAGATAGAGAATAGAAGAGGAAGGATGTTTTGGGAGACAAGCGTCTCATGATGAGCGAAGTGAAAGATTGGGCTTTTCTGTGGAGTGGAAATGAGGAATGGGGTGCGTTATTTCATGGCGGTTTTTTGGAGTTTGAAGAAGAAAATGAACCTCAGAAAGGGTTTTAGAGGAAGAAGAAGAGGATTTGATCATAAACCCTAGCGCACGTGCGATCCCACGTGCTGAAATCTCCGTCGTGGTCAACCCGTTAAATTACTCAAACACCTTTAGTTCTGACCTTTGACTTTATCACTTGGATTGAAAATAGGAAGCAATAAGGCACAGCCCATGTACATGATGTTCAGCCCATATGCCCAGCCCAATTTTACTCTTCAAGATTTCATTCCAATTTTGGTTTCAATGTTTTTTTTTAAAAAAATTTCACATGTAAATTGTAGAATTTCCGCATTAACTACAATCATTGAAATTATTATTCATAAATACATTCAAATTTCAATAATTTACATCTAATTTCGAAACATGTCTACGGGAAGAGTGATACATTTGAAACAATTGAAATGTTAAAGGATGCTTATGTAATTTCTGAGAATATAAGGGCAATCATGTAAAACTCATATAGAACAAAAGAGGTACATGTAGCTACGACGGTCATAATCTTGCCAGGAAACAATTAGTCATAAATGTAACGGTGAAATGTAGGCAGTGAAGAAATAATGGATGCAGTATCACTGTGTCAGCCAGTTGAAATTGTTGAGGCGTATGTCATTCTCTATCCCAACCTTTTTATTGTTTACCAAAAAATATATATAAAAAATAAATGGCACATGCATCACAAGTTTAGGTTAATTTGGCATTTTTAATGTGCATGAGCGACAAGTCGGTAATTTCATGGATCAACCCAAAGCAATGTGACAAACCGAGCAGAGACAAACAAGACAAAGATGGTTCTATCATGCTAGTATGTATCATCACTGTTATGTATAAACATCATGTAAAGCCAATATTACAGGCCCATAATTTGGTATAATTATACATATATATTTGTTAATTTTGAAAATTATTTGCCACCTCTCAAAAAATAAAAATATGAGGGCTTAGATAAAGAGGTTCGAGGTGATGTTTTGCTAGTATGTTGAAGAGTTCAAACGAGTGTAAGAAAGAGTATAAGGTATGGGGGGTGTTTGTCAAGGTGAGATTAGAGTGTTTGAAGTAAAGATAAGTGTATTACCACTTTCTTCTACTCTTTGATTATTAAAAGTAAGCCCTAACTAGAGGTTCTAAGGATGAAAATACCAAAAGAATAAGAGAACACTTAGTGTACGAAAATGATAAAGTGTTAGAGGCTAAAAGAGTGGAATTGAGAGAGAAGAAAGCCCCCTTGCAATCTTATCTCTCACCTCGTATGCATAATTAGGCGTCTATGGATGAGCAACACATGGCAGAGCACCAACAGGAGAGATTATGTCACTTGTCCCCTAGCTGAAATCTTGGTCAAATTAGTCAAGGTGTCAGTGACAGCCTTGTTGACCCTCTTTTAACCTGGTAGGTGGGAATTCAGGTTGATGACCCATTGTGAAAGGCCACGTGGACGGCTACAAGCTTTTGAAGAAAATCGGACTTTATTGACTTTGTAGATTGAGCACTCAGACAGGTTAAAAAAATAAATAATATTTACCATTTCCGTAAAACCTAACTAAGGGTATAGTACATAAGGTCAATCTCTTTCTACTTAGAGTAAGTCACCTTTTCACATACTACCTACCAAATTAGGCACATTCAATATCCCTCAGATAAGGTAGGTGAGATATTTAATATCTTATACACATCAAATAAGTGGGACTCAAGCTCAAACTCTGTGTCATAGGCTTCTCAAGCGGACTTGGCATTCATTGAGTCTTAAATGGGCTTTCTCCACCTTTAGTGGGATCGCTATTGCGCTTGTTTATACGCTAAAAATATACCCATAACATATATATGCATATATATTTATATATAACACTTCTAATTGGTAAATCAGAGTGAAAGAAGGTCTTTGCTCTCCTTGCTAAAACAAAAGAAAATAGATAACAGACTAGACACTAAAGTCTCCCCGCAAACTCGTATCACAATTAATGAAAACTCTCATTTCTTGGCCGCTTGAAGTAGGGGGATTTTCTTTCTCTCTGTCCAAACACTGCTGTATTATTCATACATATACGAGCTTTGACAAATACCAATAGCTCTTGCATTCTATATAAACATACCATTTATACACTAGTACATTATCTTATCCCTTTTTTATTAGACCCTGTTTGGTATTGCTATTAAAAAGTTTATTAAAACGCTTTTAAGACTCATGTAATTTGCTATTGCATAAAGTTTTCTTCTCTCTCTCTTTTTTTTTTTTCTTTATCTCTCCCTATCTAGGTGAGCCAATTTATTTAGATGATTATTAAAAGGAATGGTGGAGAGGATCCAAGTTGTCACAAAATTAGGTTAGAGAAAAAAAATTCAAGTGAAATATCTTAGTCTTAGATGTGGAAATAGGTTGGCGTGGACATATCAGTCTTTTGGCAAATGACCAATTTTCTCCCGTATGACCAGGAGCAATAGGCATATTAATGCATTAGAGTTAGTGTGTTAGATGTTGCTATTCCTGTTTGGGGGTGGTCTCTCCCCTAGCTTTTCATGGGGCCTTGTCACACCTTCAATCATGTGACACATGCAGCTTTTGCTCTCTCTTATCAATATTAATGACCAAAACGACATCCTAGCTACTCTTTTTTATTTATTAATTTTTCTTTTCTTTTCTTTTTTGTCATTACAATTAATGTGGATGGAGGGCTTACAGCACTTTTTTTTTTTTTAATTAAATGAAAATTAAGATGCAACAAGTTTTAATATGTTGAATGCGTTGGCAATCAGTATTTGAATAATTGAATTAAAACTGGAAAGTATTTAAATGAGATGTACCAAATCTTAGAACTTGTTACATAAGCATGCATTTCTCGTTTAGCTTACATGATGTAAACCTCAACACTAGGAATGAGATGTGCAGCCTTTAACACTTGCCGATGAAACATCTCTCATTTAACTTAAAATTGTCCTAATAATTTGGATAAAAGTAGCCATACGAACCACACAAGAATAAATACAAAATAAGTGTTTACACAAAGTCACATAAGGCTTGAAGTACTTCCATTAAATTTATTTTTCGAAGTATAATATTGAATTGAAGTAACAAGAAGACAATAGTTTAGGACACCATTTGAGAACTTTCATAGTTGGACAGGCCAGGCAAAAAACTTGTGTCACTAACCTATAAATAAAGACAACCTATATAATATATGTTACATATTTTAATAAACAATATATAATTTATAATATATATATATATATATATTTTTTTTTTTCTAATTACATCAAAGCAACTGTGATATTAGTAGCTATAAGGTGCTGATTATTATTTTTATTTTTATTTTTTAAAAAAAAAAATCAATGGTTGTGTTTGCTTTCTAACTTGGGGAAGAAAAGTCTGCTTTACGTGGGACATGGTCAGCATTTTCAAGGAATAAAGGTTTTAGTACATGTTATTAAATTCAACTTTGAGAAATGAAAACATATCTATCAGTATGATTGCATAATAATTTACTGATTATTCCACTAATCATCCTCGCAAATATGGCATATTTTTGGATTCTATATAAATACATGTTATTAAATTCAACGTTGAGAAATGAAAACATATCTACCAGTATGATTTCATAATAATTTACTGATTATTCCACTAATCATTCTCGCAAATATGGCATATTTTTGGAATCTATATAAAAGTAAAAATATTTATCCTTTCTAGATATTCAATTATAACGAATTAAAAAAAGGAATCTAACTGTGGTTGGATCAGCTTTGGTAATTAACCTTGATATTAATAAATTTTCTCTCCCCCAATTTATTGGATGTCCCAAAAAAAAAATTTAAAAAAATAATAACAACAATAAAATTGACCGATTGAAAGACATGCAGATGAATCGGTTTCCAAAATTCAAAACAAAGAAAACAATATAAATAAACATATTTGACACTAATTTTGGGGCAATAATTTCATTATTGAGCTTGGTTTTTCCTTCTGCTATATATTTGTAAATTCATCTAAAGTATTTTAAAGCTATTTGGAAAAAGCTGTTCTTCTGAATAATTGCATCTGTGTAAATTTATAATATACAAATAAAAAAATTATAAAGGGCATGGACAAGGAAGAATCCTAATCTCACTATCCAGATTAGGTACCACTTTTGATTGCATAACAGAATAAAGCTTAAAAACTAAAAACTATAATAGCATTATTTTAATTAATATAATATAAAAAAAAAGGAAGAAAAAGAAAGAGTAATAACTTGTTGGGATTTGGAATCTTTTTTTTTTTATGTATCTTATATCAAGAGAAAAGGAAAGTAAAGTATTTATCAAATCGAAAAAATATATATATTATAATAATAATAATAATTATTATTATTATCAAACGTCCGTGGTATATAAATAAAATTGTTTTGTGGCTTTTGTTTCATATGTCGGCAATTGGCTTATACACAGAAATATTGGAAGTGTTTTGAAGGGTTTTAACCGGGCAATTAAAATTTTGGTTTTACCAAAAAAAAAAAAAAAAAGAAAAAAAGAAAAAAACACACTGAAGTACCACTCAAGCTAGACGGTGATTGGTGATGAAATGTGTGCAATCTAGAACATGCATGAGAAAATGACATTGTAAAAGAGGATCCCAAAGATCTTTCATATATGCTCCTGTTTGTCATTCTTCGTTCGACGCCAAAAATGGCATACCTATCAACTACTATTCTTTTTGCTCCACTTGAATTCATATGTGATCTTGATTTTTTTTTTCTTTAATTTTTTGCATAATAAATAAATTTATACGAAAATGAAAAAAAAAATTCATTAAATGATTGGTTTGTTTGCTTATTGCCACTGGGATTGCTTTTTTTTTTTTTTTTTCTTTTTGTTTTCAAAACAAAAAAAATTCAGACGAGTCTCACCGAATATGGAGGAAAGGAACTCTTGCCAAGTAATATACATTTGAGAGGTTATTATTATTTATTATTATTTGAGAGAATACATATATATATATATATATATTCTAACTCAATTTCAAATATCATGACTTTTAATTCATAATTTGAGCATTATAAAAAAAAATAAAAGAAAATCACGATTTGAACTTTTGACACTTTGATTTTGTCTTTATATTTTTTTTTTTTTTTTTTGATGAATTCTTTATATTTTTCTTGGGCGTGGGAGATTGGAGGATCATTGATAAGGGCTGTCCGTAGTTGGCTGAATTGATTTCTCCTAATTACTTTCATCATACACAAACTCTCTTTTTTTTTTTTTTTTTTTCCTTTTGAGAAAGTATTCCATCGTTGTCACTCACATCACATTTGTACCAAAATCACTTTCCTTTCAACAAAAAAGTATTAAGATTATTACCAAAAAAAAAGTATTAAGATCCTATCCTCCTACCATCAAAACACATATAGATAAAAAAAAAGAAAGTATAAAATTAAAAGTAACGGCTAGACTTATCAACAAGTTTTATAAATATTATTTACCAAATTAAATAATGTGAGAATTTGTTCAACATTATAGTATTAGTTGACACAATTTAATATACCTTAATAAAGGATAAGTGAATCTAAATAAAAATTAATAATATATTATCGTGGACAGTCATGAGTAAGCAATCTCGATAAACCTTTTTAGTAAGCCTAGCATATTATAAAATTATATATGAAATGTTTGCTAATATTATGGCATATGATTTAAGGTTAGAAGACCCAATAAAAAAGCATAAAATAATACTCTATAAATAACTGTATTTTCTTTTTTGATCATGTTTAATATTTTATCACATATGTGTTATGCATGAGGTCATTTTTAACAGGGTTATTGATACCAAAGCATCTTAAATTATACACAAAGTTACTACCTCGTAAATTATAAAATTAATATTAATATCTTTAAATTTTAAAAACAATTGCAAATCACTCATAATTCAAAAATACAGTGTATTTTACTTTAAACATAAATTTTTTAAACTCACAATATTTTTTTAAATTGTTTAGAAATATTTTCTTACATGAATAATTTAAAATAATTTATATTTCAGCTATTACCATTTATTTTAACCCCTTAACATAAAAAAAATAAAAACTACATCGAAATATCTAAAAATATACTATATTTATAATAAAAGGGTAATTTAAAATTTAAGAGTATTAATATTAATTTTAAAGTTTTAAGAGCAATTTATTATTTCTTACAAAATTCAAAGATCTTTCATACTAATAATCCTTTCCCGATATGCATGCAAATATGCTTATTTTTGGTAGAAATGCAAATACGCTTATTGCATGTATAGTAGGTGACCATATTGGGCTTCTGTGGGTAACAAACATACTCAAGCAGTTCAATTTAGAGAAGGAAAAAAATCCGATGTCTGTTCCAATCCATTTCTCAAGTTAGGACATACCACCGCTAACGCCCATTGGTAAATCCCTTGAATAATTTCCAGCCAGAAAAAATAAAATAATAAAATAAATAAATAAATAAATAAGCAAGTAATCTATTTGAATCATATCAAAAAGAAAACAGTAGCATATTAACTACTTTTTGACACGCAGAACTTTCCAGTTTTCATTCAGTTTCATAATCATCACAAATTTCAGTCTTTTTCTCTTTCTTTTTCCTATTATTAATGGCCTTTCTTGGCATTTTTCATATGGGATTTAGTGGGTTATATATATATGGACCTTTCTGACTGTTCTCCACTTCAAATATAACCCACAAAACTTGTTGGCAGTCAAACAGATCTCGAGAGCTAGCTTACCTACTACACACATACTGACATACATACACGCATATATATAATTGTCAATTATATATCATTAATGGGTTCAAAAAAGCCTTACTTGGCTGTGATTTTCACACAAATTATATATGCTGGAATGATTTTGCTCTCCAAGGCAGCCTTCAATGGAGGTATGAACAGTTGCATCTTCATCTTCTATAGACAATTGGCTGGAACTCTCTTTGTTCTCCCATTTACCATGTGTTTTGAAAGGTAATTATTCTTATATTTTCTTTTTCTATACATATATATATAATTAAATACCTTTGATAATCCATAATATAATATATTTTTACAACCTTTTTAGTATATATTTCATGTTTTTCTTGGATTATTACAGGAAAAATGCGTCTCCACTTTCTTTCATCACCTTTTGCAAGATTTTCATGGTTGCGTTTCTCGGGTACGTATGTGGGTTTAAAGGTCTTGTTCTCAAATCCAGATTGAAAATACAGATAGCTGATGGTGATGGTGGACAAAATATATTAGCTAATTTGGCCATGAACTTAAAGAGGCATTTTCTGTTTTTTTTTTTTTTTAAAAAAAGAAACAGTTTGTTTGGTTCATGAGCCAAACGACTACTATTTTCTATTGTAATTAATTTAATGGAAGTTTCTTATCATGCAGTTGGTATTATTAATTCTGATTTTGTTGCATAATCTCAGGCTTACTTTGTCACTAAATACTTTTAGCCTTGGCCTTATGTATACAAATGCAACTCTGGGTGCTGCAGCAGTTAACTGCCTTCCTGTCACTACATTCATCTTTGCCGTACTACTAAGGTACTAATTAAAAAATGCCATTTTCCTTGTGATTTCCCTCAAATTAATTAATTGTTCTTAATTCCAATTTTTCCATTTTTAAGTTCATGCATGTACAAGTTATTCAATTTATGCTTTTGTAAATTTATGTGGAATGTTTATATACAATGCTGCTGAACCAGAATGAAAAATTAAGTTGGTAACTAGAAAAGCAGGATCGTCCCCTGAATAACATAACTATTTTGAAACTGGGAGTGGATTTTAAACGAAGTTGTATAAGAGTTCCTAATCGATCACAAACTAGGACCTAGTATATTACATAAAGTGAGCTTAGGAACTCATTTTTAAGGCGAAGCTATGTGGTGAATTCTGCTCAAGTCTGTCCAGAATGGGGCAGCCTGCAGCCTGAAACCATAGTACTAAAGCTTCTAAACAATGTTTAAGTAGTGCAGTTTGATATAATCCAAAAGGTTTGCGCTTTTTTCCTAGTGATCACGCTATGATGAATACATTTTTGACATCTCAATTATGACATGCTTACATTGATCCAGGATTGAGAAGGTGAGGATAAAGACAACTGAAGGGATTACCAAAATGGCAGGTCTATTAGTGTGCATTGCAGGTGTAGCGGTTCTTACTTTTTACAAAGGTCCCCAGTTGAAACCTGTGTTCCGTTATCACCTCCTAGATTATCATCATCAATCTCATGTTTCTTCGAACGAAAGATGGATTATCGGTTGCTTCCTCTTTTTCATTGCTATCATTTCTTGGAGTTCGTGGCTTGTACTTCAGGTAATTAAATATTGATTCTTATCAAACCCCTTTTCGATCTGTGTATTGTGTTGGTCATTTTTCAGGTTTAAAAATCAACAACACTGTTGATGATCTTGATGATGATTTTGTATTTACTGTGTTTGATTGAGAATAGGCTCGACTGTTGACAAGCTATCCTTCAAAGCTAAGCTTCACAGGGCTTCAATGTCTTTCAAGTGCTATTCAATCTTTTATCCCTGCTATTGCTTTGGAAAGAGACCTAAATCAGTGGAAGCTGGGCTTGGATATTAGATTACTTATAGTGCTCTACTGCGTAAGTACACCTCAATTTCTACTTGAACCTTTTATCTATTTTTTTCTGAAAGGTGCTTGGATATATACTTGAATTTTGGCAATTATCATTGTGGAGGTAAAGAAAAATCAAACTCACAATTATGTAGCCACTAATCAATTATCATTGGCATTTCAATGCTATAATTTTTTTTTTAAGAGTTAAAATTGAGTTAATTAATTTATACAACAGGGGATTCTGGTGACTGGTGTTACATTGTACATGCAAACTTGGATAATTGAAAAGAAAGGACCAGTTTTTCAGGCTATGTCACAACCATTGAATCTCATCTTTACGATGATCGGTTCGGTGTTTCTCTTGGGGGAGATTATTCATCTGGGAAGGTATAATCTCTTATCCTAATTACACATTATTAATCACTGACATTCTTCAGTCCTTGTTAATTTCTTCATCCATTTTCTGTACTAGTAGACCAGTTTTCTTTACAACTAGAATTACAAAATAATGGATCATGTTCATACACAAAATTTGTTTCTATGTGGAATTTTGGTTTACACAAACTTGAATTGAAGATGAGTTATAAATATATTTATATTTGTTTTATTTTTCATTTATTTATTATTATTTTTTTGGTGGTTGCAGTGTTTTAGGTGGGATTTTGCTGGTTATAAGCCTTTACACAGTTTTATGGGGGGGGAGCGTGAATGAAACAAAAGGAAAACAGGATTGCTTGCCAGTTCAAGCTGAAAAAAATGTTGTGGAGCTGAAGGAAACAGAGAAAACCTAATGTGAACCAAATTAATTTTTTTCTTATGAGATTGTTGATCTGGTTTCAAGAAACTTGACATTGGCATTTATATATATATATATATATATATATATATATATAAAATAAATTTCATCATTTCAATTTTTACTCACAATTTCATGTATTATGTGTTCAAGCTATAAATTTGACGTTATATTTTCTCAAGGACATATTTATGTTGCGTATGAGTATATAGGAACTAGTAAAACTGGAAAGGAAAAAGAAAAAGAAAAAGAAATAAATTTCACACAAAATATAGAAGCAGAAACCTAAAACTCAACTTAGTCTCTTCTTCAGTTTTCTAAAACCAATTCTGAGTTTCCATGATCTCTTTATAAAATAAAACTTGGACGAGCTCTCTTATTGGTCTTCAAATTGACGAATTGCCGACAACTATTAAAAATTCACTTTGGCAGGACCAACAAAATTAAATTCCAACTCTGAATTGACAATGCATTTATATATATATATATATATATATATATATATATATATATATATATATATATATATCACATTAGTGATCATCTATAAAAAGGTATAGCATATATATCATCACACAAAAAATGGGCCATAACACATTCGAACATCAAGCCCGGCCGAAACCAATTTAATTAGAGCTTCATCAATCACCAACTACACGTGTCAAAATTTTGTTAGATTAAATGAAACTTTAAAAGTAATATCATTTCTGCAAAAAGTAAATTTATTAATTTTTGCATGCAAAGCACGATTGTCTCATTCCAATATACACACACACACACGTAGTACTCAAATTTAAAGCTCACCATAAAAAATAGTAATTATTCCAAAACCCTTATTTTGCATGGGCCGTTGGAATGAAAAAGACGTGAGTGACTTATCAACATCTAGACCTATTTGCATGCCTGCTTTTGCCTCTTTATTTTTTTTTAAAAAAAAGTTGATTAGTAGCTTTCAAATCCTTTTGAAATATGACTCTAGCTTCTCCATTAGTCTCAATCGCTTAGAAGTGGAAAGCAATATGAACCCAACCTGTATTACATACATAAATAAACACAGAGAGAGTTGATCTCCTAAATGTAAATACATGCATGCATTATATTCTTTGCCCCCATTTAACAATTAAATGTGTCATATCAGAGCTATGCAGGATAACTTTGCAACATCAGGGAAGAGGTCAAGACTCTACCTTTATTCTCTACATTATTGTATCACAAACTTTTAAAATAATAACTTCTTTCATAATATGATTAATAAAGTTGTGCTAAATAAATGATCAGATCCAATTCAAGTGCATGAGTTCAAGGCTTTTGATTTAATTTCTAAGTTTAAAACTTAAAGTCGTTATCACATGATGATATTTTTTTTTGCGTGTATATATATATATATATATATATATATATATATATATATATATTATTTATGATTGGTGCTTTCACTTTCACGAGAACAATTATTGAATGCAAACTTTTAGTAAAGGAGATTATAAATTGGTGACTAACAAAAAGTTTCTCAAGATATCATGCGTATGCAAGTTCTCTCTCCCATAGAAATTATAGTACATAGTCACATCTACAGCTAGTAAAAAATAGGTTACACAATTTCTATTGTCACGCGTAAAATATTGTGTGTGTGCACGCGTGTGTATATATATATATATTATGTTTCCAATTTATTAAATTCATCATTTGCATCCTTGGATTTGAAACTTGGGGATAGCAAATGACTTTATTCTAGGTTGTCTACATAATGATATTTTTTTAATCCATGACATAATGACATGAAGCGTGTTGGAAGAGTGTACTTGAAAATATGCTTAAGAAAATAATCATCAAATTGTTCTTGGAAAATATTTATAACTCGATCAAATACAATTAGTTAATTAGAAGTATATTCTATTCACATAAACTGTGTTGGTCGTTAATTACAGGTATAGGCGAGGCCATGGATCAAATTTTTTTGCAGTTTTAGTGAATCAGTAATTGATAAGTTTCATGTATATATCTAGGGGATATTTGATGCACTTCGATATATAATTGGCAAATAAATTAAAATATAGATTTAAAACAGGGTAAAATTTTGCCTTACATGTATATTGAAATATTTGTTCATGTACTATTTTATTTGCATTATTTTACATATAATAATTCCCTTTTTAAAAGAATAATAATAATTCCCTTTGAATTTTGTTAGACTAAAGTGCATGACACGAACAAAATAGTTCGGGATGGGGATGGTGGGGAGTGATGGTTTTTGCAGTTTGAGTGACAAAAAAAGTGTACATCTAATTTTGCAAAGTGATACCTTATTTTGTTTTTATTTTTTCATTTGAAATATGTGTTAAATTCCAATTAGAGGGGACATATAAGAAAATATAGAGAGAGACATATAATCTGGTTATTTTTAAAATTTTGTTAAGCATGGATGAAAATTTTGGTTGTAAAAGCCCAACATATATATTTTTTTAAAGCGTATTCAAGTCACATGAGTTGTTCATGTGCATCTTTTATTTGACTTTTCATCCATATTTGAGGAAATTAAACACAAAAGGGTTTATTTGAGACTTTATGTTAGTATAGGAGTCATTTCCTTTTTCTATTTTTTTTTCTATGCAATAATTTAACAAATGCTAAATTAAGAGAAGAGTAAGAGTCTATAGGAGTGGTTTTTTTTAAATTTACCCAAAAAAAAGAAAAGAAAAGAAATTCAAATGATAAATATATATATATATATATATATAGAATGCTTCTTTTTTTTTTGAGATTTCTCTCTAATTGCCTTCAATATAACTACAATATGACATCATGCTCAGCCACAAATATATAGATTTCCCGACATAGATGTATAGTCTATACATGTTGAATATAAAATTAGCGTGTAGTGGATTCTAACGAAGAACACCAAATAGTTTCTTTGTTTGTTGATGTCCTTTCAGAAAATGTATATGTCTCATTGTCTTAATCGACCTCTTCTTTTTATTTTTTTAAGGATAAAAAAGGCATACAAACCATGTGAAGCAGCACATTATTGCTTTAAAATTGTCCTATTTGTTGTGGTTATATGCTATAAACTAGTTAAATATATATCAAAAGGAAACACTGTGAAATTAATTAAAGATTAATTGTACAAACTATAAGGACAAAAAAAGTAAAAGCTATTCTTTTGTTGACTCGGAAGTTCTTTAGAAAAATCAAAGCTAATTACAAGAATGTTATTTGAGAAGGGTATGATGATGTTGGATTTTCCCCAAACCTTTAGCTTTTTATCTCTACACTCCCCGGTCGCCATTGTTTGTGACTTATTTAGTTTTAATGTGTAAATTTTTTTTAATGGATAATAATGTGACTTGAATCTAGATTTTTAAGATTCTTTTGAAACCTATTCAATCAATGCATGCAGTGTTTTAGAGCACGCAAGTGCAAGGCAAGACGCAAGTGTAAAGCAAGACGTTATATATATATATATTACTTTTTTTTTTTTGATAGAAAAACAAGACGTTATATTGATCATGAGGCGAGCTGTAAGCCTCAAAGCAGCATTGGAGCCTACGTTTTAAGTGTAAATATTTTTTATATAAAAAATAAATATATTTTAAAATTATTTATATATACAAAAATCTAAATTACGATGCTTTTAGCCGATGGGAAGTAAGTTAAATTTATATTTAATATATAATTTGAATAAGATCATCTAAATTACGCATTCGATCTTGTAGAACAGTTATATAGTGGGCAACTTACATTTTCTTTATTCAAAAGAAATAAGAAAAGGCAATAGACATATTGTTTTTTATTTTCTCAATTCTGCATGTGCGTACAAATAGTGAAAACCATTATTAGATTGCTAAAATTGTCCTATTTATTGTGGCTATAATTTAAAGTAATACATCAAAAGGAAAAATCGTGAAATTAATTAGTAGAATAAAGAGAAAAGTAGCAACTAAAGCGAAATTGATGATAACGTATTATAAGTTCACAGCTAAAGTAAAAACTAATCCAACTTTTGTTCTTTTCAATTAAAACTAATCAAACTTTTGTTCTCTTGTCCTTAGACTCGTTAATATTATTTCAATAAATCTAGATATACAAATTATAAATTTTTAAATTTTATTTCTCAATTAATATGTAGTATTATTTTAATAAATCTAGATTTACAAATAAATCAGAGTTGAAAATTCTCCAACAGTACAAAAAATTAACGGAGTAAATTAACAATATATTAAGTACTTTACCATATAAAGCATCATCCTTTGTCATCTAAATAATATTAATAGTTTGTAAAAGAAACTTAATTTTTGGGTCTTAAAATTTTCATCATGATCATATATATCCAATTTCCCAAAACCGCAAAGCGACTGATGATTAACTTCGTCTTTGTAATACACTCAGACCCGGTAGTCAATACCTTTTGACTTCAAGTACAGGTGAAGAATCAAGGAAAGGAAAGGAAAGATCTGGTATGCGATCAAATTGCCTTTTGCTTGCTGGTTTTTTGTGGTCACTACATGCAGTGGACCAAAAAAAAAAAAAAATGAATAATCTGCAAGAATTTGAGTTTTAAATTTACAGTTGAAAACGAATATATTTTGATTCTTTATATTTAAAATAAACATTTCAAAAGCTCTTTTTCTTTTTTGACAAATTATACTTGATATATATTTTTTGGTAAATAAAAAATAAAAAAAGAATTGAAAGGGTAAAAGATGGCGTGCCTTGGCAGCCAAGCTCTTTGTGATCATCCCAGCTAAAGTTCAAGGGGCAGTATATTTTGTATACTGTCAATGTCTTATTTTTGCTTAGAATAATATTGAAGGTGGATGTATATCCTAAATATACTATATACGTAAAACTTTGGGTTGGGTTGGGTTGGGTTGTTTGATAAAATGCCCACATAATTTGAGCATCCACAGCTCCTTCAAAATATTTAAATTTTGGCTTAACTTTACATGAAGTTCTCATAATACTCATTCTGCATTATAAAACAAATAACCGCCTATTCTCTTTATTTATTTTTGTTTCATTTCTCTCTCTATTTGCGCTGCAGGGAAATTATGTGATTTTTGGGTAAATTCTTTAAAATTTTAAAGGGGCTGTAGCATCAGTTTTAAGACCCTCAAAAAGTAGGTATTTATCAAGTGACCCTTTGGTGGGGTAAGCCCCTATTTATGAATGAGAGTACCCTAGTCTTGAGAGTATAGAAATTTAATGCATATATATATATATATATATATAAGCTTAGGCATTTTTATTTTTTTTTGAGAAAATGAACTATATGCTTAGTAAAATATTACAACTTTAAAATACCAAACATCTTAATGTTCCAAGCATCATAATTTTGTTAGAGTATTAAATCAAATTTGTAGAGTTTATCTATTATAATTTATAATATTCTAATACATGTATGTGACTGTTCATATATTAGCATTTGATTAGGGTAATGCTTAGAATTTATTGTTAATGGACCTAAGCTTAGTATAAATGTGTAAGTCCTTATTTAGGTAACAATTCCCTTTGATCTAAACTCAGTAATATAAATAATATTTCATGAAATATCAAGTAATCTTACTTATATAATTGTGGAATCTCCGCACTATCAATTTGAATATGCATCTTATTACATATTTGTATTCTTTTATAATTTAATAAATTGCCAATTTCCTGACATGCAAATTATTAATGGATTCAGAATCTTCATTTTTATTTTTGCTTAATATGACATCTCAACATATCAGAAATTAATATTTGGACAATGAATGTCTCAATTCTTGACAAGGATACCTGCTCACACAGAGGAAAAAGCTAACCCTCATATATACAACACACATCTGTTGCTCCTCCACACTTTGTATTCAAATTAGTTGAAATTAAAATTCCATGCATGAGAGAAATTGAATAGAGACAGTTCTTAATTACACTCTTTTCCTGGTGGTCCCCTTTTAAATTCATCAATTCCAAATCAAGCATACAATCATCTTCACCACACACGTCTCCATTCATTACTCTTCTTCCTCATATATATTATATATACCGCATGTTGTTTTTCATTGCTAACAAACATAGCTGAAGTTTTTTTTTCTTTCTTTTCTCAAACTTTTTCAATTCCAAATTGTTTAATTATGGAAGGAAAGAAACCTTATTTGGTTGTGATTCTTATACAAGTAATATATGCTGGCATGGTGTTACTCATGAAGGCAGCTTTCGATGGCGGTATGAACAGCTTCGTCTTCGTTTTTTATAGACAGGCTGCTGCTACCATCTTGTTAATCCCTCTCGCCGTCTACTTTGAATGGTAAATATAATTATATATATATATATATGTATGTATTTTATATCTAACCCTCTATTTTTAGTAGAATTTTCATACAGGAAAATATGACGATATTGTGATGTTTATGTTGTGTTTGGACATCTTAATTTGGTAGGAAAAATGCACCACCATTGTCATTTGTGACCTTCTGCAAGATGTTCCTTCTTGCTTTATGTGGGTAAGTAATTCATACTCTAATATCCCCCAAAATTTTATTTATTTAATTTTTAATTACATACATCTATCAAATTCCCGATATCAAAAGTACGTCTTCTTGAAATTTTGTGTCAATTTAGTCTTAGTAATTTTCCTTTTTTTTAAAAGAAAAAATTCATTCATCTTTTAATTATTAAATTTGGTAAATTAATTATAAGAAATTAATTGCAGGATCAGTTTGAGCTTGGATATATGTGGAGTGGCACTTATATATACCTCTGCAACTCTGGTTGCTGCAGCTACAAACTCACTTCCTGTTATTACCTTCATATTGGCAGTTCTACTCAGGTACATTGAAACATATGTCTGTGTGTGTGTATATATATTATATTACAGATATTTTTCTTTTAATGTGAGAGTACGTATAAGTTAAAAATGAGTAAATAGTACCTGTCTCTATCTATCACTGAGATATTTGTTTCTCATTTCAGTCCAAAAAAGAAAAAATGATTCGCTCAAATATTTCTGTTTACATATCTTTGTCAACCAAAACATGTGTGACTTGTCGAATGGCGTGTGTCCACCTTCATTGCTTTTATTGTCATGTTTTTGTTGCTAAACGCAAGTCCTTCAATTGTCTTGGGCCATAGCTAGGCTCATTCTTCTTCTAATATTTTTAAAAGGTCTCAAAAAGAACCACCCTAAAAGTTTCTTTTTTCTTGTTATGGTTATTATGGGTTTAAACACTTATATATTTATGTTACAAATGACTTTATATATTATAAAAATAAAAATAAAAAGAAGAAGAAGAAGAAGTAAATTCATAGTTATAATTAAACTCATTGTAGTTATTTACAACAAGACAGCAAAAATTGAAATTAATTGTTGTAAATTAGACGACCAAAAGAGATATGATTTAATATTATCATCTCTAGAATGAATAGCAGAAGAGTGTTGTTATATACAATCCCAAATCTCTTCATACCACCCATCTTCCACTGTGCACATATGAAGAAAGTGAGGGTATGGAGAGATTTTTGATTGTATATAAGAACTCATAGTTCAATTATTGGGCTAGGCCGGATCAAACGTGAGGGGTTAACCCAAGTACTAGATTGGCCTTTACCAAGTTGGGCCAGGCCTTCTTTAAGTTGAGAAGTTTCATTTACATACCTTTGGACTTTATACACACACCTCCTCCCAGTTTTTTTTTTTTTTTTGGGGTAATGCTTCCAAGTAATATTTTTGAAAGGCCGAAAGCTTGCAAGGGGTGCGTAATAGAGTTTATTTAATCATTATAGATATGATATAGTACAAACATGTATAGAAATAATAGAATATATATGTCTATGCGTTGTTCTAATTACAATAATTAATTTTTAAAACTATGAGAAAAAATAATAATTCAAAACTGTAATCTCAAAATACAGATATGAGGAGCATACTATTAAATCAATCTCACTTTACATTTTAAAATAATGTAATAAAAAAACACACTTATCATTATATTTATAAACCAATAAGCACAAAAATTAAAATGAAAATTTATAAAAGTTAAGAATAGAAAAAAATAAACAATAGTATTGACAAAAATTTTCATTTTCAAATACTATAATAAAAAACACACTTATCATTATTTCTATAAACGAATAAGCACAAAAATTAAAATGAAAATTTACAAAAGTTAAGAACAGAAAAAAAATAAACAATAATATTGACAAAAAAAATTTATATTTCCTTGAGCGTAAGAATATAAGTGTGTTATATCTCTCATAAAAAAAAAAAAATGTGTATGTTTATACATATATAGGATGGAAGCGTTGAGATTGAGGACAGCCCCAGGAATTGCAAAGGTTATTGGAATGTTATTCTGCATCGCAGGCGTAATGAACCTGGCATTCGTGAAAGGTCCCCATTTCAAAATCACATGGCATAATAATCTTCACCCTCTTGGTCACCCTGACGTACAACACCACCACCATGTTGGTTCCACCACCAATACATGGATCAAGGGTTGCTTCCTCATGCTCCTTTCCAACACCTTCTGGGGCTTCTGGCTTGTGCTTCAGGTAACTTTCCACAATCCATATTGCTGGGACTCCACCGCTGTTTGTCCCACGTGGACAGATGTTATTGGACAGGTGGGACCCAAATATAGGGGGGTTTGACCAGGTGGACCGTAAGTATTTCCTATAGCCATATTCTTGTTGAGCATGCTACAGGTACCAAGTCATTTACCAAATTTTGATGAATTGTCACATGTGGGTATGGTCGGATAGAGTAAAGAGTTTTTAGAGTTCATGTGTTAAAAGTATCATACCATGGCAATATTTGGCATGATGTTATTTTTTGGGTAAAAAACAATTAAGAGCTTTTTTTTTTTTTTTTGAATAATTAAGAACTTGTTTCATAGCCTTGTTTAAGCGGTCATGAATTAATTAATCTTTTTTTTTTTTCAATGGAATATTATAGGGTCAAATCACGAAAACATATCCTCCAAAGCTTCTATTTACAGCTTTACAGAGCCTATTCAGCTCGGTTCAGACGTTTGTCATTGCCATTGCTTTGGAAAGAGATCCTTCTCAATGGAAGCTTGGATGGAATCTCAGACTCCTTGCCGTAGCTTACTGTGTAACCTCATTTACTTTTAAATTTTATATAATATATAACTATATTATATAAAACATACAACATTGGCAGCTTTCTATATAAGATTGATAGAATTTTTAATTTTGAGATTTCCTAGACCAACAAATATTGGCAAAATGAAGCAGGGACATGTCACTTATAGAGTTTTAATAAAATGATATAAAAACAATTTTAATAGAAAACCTCTATTTTGTTTATTTTGGAGATGATTAGAAAGATAGAAGAATAAATTATTGGATATTTTTGCAGGGAATAGTAGTGAGTGGTACTACATACTACTTCCAAACATGGGTTATTGAGAAGAAAGGACCAGTTTTTCTGTCCATGTCTACACCATTGTCTTTGATCATTACAATCTTCTTTTCAGCTGTTTTCTTGGGAGAAATCGTTACTTTGGGAAGGTACATTAAATGTTTTATGTATGTTTAATTTTGGGCCAATATCTTTGATTTTTTTTTCTTCTTTTTTTATAAAAATTAAATATATGATATTGTTCTGTTCTTTTGTTTGCAGTATTTTAGGTGGGTTATTGTTGGTTGGAGGACTTTACTGGGTATTATGGGCAAAGAGTAGAGAGCAACGTCTAAATGAAAAGAGCTCCATAGTTGAAGTCCAAAAAGAAGGTTCAGAGTTGAGAGAAGTTGTGACAACCAAGAGTCCAACATTATTTGTGTAGTTCTAAAATTGCATATTAAATGAATGATGGAGTTGGTTTTTTTTTTTTTAATGTCTCTACAGATTGAAAATAGGTCTTGCACGGGTACAATTACTCTTGTTTTGAAGAACAAATTTAATCATTAATTTAGGGCTGCTTGATAACATTTATGTTTTTTTTCATTTGAAACTTACAAAATGCACTCAACTTTCACCACAATTTTAATTTTCTCCTTGTACATTTGTTTAAGCTATTTGCCCCCCAAACTTTATCGTAATGTCAGACGTCCCTTCCCTCCACTTTGTCCATAAAGTTTGACGAAATTGACTGATTAATACTGAAATTAATATGTCATGCAAATAAATATGTCAAATTTGTAAGATTTTTTTGGCTAAACCTGATAACTGACAGATTCAGCTCTTCCAAAATCAAACTGGCATGGCATACATTTTCCTCCCTAGGATTTTCTTCTTCTTCTTTTTTAATAAATACAAATAAAGCATGAAAGGAGCAATAATTCAAATACGGGTAAAAAAAAATGAAAGGAAGAACAGAAAAGAAAAAAAAAAAGGAAGAAGAAAAGATATTTAACAAAATAAATAAAATATCCAAATACTCCCAAAAAGTTGCCAAAAAAAAAAAGAGAGAAGAAGAACTACTATATGAACATTAATCCCTGCTTAGATTCTTGTAAAACTTCTCCCTCTCTCTCTCTAAGTAAACCTTCAAACATATATATCAAAAGCTCCTTTTCCAGATATACATATATATATATATATATATGTGTGTGTGTGTGTGTGTGTGTATCACACTTTGGCATTCTCTTGGTTGTTTTCCTTTACATCCACAGTAGTTGTTTCTTCTTCTTCTTCTTCCCTAAACTTTTCCAATATAACTTTGACCTTGTCATCATGTGTAGTCTCTAAAGCTGGTGCAGTTTCAATGTTCTGTTTTTCCGATTCTTTTTCTTCCCTGTATTTTTCCAATAGGACTGTTACCTTGTCATCATGTGTCTCTGAATGATCATCAGCTGGTGCAGCTTCAATTACTTCCTCTGTCTTACTCTTCTCTTCAGGAGCACTACTACTACTCTTTTTAACTTCTATAGCAGCCGGAATGATTTCTTCAACCACAGTCTCCGAATCTTTAACTTCCGGTGCAGGCTCAGGGACTTTAGTGCTTTCGGATTCGCCGGCTGTCAGGTATTCGGAATCTGATGGTAATGGTTCTGGTTTCACTGTTGCAGTCTCATCTGAAGGCGTTTTCTCGTTATTTTCTGTTGAATCCTTCTCATCTTCATTCTGCATTATTGTGAACATCAAGTTATATAAAATTTTCGTTAGCTCGAAGACACATATTGGATATAAGATTTTGTGTATGTATACATACAAATATATAGACATTTGCACAGTTCCAAACATTCCATTTACATGTAAATATTAAAATAAAAAAAAAATAAAAAAGTTGTACAAAATGAGTGACACTGAACAAACTCGGAATATAAAAAGGTATTTTTGAAAATTACAAGGGTAGTTATGGAAAAACCTGGAAGAATACCGTTTAAATAGGGTCTTCGATATCACCAAAAATTATTAAATAGCCTTATTCACCACAAAAAAACAATTATTAAATAGCCAATTAGAGGCTCCAATATTGGTCAAATTAACCAATTGAACCCTGATCATGAAATGCTACCAGCACAAAGATAAATTTTTGAAGATATATATATATATGTGTGTATGCATGTGTGTGTTTGTGTGGTTCACTCACCAAACCATCAATTCAGGCTCTGTATGGTACCCACTACCCCTACCAACATTTGTCCTAAAATATGTCTTATCAGCTAGTCATATTCAATGCACTCCAAGCTCCATATGTAACCTTTCTGAGCTTATGATTTACAAAAACATATATATATATATATATATATATATATATTAATTTGTCACTGTAGTGGTTAATTTTCCTTCTCAAATATAAATAACATAGTAAAGAATGGACTTTGGTTTCGAATTTACTAAAATAGCAGTTGAATTTCTAAAAGGGTATGGGGTTTTTCGTTTAAATAAGAAGGTACACATAATATATCTATGATCAAACCGAGGAAAACTTACCTCTAAAAATCTAATAATTTGTATACAAAGAGAAAAACTTGTGAGCAAAAGGGTGTGATTGCAACAAAAATGAAATGAGATAGTGTTTCTGTACTTTTAAAAAACATAAAGGGCACATTTGAAAAACTCGTAAAATAAAGGATATGCCAGTGTAATTCTTTAAATATACAAAGCCCTAATAAATATCTTTGCATAAAATGGTGAATAAAAATTAATTCGCACTCTTTCACACACAAACACACATGGAAGCACCAGAAAGGACACGAACACAGATGACTAGCTTTTGTATAAGAAAGGCAGACAAATCCAATGCATGTCCTTCAAAAGGGCCAATGAAGCAGCAAAACTACAAAGATTCAAACAGCAAAGCGTGGGACCCAAAAACCATGACACGTTTGTTTGTCCTCAAATTAAAGATGTGACGGAATGTCCATTGGTACTTAATAAAGATTCTCCACAGCAAACCAACTAGAGGGGAAAAAAAATTGGAATATACCAAACAAAATAATCAAAAAAATTTAAAAATACTTACACTTGGAGAACTTCGCCTGATAGTTTAAATTAAATATAGGGGAATTTGAAGGGAAAATTTTGGTTGCCGACAAAAGCAATAGACAAACTTAAAGGTATGGGCCAATTTTGAATAAAAAAAATTAAAGAGAATTTTAATGTTTATGCCAAGAGAATCTCCTAATATATATTTAGTGTACTTTTGTATATGAATTATTAGAAATTCAATTGAATTGTGTTATTTTGGACCGAATTGTAAAGACTTCCTCTGATATTGTCTTCAATTTTACAGAAAAATAAAAATAAAGAGAACTTTGAAAATAAATTGAAAGGTTATCCGTCAAAAAAAGCAGTTTCTAGAAAGGAAACAACTCTTGAAAAAGGAAAGAAAAAAGAGCGGGTGAGTAAAAAAAATAGAACAGAGATCAAAATATATATATTAGGTGAACTTATATATTTATATGTTAGTGTCATAAAAGAAATTATATTTATTGTTAATTGGGACTTATTTCCAATAATAGTCAAAAAATAAATAAATAACCCAGAAATCAAACCGTGATTGCTTAGAGATTATATATATATCTAAAAAAAAAACCCAGATGTTAATTATTAATTTAAACAATTAACATGAAATTAACACATTTCATATTATTGGGAAGCATAATGAATGACTTAAAGAGAAAACAATAGGGACAATGCGTTATATACTTCAATATATAAAACCTTTTGCCTTAGGGTTCTAAGATTAATGATTAGCCAAAATTAATGAAAAAAAATATATATATATATATATATATATATATTAATTTACATTTACCTCCTTGAACAAATGACTGAGAGACCTGCGTTTACTTGCTTGTTCATCATCACCAACCTCCTTGATTTTATCATCAGCAGCAGCAGCAGGACCGCCATGAGCATGATCTTCATCTCCTTCCACAACCTTCTTCTTCTCATCAGCTTCATCAGAAACCACTACAACTTCTTTCTTCTCTTTTCCCTCATGATCATCAGGAACAACAGCGTCGACAACGCCACCGGCTACGGTAGCTGGTCCTTCCTTAACTGGCTGGGGAACCGGCGCCGGAGCTTCCCTGCCGGTACCATCAGACGTCTTGACCTTAGGTTTGGTTGCACACGCTCCCATGTCCTTTAGTTTCCACAAACTCTCTCTCTCTTTCTTTCTTTCTAGATTTTTTGAGAGAGAGATGAAAACACAAAGAAGAAAGAAAGAGAGGAGAGATTGAGAGAGAGTTTAGGAAATAAATTATTTATAGGAGAATTAATTAGAGGACAGCCTCTGTTATTTCCGAAATTTGTTCTGCGGCTAAACAAGAGAGACCAAAGTTTAATAAATTAATTGGGTTTTTTTAATTTTTTTTATTTATAAAAGATGTAATACTAATTCTTTGGGTCACAGGCCGTGAGACTTTTGTGGGGGGTGAGTGTTACTGTTTGGTGACTTGTGGAGAAGCTGAAAGTATGAGGACGATGGCTAATGGCTAATGGCTGGCTGAGGTAGCCCCTCGGTGTTTTTATTTACAGCCAGGCAATGGTGGCTTTTGAGTTGGCTCTATGGCATTACCACACATATAATTTTATAAATGCAATTTATATTAAAATTAACTTCTTTAATTTGTGTACTTTTTCCATTTGTGTTATTTTTCATTTGGTTTTTTTCAATATTACCCTCATGACAACAACTAACTCTATGAAAATTTTAACAAAGCTTGTATTTTGATAAACTTATTACTAATTTTATCCATATTTAATTAAAATTTTGACAAATTTATGTCCATACAAAATGATATCTTCATTGATTAAGGGCTAAATTAGAGTGTTAATATATAAAATATATATGTATATATATATCATGCATATGAGTTGGGATTAATGGAAGCAAATTAAAATGCGAGAATGAGATTTGAAAATCTCAAAAACTTATGGGTATATTTTCCAAATGTACAAAACAGAGGGTTATTTGGGAATTAACCGTGGACAATAAATATATACAAATATAGATATGTTTATGTATATAAACATAAAATTAGAGTTTAATACAATTTAGCATTATATATGTATATATAAAATTATGATTTAATACACTTTAATACCATATAATTTAGCGAGATTTTAACTAGAATCTTTAAATTTTTTCTTCTAATTGAATCCTTTTGATTTTTAATTTGCTTCAATGGGAGTCCTCTCCATAAAAATCTTCAAATGTTTTAAAAATTTTGATGGAAAACATAACTACACTGTCTATTATTCATGGAAATATAATTAGTCACATTTTGTGTAAAATCAGTTTTGTTGTGAAATTACAATTTATGTGTTCATATTTATGTGTGCGTTATTGTATACATGTGTGTGTGTGTATGTATCGATATGACGATACAATTAACTTTCATGAAAGAAATTTGTTAATGTGTTTGCATCTTAATTAATGGCTTCAATTACAATTTATATACAGTTTAATGAATTTGAAGAAAGGTCACTGTATGATTGGAAAGGGTAAATTCTTTTAACATGCGTGGTCTCTAATTAGCTAGGCCCTTTACTAGTTGTAGGTGCTTCTCTTAAACAGCAATTATGATGTGCAACACATAAATAAATAAAAGAATATTCAAAGCATAGGTGTCTCTTATAAGGCCGGCAAAATATGCAGGGGTGATAATATTATCTCATTAAACTCAGAAAAGATGGAAAACAATTATGCTGGTGTCCCTATAATTACTTCGTGTTGCTCATAATCCAGAGACTAATATATATATATATATATATATATATGCATATTATATAAAATTATTAGTCGTGCTCTCCATCATACCAATCGCAGCATCCAGCTTCTGTATCCTGACCCATCTTCTCATACACAATCTTATATATATATATATATATATATATATATATATATATATATATATTGTTGCAAAAACTGTATTTTATTTTGGATAAATTATAAACTAACTCTCTTTTTTTTTAGAAAAAAAATGTATAAATTTTGGAGATCATCTCTGGGATTTATATGGAGGTTGAAAGAATGGCGCACTTGCCTTGTATTAGTAATTGGTATTTGTATACAAACGAATAGCAAGATCAATGCTATCAGTGATTTCCTAATTAAGCCTTTATTTGGTAGAAAATAAGGAAAATTGGAAGGATGTAGATAATGTCCACATACAACCTTGCCTATTTCTAGTAAACTTGATCCTCAGGCACCGTGCTGGTGCTGTCTGGTGCCAAAATACCAATAATTTAAGCATTGGTTCATATAAAGAGTTTACATTTTCTCTGTCTCTGTTTTTCTTTTCTTTTCTTTTCTTTTCTTTCTTTCATTTTTGTTTTTGGTTCTTACAAGATATTGATGCATGTTTGCAGGGCCAACAGCTGAAGAGAAATTCAAACCTTGTGTTGAGGCATACAAGTCCTTATGCAACGCTCTTAATACAAGTCCTAAGCTGTAGGTTTTGTTAGAATTGTTTACAGCTTCCATGTGGATTAAAACTCCAATAATAGAGGTCTATATTTCTATTCATCATTAGTTTACTCAACGAAATGAATAATGATATAGGATTGGTGTCTAATCTTCCTGTAATTAATCTTCTAGATTCTTTTAATAAAATTTTTATTCTGTATTTAATTTAAGTTAAAGTATTATATTTTATGTTTTACAAAAACATTCTTAACATTTTAAAAAAATTAATAAAAAAAAATATAAGTCAGATAGATAATATCCATGGATACTTTGAAAATTTGACTAAAGAATTGATACGGAAATATTGAAAATTTCTACAGAATTTTCATCTGTTTTCTTTTATTTTTTAGTTAGCCCGACTCACTATCGAGGTCCTCAAAAAATGAAAGTAATAAATAAAATTAACATAATATTATAAATCAAATATTAAAATCCTAATTTCTTCAACAAAAGAAAAAATATGGTAATAAAAAAAAATTATATGGAGGAATTGTCCTATATTTTCTCTAACCATTTGCTCATCAATTCATTTTTAATAATAAAATAAAATAAAATCTTGATCAGGTTGTTAACTGTGTTAAATGGCTTTATTCTTTTATTTTGTTTATATATATTATTACTTATTAAATTTTGAGATGGCTCATCGGCAACCCTCAAACTCAAGAGTTTGAGAACACGCTCACCTTAAGCACCGCAAAGGGAAGGATGAATCAAATGTCCATCTACCGAATCTTTAGTTGAAACACTATCTTTCTGCCATAGAACCGGCACTTGTCTTTGCCGTGAAGCTAGCCTTCTTCCTCGGAATGTGGAGTTGAAAAACCTTAAAAAGTTAAAAGCTCAATCAGAGTTTTCTAATTTTTCATATAAAGATGCAAATACCCAGATTGAGAAATGTTTCGCTGCTGAGAAATTCCTTGATTTCATCAACGTTCACAACCACCCATTTTGCCTTCTTCCATTCCACTCCAACTTCATGTGAAAAATGGAAGAAAAAATGGGACTTTGTAAGTTACTTTCTTTTTTCTTCCATTATATTTTGTATATTGTGGTTTTCGCTCAACACCCATTGGAAAAAAGTTTGCATCTTGCGCAAAAATGTTCATTCATTCTTCTTGTTTGGTGATTTATGTGAAGGATTATAATTGGCTTCTAGGATTAAGATATTGGAACTGAAAGTGTTCATTTTGCAAAATTCGATGTAAGAAGGGCTGTGTGTGTGTGTTTGACGGTATAAATATTTTTTTTCATAAGGACTCTTTTATGCCATACGAACTGTATGATGGTTTAATTTCTGGCGGTCCTTAAGTTTTGATCTTTAGTTTAATTTTGTGCTATACTTGGAGTCTATTATTCCTTTTTGTGCCACTTATAATTGTTTGATTAGCTGGAAATACTTTATTTGCTGTCGAGGGTGCATAATTTGCTTCAACTTATGATTCCAAAAGCAAGGGAATAGTGTGTTAGATAAAAGGTTTCGAAGATTATATCAGGGTTTCTTCAAATCTTAAGTTTTCCAGATCAGGTTCATTTGAATTTGTGTGTTCGGCCAATAAAAAGGGAGAGTTAGGCTATATTTATATAATTGGATTCCTTTTATTCTTTGTGCAAATGTGTTTTTTGACATTTGTATGTTTGCTTTTTCTTTAGCGGGTTTTGAACAATATAATGTGTAATAATGAGATTTTATCAGTCATCTAGGAATTCAAATTCCATCTTTGAAAGTATTTAACAGTTTCATGTGCCCGCAGGATATAAAAGGAAGTCAACAACCAACAAAGGTATTCAAGTTTTTAACCTTTTATTTTTAACTTCTGATTTCCATGTGGAACATATAGCGTGTATAACATGCTAATATATTTCTATGGGAAGGTGCTGAAGTGAAAACTGACATAGCAGAAAGGGCTTTTAGTAGATGAATGTATTTTGGATATTCAATACTTGATCTACAAAGAGAATCTATATGGGTCTATACCTTTGTGCACTGCTCCTTGCATAAGTTTCTCTAAGTACTCTGTGTGATTTGGTAGAGAAAGGCGAATTTTTGCAAGTTGTATGAACTAGTTTTAATTGTTCTAGACTCTGTATGTGTGTACCTGTCTAGTACTGTCCGAGCAACGTGCTTATCTCTTTGCCTAGCCTAGTTTGCTGATGTGGAAGTAAGTATGCACTCTTAGTGCTGCCTTCCTCCACCCCCACCCCCAACCCCATATATTAGTACCATTATCTTCCAGAAAATTTTCAATCATTTTCTTGATCTTCTCTGTCCAATAACATCAGATGTATTGACTACAGAATTACGTCAGATATGCAACACGTCAGAAGCGTGCTGATGCTAAGAAGGCCCTGAAAAATCTTCTCTACAAAAGTGGGTCATTGGAGGTAGACTTTCTGCCACTTTCAAATGAATACATTACTGATATGTTATGCTAGTGGCTTAACTTATAAACAATTTTTAATATATGCATTATCATAAAAGTTTAATAGGAAACATTTAAATGTAAGTTTTACATTATTGATTTTGCATGATCGTGTTTGCAAACAATGAGTTCAAATTGGCCAATCTACATTGAAATCAGTCTGATGAAATTCTTTTGTTGGAAGGATTAGTTTCTTTTGAAAATTTCTTTATGAAATGATTAGGGTTTCCTCATGTTTATAGATTGCAACTTTTTTTCAAGGAAAGAGCAAAGGAAATCATGAATGTCAACGTCATTTATATATCTTGTTAATTTCTCTTATCAATAACTTACATTTTGTCATCAGTGCAATTTCAAAGAATAAATAAAATAACATAGAAAGTCTTATTTTAATTGCTTTACCTGGATGTAGTATTTCACTGAGGTTTCTATATGGGGTTGAATTTTGCATTTAATTCAATGGATCCATTTAATTATGTGCAATTTCTTAATGCATTTTTTAAGTTTCATATTTTGAGATCTATAATGTGTGTTTTCCAATTCCTCAACTTGATTCTGCTATGTTTTCGGAGGCAGAGGCATGCACCTATATTGGTTATTGAATTTTGTCTGATCTATAGCAATGCATGGTGGTATGGTCAAAGTTGATTGTATACTCATTTTTTTCCTTGCGTAGGATGAAGAATTATGGAAAATTGGTGGACAGGCAGAGAAACCGGGTAATTCGCATAGGAAACATAAACCAAAGTCTTCTACTCCACATGCTGAGAAGTATCGCGAAAAGAAAATAAAACGTGAGCTTTTATTATTTCTCTTTCTTATAATTGTTTGTTATAATTTATCTGGGCAACCTAACTGATATAAGTTTAAATGCCAAGGTGATCAAATTATTGTATAAACTTATTTGATCGTTAAATAGTTATTGCTGTAATAATTTTTTTTTTTTGAAGTATTGTGGTTGAGTTTTTATGATCCTCAAGCTTGAAACAATTAGATGGTTTTTGCATAAAATGTGGTGCATGAAATTTGTTGCTGATGAGTCTTGATGATCCACGAAATGTAGACACTCCGTATGGTCTTTACTAAAATAACATGTTTTTTCTTGCATGGGTGATATTATCGGGGAAATTTTATATCCTGTGCCAAATGCTTAATATCTACTTTAAGTTTATGTGTCGCATTGCTGGGAAACAAAATTTCAAAGTACCTTCTCTGTTGAAAATTGTACTATATGACATAAATATGCCCCTAAGTAACAATTGTCTAAGTGACTCTGTTTACTAATCTGACAGAAATATGCATCATTTGGTATTCTTAAAAATTCTAGTCATAGTGCTAAACTCATCCTATGTTCTAATATGGTCCTTCAATTGTCTAAGTGACTCTGTTTACTAATTTGACAGAAATATGCATCATTTGGTATTCTTAAAAATTCTAGTCATAGTGCTAAACTCATCCTATGTTCTAATATGGTCCTTCCCAGCATCATAATTGGCCTTATGTCACATTTTTTGTATGTGCATTCCGAATCCATTAAGTATTAGACACATTTTCAATTTATGCAGCTTTTAAATCATTTAAGAAGCATCATGTGTTTCTCCGGGAATGCAAGAAGACTAATATTATACTATATGGAAAAGTGAAAGGGAAGAGGATGTCCTCTGCTTGTGTAAGACTGTTTTTGGAAAATCTACTCTATTTACTTATCTAATTCTAAAAATATTATTTGTAAAACTTAAATGTAGGGTAAATTGTACAATTTCAAATTTTTTTTGTTTATTTTTTTATTTTCCCATGTTGTATTGGTGGAAAAACTCACAATCTTTTGCCCATAGTTGCATCCTAAAAGATTTTCTGGTTTGCTTTTTCATTTTCAGGTAAGTTTAAAAAACATTGTTTTTGTGAGGATTTTGATGAGCATCATGAGCCATTCTTTCAAGCTACCTTTGGCAACAGATGGTATACTTGGTCTTTCAATTCATCACAGGACTCTTTTTCCCAAAGTACAACATCTGGATTTGAGTGGAGGGAGCATTCAAGCTGGAAAAATAAAAGTAAAACATGGAGTGCTAGTAGTGAAACTGAGTCTGATGATGAATCATATACTGTAGGATCCTGTTCTGATAGAACAATTCTTGGTCTGCCACCAACAGGTCCTTTGAAGATTGACGACGTAAAAAAAGCGTGAGTTCTTCAGTTCTTATGTACATTTATCATTATAGACCAGAAGTGAGGCCAAAGTTCTTGGCATCCACTAATTTCATTATTCTTACAGTCACACCTTTATATCAATTGCATTCTCCATGTCATGACAGTTTTCGACTATCAGCTTTGAAATGGCATCCTGATAAGCATCAAGGCCCTTCACAGGTCCGTTTCTTAATCCTCGGCATTCTGTGTAATTTATTTCCTAGTAAGTGTGTTAATATCAAGTTCAGTTGTCATTTATCACCCCTCCAGTTTTCTCATGTGTTTGATACCTATTGTTTCCGACACCAATCTCTGAGTTGTCTGTTTAACTAATTATCTAGTTCAATCATTTCCTCTCCATATCTTTTATGTTTCAACTTTTATTATCGACTATAAAACGTGCACTTGAAGGTTCTAGTGCGAAAACTTTCTGTGCTTATTCTTTGTGGTCAACTTGAACTCTGATTTCCCTTGAGAATTGATAGGACAGTTAGTGAAAACTTGGGTAGATATTAAAGTCACTAAATTATCCTTGCCTTGCTTATTTCTAGTAAACCTCATCCTCACATACCTTGCTGGTGCTGTTTCTGGTGCAAAAATTCCGATAATTAGACATTTAACTACTTGGTCCACATAAAGATTTCTGTTTTCTCTTATTATTGGTTACATGATATTGATGCATATTTGCAGGCAACAGCTGAAGAGAAATTCAAACATTGTGTTAATGCGTACAAGTCCTTGTGCAACGCGGTATCCCCAGCCTAAGCTGTTTGGTTTTGGTAAGGTAGAATTGTTTATAGCTCTCATGTGGGTTAGAGCTCCAATAATAGAGGTCTATAATTTTGATTTATTTTATATTTATGTTTTTCAATTCATCATTAATTGGTTTACTCAATGATAAGGATTGGGGTCTTAATGTTAAATTTTAAATAATTAAGTTTAATAATATTGCCTTCGTCTAGTATATATTTGTGATTTACAAAATAATTAATTCTTGTAGATACGAGTCAAATGAAGTAAATAAAAGAATCCCATTATGTACGCTTCAAGTGTGCATTTTACGGTCCATCAGGCAGCTCACGTTGAATTACTTGGGATTCTCCCCACAGCAGAGAGCGATTAACATTTTTCCAAGTAAAATTATAAGTTTTGAAGCACATAAAACAAGTATGAACTTGTAAAAGAAAATTATAATAATAATTTTATTTTATTTTATATTATCTGTTTCTAAAAAGAATCAATTACAAATTAATAATTAAAAGGGTGAACGTGTCTATCACTTTCAAATTCAAATACCCCAACAACTTTACAATCCACACAAAATAACCAATTGTACTGTATGCTTTACCTAGTACTATTAACACAAACAAATAAATAACAATAAAATTGTTGAAAGAATATCTTCTCTTCAAATATCATAAAGAAAGTGAAAAAGCTCCAAAACTTTTAATAAAAAGAACATTTTTCACACATGAAAAAGTAGTCATAAGTCATCAATCGATACCCAATCTTACAAGCCCTCCTGACAATTCTTTTGGGGCCAAGACCTTGATGAATTAGCATTTAGAGCTCAGATTAAGATTCTTAAAACAAATCTTTCACATCCCATAATCAATAATTAATATCTTACTAACCGACCAAATGTCCTACATTTAATTTCCAACTAGAAATCAAAATAAAATTAAAAACATAGAAGAACAACAGAGGTAGACACCATAAAGCCATAGATCAAGATCAAGAAGCCAAAATGCAGAGCCCAATTCCTCTTGAACTTACCAAAGTAACTCTCAGGTGGTTCTTGGTAATGGATCTCAAAATCATCATCACCAAGCACCCCATCAAACTCACCTCCACCACCATTGTTGCTGCTCAACTTCATCTTCATCTCCCTCAGCCTCTCAGTGGCCAACCCAAGCGTGAGCTTGTGGCAACGCCTCTGGTACTTGAAGCCATTGATGCACCTTAAGGTCTGAGCCACCGAGACGTAGAAGATGAGGTGGGCGAGAGATAGAAGCGTGATGGGTATCCAGCAGTGCCGACATTGGAGGTGAGAGGACTGTGATTGAGCCAAGAAGATGAGGCTTAAGAAGATGAAGAAGAGCTGGAAGAGCTTGTGAAGCTCCTTCTTTTGGAGGTCTATAGACCTCTTCTTCTCGAGGGTCTTCTCGAAATGGAGTTGGATTATGGTGTTGAGAGCTTGTAAGGCTGTCTCTTTTGGGATTGATTGGTGGTGGTGATGATGGTGGGTTTCATACTCCGCCATTGACAAGCTGCGTTAGCTTTTTGACTGAGAGTTTGAAGAAGAAGAGAGAGAGACTTGACTGTGTTGAGGTGAGTGAGGTTGATGAGTAAAAATAAATGAAGTTATAATAAGCTTGGTTCGGATCTCGATGAGGTCTTTTTTTTTGTTTAGTTTTGGACCCTGAATAATCGAACGGTCACAAATATGTAAAATGAGAGGCAGCCTTTGTTTCCTATAGTTTTTTTTTTTTTAATAATTTTTCATTGAGTTTAAAAATATTTACCAATTTTATTTCCACGTGGTATTATGCTATTAGTTGGCAGATTAATATTAACATACTACATCAGCTGAGATATAAAATTAAAAAATTTCTTTGTATCCTTAATTTCATGTATTATATGAATAATATAATTTTTCATTTATTTAGTCCATAGCTTTATATATATATATATATATATATATATATATATAATTAAAAAAAAAAGAGTACTTCGGCAATATAACATGTGAAGTTTGATGACAATCCGTTAAAAAGTGCTGTCAAAATCAAATGAGGTTATTTTTTAGGGTTAATTATAAATGGCTGAGTATTTAGCCAAATTTTCCCTTAATTAGTGACCAAGCCCACTACTATTATTTTTATAGCTAGAAACCCAAAAGCCCAAGTAGCCTGCAAAAAGTTTAGACCCTAAGTGGGCTATACATAACATAGGTAGCCCGTAGGTTAGGCCTGCCACTAACTCACAGGGTTTCTTCAACGGATGTTTTCGTCGTGCCCCTGGGACATCTCAGATGTAAGTTTACCGCAGGTCACTGGTTCGAGACTTGTACTGGTGATGACCTCCTCCTTTATTACCATTCACAAAAACAGAAAAAAAGAAAAAAAAAAAAATTGTGTTTTTTAAATAAGGCTGTTTTCTTTTGGACAATAGCTATAAATAACATATTTTTTTATAAGGTAACTATCATCCAACCATCTGTAGTGCACCATGTATGAACTTTCACATTGGTCGTAAATCCAAATAATTCTTATAGCCAAATTAAAGACAATAAAAGATTACCTTCAGCTAATATTTTTTGACAGAAATTGTTTATGGAGTTATTGATAGGAAAGTTTATATCAACCAACTACTAAAATATATGTGAGTCTTCTAAGGATATGGTTGCTGCCAAATCTAAATTAAGAGTTTAGTTATCTTCAGTTAGCATTTTTTAACGAAACTCAACTTTATAATGAGGTGTTGTTACACTATCTCTATGTAGATTTTTTTTTTTTAATCAATAATTTAGAGTATCAACTAATTATTTCTAAAGAACTAAATTGGAAAGACTTAATATTTAAAATAATTTGAGTTTTTTTTTTTCTCTCTTTTAATTTTGGGGGATGAAATTCAAACTCAGAGGCCTATTGTCCAATTAAAAAAAAAAAGAAAAGAGTGACTTTGTCACTTGTGCTTCTTTTATTGTTTAAATAGCATAAAATAAAATAAAAAACGAAATGACAGATAAATTGTAACTAAAGTTATATAATGTTCACAACATTGTTTGAGTGTGTACGCAATACATGGTTTATCCGAATTATTGTTCCAATTCATATTCTGGGGTAATATAATTCCATATGATTATAATTGGATCTAGATGGTCGTACTGTGTGTGTGTTTTGAACGTACCTAACAAGCCGAAGTGATAAAGATGAGCGAGTATTTTCAAAACGACCTTTTTTTTTGCACTCAATTTGGGGGGGGGACCCACTTGAATGGGTTTGCCTCTCTAGATAGAGTTGATAGAATAATTAAATATCTAGAACACCCATCTATTGAATTCATTCATATTATAATCATCCATAGCGAAACCATACAAGTCAGAGAGAGATGGACTTTGACATCATCAACTTAATTATGCTGATTTTTTTTTATATTTTTTAAAAAGGAAGAAGAATAAAAAAATGGGAAAATTTTTAAGTGGGAGTGGGTTCTCAATTATAGCAACTTCTCTACTTCCCATTTGGGTAAAAGCCAGGTACAGCATCTTACAAGGCAGGGCACTTACTTTCACCAATGACCAATTCCACGTTGAAGCTTTTTGAGGCGTGAGTGTATACTATGTAGCGGTCTATATGATTGTCCAAAAACTCTTTTTCATAAAATTGTGAAATTTACATAAACGTTAACAAATAAGCTCTTAACAATGTGTTTATTTTAAAATCATAAAATAGTCATTTAGCACTTGACCTGCCTTTGGCATCCTAAAGCTCCAATCAATTACAGCTTTTATCAAAATTTTGCTGAGACCATCAGCTGAAAAAAACCCATGCGCTGCTATATTAGATTCTTGGAATAGAAGACTACAAAAGGACCATTATTCAATCACAAAGTAGGTGGAAACACACAGACCAAGTTAATGATGAAACATTTACTATAAAGAAAAATTAAGACAAACGCTGTGATTAGGATGACAAATATAATGCCAAAAGCAATGGCCTTGTACAGTTTGATTTCACCTTTTATAGGTAAAATACCTGTTGCTCAGCCCACGAGCGATATAAAAAAAGCTAGTTCTTTTATTATTATTATTATACTGAAATGAAATTCTCATTGGCAGCATGACAATTGATGCTGCTTTTATTATTTCATACAAATAAAAGCAACCAACCATTTCCAACTTTTGCACACATGGGGGTGTGCATATCTATATAAAGCTATATGTTTACACACCAAGCCTCCTTGTCCATATCTATATAAAGCTATATGTTTACACGCCAAGCCTCCTTATCTCTCTCACAGATCCGTAAAATGATGATCAATTTACACATGTTGATGGATAACATTTTACTATTAAATCCTAACAATGAAGTACTCAGAAACCAGAAAAATGTGGCCTACACACAGACATGGAATAAGCTCAAAATGACAATCTCCCAAGCTTTCACATTAGGCACATACTTGCTTAATTCCTCATGGAAAGCCTTGATGCAGTTGCAATTGAGGAAGACTATCTTGCTGTGACTTGTGAAGTACTATTATCTGTTGTCGTTTTAAGGAGGATTATCTGCTGCCATTTGAGTAGAATCTCCTGCTAAAGTCTGAAACCCATCTCCATCACCATTTTCATTATTTTCCTCTTCAAGATGATCAAAGTTCTCGCCTTCGCCATCGTCCATAGCAGATTTTGGCTGTTGTTGCTCTTCTTGCACACCCATCATATGCATCAACAGTTCCTCAGGCCTATCATCACAACCAGAATTACCAGAGTTATCAACCTTCTTAATCTTCTGATTGTACAAAGCATCAAGCTGGTGGAAATAAGGACACGTCTTTGAATCGTTGGACCTTTTCTTATTGCTATCTTTTACCCTCTTGAAGTACTTGTTTATGTTCTCCCATTTCTCTTTGCACCTCTTTGCGCTCCTGTTGTAACCAAGCTTTTTCATGGCTGTTGAAACCTCCTCCCATAGAGGCCCTTTAGGTCCATTCTCTTCATACTGCGTATCAAGATTAGTCCTCAGCCTAATCAAAGCGTCAACTTCGTCTTTTGGCCATCGAGACGAGCTCATTTGCAGAAAGTCTCTACCATTACACTTCTCTTGCTTGTCCGGGCACACCTGCACAGCACTCCCACCATTACTCATTTCTTGCTTGTCCATAGTTACTCTTTCCTCTGCCAGTACTGAGTTCTCCGCTAAATGAATTGGACCACCTTGTTCTGAAAACTTTTTCAAAAATGCAAGAACAGCAGTATCCTTTGCAGCTGCAATAGACCTTTCTTGAACCAATAGCTCACGCTCTCTTCTAATCCTCTCCAACTCTTGCATTTTCCAAGCCTCTTCCCGGGCCATTCGATCTCGGTCATATTTATCTAATGTCTCTAAAAACTTCCTTTGCAAATTCTCTTGCTTGTCTATCACTTCCTTCATCAACCTCCCAAAAAACTCTGCCAACTTCCTCTTCTTCTTATGCCCATCTTCAGATTCGTTACCCGAAGACGAAGTGCTGGAAGTAGAATTATCAATTAGATTCACATTGGGATTATGAATAGAACATGGGATTGCATTGTGAATAACATTAGATGGGCTTGTTATTGTTGTTTCTGCCGTGGAAGTTCGAACTTTTCCTTGGGAAGGAGAAGTAGGAGGAGGATCAAAAGAGTGGTGATTTAAAGCCTCTAATTGCTCAAAAAACCGGTAAGCTTTGCCATTTGGACGACCAGACCGACCGTCTTTGGTCCTTCTATGGTACTTGTAGATGTTCTCAAACTTTTCCTTGCATTTCTTGGCATTTCGATTATATCCAAGCTCTCCCATTTTTCTAATAACAAAACCCAACAAAATCCCATTGTTTTCCATTTCAAAATGAAGAATAAATTTTCAAAAAGAAGAAATTTGTTAACTCTTAAAACCCATTTAGACGCAAACAAGTTCATGTAAATAACTGAGTGCAACAACCTCTATGTGAGAAAGTAAGGGCAAAAACTTTCCTACACTTTCTGAGAGAAATTTTTCCCAGAAAACATAAGTGAATGAATAAAAACTCACCTGGAAACCTCTTCCCAAAGAGGAGCTTTGAGGTTGGCGTCTCTGAATTCAACATCCATGTCCGACCTTATCTTCAACAAAGCCAAAGTTTCTTGCCGTGGCCACCGGTTACCTAACAAGCTCCGGTCACCTTCTTCAGCTCCCACTTTCTCTTCCTCTCCAAACCCAACAGCTGATACCGACCCACCGCCACCATCACCGCCCTCCTGATTATCCGGATTCCCGGTGCCGGCACATTGATCTTCTGGCACAGTTGAAATCTCTTCCAGCATAGGTTTCGTTTTCTTTCTTCTTGTTTTTCCCTGTAAAATTGTAAATTACAGACCCAGAAAATTTCCCTGGGGAAAAAGAGAGTGAAAACTATAGAGCTTTTGGTGTGTGTAAGTGAATGAAGAAAAATGGGTAAAGGGTAAAACTTTGATGACGGTATGGTGGTGGTGGTACTCTCTCTGAGATGGGCCTTTACGGCTTTTCTTCACAGTTCTACCATTGTTTTCTTCATTGGGTTTACTTCGCAAAGGAGAGAGGTGGTGAATTAGGGTACATCGGGGTTATGAGGGTTTTTATCAGGTGGGGTCTATCCAGCTAAGGTTTACTTGGTTGGCAAATTTTGATTGGCTTACTCAATTTTATTGCTTTGACTTTGGGTTTTGGAGCCAAATCATGTTTGACTTTTGGTCAATATAAGTAGGCTTTAAAGTTGATGTATAAGCGGTCTTAAGTATCTGGGTTGTGGTTTTGTGAAGGATAGGGTGTGAAATGGGAAATTGAAAAGGGCAAAACTGTCATTTCGCAGGGCAGTAAGTAGACAATTGGGAAAGCAAAGCCACTTGCTTTTTTGTCTTGGCTGCTGATGAGCCCACCTCCGGCTTTTCCAGAATGTTTGTGCTTTTCTACTGCTTTGGCTTTTCTGTGAAATTACTAATTTAGGTTTTCACTCTATTTGGTCCTATATCACCTATCCATTGGCCAATTTCAGTTCCAAATGATTAAATTAAACAGCAGCAATTATTATAATAATGGTCAAAAAACTAATCAATTTAAAAATAAAGAAAATGGAAAGGAAGGGTTTTAAGCGATTATGATTGATGACAACTGAGAAGGCTTTTCCATGTTTCCATTAAAACTCCAAATTCGCAGAAGCAATGTGCGTGTAAATGGATAAGGCTCCATGTCATAGTGATTAGCTTTTTATTCTCTCAAGTCTAATTTGATTTTGGGAGTGAAAAATTACTTTTAACAAAGCCGATTAAAAGGAATAATGTTTGTGTGCTCTAATCTATATGTATGATGTGGCATTTGAAACTTAAATTTTATTTTTAAATATAATAATTTCAAATGATTACAAGATGGGCCATTTGAAAGTTAGAAGAAAAGCATATAGTAAATAGCAATGACCAATATGAGTTACTTTGGCTTTGGGTTTTTTTTTTTTGGGTAAATAGTTACTTTGGCTTTGTCACGAATAGAGAGAAGCTAAAAAAGATAGGCATGGGTGCTGCTTTATGTATATTGCAATTATAAAAATGACAACGACAATAATTTAAGAGACTTGAGTGAAGAAATGGAATACGGAAGCCGAAATCTATGAAGGTCTTGTCTACACTTTCACATTAGACTTTAGAGTACGTAACAAATCTTAGAGAATAATTAAATGTAACACCAAGATTTTTCAAAGCCAAAAAGAAAGGGTTAAAATTCTGTGGTTTTCCAGCATCCCACGCCGAGATATGAGACCTACTAATTTGATTGTGACAACACTATTCCATTAATTGACATGTATTTCGACCCCTCTCATCGTCAAGTCGGTCCAAATTGTCTTTTCAATTTGGGTTGAAAAAGCTTGGTTTTGAATTGCTGAATGGTGTTGTGAATTAGTCACCTAAACCTTAATAACCTATAATTGTACCATACATGTGTTCTTCCTTCCTTTTCAAACAACTATATATATGTATATGTCTTTTTTTTTTTTCTTTTCCTTTTTTTTCCCCTCTCTTTTTGAACAAATTCTTACCGAACCCACCTTTTTTCTTTTTTTTTAGGTTAACAACTCACCTTAGAATGCTCATGAGCTAGCTATAGATTAAATTCATAAATATTTAATATTTATTAAATATTTATTTTGATGCATAAAATAATAAAGCTAGGATACAGAGAATTTTCCCCATTTACTTTCTACTTTTTTTGTGACATTACATTTGACAATGTTATATTGTTTGGTGAAGTTGACAATGTTATATTTGCTTGTGTATTTAGGGGTTTACTTTTCTCTTTCTAAGTTATATTAATTTTGTTTGAAAAAAGAAAAAAAAAGAAAAAGAAAAAGAAAAGTAGCTTATGAGTTTAAGCGATGAATTTTCATACTATTGACGATGAATTTTCAAACTTTTGAGAGTTAGTTGGATTTACTTCAACATTAACGGGTGAATAATATTTTTTTCCAAATTATATTATATGGTCGGAAAATACTTTTTAGAGATTTTGAATTCTGAGTTCTCAAAAAAATAGCAAATTGTCATGTTTCAAATCTCATGGTTGAATAATATTTTTCCTAAATTATAATATACAGTCGAAAGACACAGATTGGATATACTATATTTTGGATTTCCAAATGGATAGAAGTTGCCACCTCAATATTTGATTAAATACTAAAAACTTAATTTAGAAAGTGACAATTTTAGAGAATTTATCAAGTAATTTACTAGTAAGAATTTGAGAATTTAAATTTTTGAATTTCAAGCATTTTTATTAAATAGTCATAATGATTAATTTACTCCAAATCATTTTTGCCAATTAATCTGTGATATATATATATATTGTAAAGAATCACAAACAAATAAGAGACGTTCACTGCATTCTTTTAGATTAAAAAAAAATGAAAAAAAAAAAAAAACACAACTATGAGTTATTGAATTACGTAGTTATCACATAAATAACTGTTTCACAAACTTGTTGACGTTTTAAAATTTTACGAGGCTGAAACAAAAACATTGTGGATGTTGTATCTACTTTGATGCTTTTCACACCTTTTGAATCTTAAGGTCAATGTAGCTGCCCAAAGTCACACAATGACAAAATTACACTTTGACATAAGACACATATTGATCGTATAAGATTATATCAAACAAAAAAAAAATTAAAATTTTGGTTCGAAAATTGTCACATGTTAAAAATAGCATTAAAACTATAAATTTAAATAAAATAGTGACTTATATTGGGTTAAATAATTTATTTCAATAAAGGAATGTATTTTTTTTTTGTCTTTTTAATCCTAAATTGAACATCTTTGATTGTCATTTTGCCATTGGGGGGTGTAAGAGAAAAAATTTTAAATCTCAAGGGGTGTGAGTGTAATTTTTGAAAATAGATGGGCAAATTTTATTTGAGGTAAAATACATAGCGAATCACTGTAATGTTTTTAGTACAGCTGTCAACTTGTTCGCCAATAGATGATGCGGATTGATGTTGCTAGTTGACGAATAATAAAACACAAAAAGAGATAAGTGTGCTAAATGACAGCCAATCAAACACCTTCATGCAATCAATTCAACAAGTGGATCTAGTACTATTGTTAAAATAATAGCTTGAACACTTTGGTCTCTTAATTTTTTTTTTTTTTGGTTTAACTTCCTTTTAAATGTGTATATAGATTTTTCACATATGGGAGAAAGTAAGGACCGAAGCACAACTCAGGATGTTAGGTTTAAGGTTGGGTTTAGGGTTAGGATTAGAATTTTGGATTTAAATTTTAGAATTTAGGGTTTAGAAGGTAGGGGTTAGTGTTTTAGGGTTAGATTTAGAATGTAGGGGCTAGGGTTTGGTGTTTTAGAATTAGGGTTTAGGGTTTTGTTTTGAAGTACAGGAGTTAAGGATTAGAATTTAGGATGCGAAGAAAGAGTTTGAACATCCCCATAGTGTGACCACTTCACAAACAAGTAGAAAAATTAAATAACACAATAGTTTGGCCGTTGATTAAGTTGTATGTATATTCCACCTTCAACTAGGGTTTATCTAGGTATGTAGTACCTTAAATAGATCAAAACCTCCCATTTAAAAATAAAAAAAGTAGAAAATTAAATATTACGTTACATTTGATTTGTTATAATAGGAAGAAAAGAGAAGAAAATAATTAAATTATAAATGACTCACCTCCTCAAAAGGAATTAAATCATTTTCCTTCAATTTCATCATATTTCATCAATTCAAATATAATATTAAAGAATATGCTATTAGTTTTGATAGGTCTAAAACTTATGTTATATTTGAATAGATGGAATATAAATGGAAGGAAAAAACAAAAAAAACACTATGTTTAAATTGATAGAATAGAAATGAATTGATGAAATAAAAATAAAAGGAAAAGAAAGAAACTGCTATGTTTGAATTGGTGGAATAAAAATGAAAGGAAAAGAAATGAAAACATTACTTTATTGGAATTGCTTAAAATAAGTGGAATGAGAATCAAGAACAGAAAAAATGGCGGGTCTTGTCTCTTTTCATTTCTATCCAAAATTAAGAGAAAAAAAAGTGAAAGACTTATGGAATAGAAATGAAAGGAAAATATTAATTTATAAAATGAGTGGAATAAGAATAAGGAAAAAAAAAAGATGGATCTTTCTCTTTTCATTTCCATTCAAAATTAAGAGAAAAAAAAATACTATTTTCATTTCCATCCAAAATTAAGAAAAAAATAAAAAAAAAGAATGAATTAATAAATTTTTTAATATTTCAAAATTATCCTTATTAATGTTATGTGAGAAAAATTATTTACTTTTATATTAAAATATTTTTATAAACAATATGAGCTATATTAATTAATTTTTCACTTTTATTTCTTAAATAATAATTATTTTATATAATAATATTTCTTTTCCTTTCTTATTCTTTATTATTATTATTATTATTTTACTCCAGTCCAAATACAGTATTAAGGAATTAAATAGGCAGCTTGACTCGTTTAGGGTGAGAAAAAAAAAAGAAAAAAATTATAAAAAATAATCATTATTTTTTAATAAATTAGTTTTTTTTTTTGGAAAATTTTTAATAAATTAGTTAAAATACAATTAGCCCTCCAAAAGTACTACAGTTTCTTATTTTTCGATATTGCCCCTATTCAAAAACTAAGCGCTCTATCCGAGGTAAGGGTAATATGGGAAACAAAATCTCTTTTAGCGTTTCCGGCCACAAAACCAAAATTCGAGCCAGACAAGCGCAGAGAGAGGGAGAGAGGCGGAGGAGATGGGAGTGACGAAGGAACAGGTTGAATCTTCACTGACTTCGAAATTGAGTCCTTCACATCTCGTAAGTTGCTATTTTTGATTCATGTTCTTCTGCTTCACAAGCACTTTCTTATTTGTTGATCTTTTATTGTTCGAATCGCTCTTTTTTTTTTGGTTAAATTTTTCTAATTAAGATTAAATTCAGATGGAAATTTCCCCAAATTGGGTTAGTGTTCAATCTGTTCGTATGATTGTGGATTTACGTAATGCCTTATTACTTGGGAACCATTAATATTTGTTAGGATTTTAGTCATCGTCTTTACTGGATTTCACACTTTTCTCTTCTTTTTATTATTATTATTTTTATATATATATATATAAATTATAAATTTTGTTTCTTTTTATTTTGTGTGAATATTAGAAGTAATATAAAAAAGGAAAAAAAAAAATTCTTATTACATTGTTATTTTTTTCCTACTAATAATAATATTTCCTTTCATTTCAGTTTATGGTGGCCAACACCAAAACTATATTTTCTGTTTTATCTTTTAATACCATAAAAAGTCATTAAACAAATATGTTTAGTATGTTATAAAGAAAACTTAGTTACTTTTGTATAGCCACTCAGTTAACTGTCATGTTGAAAGAGACTTGGTTAATGTCATTCATATTAGGCATATTGAAACCCAGATACTTAATGATGCTATCAAACCTAGGAAAGTTGTACAAAATAAGTTTTTTTTTTTTTTTTCAATAAAGTTGCTTGCATTCAATCAACCTTCAGGGCCTCTGCCATTGTACCAAGCATTTTTGTCTGCTTTAAGTTTTTGACATGGCTAGTAGGTAATCCACTACTGTAGATTAGCTCATTTTCTGGAGGTAAACTTAGTTAAGTGTCTATTATGGTCCCCATGATTTGTCTTTGTTCTATTTGAGGGTGACCATGGGGCTGCACTTGTTGATTTGTGTGTCCAATGCTCCATTGGCGACATCTGGTTGTGACTTGTGAGTTAGGGTGAGAGTGTGATATGTTTGAGCAGCACACTTTGTTGCTCGTAGCACAGTTGTGATTCTATGTGCCAGTGACTATACCTGGTAATGAGAACACTAGGACATTGGCTTAGTTAAATTGTCTAAGAAAACAATGTAAAATGTTCCATCAAAATAAGGGAAAAGGCTCTCTCTAGACTTAGGTACCAAATGCCTATTCCATGCCTCTTTCCTACTTTCCCACTATCTTGTATTTCTGCGTACAACACTTTTTCTACTTTTCATTAAATTTTGTTCTCTACTTTTTCTCTCTAATTTCTATTCACTTTATACTAGTTTCAATAAACTGCATATCATAACTGTAATTATTTAGTTGTACATTAATTTTATGTTTTAACTGAACAATCAAATGCTCCCTAAATGACCTTGAACATTGAACTAATTAAACTTAGCTAAAACTAAATAATATCTAAACAACTTTAAGCAATATTACTAAAACGAATTAACACATTGCTTTAACTAGTTTATATTAAACTTGTATCTTGATAAACTAACCTTATGTTAGCACTAAATTTTCAATTAGAGAGCTAATTCCTCTTAATGAAACATGAAGAAGGTTTAGAGAGATAGAATTGAAAAGACTAATTAAAAAGGCACGAGACTAAGAGCCAAAGAGGATATTTGAAAATTGTGAGAAAAAGGGGAGGAGGTTTATAGAGTGTAATGCCTAAATTTAGAAGAAATGTGGACGGTTCTGGCGAAAATTGGCATCTTATCATCACTGAAATACATTCGACATTTCCTGACATATCCCCAATATTTCCTCAAAATTTCACATATTCTTGCCACTATTCACTATTCCAGATAACCAGTAGCATTTCCCCGACACTATAATGTCTTTCCCACTGTTATTGGCATGGGATATTATCAATCTGTTCTCTCAATAATATGTGAATGAACATTCCAATTGGGACTCTACCTTGCTAAATGGGTCCTTGAGGTGTTTTGTGAGTATGCATATTCTCTCATCTTGGTATTTCATTTCCAAATTGATCACCCTTTTCAAGTTTGATAAATATATGTTTATATATGCTTATGTGCCCCTTTTTCTTAAAAGTTTACTGTTTTTATTTTTGTTTCAGGAAGTAATTGATACATCTGGAGGGTAAGTTTCTTTTGATAAGCACATATATAACTCCTATGACATAAGAAAAATCACTCCTCACAAAATAAATGAATAGAAGTAATAATCATAGGTAAAATTATAATTCTTTTTAACTCATAAAATTATGTGGTTCACAGATGTGGTGCGAGTTTTGCCATTGAGATCGTATCAGAACAATTCGTAGGGAAGAGGTTGTTGGAGAGGCATAGAATGGTGAATGCTGCTCTGGAAGTAGAAATGAAAGAAATCCATGCCCTCTCCATAAAGAAAGCTCTCACCCCAGATCAGTGGAAGCAGCAGCAACAGTCTACGCCTTCTGCTTGAACATGCTCTTTTGAAAGCACTCAAAACACTTTCAAATGTGTATGTTCTGCAGTGTTATCATGGAGAAGTATATAGGGTTGTTAAGGGCGTCCAGCCAATGGCCAACTTTCTATGATATTTTAAACCCTCCTCATACTTTAAGGGGCACAAATGAATTATGCTACATGCGTTGATATTGGCTGTATGTTTTTCATAAATTTCTGAAATCTGGATGGGAGGTCGATTCGAGCAGCTTGAAAATGGTTGAAGAATTTGAATTGAATAGCCTATCATTCTTGTTGTGATAACGTAGTGCCTAATATGCTTTAACGAGTCAGATCTATTCCAATTCATGTTTTCCATGGCGAGAAAATTATGTTTAACTCAATTTTGCTTTGTGATTAAGAGCACGTTAACTTGCATCCGACTTTGTTCAAGTGACGAGGCTCATCTGCCAAGGGGGGCTTCTGGATTTGTCTTTAAACCCTGTACCTCACCACCAATTTCCCTTTACGTAAATATTCAGCCAAAATAATAATAAAAAAAAATCCTTTACATAAATGCGAAAACTGAGGGAAAAAATAATGTCAAAAATAACACTAATACCTCTTTTATTTTACAAAATTTAAATATTTTTTAATATTAGAGAAACTTATTTTAATTTTAATTTTATATTGTTGTTTGAAATCTAATGCTGTTCAAAAAAAAAAAAAAAAATTGCAGGGAGCTTTAAACATATAACAAACAAAAGGATGTGAGGAAGTCTCGGCCACAAGTATGTAGGCCAATGGAAGAATGGAGATGTACACATTCTGTCCAGTTAGAAAATACCATTTCAAGTATGTGTATATGTGTATATGTATATGACCCATTTCACTCTGGGTCTGAATAATCTTTTCCCTTTTTTTTGTTTTGTTTTGTTTTGTTTTTTGCTGTGAAGGGTGATGACGAGAAGCTTAAAAGAAGTAGAGCCTAGTAGAATAGAGAAAAAAAAAGAAAGAAAGAAAAAAAGAGAGGATATTCTAGAACTAGCCAATGGCCAAAATTAGAAATCTATATATATAGAGAGAGAGAGAGAGGACTCCCATCTCTTCTTGTCTACTCAAATTTCAATCATCAGAATCCCAAGGTGTGGCCGTCTTCATCCAGGTTTTGGGTTCCTTTCCTTCTTCAATTTAACTTCCGGGACTTACAATTACAAGAGAGTTCATTTAATATTTTTTTTGCCACTTTCCTTTTTATTTATGAGATTACCTTTTGATTTTCGTTGGGGGTTTAAATGGGAATTCGTTAATGAAGTTGCAAATAGTTAATTAGGACAAGCTTCCTCCAATCATCTGCTTCAGGAAAAACTAACATTTTTGTTTTTAGTTACTACTGTATTCAATGGCCACCATGCTTGTCCAACCACCATTCCCAGCTTCCCATGTGATTCCTCTAAGAACTTCAAGATTAGTCCCACCCAAACATTCAAGGACAAAGACCACAAGATTTGGTGATTCCCCTTCTGGGTCAACCTCTATTTACACAATCAGAGTTGCAGAACAAAGCTCTGGCCTTGTTGGGAATGATACACTTGTCTACACCAAAGCTGAGCTTTACCAGACACTCGAAGGTATGTTCTTTCTAACTTTTACCTCACTAAAAAAACAAAAATTGAAACAAAAATTGAAATGGGTTGCTACTTATTTTTATCCAAGGAATTAATAGAGGGATTTTTGGGGCCCCTTCTGCAAAGAAATCTGAGATTGAAGATCTGGTGAAGCTGCTAGAGTCTCAGAATCCAACTCCTGATCCTACTCTAAATTTAGAAAAGGTATATGTCTTAGTGATATTTTTGGAAGTTATATTGATTTTGATAGCGATGCTTTTCCTTTTAAAATAGTTTTACATTCTTTCCTTAATTGGAAGCTAGCTGGATGCTGGAAGCTTGTGTACAGTACAATTACAATCTTAGGTTCAAAGAGAACAAAGCTAGGTTTGAGAGACTTCATCTCCTTGGGAGATTTCTTCCAGACCATTGATATTCCTAAGGTACAAGATTCTTATCCTCTGTGATGAGGTCCAAACTTACATGCTGAAACACTAATAGGTGGAGTAATGTACTTGTTAAATTGGTAAAATAGACAACTTATTCATTTAGGATGTTTATCTTAGTTTATCGTATTTTTTAAGCTATATCTTAAAAAAAAGAAAAAAAAGTTACTTTATCATTTCTTTATTCGATGAATTGTAAGGTATCATTTCTTTATTCGATGAATTGTAAGGTACTTTTCTTTTGTCTTGTCACAATGTCTATACGGTGGGTGATATGCCAAACTGGAGAGCAAAGCAGTTAACATAATCAAGTTCAATGTGAGAGGTTTCAAATTATTAAATGGACAGCTGACAATTGAGGCCTCCTTCAAGATTGCATCAGAATCAGTTAAAATGCTTCTGCCTTTTTGCTTTGTCTGTTATTTCGTTAATCTGATTAGTACCTTCTTAATGCCAGTGATGAATCGTGTTTAATAAACTTCATTTTGTTTCGAATTCTACAGAGAGTTGATATTAGCTATGATAATTCGACAATAACGCCGGACCAGGTATGACACTTGTCATGACATTGCATATCATGGAATGATATATGATTACGCAAAACGCTCTTGATAATGGAATGCTATGCATTTTGTTTCTAACGCGAAATCATCTGATCATGTTTGGAGAACCTCTAGTTAATGAATGTGTTCCGGACAAATTATGATCTTCTCCTCAGCATATTCAATCCAGAGGGCTGGCTTGAAATAACGTATCCTAACCTGTCTCCTTGATACTTGATTAATTATCTTACTCATGAAGAATGAAAGATGATTTTGCCTGCTGTCTGATTTTTAATGTCAGTCATTGTACTTCTTCCTTAAGTCAATCATTGTAGATACGTTGATGATACAATGCGGATAGGGAGGGATGATAAAGGCAACATTTTCATATTAGAGAGATCAGAGAAAAACTCAATATCCCCATAAACTTCTCTGTTTAGAGTTCAACACTGGAGGATTTAGTTTAAAGTTCAACACTGGAGGATTTAGTTTAGCTGTGAGTATTGAACATTTATCTATATAACTTTCTTACTCTACCACTACAGATATATTGATAGGTTCATGTCTCTGCAGGTGTCTTTTCAAGAGAAACGATCAAGGTGAAATCTAGAGGTGATTGAAAACTTTCAACTCTACATTTTTAAAGACCAGGCTTCCTCCATATCTACACAAAAGCAAATTCTCACTTAGGATATTGTTAACAATTAGCAAACAATTGGAGTAAATATTTTCCATGTTTAAGCATCTCTCTCTCAGACATGTCTCTCTCAGACAGTAAGGCAGTGAAGCACTGCCCTCCATGTCCAATTATAACCTAAAGTGACTTGTTTATTTTCTTCTTTTCTATGACATATTGACTTCTGGAACGGTGAGTCAATTGCTCTCCTCTCCCTGTTACCATAGTTTTAGGTACTCTCCTCCTTCTGTTGAATGCGTTTGATGTTTGAGCTTAAAATTTTACTTTTCAAAAAGAGAAAAGAATGTTTTTGAAAAATATTTATCAAACAAAACTAGAAAAGATGGATTTGGCATCTGCTTGATGTTTGACAGTTTGAGCATCATCTTCATATTCTTTTGTGTAAATGTTTAACTCAAAATATGTTATTTTTGTTATGAAATAACATGCGATCGACATTGTTAATAAAATTGATGTTAATATATATAAATGAAATCCAAACAATATAACTACTTTAATTAATTATGATATTTTTTCTACGTAACGTAAAAGACTAGTGCGAATGTTGCCATTTCAGCAGCAGTAAAGCCCTTGTAAAATACTACAATCTGAGACGATGAAAAACAACCGAAACCGCTGAAACTCGTAGCGAATTCCATTGCAAAATGCTTGGAAGAAGGCTCGGTTCAAATACTATCAACCTCGATCGTCAGCAACGCCTTGGTCCGCACCAAACCCATCAGTTCCTCTCCAACCCATTCAGTTTCCACAATGCCATTTCCCCAACAAAAATGGTGGTTTTGGGTTTCAGTGTCTCAGAGCGTACAGGCTTTGCCGAAGAGGCAGAAGACAATGAAGGGCCGTTGAGTTGAATTGGGTCTGGTTTTGTGTGTTTAGATGCATTTAGCTTTTGCATAAGCTGCTGTTTGCCTGCAATGTTTGTGTTTTTCAAGGGCCCCCCATGAAATGAGAAAAGCTTTTATTTTGGTTTTGGTCATTATATTTCCTCCCTTATTGCAAAGCCTTTTATATATAAATTGATTTGTTAAATCGATTATTTACCATTTGTAATAATGATATAATGTATTATTTTCCACTTATTTAAAGAAAAAATATTTATTACTAATAATTCCTTTTTGAAACATAATTTTCTTTCTATTATGTATGTCCGTATATTGATCAACAAAATTTAAGATATCTATTTTTTATTTTAAATGGATTAATGATTCAGTTATTTCCGATTAGAAGAAAATTCAAAAAGAAAATCCAAAACTTTCAGTAAATGTCAATAAATATTTTTTTCTGAGAAAATAAAAATAAAATAAAGGGCATCAAATTTTTGTATATGCAAAGCAAAAGACCAAATATAAATTTTTGTCCAAATTATGAAACTCAGGTGTGCACATACACGTGTGAGTGCGCGCGTGATCATCCACGTCGTAGCTCCAACAAAAACCTAGACTCTTAAAACCTCCTCTGTTTTTCAGTCTGGCATCGTAATCCCAAGTGAACCACTGAGAGAGAGAGAGAGAAGGACGACGATGGCTACGGCTGCTATGAGCTCCACGCTAAACCAACTCACTACTTGTTGCCTTCCAAAGCGGTCAAACCCTACTAAGTTGAGGGTTTTCACTCTTAGATGCTCCATCCAAACCGCCTCCGCAGGTACTCCATTTTCCTCTCTGAATCTTCCAAAATCTTTCTAGCTCGAAGATTCTTTGTTGGGTTTCAAGCAATTCTCATTTTGGGTTGAACTGAAATTTAGGTGCTGTTTGTAGATTTTTTATGTGGTTCAAATGGTTCTGCTTTGTATTTGGTATTTTGTAAATTGGAATTGCATGATTATTTTTGCCAATGTGCGATTTTTTTTTTCTTAAGCTTGAATTTTCTCTTTTCTGGTTTGTATTTTATTTTTATTTATTTCGTGCAATTTCTTCTGAGAAACTTTGTCCAATTGTTTTGCAATGAAGATTGTTCTGTGTAATATTTTTAGCTTGAACTTTCTAATATTATTTTTATTTTACAATCGTCTTTCTTTTTCTTAAAAGGTTTGGCAGATAGACCATGGAAGACTTCAGATGCTAGACTTGTGCTTGAAGATGGTTCAATTTGGAGAGCGAAGTCATTTGGAGCTTCTGGAACCCAAGTTGGTGAGGTGGTATTCAATACTTCTTTGACCGGGTGAGGAGATATACAAATGTACCCCTTTTTTAATTTTAAAAAAAGAAGAAGAAAGTTTAGAAACAATGGACTGTGCATAGGGAATTTCGTATCACTCTATTTCTCTGTTTATCACCAACTATGCACGTGTTTATACCTTGATTAATTTCAATTCACTGGAAGAAAAGAAAATGAGTCCCTATTCTTTATTTATCACTTATGGAACAACCATAAATGATAAAAATGAATGCTGCCCTATCAAGTTTAGTTCAGCGGTTGCACATGTTTTATAAACTAATAACTTCAAAAGTGATAGTAATTCCTGGAACGTTATAATAAGAACAGTTTAAAGCCAAAGTGTTATAGAACAGACCTGTTGGAGTAAATCTGCCTAAGTTTCATAGGAAAACAAGAGTCATTATTGTGTCTTTGATTGACACTAACATGTTAACTTCCTCACTCCCTCTAGTTGAAATTGTGGTTGAACATCATCTAATCTACAGAAACTCAAAACCTAAATTTGGTTATTAAATGTTATCAATAGAGGGGTATAGCCCAATGGCTACGAGATGTAAAGAATTTCCTACTGAATTATATTATTTGGTTAATGGGTATATTCTTGAAGGTGTTGTAATATTCAAGAGTTTTCAAGATGTCAAATTATCTGATAAGATCTTTCTTTGTAATAGTGTTTTTTAACAGTTTTCTTTTGGATTATTTAGTTTGAATATTTGATGAAGTTGCTAAAGTCTTGCATCTAGTCTAGCTCATGGTTTTTATACAATCACACTGCAGGTATCAAGAAATTCTTACCGACCCTAGTTATGCTGGCCAATTTGTCTTAATGACAAACCCACAGATTGGAAATACTGGTGTAAATTTTGGTAGGTGATGAATTATATCTTACATTTTTGTAAACTTTTTTTGCACTAGCCTTTAAGTTCCCATATCGATTTCTTTCCTCTCAGATGATGAAGAATCAATGCAGTGCTTCCTTGCTGGCCTGGTGATTCGAAGTTTAAGTATCGGGTACACTTCCTGTTAACAGCATATATGCATTATCTTCTTGATTCAGTACTGCATGCTTATTGATTTATTCTTTTTTCCCACACAATTGCTCTCCAGCACATCGAATTGGAGATGCACAGAAACGCTTAGTGCTTATTTAGCAGAGAGGAATATCATGGGAATATGTAAGTTAATTACAGTGGCAATCTAAGTTTTTTATTTGCACAGGATTCATACCAATTAGTGGGAGGTTTTTTTAATATAGCTTATGACCCTTGCATATGATGCTTTCTGTAACAGATGATGTTGACACACGTGCAATTACTCGCAGATTAAGGCAGGATGGAAGTCTCATTGGCGTTTTGAGCACAGAAGAATCTAAAGCAGATGAGGAACTATTGGAAATGTCTCGTGCATGGGACATTGTTGGTGAGTATTGCATGCAATTAAATATAGTGTTCTAAGGGTTGAGATTCATAACTCCATTGTTGCTTTACTTTTGCAGGTATTGATTTAATTAGTGGTGTTTCATGCAAGACCCCTTATGAATGGGTTGATAAAACAAATCCAGAGTGGAATTTTAACTCCAGAAAAGGTGTTGAAACCTTCCATGTAAGTAATCAAAAGTTTTCATTGAAATTCTTATGTAATTGATTACAAGTGTATATCACACTTCTGTCTTTTTTTGTGTCAATTGAAGGTTGTTGCATATGATTTTGGAATCAAGCATAATATACTAAGGCGATTAGCATCCTACGGCTGCAAAATTACTGTTGTACCTTCAACATGGCCAGCATCGGAGACACTAAGCATGAAACCAGATGGAGTTCTGTTCAGCAATGGTCCTGGAGACCCATCTGCAGTTCCTTATGCTGTTGAAACAGTCAAGGAAATACTAGGAAAGGTTTCTGTTTTTGGAATTTGCATGGGTCATCAGCTGCTTGGCCAGGCATTGGGTGGTACAACCTTTAAAATGAAGTTTGGTCACCATGGAGGAAATCATCCAGTTCGTAACCTTCGGACTGGCGATGTTGAGATTAGTGCTCAGGTGTGTAATCTTAAATCTCTTTGACTTTAATTTGTCAAATGCTGCACATATTGCATGTGGATGGGTCCGCCTTGGCTTTAATTTATGCTCCCAAATCCTGCAAAAGTTCCACTATTCCCATAGGTGCCCAAGGATCAGTCACAGGGTCTGCCAAGGATTGGATCTATAGAACAGATTGGGAGATTGATGGACTTAATGAAATTTAGTAAACTCTGTGGGATAGTTAACATTATAAAGTGGACCAATGTTTCAGTTGATGTGGTAGTGCTTGATAGTCGATTATCTTGACAAACATTTTTTTTTTTAAATATATATATGCAGAATCACAACTACGCAGTTGACCCAGAGTCACTTCCTAAGGGAGTGGAAGTAACTCATGTAAATCTTAATGATGGAAGCTGCGCTGGCCTTGCTTATCCTGCAAAAAACATTATGTCTCTTCAGTACCACCCTGAAGCATCCCCAGGACCACATGATTCAGATAATGGTAATAGGAATTCTATTTTTAGAAATACATGAACAACATATAAAATAAATTTTCACATGTTGAAAGTATGGAATGTGCCCTTTCTATTAGTGAGCAGGATTGAAATCTGGACTTTTTTTTTGGTAAAAAAATTAAAAAATGTGAATAAAATATTTTCCATATAATAAATATATTCACAACCCAATTACTAAAAGAGAATGGAGATTCATAGCCTCTTTACATTTCATTTCATTTTGTATATCTATATCATTGATGGTTGATGTGAGGACATTTTTGCTTCAGCTTTTGGGGAATTCATAGAGATGATGAGGAGAGTTAGACAAGGTGCTTAAATAAAGCTGCACAGAACTCTCTAGCAAGGTTGGCATCTTTGAGGTGGCAAGGACTCGCACTGATTTTGACTTGAAGAAAGCCTCAATTCTTGTATATGAGATTGAGATTTGCAGTCTCATATGGAGAAAAATAGTGGAGTGTAATTTCTTTTTTCTCTTTCTGTTCACAATTTTGTATCTCATTGCAAAAAATAGTAGATAAAGAACTTGATTTGCCACATTCAGTTTGTCTTTCATAATTTAGAATTTAAGTCAGCGAACTACTAGTATGATTGCGTATGATGACCGCTATGTTGTTGGTCTCGTTCAACAATTTCCCACGGCATTCTTGGTAACCAATCACATTGTTTCAAGTAACCCATCTGATGGAATTTGATTGGTACAAGAATCTAATGGCTTTGTGGCACAGGCTTGAGTTTTGTTGTTGTAAAAGCCCTCTACTTTTTCTTAGATGTTCAATTGGTTTCATAAATCAAAGTACAGTTGTAAATGATAGAGATCCAGGAGGGTTATTACAAAGAGTGAAGTTCATGAGAACAGACCCAAAAGAACAAATAAATTCGTGGGAAGAAGACACAAATGATGCAAAGAAAATAGAACGGGAATATAGGCTAATTTCATTGCTATCATCAAATCTTTCAAAATCATTAAATTGTGCATTAAAAATGTCATCGGAGCTGGTGGTCCTATAATGGGTAGCTACCAATGGTAATGCCAAAACATTTAAATTTGTTTTTAATCTGGTAGCTAACGATTGGTTAGCATTGTACATATGCACTGAGTAGCTAACATTACGTAGTTGGACCATATATGAAAAGTTTAACAAACTAATAATAGATAAAAGAGTACTAATTATTCATCTTTAGTACAGACAATGAATCCCCACGATTCCCTTCTCTTCTCCCTCTCCCATGTATGTTTTCTCCGCCAATCTTTAGCTTCCATGCACGATCATGAACAATCTAACCATTGGCTAATTAAATAAAAAAGGTGCAGCATCTCTCCCTAAAATATAACCTTTAGAGTTGAACCACACAACCTTCACTATTGCCTCACTTTGTCTATCGTTGTTCACTGTGAGGTTTGACAACATCGCTGCGGTATATAATTGAGGATTAGAAGCAAGCTGGTCTACTCAACCCCCCCATACATATCTACGTCAAAGTATCCCGGAAAACACCACACTTGTACCGCCACCACCACCACTCCGCTCAATTAGTCTCAAATCCCCCTCATCACTACCATAAGTGGTAGACTTTTTATTGGTTTGTTTCTCTCTTAGAATGTGTCATTTGTAAGCCTTGGTTCTTGGGGTTTTCAATTTGATACATTCCCTGGTCTTAAATTTTGTGGAAACCATAATTTGGTGAAGAATTTTTCTTAACCGGTTTATTCTCCATAAGCCTGAGACGGGTTCAGTTTTAGATAAGGTTTCACATCTTTGCCAATTTCGAACCTTCCAAAATCTATTGCGACATTGGTGTTTACTCCATTGATTACCTTATTATGTCCATTTCTGTGCACTCCAACACATATTCACTATTTGCATTTGGCATTCCTTAGTGTCTTTTTAAGTATTGTAATGCCATTTTAGATTTTTTTTTTTTTTAAAGTTAATTTGATATTATCTTAACTTTTTAATTAATTTAATTGTTTTTCTCTTAAATGCTTTTAGAAACTGAAATAGAAAAGCAAAAATATGCATGAAATGAAAAATCTATCTGTGTTTATTTACTTTGTCATATTATATGATTAATATAAAAACCGTATTTTTTTAAAATAAATATAAAAACTGCATTACAATATGAATAAATTTTACAAAAAAATTGTGTTATGATGCTATATGATCCAAAAAACTTTGAGGAAAAAATATTATCTAGTCATGTAAATTTTCACTAACCTTATTTTATATGATTAAAACATTATAAAATCTAAATATTTATATATGTAGTCCGTAGAAAAAATAGTCTCTATAGATATAATTAATTTAATTAATTTAAAAACAGTATTTCTTTAAATAAATATAAAAACTGCATTACAATATGAATAAGTTTTACAAAAAAGAAAATTGTTGCATGATGCTATATCCAAAGACTTTGAGACAAAAAATATAATCTAGTGTAGATTTTTGTTAACTTTAATTTAGTGTATGATTAAAACATTATAAAATCTATATATATATATATATATATATTAAAAGTCACTATACTCTTTCTTAAAAAATAAAAAAAAATCTTAAATCTTAACATTATTTTGGTAATGCAGCTACAATACTGCTTCCAATTTCTTATTAGTATTCATTCGATAAAAAGGAAAAAGAAAAGGCAAAAAAAAAAAAACTCATTTAGTTTTATATATTATTGTTAATGTCATATTTGTTTTTGAGTAAATGCATTAAAAAACAAACAACTTTCAATTTAGTTCCCTTAAAAAAGAAAAAAAAAAGACCTTAGAAATAAAAAATAGAAAACTAAAAAAGGAAAAAGAATAGTCCTTTTGATCTATTTTCGGGGGGTGAATATAGTCCTTTTGATCTATCTTGTAAAACTATCAATTGTTTAAATTCAGAGAGAAAATTAAATCCTAAAATAATATCAAATTGTAAAAAAAAGAACATTTTAAAATGTATAAAAATATTGAATCACTAATACCAATTTCGTAATTAATCAACACAAGTAGTGAAATTATTGAAGAATCTGATACTATTAAAATTTTCAATTTCTTCAAAAATTATATTATGATTTGATTAAAAATATAAATAATCTACAAAACTTTGCGCTAGAAAATATTAAAACCTAAAGAATTAACTAATTAACGAATAGAATGACTTTATATATTTCATTTTGGGAAGACAAAAATGGTTTTAATTTTATTTTTCAGAAAACAAACTCATAAAATGCACTAGAAAATATCAAAACAAAAAGAGTTAATTAATAATGAATAGGATGTCTTTATATATTCATTTTGGTAAGACAGAAAAGTTTTATTTTATTTTTCAGAAAACACACTTACAAAATGCATACAAAGGTTTCAGTTTTATTACTGTTTTTCATTGTTTTTTCTTTTTTCTTCCAAGGAACGAAATTAAAAAGGGGTTCTTTTTTCTTAATGCATTTAACATTATATTATAGGAATGCCAAATTTGAAAGTGAACATGTTGGAGTGCACCAAATGAACTTAAACAGGTAATAAACAGAGCAAACGTACCTCAGCTGGTAAATAGTGTTTGGAGAGGCAGAAACTGGTGAATGAACCTGTCTTTAAACCCACCCATGTCGGGCACAAGTAGAGATGGTTTCACCCAGTTAAGCAAAATTCTTCACAAAGCCATGGTTGCACAAACTCTAAGCAGATTAGGTGATGTGTATCAAATGGAAAATCCAAAGAATTCAAAAGCTTATGGCATGGCACACTCTTCGATCAATGGCCAATAAAAGGTCCCTGATGCACAGTGGTGGTGACCATGGGGATATACAGACAATGTATTGCGGTTTGGGGGTGTGTGAGAAGTGCAACATTTTTCACTGACCAACTTTGACTTGGATGTATTGGATGGAGTAAGAAGAACAGTGACTCCTAATTCAATTAGTAATACATAGCGACTGTGTCAAAAGCATGTGTTCAACGATAGCCAAAGTGGCTGACATGGTTTGGAGTGTGTGGCACATTGACGGAATTACATTGTTACAGTGTTTTAATTAATTAGTTTGAATAGATTGTGTAATAAATCCTATGGTTGGGGTTGGTGATTCCAGCTTTGATTTAGGCTTCTATTTTCTTATCAGACTAGAAACATAAAGAAATTATAACCGAAAACAAATAGAAAACAAAAAATAACGAAAATCTGAGAAAGTGAATGGGACTTTGGGGAGCTGTCTGCGCTTGGATATCTGCAATGACCAGAAACCAAGCGATGCAAATAATGTAACGCAACCATAGGCAAGGAAGCAAGCATGTAAAAGAAGAAATTTTGGTACAGAAAAAGGGGCAAAATTCACTCAATACCTTTCACCAAGTTTCGGTTTTTCTAGAATTCTCAGGTTTTCTTCGAATGAAGCGTGGGAATCTGAGAATAGCAGAAGATAAATGAAGAGGAGAGCTTTGTTGGTGAATTCTAATGTTTTCTTTTTTTTTTTTTGGGTTTCGGATCTGATAACCGCAGGAGGAGAAGGAGGAGGAGATCGTCTGTTGATGAATTCAAATGGGTTTGGTTCCAGACCTGAGAAGAAGGAGAAGAAGGAGAAGGAGGAGAGCGTTTGTTGAAATGGAAGATTTTCGAAGCTGTGAATCGGGGACGAAGAAACTCTATTAGCAACGGCTACTTTGACTTTACTTCTGATTTGAATCTCATCTGGACCCTGGGCCGGTTATTAGGGTCCTGAAAGAAGGCCCAATAAAATTTTATGATATATTTGAAAAAAATAAAAATAAAAATAAAACTATTTATTTCTTTTTTATTTTTATGTGGATGTGCTATTAATTTTGAATTCCAAGTTTTTCATATTTTATTTTGTAATTTCAATATCAAAATACTTTAGTTCAAAAAAAAAAAAAGAGTTAATAAAAGAACAACATCTTTATTTTTGCCTCATATTTGACATTTTGGACATTTATGTGGGTTGGTTACTGGTGGAATTTTCTTATATAATCACTATCATCAAATCTTTCAACATCATAAAATTTGTACATTAAAAATGTCATCAGAGCTGGTGGTCCTATAATGGGTAGCTAGCAATAGGAATGCCAAAATATTGCCCCTCCCAAACATTTATTTGTTTTGTTTTTAGTTTGGTAGATTTTAAGAAAATGTGGTTTGCAAAATGGCATTGGTAGGCCTATTGACTTGTTCCATGTTCCACCACTAGTTCTTGAATTTGAAAGGGTCTAAATTTAGCCCCTTATTTTATTTTCTTAGGGATGGAAGGACTGGACATTCCACCACCAGATCCTCTTACTTTGGTTATGAAACCTTTGGCCTTTATTTATTTCATTATTATTATTATTATTATTATTATTATTATTATTATTATTGTGATGTTGATTGGTTATGAAATCTATAAATATGAAAGTGTGACGTTAAGAAAAAGGAAAGAGTATAAACCCTCCCCCTGTGGATAAAAAAGATGGACATCGTGCGGAGGGTGTGGGGGAAGATATACTATTTAGTTGGTGGGTATATATATTCATCAAGGTGCTGTAATGTTCAAGAGCTTTCAACATATCAAATTATCTGTTAACATAATTTACATTTCATATTTTCTTTTTGTGGAAAAACTATTTTCTTCACCAACCCACATGTAATGAGGTTGTTATACAAGTTAATAATATATTTTAGTTGTTAATTACTCTAATCCCACATCGGCCAAGGGAAATTGGAATAAACAGTTTAAAAGTAACGTCACGTGCAGGACCAACGCCCAGCTACTTAGCCAGCGGTAGCTTGTGACTCCAGCGTGAGGGCATTAACAATTGTTCGGACACCTCTCTCTTTGCTTGCGGCCACAGACCATGCGGGATAGCCTCCAGTGAAGAAGCTCAACTTCTGTTGCCGATCACAGGGTCATGAGCACCCTAAGGCACACATCTGGGTTCACCTTTAGCTTGAAAAGCTATAAGGCTGTAGCCGTACACAGGGTCATCAACAGAGAGGGGGGATTTGAACTAACCATTTGTTTTGGAAAAATTTAATTCTTATAGAATATGTATATTTATAAATATATATTGTCGTGAATAAGAAGGGGACCTTATATATTATTGGACACAGTTACTGCATGTATACAATCATTGTATAATTGTATTGCATATTCTAGGATTTATTTTCAATGAATTTTCACCAAACTTCAGGGTACTAAATTATACTAAACTAATATTCTTGTGATTATAACACCTTATAGATATACTCGAATCCATATTTATTTATAAGCCTACAGAAACTTTTCCAAGGTTTCTGATAAACTACACAATCACAAATGAACTCGGTTGGACAACCCATCTTTTTTTGTGTTCTTTTATTTGAGACTCAAAATCATAATAGAAACAGCCTAACTCTGACTCTTCTATATGGAAATATGAGTGAAGATCAACTTTGACATCTACTATCATATCAGCGTCATCTTCCACCAACTGAAAGAGACCGTAAAAAGTATGAATGTCATAGTCGTTTTGGTACAACTATGACATTTCCAATATATGAGCAACTACTGTTTGTTTCAAACTATTGGAAATGTCTCGTACATGGGACATGGGACATTGTTGGTGAGTATAGCATGCAGTTAAATAAAGTGTTCTAAGGGCTGAGATTCATAACTCCGTTGTTCCTTATGCAGGTATTGATTTAATTAGTGGTGTTTCATGCAAGAACCCTTATGAATGGGTTGATAAAACAAATCCAGAGTGGAATTTTAACTCCAGAAAAGATGTTGAAACCTTCCATGTAAGTAATCAAAAGTTTTCATTGCAATTGTTATGTAATTGATTACAAATGTATATCACTCTTTTGTCTGTTTTGTGTATCAATTGAAGATTGTTGCGTATGATTTTGGAATCAAGCATAATATACCAAGGCGATTAGCATCCTACGGCTGCAAAATTACTCTTGTACCTTCGACATGACAAGCATCGGAGACACTAAGCATGAAACCAGATGGAGTTCTGCTAAGCAATCTTGGTAACCAATCACATTGTTTCATACTACCCATCTGATGGAATTTGATAGGTACTAGATTCCAATGGCTCTGTGGCACAGGTTTGAGTTTTGTTGTTTTAAAAGCCCTCTACTTTTTCTGAGACATCCAATTACTTTCATGCATCAAAGTACAGTTAGTTATAAATAAGAGAGATCCAGGAGGATTATCACAAAGAGTGAAGTCCATGAGAACAGACCCAAAAGAACAAATAAAGAGTGGTAAGAAGACACAAATGGTACCAAGAAAATGGAAAGGGAATATACACTAATTTCAGTACTATCATCAAATCTTTCAACCTCATAAAATTGTGCATTGTAAGTGTAATCGGAGCTGGTGGTCCCATAATGGGTAACTAGGAATGGTAATGCCGAAACATTTAATTTGGTAGCTAAAGATTGGTTTGCACTATACATATGCACTGAGTAGCTAACATTACGCAGTTGGACCATATACGAAAAGTTTGACAAATTAATAATAGACGATAGACATTGTTCATCTTTAGTATAGACAATGAATCCCCACGTTTCTCTTCTCTTCTATTCTCTTTCCCATGTACGTTTTCTCCGCCAATCTTTAGGCCTTCATGCACTATCATGGACAATCTAACCATTGGCTAATTAAATAAAAAAGGTGCAGCATCTCCCCTCAAAATATAACCTCTAGAGTTGAACCACACAATCTTCACTACTGCCCCACTTTATCTATTGTTGTTCACAGTGAGCTTTGACAACATCGCTGTGGTACATAATTGAGCATTAGAAGTAACCTGGTCTACTCAACCCCCCATACATAACCATCGTCAAAGTATGCCTGAAAACATCACACTTGTACCACCGCCAACACTCCGCTCAATTAGTCTCAAACCGCTCAATTAGTCTCAAACCCCCCTCATCCCTACCATAAGTGGTAGAGACCTTTTATTGGTTTGTTTCTCTCTTAGAGTGTCATTTGTAAGCCTTGGTTCTTGGGGTTTACAATTTGATACATTCCCTGGTCTTAAATTTTGTGGAAACCATAATTTGGTGGTGAATTTTTCTTAACCGGTTTATACTACTTGAGTATGAGACGGGTTTTATTTTGGACAAGGTTTCACATCTTTGACAATTTCGAACCTTCCAAAACCTATTGCAACATTGGTGTTTACTTTATTACCTGTTTGTGTCCATTTTTGTGCACTCCAACACACATTCACTATTTGCATTTGGCATTCCTTAGTGTCTTTTAAGCATTGTGTTGTCATTTTAGAAATTTTTTTTTTTTTATAATTAATTCGATATTATCTTAACTTTTTAATTAATTTAATTGTTTTTCTCTTAAATGCTTTAGAAACTGAAAAAGAAAAAGCAATAATATTCATGAAACGAGAAATCTTTCTATGTTTATTTATTTTTATTTTGTCATATTATATGATTAATTTAACTAAAAAACATCGTATTTTTTTTAAATAAATATAAAAACTGCATTACAATATGAATAAGTTTTACAAAAAAAAAAAAAAAGTGCTATGGTACTATATTATCCAAAAACTTTAACAAAAAAAATATTAGCTAGTATAGATTTTTATAAACCTTAATTTAATATAGGAATAAAACATTATAAAATCTAAATATTTATATATGTAGTCCGTATTAAAAATAGTCACCATAGATATAATTAATTTAACTAAAATAGAAACAGTATTTTTAAATAAATATAAAAACTGCATTACAATATGTATAAGTTCTACAAAAAAAATTGTTGTATGATGCTGTACTATCAAAAAGCTTTGAGAAAAAATATAATCCACTGCAGATTTTTATTAACCTTAATTTAGTATATTAAAACATTATAAAATCTAAATTTTATATATATAGTCCCAAAAAAAAAAGTCTCTATAATGTTTCTTTTTTCAAAAAGAAATCTTAAATCTTAATATTACAATGCTGCTTCCTAATTTCTTATTAGTATTCATTCGTTAAAATGGAAAAAAAAAAAAAAAACTCATTTTAGTTTTTTGTTAATGTCATATTTGCTTTTGAGTAAATGCATTAAAAAATAAACCACTTTCAATTTCGTTCCCTTAAGAAAGAGGAAAAAAAAGAATAAAAAAAGACCTTAGAAATAAAAAATAGAAAACAAATTTTGATCTATCTTGTGAAACTAGCAATTATTTTAATTTGAAAAGAGAAAATTAAATCCTAAAACAATATCAAATTGTAAAAAGAACAACACTTTAAAATGTAAAAAAAATATTGAATCATAATACCAAATTCGTAATTAATCTACACAAGTAGTGAAATTATTGAAGAATATGATTTTCTTTTTTGGATAAAAAAAATGATAATATTAAAATTTTCAAATTCTTAAAAAATTATATTATAATTTGATTAAAAAAATAAATAATCTACAAAACCTTGTTCTAGAAAATATTAAAACCAAAAATATAAACTGATTAACGAATAGAATGTCTTTATATATTCATTTTCATAAGACACAACTATTAAAAAAATTATTTTATTTTTCAGAAAACAAACTTATAAAATGCACTAGAAAATATCGAAACCAAAAGAATTAATTAATTTACGAAGAGAATGTCCTTATATATTCAGTTTGGTAAGACAAAAAAATTTATTTTATTTTTCTGAAAACACACTTAGAAAATGCATATAAAGATTACATTTTTATTATTGTTTTCATTTCTTTCTTTTCTTCTTGCAAGGAACGAAATTAAAAAGGGGTTCTTATTTTTTTAATGCATTAACCATTATATTATAAGAATGCCAAATTTAAAAGTGAAATGTTGGAGTACACCAAATGAACTTAAATAGGTAACAAACAGAGCAAACGTACCTCAGCTGGTAAATAGTGTTTGGAGAGGCAGAAACTGGTGAATGGACCTGTCTTTAAACCCACCCATATCAGGCACAAGCAGAGATGGTTTCAACCAGTTAAGCAAAATTCTTCACAAAGCCATGGTTCCACAAACTCTAAGCAGATTAGGTGATGTGTACCAAATGGAAAATCCAAAGAATTCAAAGGCTTATTGCAGGACACACTCTTCGATCAATATTATGGCCAACAAAAGGTCCCTAATGCACAGTGGTGGTGACAATGGGGATATACAGACAATGTATCGCGGTTTGGGGGTGTGTGTGAAGTGCAACATTTTTCACTGACCAACTTTGACTTGGATGTATTGGGTGGAGTAAGTAGAACAGTGACTCCTAATTCAATTAGTAATACATAGCGACTGTGTCAAAAACATGTGTTCAACGATAGCTAAAGTGGTTGACATGGTTTGGAGTGTGTGGAACATTGACGGAATTACATTGTTACAGTGTCTTAATTAATTAGTTGGGTTAGATTGTGTAATAAATCCTATGGTTGGGGTGGGTGATTTAGGCTTCTTTTTTTCTTATCAGATTAGAAACATCAAGAAATTACAACCTAAAACAAATAGAAAATAAGAATAACAAAAATCTGTAAAATTGCGTGCACTAAATGGTACTGTGGGGAGCTGGGGCACTTGAATATCTGCATTGACCAGAAACAAATTAATGCACATAATGTAAGGCAACCAGAACCACAATATGGAAGCAACCACGTAAAAAAATAAAACAGAAAAAGGGACAAATTTTACGCTATACCTTCTACCAAGTTTCAATTTTTCCAGAATTCTCAGGGTTTTTGTGGGGGTGGGGGTGGTTTCTTCGACTGAAGGGTGGGCATCTGAAAATAGCAGAAGAGAAATAAGGAGGGGAGGTCTGTTGGTAAATTCTAATGGTTTTTTGTTTGTTTTGGGTTTTGGATCTGAGAACCGCAGGAGGAGGAGCAGGAGGAGATCATCTGTTGGTGAATTCAAATGGGTTTTTGGATCGGGTTCCGGAGCTGAGAATCGGAGAAGGAGTAGGAGGAGAGAGTTTGTTGGTCAATTCAATTGGAATTTTTTATTTTTAGGGTTTCGAAGCTACGAATCGAGGAGGAAGAGAGTTAATATTAGGAACGGCTAGTTTGACTTTAATTCCCATCTTTTAATCTGATTTAGACCCAGGCAAGGCCACTATGGCCCCGCAAGAAAAGGCCCAATAAAATTTTTATATATTTTTTTAAGAAATAAATATAAAAAAATAAAACTATTTAATTCTTTGTATTTTTATGTGGATGTGTTATTAATTTTAGTTTTTCATATTTTATTTTGTAATTTAAATATTAAAATACATTAGTTCATAATTTAATGACTTTAATAAAAGAATGACATCTTTACTTTGCCTCATATTTGGCATTTTGGACATTTATGTGGTTTGGTTAATTACTGGTGGAATTTTTTGTCACCACCATCATCGAATCTTTCAACATCATACAAATTGGTGGATTAAAAGCTGTAATGGGTAGCAAGCAATAGGAATGCCAAAATATTGCTCCCTCCCAAACATTTTTTTTTGTTTTGTTTTTGGTTTTGTGTCTTTAAAAAAAAAAAATGTGGTTTGCAAAATGGCATTGGCAGGGTTATTGACTTGTTCCATGTTCCACCACTAGTCCTTGAATTTGAAAGGGTCCAAAGTTAGTCCCTTTATTTTATTATGTTATTGATGGATGGACATCCTACCACCAGATCCTCTTAATTTGGTTATGAAATCTTTGGCTCTATTTATTTCATTGCTATTATTGTTGTGATGTTGTGATGTTAATTGGTTATGAAAGCTACATGCATGAAAGTGTGATGTTGAGAGCAAGGAAAGTGTAAACCCTCCCCTAATGGCCCTATGGATCAAAAAGACGGACATCGTGTGGAGGGTGTGGGGGAAGATACAGTAGAGCTAATTCATTCATTTCATTACTTCCCAGTACATGAAGCCACTGGCCGCGGCCACCCTAATTAACGAAATCCAAAATGAAGGATGTTTAGTTACCAAAAATATTGAAGTTGATGAGTAGGTAGATGATTAATGTGTCGTAACAATGCTTAATTTACAGCATGGCTTCGTACCGCAAAGAAGGGGACCAAGTCAGTTTAAGCACATGAGGCCAGCCTCGTCTGTCTTTTTTATCTTCTTTTTCCACAATGAATGGCTTTTTATGAAGCGCGTGCGCACTGTTTAAGCTAAATAAGTTATTTGTGCATCAACTATCGTACTTGGTTCCAAGTTGTGAAATCAATTCTGGGTCTACAATTGGACAGCTCTGCAGTCATCATCTTGGCAGCACAATCACCAAGCCGCTTATTAGCTAATTCCAGCCTTTCCTCCTGAACCAGCTTTGACATTGAAGAAAAAGATATCTGGTATCCCTGCCTTTATGCTCCGCAATGTCCTTCATAATATCAAGCGCATCCCAACTCCTAACCAAACTCCTCCAAGAGCACTGGTTAGCAATTAACAAAATCTTCAACATACCTCTATATTAAGCATGTTCCACACCCTCCGCGAGGTCTTTCCCATCCGAATGAATGACCTCTCTCATTTCTAGAACTTACACATATAGTTTAAAATGAGCACCCCAAAAACACACTCAACTAGTAGTCTCTTTCCATTCTGAAATTGATAACATCGGCAGAGGGGGTTCAATTTTCAAACAAAGTGCAACAAGCTCTTCCATAAAAATGTCCATTTACTGCCAACAGCTAGCAAACGACTAACAGGGCATAGGAAAGAAACCAAGTGCCAAGCAGTTTCCTAATTCCTCCTCCTCTCTGCGAAGAACGCAACAAGGGTCGGGTCTCCTTTGCCAATTTCTTCGACTCCAAAAGACGCCATAAATGAATCTTAAGCCTATCATGAATCTTGGCTTTCTATAAAGTATCCCACATCATACTACATCCAGTGTAGAGCAATCTTATATTTTAACTTTTTCTCAATATTATATCAAAATAAAGCATATTCATCAAAAAAAAAAAAAAAATATATATATATATATATCAAAATAAAGCATTTGCTCAGTCTGCAAAATAAATTACTAAGGTTGGAGTGGTTTTGTTACATCACGTCACTCGTATATAATTCCTTTTTTTTTTGTTTTTTTTTGGATGAAGCCATGTATTGTCTTCTACCAGTTAGACAACTTAGACGACTGTGAAGCGCACCAGCTGAAGATGGATAAATTTATTCAATACAACACTTTTGAGTTGCAAACTTCACTACAAATTTCCAACCAACCAAGTGATGATTTTATTTATTTTTGTCTTTCCACGCAAAAAATTTGTGCAGATAGCATTATTGCACTTAAAAAGTCGAAGATGACTTTCTAATGTAACTTCCTTGGCAAAGCAATTGTGAAAGCATAATGCTGCCTAACATAATGGTTTTGTTTTGCTTGCATAGTTTGTCACAGTTCACCAATTTTATTGCATTCTTTTAGCCCAATGGATTAAAATTGACTTTCAACAAGCATTCCACACATATATACAACATGTATGTAAGTGATAATTGAATCTTTGCTTGGAATCTACTTTTGTTTGCTGTATTTTATTTTATTTTCCTCTTCCGTTACACCAAATTATGATATAATTACGGACTGGGTTTCCAGAGAGTAATAATTTTATCAGTAAGGACCACTCAATATCAGTACGCTGAAGTCAGCTGGCCATATATTAATTAAAGAGAAAAGTAAAACATTATAAATACAGTGAGAAAAAATAAGTTCTTCCCTCAATCATCAGATTTTGGGATTTTATCTCACTGTTCGATCATTAAACCTTTGCTCCTTGAGAAGAATTAGAAACCTTTGCGATATCCGAACTTTTTATAATCATTCGACATATAATAAATTAAATATAATGGTTTAGATTGATTTTAAATGAATCTGTTGTTAATATATAAGAAATTAATATGTATTAACTTACAGAATTGGATTCTTTAGAGAAACCCAAAATAATTTTTACGAGAGAAATTAAACTTTGAGTAGATAAAATTTTGGTAATTTACCCATTAAAGAATTAAAGAGTAATAATACCTAAAGTACTGCATACTTGTATGCTGGTATCATTCATGATAAGATATGTACAGTGCTGAAGGTTTTGTCCAAATAAATCAAATGTTAAAACAGTGTATATTAAGAGTAAAGTGAAAGTTACCAAAAAAAAGAAAAGAAAAAGAAGCAGCTAATTTCTGTGGAAAGCTTCAAAGCTGCCCAGGTAGCTAGTTATTGCTTTCCAATAGTGCAAAAAGGACAATTCCAACTTTTAAATAAAAATTAAACATTTAAATAAGTATAACCCTTTCCTTGTTATATATGGCATACCACTAAGGTGACAATATAAAGCAGATAATATAAAGTAGAAAGTGTCTCAATTTTGGTATATCAAAATAATGCAGTAGGTCTTCACAAGGCCAAAGATTGTCTTAAAAATGCCCAAATAGTTTCTTGGTGCCAATTCATCCAACTGTCCTCCAACTCCATTGTTATATAGAGAGAGAAACGACTGCAATTCAGCACATGAATGCACATGGAAGCTTAAAGGCATATGAAAAAATATTTATGACCCAATTCTACTCCTTTATGCAACTTTGGTACACAATCAATCAATATCTCCTACATATGTTCAATGAAAGAGTTTGATATGTGTATATTTGTGTGTGATATGTATGTATATATACAATCTATGCATGTATGTGTATTATATGTATGTATGTATGTATGTGGTAACACCTTGGAGGTTGTACAATATATATTAAAGTTATTTTTTTATTTTTTGGTAATAATATGTATTAAAGTTATTGAATACTCCAATGACTACAAGTTACTTTTAGATTCTACAATTCAGGTCATATAATGGGATCTTTGGTAAGTGCTTATTTGATGAGCTGTATATAGAGAGGGACTTTTATGTGATATCCTTGCATTGGCTGGAAGAAAAGTGAATAGTCACTTTTGGAAGCACAATTGGACACCCCCCACCATATCGACCCATCTTTCTATAGATTAACTTTTAATCTCTCTCTCTCTCTCCCTCTCTCTCTATTTTTCCTTTAATTTGGGTTAATTTTTTAAGCTCACGTTGACATAATCATTTTATATATATATATATGCATGTTTGTCTATCTGATCACCAACTTGACAAAATGAGGGCTAAGTTACTACTCAATTATTGACTAAATGTATTATAGTTTATAAAGAAGTCTTTCTGTTCATAGAGTAACACGAAGCTACGTTTTTTTTTTTTTTTTTTTTCTTTACAAAAAGAAGAGAAAAGAAAGAGGTTAATTTTAGTAAGCGGGCTACTTTAGTTTGATTAATGTAATATAGTTCATGGGCTAACACTAATTGGTGTAAATAAAAACATTGGCATGAAGAAAATTAACATAGTTAGTCATATAAATTAATAACCATGATATGAAATCAACATAATTAGTCATATAGATGTATATTAAGGCCTCAAATCAAACGTTAATTCATATTAAAGCCTCACTTATATTCATCCACAAACTTTTTATAGAAAACACTGTTCTATAAATAATAATGTAAATATATATTCTTTAAAGGTAAATCCAAGAAACATGTCGCAAAGTGTATTTATTACACTTTTGTTCTTTTATTTTTCCTTAGAAATATAATTTACAAAATATAACATCCATTAGTTATGAAGTTTAAAACTATCTTCGAAAAATAAGTAGAAAAATAATGAAAATAATGTATGATTACCAAAATTAAATAAACAAGTTAGGTTTACAACATACATATTAGGAAAAATTACATTTTCAATTTGTTTTAACATTTTAACAACCATGCATGCTTCAGACTCTTTTTGGTTGAAAATTGAAATGTTTCCACGATTATTTTTATACAATATATATATATTTTTAATTTTTTTTTATTATGAGAATATAAAAAGTGGAATATTCTCAAAATAATTAATAAACAGTAACATACTCTTATTTTGCCTAAATTTTACAGAATTTCATTTATATTTTAAAAAATTTATAAAAATACCCACTTACATTTCACTTTTGTTTCAATATCATCTATTTGACCTTAACAGTCTCATATATTAATTTTGTTTTTGAATGAAACCGCCCAAATGTCCATAATAATTTAATTTACTATAACTCATATATATATATATATATATACTTTAAAAAATTACAATTTACAAGTAAAATTTAAAATTGAATTTAAACAAAAATTAAACGTAAAGTGGTATTTTTGCAATTTACGGTAGAAAAGGAGTTTTGGAAGACCACCTAGAACAGAGAGAGCATTTAATATTTATTGTGATTATGCCTAAAATTTAAAAAAAGAAAAAAAAAAAAAAGAGGCATAAAGACAAAACAAATTAGTTGTGTGTGGTTGTGTGCAAAAAATAAAAAAACGAGTTTTGAAATTCGAAAATTTTTTGGTGCGAAAGTCAGTGGTGGAGCCGAGCGGAGCTAAGCCGAATGGCGCGGCGTAGCTTATCCCCGTGAGGGACTGGCAGGCAGACAGACAGAGGCACAGACAAATAAACTTGTCCGAAAACCCGACCCGATCGGAGGGATCGGACGGCAGGGGGGGTTGAATAAAAGATCAAAATCCCGAGACGAACATGGGGGTTAGGAAAAAGGCTGTCAGCCAGCCAGGTCACCCTATCTTTTCTCGTGGTGGAAATGATTCTCTTCCTCCAAATTCCTCATCCTCAATTAAATATTATTCAAAATTATTATTTTTTTTTTCATTTTTTTTTTAAAAAAATAAAATAAAATTTGGTGTAAATTTCATGTGCATTTCGAAAACCTCCAGTGGTGGTGCCAGTGCTGGTATATATATAGCCCTGACCTCTTGCGTCCCTCTTCCTTATTCTTCTCCGCTCTCATCTCCGCCCTCTGAGTTCCACTGTAATAGTGAGAGAAAACCAAGCCGTCGTCTTCACTGGTTGGCTTGGTCTTCTTCTTTGTCTTCGCCGTCTTCGTAACATTTTCTACCGGTCTTCTCTTTCTTCAAGGTAATTTAAGCAGATCTACTCTATTTTTTATTCTGTTTTATGGGAATTTTGCTGGGATTTGTTGGATCGGGGCGTTTGATTTTGAAATGGGAAGTGGGTTGAGGTTATCTGATTCCGATCTGCGTGTTTTGGTTACTTATTCTGCTGTCTTTGTTGTACCTGAAGTTAGATCTAGAATGAGCTTTGCGTTCTATGATGTGTGTGTCCTATTGATATGTGAAATTTTTGTTATTGATGTAAAAGGTGTTTGCTTTTAGAGTTTTTATGAGCGTTCAGTTGGTCTGATTGGCTGATCTGGGACTCATTTGCCTGGATCTAGCTCGGTTTAACTCTTTTCTGATCACCCAGTTCGATGTGATTGTTAATTTTGAATTTTTTTTCGATCTAGATCTGCTTAGTTGAGAAGAACTGAAATTTGATGTGGTTAAGTTTTGTATATTAATCTTATTCTAGTGTGCCAGAGAAGCTCTGTGGTAATTATTTGAAAGTAGTGCCATTTCGATTCAGTAGTGTATGCCTTTTCAGTTCATTACTCATTATTGAAGTGTTGATCCGGTAATGTATGCTTTTTCAGTTCATTACACTTATTTTTGAAGTGTTGGTTATAAGAATTTAAACTCCGATGATATAATTGCTCTCTCACTTACAACTGTTTGCACGAATTTATGTATGTATCTGTAAATTTTTTTGTTATTGAATGGAACATTTGTAGTAGTAGTTAATCTAGATTTTCTTATTGCTATTATTGGCTTTTCATCAAGTATACAATTGATTCAGTTAGTATGTAGGGAATAGGTTGTTTGTGACACTGTGAAATATGTGTTCTTTTCTTGGTGGGTGGAGGAGGCTTGATATCTGCACTGCCAATTTCTTTTAATAGTTTAATTTTGTTTGTTAGTACTGACATTGCATATCATTAATTCAGGTTAGTAAAGAATGGCCGACACAGAGGATATTCAGCCCCTTGTCTGTGACAATGGGACTGGAATGGTGAAGGTTAGTTGTTTGCTGCTCCCTTGGATGAGTTAATCTCACTAGTTGTCCATTGAGTTTACCAAGTTTTAAAATGAATATATATATATATATATATATATATATATATATACATATAATTGCAGGCTGGGTTTGCTGGTGATGATGCACCAAGGGCAGTTTTCCCAAGTATTGTTGGTCGGCCCCGACACACCGGTGTTATGGTTGGGATGGGGCAGAAGGATGCATATGTAGGTGATGAAGCCCAATCTAAAAGAGGTATCCTTACCTTGAAATACCCCATTGAGCATGGGATCGTAAGCAACTGGGACGACATGGAAAAGATCTGGCATCACACTTTCTACAATGAGCTTCGTGTTGCTCCAGAAGAGCATCCTGTCCTTCTTACTGAGGCTCCTCTCAACCCTAAAGCTAACAGAGAAAAGATGACTCAAATCATGTTTGAGACATTCAATGTGCCTGCCATGTATGTTGCCATCCAAGCAGTTCTCTCACTCTATGCCAGTGGTCGTACAACTGGTTTGTATCAATCACTATCTGATTTGAAATTCATGCAATTGTCGAGGGAATCATTTTTTCTGAATTGGTATCTTGAACGATGAACAGGTATTGTGCTGGATTCTGGTGATGGTGTGAGTCACACTGTGCCAATCTATGAAGGTTATGCTCTACCCCATGCCATCCTCCGTTTGGATCTTGCTGGTCGTGATCTCACAGATGCGTTGATGAAGATTCTCACTGAAAGAGGTTACATGTTCACCACCACTGCCGAACGGGAAATTGTCCGTGACATGAAGGAGAAGCTTGCATATGTTGCCTTGGACTATGAGCAGGAACTTGAGACTGCCAAGAGCAGCTCATCAGTTGAGAAGAACTATGAACTGCCAGATGGCCAAGTTATCACAATTGGAGCTGAGAGATTCCGTTGCCCCGAAGTCCTCTTCCAGCCATCTCTCATTGGAATGGAAGCTGCAGGAATTCACGAGACTACTTATAATTCTATAATGAAATGTGATGTGGATATCCGAAAGGATCTCTATGGCAACATTGTGCTCAGTGGTGGATCAACCATGTTCCCTGGTATTGCAGACAGGATGAGCAAGGAGATAACAGCTCTTGCCCCAAGCAGCATGAAGATTAAAGTTGTGGCTCCACCAGAGAGAAAGTACAGTGTCTGGATTGGAGGATCTATTCTTGCATCCCTAAGCACCTTCCAGCAGGTGATTTTCTTTTTCTTTTTTTATTAGACTTGAATCAACTCTCTCTCTCTCTCTCTCTCTGTGGATTATCTGTTGCATAATTTTGGTCTTGGATTAATTTGGTTGCTTTGTGGTGTTTTCAGATGTGGATTTCCAAGGGTGAGTACGATGAGTCTGGTCCTTCCATTGTTCACAGGAAGTGCTTCTGAGTTCTACAAGTGCTTTCATGGTGAGTTATTTTCGCGTTTAGTTGGCTTTTCGTGTCATGTGTCATTTTGAAGTGGAGAAGCATTGAGGGTGGGGTCATTGAAGGAGGGTATTATCTGACTGGTTGAATTGTAGCTCCTCATCTGGTGTGATTCAAAAACTTAAATATTACTACGTTTGAGAGGCTTACTTGTAATGGCCCTCTCTATATGTGGTGGGCAGGCAATTTGTCCCAATTCCTTCCTCACCTCGCAATCATCTATGGTTTCAACCGTCTCGTCTATTTTTTTTCTCTGTAGGATGTTTGTAGCAGGAGAGTGATTTGTGATGCTTTTTTCCTTTTATTTTCTTCTCATATTTGAAGGTTTTTCCCTCCGAACATTAATGTCAATAGTTATTGTATCTGAACTTTATTCTAGTGTCAGTTTGCGGTCATAAACTTTGCTATGGAAATTATATTAAGAATACTGGCTTGAAAGCTTGAGACAGATATCTTCTATGCTTTCTTTTGTATTTCATAAACTATTTATTTATTTCTATTATTACTTTTGCTTGTGTTTTTGTGCTCTTGAGCGCTTTGACTTTGTCTGGGAATGCTTGTCGACTCTCGTAGATCTTTGCCAGTTGTATGCTGAAATGCTTGGATCCAAATTTGAGTGTTGAGACATGTACAATGCCCTAAGTTTGGACAGCCATGCCAAGACCATCTTGAATACATAGTTTTGGCAGATGATTTTTGAAAGGTTCGTGGCTAATCTAATCCATAGAGTAAAACCAAATGCTTAATAAGAGTGAAATTTTTACATTCCCGAGCCAATTTTTATTCACCGACTTAAAGATGTTCTTGCCTGAAAAACCAAATGATGGTAGTGGTTTTGGTTTTGCATCGTTTCATTCAGGGTCATTGAAAATTTTGTAAATTGTGTTGCGAATTTTTTGCTAGAAAGTCCAAAATGTTCACTCGTGGAAACGATTAGTAAATAGGTATTTATTTCCACACGATGTTTCAATAGTCAGAGCGTAATGAATAAATCAATTGCGTGGGTAAAGGGTTGGTCTGAAAAAGAATAAATTATGAATAATAAAGAAAATAAAGCGACAGGATTGCCCAAGTGAAGTGATCAGATTGGCAGCGATTTTGAAAAGTAAGTTTTACTATTAAATTAATTGACTCTTTATCTGTATATTCTTAGCAATGAAGTAATTTACAATTTTCCACTTTGAGAATTTCCTTTGTGTGAAAGTAACGGAATCTAATTAATTTCTTTTGCTTAAAAAATGGTGGTCTTGGTCTGAGCTTTTTAAGACGTGTATAAATGTTGAAAAAAAAGTCTACTATTTTGTTGTAGGAGTTCTGAGGAAATTTAAAGCAATCTGCATTAAAATATGTTCATATACCAAACTAAATTCCCAACAATCTTAAAAGATTTGGAGTAAGCTTTAGTTTTACTTTAAGGGACTGCTTCACTTGGTGAGTATTAATATATATATATATATATATATATATATATATTTTTTTTTTTTTTTGTTGAGAAAAATGAGTTAATTAGTTTATATATTACCATCTTATTAAGATTTTTACTAAACCAGAATCCCTTACCTTTTAGCACATTTTCGACATTTATCCAATGCAACAGAGCCCTGTAATTTAACTGAAATCCATCACTAAAAACCTGATTAATGAGTGAGACAATTAATTTGGAAAAATAATTTCTGTCAAAAGTTTACCACAAATGTCCAAACAAGGTCCAAACAGAATGTTTGAATAAGAAAATAGAGGTCCAAGAAGAATCTACATTCTAAATATTGGATTAAAGAATTGGGTTAGTTTATCAATGTAAATGAATCTGTTTTTCAACTTAATCCCTAAAACTAATAAATAAAGGAGCTCGTGGGTGCGAATGTTTGCAATTACAAATGGATGTTGGTTGGTCAATCCTCAATTGTTATTAAACTAATGACTCTTCCTCATCTTTTTCTTGATCTTACTCATATTTTCCCACTTCGATTCTAACCTAGAAAATCAATCTTGAATATATGAAATGGCAGACAAAAATATTTTGGGAATAATTACCCTCGCAACAAGAAATAAGATCTTTGTTGATTACCAAATTTAATTAATATTCAATTAATTGAATTATAAGAAGCACAAGTTAATTAGAAACTAGAACACATGCAATTTTGTCATTAACTTGTATACTATGCTTGCTGCGTATAAGACGTTATGCCTTATGTGGTTGCTGATTAGACAAGGCCGTACATTAAAGTCAACTAACATCTTGATTTCGTATCTTAATTTACTAATAATTTTGGATCTCCAATATGGCTTTTAAGATTCTGTAATTGTGTTTCTTATTTTGCTTTTAGCCTTTTGTCTCTAGTGGTGTTCTTTATGTTTTTGTTCCAAGGAGTCTTTATGGTGTTTATAAATTCATAAATTTATTTGAAGTAAAATTTCATTTGTATTATTTTATTTTAATTTTGTATTTTTGGATAAAAATTAGATCGTCCTTATTAATATGATTATTAAATAGGTGGTTTTTGTCCCCATATAATGTAAAATTGATCCATAATAATCTATTTATTAATCTATATATAAAATAAATATATTATATTGTAAATTAAATAAAATTTAAGGTCATATTAGTAATCTTATTATTTAATTAATTAATTTATTTAAAATTATGCACGAGTCAATATCATCTGCACTTCTTGAAGTTTGCCCCAAAAAAACAAGTAGACCCCTCAGGTTTCAAACAGTTCAAATGCACCCCTATTTTACTTGTAAATAACTTAAATATCCCTAAGTCATATAAAATATATATTTAACATTTTGACTATTTAATCCTAATAATATTTGGAATAAAAAATTAATAAAAATTATGAAACAAAAAATTTATTTATTTTACTCGTGTAGAATATGTATTTAACAATTAAATTATTTAGCATCCAATTTTATTTTTTCTTAGTAATAATGATAATAATAAAAAGAAAAGAAAAGAAAATTATTTTGGATAAAAATCTAATTGTCACTGTACATGATAGAATAGAATAGAACATTAGTGATATAACTGCTCATATAATATCTGTCTTGTACAAAGAGTCAACAATTATTTAAATGATACAAATCTCCATTGCCATATCTAGTGTGAGTTTGATGTTTTGGTGATAAATAGAGATAGCAGTAATCTATTTTCAAAATTCCCCATAATTTATTGGAAAAGTTTCAAAATAGCCTATATATTTTGACGTATCTACATAATAACCCCATTGTCTTAGAAAATTGCACTATAGCTCCATCACATTTCAGCTTTGTTCCAATTTAACCTATTTAACATAAAAGTGATTAAATGTGTTAAGATTTGACTAGTTTATCTTAATTTAATAAAATACATAATAATTATAAAAAAAAAGAAAAAAATTCCAATCTAAAAAATATGTTTGACAATGTTGTTTGAGTACCAAACAATCTTATAGTAAAATAATTTAAAGAATACATATGTAAAAAAAATAAAAAGGTTAAAAGTGCTATTTTTTATAAAGTTCGTAGATTGACTAACAATTAATTAACAAAAGTCTGTTAAACCGGGACAAAAATGAAATGTGAGAGGCTGCAGTGTAATATTTTAAAAATACAAGGGTTGTTCTACAAAATATCAAAATACAAGGAATAATTATGAAATTCTTCCTATGGTGCAAATGAGAACATAATGTTGTGAGAACTATAACATGCGATGAAAGGGGGATGGAAAGTCAAGTTTTGAGTCGATGGAAAGTTACTGCGTGCAATGAGACAGGATCACATGAGTTGTATGATACAAAGCTCCCCTTTTAGTACATCTTGATTTGATTTGAAAAGCACATAGTGGGTTTCACTCTCAGCTTCCAATTCTATCATCATCTATTAATTCCATCAAATTATTAATTTCTCAGTGTTTCGCTTTCTGCTTCTTTTTACAGTAGAGGGCGGCCATTTCATATATATATATATATATTGTATAAATATATATTTGTATTTATTATGTATAACCTTTGCAATGAGTACCAATTCTTTTCTTGATTTGAGGCTATGCATAAACTATTTTGGTGAATGGCTATGCATGTACACTATATTAATATTTTCTTGTGGGAACCCTTTTCTGAAATATTTTTGTAAGGACACCCTCTCTTATAAATTAAAGTGTTAATTTCAAACTAGTCCCTTATATTTTGCAACTTATTATGTATTAGACAACCTATTTTAAGATAATTACAGTTTAGCCCCTCATGTATAATTTTCTTTTCCATTTATCTTCACAAATGGGTCGAACCATGATTTTTTTTCTTTTTCAAATTGACAATTTTAAGCCCTTATTTAATGAAATAATTGATTTGAGATAAATATAAATAGATCAATATTCTCACTAAATGAGGGGTAAATTATGTCGAATTAATGGTCACTAAATGTCAACAGATTCTTATTAACTTTGTCAAATTCATATTTTTTGGAAGGAGTGTACATTTGTCAAATTTATAATTATTAGAGCTTGTCTGAAATTGATTTTTTTTAATAAAAAAATATTTTTTTATAAAAAAAAACAGTTTAAAATATATTTGGCCAAAAAATTATAAAAAACTTTTTTTATAAAAATTTTTAAAAGTACTTGATGAGTGCTTCTCCAAAAAAGTATTTAAATAAAAAGCATTTGTGAAAAAAAATATTATTTATATAAGCAGTTCCAAATAGATCCTTAGTTCTTGTTCATAGTTGGGGGCTAAATTGAAAAAAAAAATGAATTATGAGGGTCAAAAACTGCAACTAATTTCCAAAAATAAGGCGGTTAATAATCTACAAAAAAATGTAAAATACAAAGATCTATTTATAAATTTTCTTCCTAGAGAAACTTTCTAAGAAGTATAAAATATGTGTAGATCACATGCATATTCTTAGCTAGAAGCACCAAACATGTGTTTCTCCAAGAAACAACAAATAGATAATGTTTTCTAGTTTTAACCACACACAGTAAAAAGTGCTCTTATTTTCATTAAAACACTTGGGTGATGTTTGGATGTTGGAATCTAGGGGAAATTGGAATGCCCATTCCTCTGTTAGGTTGATCAAAACTTTGTGAGGGTAATGGGCATTTCATTCCCCTCTTGATGCCCAGTCAATAAGCATTATTGCTCAATTATGTGCTTATAAATATATATGTACAAAAGCATTATTGACTATAAAATATATATATATATATATATATATATATATATATATATATATATATATATATGCATACAGACACATGCAGATTGAGTAATACCACACATTAAAGCACATACATGTATAACAGTCTGGGATGGGTACATACATGCATATTGTAAAGAGAGGAAATAATCTGCAAGCATTAATAAGAAATTAATTAACTTTTATATATTTATATTTGAGCAGCTTGACATATTAAAGTGAAAGTAGAAATTTTGTTAGAAAAAAAAAAAGAAGTAGAAATTAGAGAGAAAACAAATTTTTTCCATTCCATTTCCCTTCTGATTTCAACAACCAAACACCACCTTATAATTTAATCATAGAAGTACTACTCCTATACAAGCTCAATATGTTTTGGAGAACGACCAAATGGTGCCACTGAGTTATACAATTTGTATGGTACCCTTGGCCTTGACACATAATCTTCCAGCATTATTATAACGTAGACAATTCCCTTTTAAGAGATAAAAAGAAGACATTATTGCCGAAAAGCATAGTTTTTTTAAAATTAAGTTTATTATATCTACTAATAAATAAATTGTAATTGAAGAAAACTTGATTAGTTGACCTATCTAATTGGCCGTACCCTTGAAAGTGTGCCTTTTATCTTTCAAGTGATATTCCTTCTCATAAGAATATAGACAGCCACTTTGGCAAGCTTCTTGCCATGTTGAGAAATGACTATTTTTTAATTTCTTATAATTATTGGCTGTCCCATTCTAAATCAATTCCACATATTTATCACAAAATAAAGAAACACAAGAAATAACAATAACAATAAAAATCATATTAATAAAATTTTCAAGCACTATACAATTTCACTTGCACTACATTTTTTTTTTTTTTTTGGTGATTGGTGGGCTCTGTTTGTTAGCTCTGTGACCTGTAACCTTCATTAAAGGTCATCTACTCCTTTACCTTCTTCCGAAACACAGAGCTCAATCCCAGCAAGCATATCATACAAATATAATTAATTAAAAGAAAGAAAGAAAGAAAATGAAGAACTTAGCTAGCAATTTCCCCTAAAACTACGAAGGAAACCTTCAGGTTCTAGCGGTGCAACGGCAATGCTTACAATTGTTTCCGGTACCGGCGGAGGAAGTGATGCCGATGAGCTACTCACTGGCGTTGGAGCCTCGCTGCAGCCGACAATCTTCTGGCAAGTTTCTAGCAGGTTGTGCCTGCATTTAGGGCACGACGAATGTGTGCTGAGCCACTTGTCAATGCAGCGAACGTGGAAGCCATGGTTGCACTTGGGAAGTAGACGAACGCGCTCTCCGGCGGTAAACTCCGACAAGCAGATGACGCACTCGGTGTCGAGGCCCGGCAACTTCAATTCGGCTGAGTAACTCACCGTCGGGAAAGTCTTGAGGGCTTTCTTTTTGACCCCTTTGTTGGCTAACCTAGCTGAATTAGCGTTGCTACTCCTTGAGTCCGAGGCTACAATAGTTGAACACCTTAATGCACACCTTATAATGGAGTTCAAACCCAGTGAGCAAATTAGGGCACACAATAGGACTGAGAGGACCATAACCACATTGGCATCGAAGCTACTGTCACCGGGGTATGTTTCAGAAGGGTCACTAGAGCTTGAAGAAGGTGGAGGACTATTGGCTATGGAGGGTGGTTGGTTAAGAGGGTTTTGTAGGAGCAATCTTCTTGAGTAGAAGTCTCCAACAAAGTCTTGAAAGAGCAGAGTAGCTGATGAGGATGAAGAAGAAGCAGACATTCTTTTGTTGTTTAATGGGGATGTTTTTTGTGTTTTGGGATAGACTTTCTTGGAGGTGGTTGAACTATGGTGCTATATATAGCAAAAGTTAGATGGGTTTTTTGGGTGTATGTGCAGCTTCTTTCTTTTTTATTTTTTAAATGAGAAAATATTGTTAATTATCAAGTTTCTGTATAAGATTTGAGAATATTCTCGAGGTTTTTTTTTTTTTTTTTTTTTTTAAAAAACTATAATATATATTAAGGGTATGTTTTATCTTATTATATATATATTTTAGAAGAAGATATAGATTTTCCAAACGTATGGATCCTCCACTGAGGCTCTTGTATGTAGTTTTAATGGCATTTCTAATCAAAATGGGTCCAACCCACTTTTTACGCAGCAGAAAGTGCCATGTGGAAGTTGCCTTTGATTTATCATGTCTATTAAAATTTGCTACTAAGAGACCCATTAACCCTAAGGAAAAGACCATGAAGCTTCCCCATGAAGATGACATGGAGCATATATATGTTTTTTCAATGAGTCATGGTGCTTTTTTATTCATACTTATCTAGTAGTACTGAAGATTGTTCAAATTGTACGTCTTTTTATTATTATTATTATTATACTTTGTTTATAAAGTGATATATGCAGTTCAAAATAGTTTGGACCAGACTCAACTTTGGTTATGAATTATTGAAAATAAAAATAAATCAGCTCACTACTTTTTACTAGGTACTGATAGCTTCTCTTTATATATACTTAAATGAATACCAGAGCTGAGAGTTTTCATGCAAGTTTATATATATATATATATAAGTAATGCTTACTCAAAAAGTCTAATTTCAGTGAACCTCTGGGGTTGCTGAAAAGCAAGTTTTTCTAGTATTTCTTTTCACTTTAATTTGGGCCCTTTAATAGTAGTGAGAATCAGGCATGTACGATGCAAGTTTCGTTGTCATGTTTTCCGCACACTCACATTATATGAAAATGTGCATAATTATGTTTTTTTTGTTGGTAATAATTAATGTATAATTGTGTTATAATTAGCATATATGGTAGTTCAAATCTGCATGTAAGGATCATTCTTTTAGATTCTAACTAGAAAAATTCTTCTACAATATGACCAAAAGGAATAATCAGCTTGTACATAAATTATGAATTTTCATTATCTAGATTGGTAATTAACAGTACTGCTTGGTACTTAATTTTGGTTTTGTGTACATTTCCATGCTTAGTCATATTACATTCAAAGATATATATAATAACACTGCTTGTGTAGCTCTTGCTTTCTCTTTAATTTCATTTAAATACTAGTAATGCTATACAGCACTTGTCGGCGATCTCTAAGGCACGCATCAATATCCTTCTAATTAAACAGGGTTAGATTTGAAAATGGGTCCCTCCAGATCTCTCTTTTTGTTCAAATTCACCACAAAATCATCTTATGATCTTCCTGTCATATTTATGTACGCAAGTAGTCCGATTACAATCTTAATGAGCGTGTTATTATATGTTCACTTTGTGGCTCCTAATTAAAGCAATAGTATCGATTAGATCTTGGAGAAAACCCCTTTTCTAATTTAAAAGAAACAACTCGGCATGTTGTCAATTAGTTTAGTACAATTTACTCGTACTTAACGATTATAATTAAGGCCATCTAGCTATCTGAATCTACGTGCTGCAATTGGTTTATAAAATATATATATATATATATATATATACACACACACACACAATATGAAAAGTGCTTTTCTAGGAAGATAAATATTAAAAGATACACATATATATTTATGTTCAATAAGATGCTGATACAAGTGGAGATTCTATTTTTTCTTTGCTGGTGTTTATTTTGTTGTGATTTTGATGTTTAGTATTATAATGAAAGATCAAAGATAGGCTGGAAAGATGTACCTTTGGTTTTTTGTTTGTACTGTAACTACCACTACTTGGAGCTTTATCTTGGTGGGCTGGATATCACTAGGTTATTTTCACTTTTCGGCCCCCATATAGATAAATGATAGAGAGAGCCATAGAGACAGAGAGAGATAGAGGCCCTTGTATTTGTGCAAATGTGATGCGCGTGCTAGTCTCCCATTGGAAGCTAGAGCACTATTTCCTACGCTTTCAAGTACTTAACTTGGTTCATCAAAAAAAAAAAGTACTTAACTTGGTATTGAATATCCAATATATTTTACATTGCCATTTTCAATGCGTTCAAAATATGGTAACCAACTTACCAGTAGTGTTTATTGGATATAAATTTGGCAACACTTTGATGAATTAGGATTTATAGCATGACCAACAGTATATGCATATTCCTCTAATATTCATGGGAAAACATGAAGTCGAAGGGAAAAAAAAACGTGGAAAATGCGCAAATATATGCTTAGAATTAAAAGAAAACCATATATTAGGGTTTTGGCTGAAACAACGTTAGATCAAGGGTTGGTCCCGAATTTCATGTAGGACAGATTTACGGAATTAGATTCGAAAAAGAAAAAGATCAAAAGAAGCAAAGGATCGGAGGATGAGAGAGAGCTACAGCTAGGTAATGGAAAATTTGTGCTTTGTTTACGGTTCAAAGATGGATGATGAGTGTGAAGTGGAAATGCATAGTGAATAAAAGGGATATTTATGAAAGAAAAGAGGCCAAATACAATGGAAACGAAGTGCCAAAAAAGAAGCCAATCATCTGGAAGCATTGGTCTTTTGAAGGTGGAAAGTACTTGCACCAATTTATTAATTATTTTCCCTTGTAGACAATTAAAATGCCTATGAGGAGCTTGTGTAAAGCACGCTCCATTAACTATGGGCGAATTTCATGAATTGGACAGAAGATTAAATAAAACATTGGCACGCACACACACTGAAATCAAGTGGCTACAGCTTTTGTTATGAAGAGGCTGCTGATTATTCAATTATTTAATTACCCAAGGGTGGAGTGTACTATGTAGTACTATTCCACTTGCTCAATTGGCCTCGCTCTTTGGACCCCCAAAGTAGCTGTGTGTCTTAGTTTCTGAGCTTGACAAGAACTATTTATTCTTAAAATATTGATGTTGGCGCTCAGATTAAAATGCTGGCAAAAAATTGTAAGTACGACCTGGCAAACACTTGTACACAATTTGCCTTTTGGATATTAATCTTCGACTATTTATATTGCTAATTAGTGTGGATTATAGTTGTTGGTTGGCTGGCTTATCCATCAAACATGCACGATCAAACCTGTAAGATTTTCACTTGTATTGTGATACCTACGTATCTCCATCTTTTAAAATGTTTAATATTGGAGAAAGTTCTAATAGGATTTGGACGCAGGGTTGGTATTCTTTTTTTTTTTTTTTTGTCTTCACTTTGATGATATTTTTTCTAACCAGCTGGTGAAGATGCACGGTATGGATAGGTGATTAGTCTTTATTCCAAAATTGGAAGTGTCTTTGACTAATCCATTAATTTCCTCAAGAGTTTGAATTTACAGACGGAAGTTGTATATAGAGTCTTACAGCCTATAAAGAAATATTTATGTGTTTAAAGTTGTGCGCTTTGTATTTTATATTCAATGCTGTAACTTTTAGGTTTGCTCATATTCTTGGTATGTATATTATATATGTGTTTTAACTTGACAAAATATGTGTTTTTGTCTCCTCCCAAAATATGTGCTGTGACAGTGATGAAAGAGTAGGGAACTAAAGTTTCCGTGTGCTTTAATTGATTTATAGTAGATGATGTTTTTAGAATTAATTACATCATCACCCCTTTATCACCCCTTTACACCTTGAGATAGGTGTCAATACAGTTCTTTACATTTAATTTTCAAATAATTTCATCCTTATAATTCATTAAGTCAAAAGGTCTTTCTGATTTTTTATTTATTATTTTTTTTGTGTTAAAACTTGACAGAATTTACTATGTCATTGCTAAATATGCATTAACTTATTCCACTTGGTCCAATTATTATTATTGTTATTTTTGCAATTCTATTAAAGATTGAACAGACTATCTTAGGTGAAAATGGTGACGTCCTACGCTGGTACTTGTGATGAATTTAGCTTCGTGGATTTTGGTGAATGAAGTTATTAATGGTCAAACACTTTATTGGGTATGCCATATATAAATTAATTCTTGTTTAGCATAAATTATTTAAGTTAATTAGGTTTAAACGTAGAAATTGGAATGCATAAACAGATATTAAAATTCTATTACGGAAAAGCTTAAGACTGAAACTCGCATATAACACAGCCCACACCCATATAACAGGAGCATGCTTCAACTCTATTTAATAAAAGAGCTGACCATGAATGGGCGAATCTAAAGGCTGACATTCCCTAATAGGAAAATATCTCATCTCAACGGCTGATGCCTCATCAGAAAATAAAATGTCAGGACCCACTTTTTCTGGCAATCCAAACCAAGATGTTCATGGACCAACATACAGTGTTGATTGGATCAGACGGGGCTGATATTGGATCTGGGCCTGTTTTATATTCTGGACTGTATTACTACACAAACTCACTAGTTTATTTTCCACAATAATAATTAAAAAAGGGTTATGCAATAGCCACATTAAAACTAATACACACATACCCACAATTATATATGTACGTGCATATGTCTATAATATTTCTTTATTGCTTTTTTTTTTTTGTGGTAGAATTTTTTTTTAGTGAGTGTCAATAAATTATGGTTTATTATTATCTCTTCTTTGCAATCATTTCAATAAATTATGGTTTATTATTATCTCTTCTTTGCAATCATTTTGAAATCTCAAATATCAAATATATATTTTTAATAGTTTTTTCTCCGTTGATAGTTACTAGGCTTAGTGCATCTGAAATACAAATAAATATTAGATCTACACTTTTAATAGTTCTTCTTCTGTTAATGGTTGACAGATTGAATACACTTAAAATACAAATAAATTTTATAAAAACTAAAAGACTTTTAATAGTTTTCAATCCACTAATGGTTAGCAGATTGAGTGCACCTGAAATACAAATAAATTTTGTTAAAACTAAAACAATAGTTTTTTCTTCATTAATGGTTAGCAGATTGATTGCATCTGAAACACAAATAAATCTTATCAAAATTAAAACTTGCAACTTTAAAAACCATAAAATCTTATCAAAACTCAAACTTATAATTTTGAACTATAAGGTGAACACACCTTAAGCATTGTGCGTGTGAGATCTAAGTTTGATTATACATCAAATGTATTCACAGGATTGTTTATTAATCTATCATTCATTGTAAAACATAACTAATAATATTGTATTTTTGAAACATATAAATTGTAACTGTAAATTTTATTATTATATTTATGAAGATTATTATTCCTTCTAATGTGAGACTTTCACTTATACATTTATATAAAAAAAATTATGCATAAACCCAAACCTAAATTATTTATATATATATATATATATATATATATATATATATTACAATGCCTAATTTTTCATTTTTCAATATCGTATGTTTGAGAGAACATAAGTTGCAATTACAAATCTACGATTATATTTTTAAGAAAATTATTTATTATTCTAACAGTATACTTAACTTTTTATATCTATATAATGTATGTGTGATATTATACAAAATATATATAATATCAATTAATATATATATATATATAATATCTTAATATGCCTTTTGTTTTTTGATTTTTTTCTTATTAGAGTAAAGGGTGGTTTGATTTCAATTGAAGTCCTATCTGCCTAAAACACCGTAGTTGCTTTCATCTTCCCAATTCCTGGGTTCTTCTACTGAGAACAAGTTCTTGTTGTTTTTGTATTATCTGCTGTAGATTCTTTGCCGTGGAAGTTCTTTCTCAATTGAAAAATTTTCTCTCTATTAAGGGTATGTGGCAGTCACACTAATTCTATCGAGAGAGAGAAAAAAAAAAAAAAAAAAGGGCAAAAAATCATGGCAAATTCTCACGGAAATTCTCACTCGGAAGCAGCAAAATTGGAACAAATTATCACTGAATTCTACGCCAAAAGCCTTCAGATAGTACTCGAATCGAGGTCTCCGTACATGTCCTCTCGCAACTATAGCGGTGAACAGGTTGTATCATCACCATCATCGTCCTCCTCGTCTTCGTCCAGTGTGAGGCCGAGGGACAAATGGTTCAATTTGGCACTTCGTGAATGCCCTGCAGCTCTAGAGAACATTGATCTCTGGCGCCAGAGCAATCTCGAACCGATGGTCGTCGATGTGATCCTGGTTCAGAGCCCGCTTGATTCCGACCAGGTGAATTTTTCCCTCAAAAAAGATGTTTTTAGAAATTTGACCATGAAAGAACGAGACCCATTTTGTTCAAATTCTGATCAAGAAGAGTTTGGGTGCGAGGGAAAGAGTGAGAAGATTATAGAGAGGTGGGTAGTTCAGTATGATAGTAGAAAGGTTAGAGATTGTAGTTCTTCTGGGAGTAGAAGATCGAGCAATAGTAGTTTGCATATGTTTTACAAGAAATCTATATTGCTTTTGAGGTCTTTGTATGTCACTGTTAGGCTTTTACCTGCATATAAAGTTTATCGTGAGCTTACTTCGTCTGGGAAAATACTGCCATTTAGTCTTGCCCATCGTGTTTCTTCATTTGTTGAGCCAATTACTCGTAGAGAAGAAGCAGAATTGCAGAGATTTGGGTTCACTCCTGTGGATACCCCATGTGGGAGGCTTTGCCTTTCAGTGTTGTATTGTCCATCAGTGTCAGATATAAGCTCTGAATCATCGACACCAATATCCCCACAAGTTATACATGATTATGTCGGGAGCCCATTGGCAGACCCACTTAAAAGGTTCCCATCACTTCCTGTGGCAGGATCAACATCGCATGGCTCTCCATCGTCTTCTCCGTTTGCAAGGCGGCATAGTTGGAGTTTTGACATTTATAGATCCTCACCGCCTTCGGCTTCTTTTTCTCCTTCACCCACTCATTCAGAAGCACATGCTTCGATTTCAAATTCCAGTTCCCGGCGTTTCCCGCCTACATGCTTGCCACCTCACCCGCCTGAAACAACTCTAGTTCATAAGAAAGATACAAGTTTTGATGAGTATTATCCTTCACCTGCATTTTCTCCCTCTCCCTCCCCATCCCCATCACCATCGCCACCAATCCGCATTCCTGTGAGTCATCTGTCAAAGGCTCTTTTACGATCTGAGAGTGCTCCTGTCAACATTCCTGAAGCTAAGTTTGTTAATTCCCCTTCAGTGTCCAACAAGCAAAATGTGCCTCCATCTCCTCCTCTTAAAACTACAATATCCAGTACTTCTAGGACTGATAAAAGTTTGGGTTTGATTCAGACTGGCACAGCTGTTGAGAAGGTACTTTATATGCAGCTGATATTGAAATTTCTCATTTCACCTATGTTAACATACCTATGATGGCTTTTCTTCTCTTCTCTAGTCTTTCTCCCTTGGAAAAGAGGAGAGTAGGCAACATTTGGGGTTGAAGATATCATCCAACAGCTCACTACCAATTTCATTGTCCAGAAGCTCTAGTAGGTCCTTCCCTGATGATTTTGATGATTCTGAGTTTGCTTGTGCATTTGATGTGGATGTTGATGATGTGACAGATCCTGGCAGCAGGTAATTATGTAGCTAAATTATTGGATATTTACTTGTGTTATTACCACTATTTTACGGAAGTCCTTCCTCTTGCTTGCTTTGTGTTAACTTGCTGATTGTAAGATAGATTGAAACTTATTTTTTTCTCTCAAAGAGTTCGTGTTTATAAATGAAGGTTAATTGAGGGGCAAATCATGTTGGTTTACCTACTTTTTGATGTACTCCACTATATTTGCCTGATGCAATGGTTATACATTGTCATTGATGGCTGTGAAGATATTTGCGATATGTAGCACCTGATGATGGAAGACTGCTACAACATAGACTACTTAAGTTTTTGAATAGTTAATTATGATGAAAAGGACATAAAAAGAAAAAGAGAAGCAAATCATAGTTGTTGCAGTCTTATAATTTTAATTTGTGTCCTCTCCATAAATCTATTTAACAGAAACCATAAATTTGAGAATCTAATCCAATAATCTTTAAGTAATAATATGTTTTACAGCAGGGTCCTAAACACATTTTTAATTTCCTTGAATCCAACATCTGCGTCCAGTCATCCAAGGCCAAGCGTAGGGGTTCAAGGAACTAGAATCAGAGAAGGAGTATTAGGGATGGCTCTTGATCAAAGTCAATTTATCTTCCTTTGAGGCAGTGGTGTTAACAATGGATGAGACTCAACCTGCCTAGCTTTAGAAGAATTAGAACTATTATGAATGAGTCTGAATTGTAATAGCTAGAAATTGCACGGGAGCCCAAGGAACTAGAATCAGATTTTTAAAAGTCAAAGCTTTAATCCTCTACCTTTGGTGAGTGGTGTTAACTATGAATGAGACTTAACCTGCCTAGCTTTAGAAGAATTAGAGCTGTTAGGAATTGGTCTGAATTATAATAATTAGAAACGACATGGGAGACAAAGGAAATAGAATCAGAGTTTTAAAATTAATAACCTTTTTATTACCATGGTTTGTCATGTGACAGTAGAGCAGCAATGGATTCAAACCTTACAAGCTTTCTGTTGTTAAAACTGTAGCACCCTTTTCAATATGGAAAAGGAAAAGAGAAGAAAAAGAAGAAAAAATTATAAGCAATGAGAGTTTTGTCATATCTCTGATTACATGTCCAGGAACTGCTATCTGGTTGTTCAGATAAGATAAGTTAAAAGCATGCACACATATAAACACATATATATTGAGATAATTTGATCACCCTTCCCTGAAGTTTGATGTAATTACAGGAAATCCATATTGTTCTTACATTTCATCAACGGGGGATGTAGTTAGTTATAATGTTAAAAGTAGTAAATAATATTGTTACCACATGGTCTCAAGCTATTGATTCATTGCTTACATCTAACCATGTGGTGCTGCAAAAATACCCCAATGGCAAATCTGATACTTAAAGGTTTGGGACTTTATTCTACTTTGCAATTACATTTAGGTTTAATCAGTGCTTCAGTATACTTATAATTATCCCTCCTATCTCTAACTTCAGTCTTCCATTTCTTCTGTTCTATTAAGTTTTCTCTCTCTTTATGTACGGGATTATAACCATTTCGAAACTATCTTGGTGGCTATGTTAACAGCTGTGATATTCCTGTTTTTCTTTAACTGCTACCAAGGTTTTCCAATATCAGAATTTTAGTCAGGATTATGAATGAGTCTTCAAAATTTAATTGTATAGTTTTAAATTCCTGAAATATGTTATCTCAAGTATGGATTGTAATATCTAATTTGTAATGTTGCTTGTGGATAAATAGGTTCTAAGTTCTACACATGTGACTGTACGAGACAGTAAGTATAGAATTGATACAAAAATGAATATTATATTATGAAAAGTTGACAAAGAAGTATATACTATGTGCATTATTGCCATACCTTAGACTTATTCCCTGTGTTTAACTTGCCCATTAGTTATGTTTTAAAACTAACAGAGAAGGCATCCCTTCTAATGGAAGAGAAAAAACAAAAGGAATGTGTGTTATTGCCATAACATATAACTTACTCCCTGCATTAACTTGCCTTTTAGTTTTATTTCGAAACTAACAGAGAAGGCATCCCTTCTAATTTAAGAGATAAAAACAAAAGAATGTGTGTTATTGCCATAACATAGAACCTACTCCCTGCATCTAATTTGCTCTTTAGTTTTATTTCGAAACTAAGAGAGAAGGCATCCTTTCTAATGGAAGAGAAAAAACAGGAGCTGAAGTAAAATTGTAATGGAAGGGAAGTGGCTGATGCAAAGAGAGATAAAATAGAGGATGGATAATTTAGATAGGAACGTGGAGGAGGCAGCACCTGTCTTGGTTTTGCCATGTTGGATTGTTAGCATTGGTAGAGAGGTTGGATTAACTGATTGGAGTTTGCAGCTACAATTTACCTTGCATCAGAAAGAGGAGAGAAGATCTTGATAAGGAATTTAGTTAAGTGCTCTGAAAGTTGTATAGAATTGTCTATATATGGTTTTGAAGTTTGAAAATTTTGGTTTGTTATGTGCAACAACACTTGTAGTTTCTATTACTGACTGTTATGGTTTGTTTGGCAACACATACACACTCATCCTGATGTTTTGTATGTTGATGGATTATGTTGAATAAGATTTTAAGAATGGTAACATGAGCTAATATGTGCAAATGTGTAATGAATGCTGTTTTGCTACTTCCCAGAACTGAGTCGTTTGAGCAAAAGGGTCTTCTATGCGAGCCACTAGAGCCTGGAGGCTTGTTTCCGGTTAGAAAATCCCAAGACGCTGCTGTTGGTGCACTCGTACTAATGCTAAGAAAAGCCGCACCTCTCTGCCAAGATTTCTCCAATTCTGCAAGTCTGTCACAAGTCTCAAATCCTGAAGCATGGAGCGATGGCATTCAAGAGCCCGAGCGGACTTCTGAGGGACCAGTACCAATTCAGCATGTTTCTTCCCCGAGTGTGATGTCTTCGGGGCTTAATGTGCCAAGGACTACAGCTGATGCATTAGAAGAGCTCCAGGGTTACAGGGAGATGAAGAACTTGTTGCTAAAACAAGGTAGTAATTCTCACATATAGCTCATATATGCTTTCAATAGTAGGAACTTGCAGCAAGGTGCTACTGGTTTTGGAAGCCACCAGAGTATTAAAACCTTTTGACATATGGACGTCATTTTGGTTTACAAGTCCTTTGCTTCACTCTATACAGCTCAAGAAATGAATTTTGCCTTTACTGTTTTCTTTTCTTTTGTACATAGTTGTGAATTTGATAAATATACGTAATGTTTATGATTATAATGTGATAGGGTCTGGCATCCATGTATATAATAGTTGCATTCTCTCATGATGTTTATGACTGTAAAGAAAAGTTGGCTTATTAGCTTCAAGATTGTTACATCTCTTAGTGCATTGCTGCAATTGTTATGTATATTCTTATATATATATATATATATATATATATATATATATATATATATATATGCTTATTGTTGTTAGCGTTTGTGGCATCCTTTGATGTAATTCCATATCGGTTGTGAAATTCTTCTTCATACAACACTAATCATTAATTACATATATTGATTTGATTTAAAACCACATTTAAAAATTGATTTAGCAAACAACTTATAAATTACCAAAAATAAAATTAGTTTATTAAGAGATAACGGCAAAACTAGAAAACAATTTTGATTTAAAAAATTTAATATAAAATTAAATAAGTATTGACTTGATGACATTGTACTCCATTTGTCAGTTTATCTGATGAATTTTATGAACCTAGCCAAGATTCAAGGTTTATCTTATATTCTTTCTTGGCGAGGAAGAAACAAAAAGATAAGAAAAGAGAGAAAAAGAAACTAAACGTAAAAAAGACAAAAACAACACCTTTGAGAACTGAGACCCTTTCGTGTGGTAATAGGACGAGGTAAATAAAATTAAAAAATCATGTGTATTAAAAAAATGGATAAGATTGATATAAAAAAAATTTCAATTTATTGATATATATATAAAAAATTATATTTAGTCCTTTTATTTTCACTTTTTATTTTTGAAAAATACGGATCATGTTTTTAAAACTATACTAAAGTTTTTAACATTTTATTTTTGTTTATGCAAGGGTGACTGATAGTGTTGGTGTTTGACTAATTTACTAATTTAATCAACACATCGTTTTTTTTTACATAAGATTTTATTTATATATTTTTTTAAGGATCAAATTTATTTTGATAAAGAAAAACACACACATATAAGAAAAAAATATATACGAGTAATACCACAAATCAAAAATAAAAATAAAAATGGCATTATATTAGTGGTTGATAAAAAATTATACCCTAAATACATGGAAAGTGAACCCACTAATATGTAAGGCCACATTATTTGATACATAAAATTTAGTGTCCTTAATATTTTTGAAAATGTTAAAAAAGTATATTATAATTGTTATTTGGAAAGAAGTACCAAAAAGTTTGACAATAAAATAATAAATAAGTTGTTTTTTATTTTTTGAGGAAAATAAACTTCATTAAATATTAATAAGCATAACATCATTTGGGAGTAAAGGGTGGAGCCACATAGGTCCTTTCTCTAACCAAGTTTCAAAAATATTATCAAGATTTAAACCATACTTAGCTAAATTATAAGCAAAAGCAACAGTATTTGTTTCTCTAGCAGGGAACCAAACAAGTAAACTGAACAAATGCAGTTTAAACAGCTCATCATTAGCATTTTTAAACAACCCATTACCATTATTAGTTTTCTAAACTCTTCTATCCCTATATAGTGACAAATTAATGTTCTAGTAACCAACCAAGTGCTTGGTCCGTCACATTACGTGGTTACAAGAATATTAATAATTTCATTTTTCTATAATTAATTAGTAGGTGGAGGGATTACTTGAATGGTTAAGGAAGCACTAAGGAAGGTTACGAGTAAACAACCAATTAGTACTCAAAAGCTCAACAATTTGCATTTTGACGTTTAGCCAAGGTTAATTGCATGTGTAAGACATGTATGGCAAAGTTGATTAATTTATACTCGTTCTGAAACTACAAATGCTCATAACATATTGCCTGAGAGAGTGCTTTCAGGTAGCTCATAGCTAGTCTCTATAGAGTCCGTCTCAGATCATATCAACCTGATAAATTGGACTCTTACAATAAAATCTCTAATTTCAGCTCTTAATTTTTTCATTTGTGCTGGGGAAAAAAAAAAAAAAAGTGACGAAATCAAGTCTATATGCAAGCAATCAAAGGCTGAAATGAGACCTTACTTTATGTAGATGTGTGCATTGTTGTAGATGGAAATCTAGAAATCTTCAATATTTTAGTTTATAGAAATTAAATATAATCCTATAAAACCATTGTATATAGATCTTTAATCCACTGGACTAGTTTAAACTTTACACACAGGCATTATATATGATTGGTGGGAAGGATTAGTTGAAAAACAAAGAAAGAAGGAGAAAGTAATGAAGAAAGCGAGAGGAAACTTGATTACATTTACTTTTAATATTATTATAATTATTTACTTAATCTAAATTGGTACAATGATAAATATTTATAAGCACAGTGACAAAGGATAAAACGATAATTTAATTAACAATTTTAAAAGAACTTTATTTTCTCTATTGATTAAATTAAAAGGAATTGAAAGAGATTGACTGCCTAAACTACACTATTTTAGCCAATTTATCCCTTGCTTTGTTTTGTTATGTCAGCCAATTTGTCTTAGCAGGCTGTTAATGACTTTGATTAGATGTTAATTGATGTGACACGTTGCAAGTAGAAATGGCACTATCATTGACTCCCATTTATCTAAAAAACTCTTAGGTGCATTTTAATTCTTACTAGCTAATTGATATTTTATATTGGTGGGTTTCTAAATTTACATTGGTTTTTAGGATAATTACAATAAATAAGACAAATTTCTTCCCCTTCCAATTTCAAGAAGTATGCCATTTGGGAGCTCCTTGACTAATATATTATTTTGGACCCCTTTATTTTTAAATCAAGTTTTAATTAAAGTGAGCATTACATGTTTAATTTGATAATTGATGTCTGAAAATTTAATGTTGGTTTCAATGGGGTCCTGTATGTTTTGTTTTTCCAATTGAGGTGCTCAATTTTAATTTTTGTTTCAATGTGGGAAGATAATACATCATAATTTTTTTTTTGGTCAAAATTGAAACTCATATTACAAAACTTGATAGAAAATAGAAGGCCGAAGACTGCAATTAACTTAAAACATTAATAAACAAGATAAGAAATAAGGTTAAATGTAATAAAACTATGTGTTTCAGGAAAGATCTTGTTGAATCGGACAAGAAGGCTTTTTTTTTGGGTGAATAATCGGACAGTAAGTTACTGATTACTGAATAGTGAACTTGCGTGAGAGAGCGAAGTCCTGGGATTGCAGAATTATCATAGTAGACATTCTTCTGTGTATAGTACCATGGTTTAATGAGTGGTCTATTAGATTTACTCCAACAACAACCAATTAATAAAGCTGCGGACTGCATTGCTGGTCCAGCTATTAGGGGTCTATTATTTCTTTAGAATGAGATTCTTTCTTTCCCATGTTGGTACAGTTTCACATTATCAAAATATAATAAAAATGTGATGTATTTAAATCTCGAAAAAACCTCATTTTATAAATTGATTTTGAATTTGAAATAAACTTATAGATTTAATATAATATTAGAGTGGACTGTGTGGAAATGGTTGTGTGAAAAAGAGAATTGCCGAGTGACTCTAGCCTTAGTCTTAATTGGAGGTGCTAGTATAGTACCACATCGTATTATATATTATATATAAGTTTTGGACAAATCTCTTTTTCACACGGCAGTAGAGGGCATTCTAATGTCCATTCTATCCTGTTTTTGCATGTGGAAAGAGAGATGCTTCTTCCTCGCATTAATTTTCTTTTTTTTTTTGACCAAATACGAGTCAATGAAATATATATGTATATGAATATGATTGTGCTAAATGTAACAATGACTTCGGTTCTACTGCATTTAAACAAATCTCTAGAGGCTCTAGTGCCAAGAATAATCTGAACATCGAAGTTTATACTTTGATTTAGCCACAAAAAACAAAAAAGTATCAAACTTTGGTTTGTTCCATTTTGTTTTATGGCAAAAGTTTTGGTTTCTATTTCGATCTCCAAATTATATTAATGTATAAAGAAAGCTAAATATATAAAAGGAAATGAAATCAACTGGTTGGTCAGACCAATCGTCATCCATGTGTCTTGCATTAAGCATATTCGGTTTTTCTTCAGTTTTAGTACGTTAATTTTGTATATTATGAGCTCATGGTTATAATAATCTTGATATTTATCCAAATGCAGCGTCAAATGTTCTTCTACATATGGAGAATTAGGTTGCATTAACTAATCAATTTAAATATAGAAGCCTTCCAAAAAAAAAAGAGAAATTAAACATATATATAGTTCTATCTTCAGGACTTAAAGAAAAGAAATCAAGTTTTTCAGTTGGCAATTTTATGGGTTTTAATTTCAGCGTGTACAATAATATTTTCTTTACTTCCTTTTTTATTGAACAGAATTGTTATGCAAGTCAATTTTCTAAGTTAAAATTAAGCTATCCTCTAATAGACAATGTGCACACTGTCTGCATAAACATCGAAAATTGTTCTCTAATTTTGAAAACAAACTAAAAATACTCTTCAAATATACAATTTTAATTGTGTTTGCAAAACCTAACTCTTTTTTTATCTGTTATTATTATTATTTTTATTTTAAACCAACAATGTCCATTCTATTCCTATTTATAATTTTATATATACTTTGAAAGTTTGGTTGGTGGTACTAATATATAAGTAAGACCCTTTAGGTCATATACACTTATGCAAGCCTTGTTAGCTCTTGTATCCCAGAAAATCCAATGGAATATGATAATCAATTAGTTGATCATCACCCTTTGAATTCCAGCTACATTTATGAACTCCATGAACGTAGCTCTGAAACTTCAGTTCCTTTCCTAATAGGAGAAGCATTCAGCAGCCCAAACAATGTAGTCAAAGATGGACTGGTCTTGGCTGATGATTACATGGAAAGATTGCTTCAAGTAGAGTCACAGCTGATGATGGACATGGAGACAACCAATGATGAGGAAGACATAATTGGTCTGGATCTTAGTCTCGTAGACGTCGAATTCAGTCATATTTTGAATCAAGAAACTGAAGAAAATGAGCAGCTTGTTCAGAATGAAATTCAAGCAGAGTTGATGATGGAGGAGAGTAGCTTGGTCGATCTCTTATTGGCAGGAGCTGAAGCTGTTGAAGCACAAAGCTGGCCTCTTGCTTCCAACATAATCGCCAAGCTTAACAAGTCCCTCGTGGGTGTTGATCATGGCGAAAATGGAGATAATTCATTGTATAGGTTGGCTTTGTATTTCACTCAAGGCCTTCATTATAAGAGCATCGACGCTTCCGAAATGCTTCATCATCATCAGCCTGTTTGTGTACGTAGAAATTCCATGTCTGCATTTCAGATGCTCCAAGAACTTTCTCCTTATGTGAAATTTGCACATTTCACAGCCAACCAAGCAATACTTGAGGCCACACAAGGTGGTGATCATTATGAGGATGAGGTTCATGTCATTGACTTTGACATCATGGAGGGAATCCAATGGCCACCATTGATGGTAGACCTTGCATTGAGGAAACGTGCTTCTCTTAGATTAACGGCCATGATATGGGATCAACAAAATGAAGTTATTGTTCATCAAACAGGAAGAAGACTAAAAGAGTTTGCTGACTCTATCAGCTTACCCTTCGTTTTTCATCAGATGGTGGTGATTAAACAAGAAGATTTTGAAAAAATCAATGTGGGTCAACATCACACACTGATAGTCAACTGCATGATCCACCAACTTCACATGCCCCACAAAAGCTTCTCATTGGTTAAGACTTTCTTGGATGGAATAATTATGAGCAAATTATCACCAAAGATTATTGTCATGGTGGAAGATGAGCTATATAACTTCTCTAGAATTCCATCCATGTCCTTTGTAGAGTTTTTCTGTGAGGCAATCCACCATTACACAGCATTTTCTGACTCACTTGTAAGTAGTTTTAGTAGTGGAGGCTACAAAATGTGTTTGAAAATGATAGAACAGGAGATTTTGGGAGTTGGGATCTTGGACAGTTTGAGACAATTTCCATGTGAGGAGGAGGAGAGAATATTGTGGGTTAATGATGGGTTTGCTAATTCCTTGAAGGGCAGCTTTGAGCCAATACCTATGAGTTCCAATAATATTTCTCAAGCCAAGTTCTTGGTGAGCTTGTTTAGTGGGGGGTATTGGGTGCAACATGACAAGTGCAGGTTGGCTTTGTGCTGGAAATCGAGGCCTTTAACAACAGCTTCCATTTGGGTGCCAACAATCAGATCATGAAGGTCAGCAAGGTCAAACCCAATTGTGCACTCTTTTCTCCAAACTTATTTACGAAGGGTGTTTACTATTATTATTATTAGTGATTTTAATACATTTATTAGGTAATAGAATTTTTTTTTTTTTATCTTGTATATATAATCGAGTCATTGTAGAAGTGAAGTGGATTTTTATCATTAAAATATGGGTTGAATTGACAAGTGCAGGTTGGGGCTTTCAAATTAAGTTGATGTTTGTGGATGTTTACACGTAAAGATTTAAAGAAGTTAATTTTAAACTGAATAACAATTAGAAAGATATTGAAATTTCCAACAAATTGGGTCAGCTAGCAAAGCTTAATCGATCTCTGCCAGTGATCATATTGAAAATAAGTAGATAATATGCGTTGGGGATATTACTGGCCATGCATGACCATTGACCAACCAATCACTGATAGCACGCATGCAGTATACTACATCAGCATGCCACCTATCAAACAACAAATTTACTAAAAATATTGGGTGGACATATATACTAGATCAGGACGCAGGAGAGCGGCCTAATTTTGAACTTTATATGAGGCTCTGTCTATAGACAGTGATTCGCCAATAAGTGTGTTTTTATTCTTTTTTATTTTCTTTTGAACATCTTTATGTCAGAGAATAATTTCTTTGTTTTTCCATTCATGGAATATACACAAGTGATGAAGCCAAAAGATTTATGGAAAAAGCACTAAAACCCAATTAACAAGAGTAGCAGCTGTGGCACCCTTCCAGGCCTGCTTTAACTCCACCCACATTGCTAGCACGCTTGCTGGCCCTGCTGTGCCAACCATTGATTTTGTGATGCAAAACAATGTGGTTTGGAGGGTGTTTGGAGCTAATTCCATGGTGCAATTTGCCAAGGATGTCTTGTGTCTTGAATTCATTTGTTAGTAAAAGGGAATGATTTTCCAATAAGGTCTTCCATTGCCATTGGAGGACATCAGTTGGAAGACAATCTTCTTCAGTTTGATTTGTCTAATAAGAGGGTTGGATTCACCTCTTCACTGCTATCCAAACAAAGTAGCTGCTCCAACTTCGGGTTTACAGCTACGATTGATTAAAAGGGCAGATTTGCATGAAGTCAACAAAGCTTGGTTTTTTTCAAATTAATATCCCTATTGGTGAAGCTGCAACTACAATATTAATCTCAAAGTTTTATTTTTTTGTTTGAGATTTCAAATGATCTGATTTGAATAATGACTATCTCCGGAAAAATGGATCATGTTATTTAATTCTTTGTTTCCTCTCTTATAAGGATCAATTGCCCTTTTAAGTAATAAATTGTGCCATTGTGTTTCACTTAATTTGATGATATAATTCATAGATGTGTAGTATTTGTTAGAATTGATAAATTTAGTTTATTTTTTTAGTTTTGCTTAAAAGTGGTTCTAATTGAACACAATAACTATATGTATTAACCTATATAATGAGAAAATTACTTCTCAATTTGATTCTGCCTATATATATGACTTTACCCATTTCTCTATTTTTATAAAAAAAATTAAAAATAAAATCATCGTGCGTATTTTTACAATTTTTAAATAAAAGTAGCAGTAATTCAAAGTTTTTTTTTTTTTGGTAAATGGAAATTGCATTCAACCAGGAAAGGAGAACACACAAAACCTCCGAACGAGGATTACAAAGCGTAACACCGCTCGCTAAGATCTTTTCTAACACCACAAAAGGAAGTTCCCCTATTGAAAACTCATCCAAAGAAAAAGAAACATTATTACTAAGAGAGAACTTAACTAAACTATCAGCTGCCATATTTGTTTCCCTCGGTGACCATTCTAGCTTCCATCCTGCATGCGAGATCCTTCTTCTGATAGTTACCAGCCTCTCAAACGTTTTCCAGCTTGTCGGTTCTGAATCTGCTTGCACATCTTCCACCACATTCTTGGCATCCACCTCAAAAACAATGTTCCTCCAGCCGCATCTTTCTGCATAATCTGAGGCCCACTCCAAAGCTAATACTTCTGCTTCATAAGCCGAACCACAATCACTTTCCACCACTCTCGAAGAAGCAAAAATTGCCTTTCCCTCTTCATTTCTAATAATAAACGCAGCAGCTGATTGATGAAGTTTGAAAGATGCGTCTACATTGATTTTTAACCAGTTCTTTGGAGGCGGCTTCCATATGAATGTATCATATGAGCTCCCCTCTCCCCCTTTAGCCATCTTCCCCCTGAATTCTTCCACTGCCAATGAAAACTCTCTGATCGCTGCTTCCACTTTAAAGGACCCTGTGAACTGGATTTCATTCCTAAATCTCCACACTTTATAGAAAAGCAAGGCAAGGAAAATAGTCAAATCACTTTTAGTCAACCCCTCTGTTAGCATGATTGTCGAAGGATTTAAGCAATCTTCAATTAACTGCATCATCGTTCCACTACCCCACTTATCTAACCTGCAACCCCACGCACTACCAAAAGCAATGCATCTCACCAAGCTGCACTCTTTGAAAAGATGCAATCCTGTTTCAAGCTTCGAATTACAGCAGACACAACCCTTTTCACCCCACTTTGTCCGCTGCCATATTAGCTCCTTTGTCGGAATAACATTAGCAGCCATCCTCCACAAATGCATCTTCTGTCGCTCATGAATCTTACTTTTCCATATAGCCTCCCAAATGAGGTTTTTCTCCTCATTTAACCGCACACTTATTCCTTTAAGATAGCAGTTTTTAACTGAAAAAATACCTCGCTCATTCCCTATCCATAGAAGTTTGTCAGCACTCCTGTCTTGAGGGAAATCCATTTGGAGAACCTTCTCCACCACACCTTCCTCGCATATTTCATTTAAAAGAGATTGATTCCAATCCGTACCATTTCTCAACCTAAGAGAACTCACACTATTCCAAAAGGAAACATCCACTCCCATTTTTGGCTTTAGAACAAAACCTGGAATCCACGGAATCCATGGGTCTTTCAATGGGTTTATCGAGGTACCGTCTCCAATTTTAAAGCACGCCCCTTTTGCCAGTAACTTTTGGGTATTAACAATGCTTTTCCAGACAAAAGATTCCCCTCCTTTTAGCTCATACTCAAAAAACGATTTGTGCTTAAGATACCGCGCCCTCATAATATCAGTCCATAAATTTCGGCCCCCTTTTGCTACCGACCAAGCCAGCTTCGCTAGCATAGCTGAATTAATTTCCTTAAATCTCCTAAATCCCAACCCTCCACGGTCTTTCGGAGAACAAATATCAACCCACGCCTTCAGTATCAACGATCTGTTCTTCCCTGGTTTAGTACCCAACCAAAAATGGCGAACCAGAACATCAAGCTCCTTGCAAACTTCTAAAGGTATTCTAAAAGTCGACATAGAATAAAGCGGAATGGCTTGAGCCACTGTTCGAATCAAAGTAGCCTTCCCGGCTTTGGATAATAATTGACTTTGCCACCCTTCTAGCCTTGCCCTAAGCCGATCTTTAAGCTTTGTAAACTCTCTCGACTTCTTTCTCCCAAAAATTAAGGTATTCCCTAAATAAATCGAATTTGTTGTCATCTCTTTGAAACCAAGAATTGACTTAATCTCTTGCTTTGTTCTTCTGTCAGTGTTGTTTGAGAACATAATTTGGGATTTCTCCTCATTAGGAAGTTGCCCAGACCATTTGCCATACACCTCCAACACCTTCTTCAAGACTTGAGCCTCTTCCCTATTAGCCCTACACGCCACCAGCATGTCGTCCGCATAAAGAAAGTGTGAAATTGGCGGTGCTTCCCTGCTAACTCTTATACCATTAAATTGCCCTTCCGCTTCCTTAACTGCCATTAATCTAGAGAAAACTTCTCCACACATAATAAACAGAAAAGGGGACAGAGAGTCCCCTTACCTTAGGCCCCTTGAAGGACTAAAACTTCCACTCAAACTACCATTGATAAGCAGGTCAAACAAAGTTGATATTGAGTAAAAATATCTTTATTATTGTAAATATCAAAGTAGTGAAAAGTGATTTTGGATTTTTATATTTGGAATAAATGATTTTAATTGATTTTGGGCTTGGATTTGTTTTTTTTGGGTTAAAGCCCATAACCGAAATTGGAAATGATTTTAAATAAAACGAAAAATAAAAAATAAAAAAATAACTCGAAACATTCCAGGTGTAGTTGGCCTAGGCTGGCAACAAAAGAACAAAGATTACACATTCTCAACCAGAAGCAAAGATTGTTACAGAGTATTGTAGATGGTGGTGGAGGTAGAAGAAAGGAAAATGGAAGCTGAAAACGCTTTCAATCTCTCGGAACCTATCACAGTGGGAGATTACATTCTCAAATCAAAGATTGGACAAGGGTCTTTCTCCACAGTTTGGAAGGCCGAGCACAGGTTCAATGGCCAACAAGTGGCAGTGAAGCAGGTCTACCTTTCCAAGCTCAATAGACACCTCAAGAACTGCTTGAACTGTGAGCTCACCTTCTTGTCCTCCGTCAATCACCCCAACATTATTCGACTCTTCGATGTCTTCCAGGTTTGTCTTTCTTTATTTCATCGTCTTTACTTCAACTTCTTCAATTTTCTCGAGTGCCCATTTGCTTAGTTTCTCTGAAACTTAGCTTTACTGTTGGAAGTTTAAGGGTTCTCTTGGATTTGTTGATTTGATGTTGGTTTGGTTTAGCAAGTATCGAGATTTGTGTGTGTTTATTTTCTGGTGATTCGTATTGCATATATGTTGAAAGAGAACTACGTTTTAATGGTTTTTCCTGGAAATTTTGTGAAATTCCTTAATTCCATCTTCTTGGGAACAAGAGTGTAATATAATTGTGTTTTATCTTCAACATGTTCTAGACCTGTCTTTTTTAATTTCGCAGTTTATATTTGATTAATCATCAAATTCAAGATTATCTAAAGTTGTGAATTTTCCTAAGTTATGATGGATGGTGATATTTATGGAGAATTATCTGAAGTTGCTCTTAGGATTAAGGAGGTATTTTTTAAAAGAAATAAATTCTGTGTTCCCCCATCGGCCTAGTATTGTCTTTTGTTTTGATCCGGAAATATAGATGCCATACGAATTTTAGATTTTTAACTGGGTTTAGGGTTTAGGGTTTAGGTTTAGATTTATGCCTCCACAGTGCATGGCCCCAACCTTCTTAACGATTTCTTCCTTTTCAGCAATTTTCTCACCTTTTTACTGGAATAAATCCGGGAAGAATTTCACCGAAATCCACACCCTACCTATAAAAAATTACTCTTTCAAGTTTCATGTATTGCCCCTTAGTAAGAGCCCAAGTGTATGGATGCTGTCAGAAGGAAGGACTGGATATGATTTGGGAAGTTTTCCTCCCAGCTTGTGGAGAAATGGATGCAAACGGAAAAGCTACTCTGCTTATTGTTTTAGAACTTAAAACTTAGTTATTCACAAATTCACTGAAGTTGATTATGTTTTCCAATTTGGTTCATGAAAATGAAGGCTAATAGTCCTCATCCTCCGGAAATAAGTTGCATCTTCCTGGTCCTGGAATTTTGTGCTGGTGGAAACCTGGCTTCTTATATCAATCAGCATGGGAGAGTTGAAGAACAAATTGTTAGAAGAATTATGCAGCAGCTTGGTAGCTCTGTATTTGGATTGTTCTTCATATATGTATTTCTGCTACCACATTTATTCATTCAAACTTTTTAATGCAGGTGCTGGTTTGGAAATACTGCATTCTCACCACATCATTCACAGAGATTTAAAACCAGAGGTAAAGGATGCACGGGCTATAACATTGTTCTTAGCCTCTACTTGATTTCAAACCACTGACTTCAGAGTACCAGAATGAATCCTTATCAAATTTTAATCAGGCCGAATTTGAAACCAGAATAAATCTTTTGAAAACCCTAATTGTACGTTCTAATGTTTCCAAATAACTGACTTCACCAGGACTTGACCAATGGACCTGAATATTTAAACCAAAAACTTATATAAACTATCTGGATCTGCTAACAAATCTTTAATCGTTCCCTTGCAGCTAGGCAAATTCCAATATCAGTACTATCAGGCAACTGAAAGGAATTACTTTTAAACTGGCACGTTGCTTCATGATGTGACCTTACAATGAGTTTAAACCAAAAAATTATTAGAACTCGTTAATTTATGCATGTTTGCTTCGTACTGTCTATTTTCAAAAGCAATGTTTTATTAACCATAACTTCTTCAAATTGGTTAACATCTTTGTTTTATTTGTTGTGCAGAATATTCTATTATCTGGCTCTGAGGATGATATGTTACTAAAAATAGCTGATTTCGGTCTCTCACGGTAGGTTCTAGTGGACGATAATTAGTGTGGAAGTCCTACTGATTTACTATTCTTTTTTCAAGAAAGTTATGTTAGATTTCGAATACTAAAACCTTATCATTACAATTCTTGTCTTTTGTTCTGCATTGAAACAGGAGTGTACCTCCAGGTGATTATGCTGAGACAGTTTGTGGTTCCCCATTATACATGGCTCCAGAAGTTCTTCAATTCCAAAGATATGATGAAAAGGTGAGTTCTTTATGCTAAAATGTGAGTGTGATTGTCTGCTTAGCAGTCAGGATGCGATGTAAATCTTTCCCATAGGTTGACATGTGGAGTGTTGGTGCAATTCTTTTTGAGCTTCTTAATGGCTACCCACCTTTTCATGGTAGGACTAATGTTCAGGTAGTAACTACTTCCTTACTCTTAAGAGGAACCTATAGATGAGCAAGTTCCAGTAATAGTAATATTTTTTCCCCCTTTTTTTATTTTAATTTTTCCAGATACTAAAGAACATAAAGTCAAGCGCATGTCTTCCGTTTTCTCAATGTATCGTTTCTGCATTGAATCCGAATTGTCTTGATTTGTGTTTAAACCTGCTCGCTTTTAATCCAGGTCGAACATGTTGTCTTATGAACTTCATATATTATTGTTGAAGAGCATCTTAGGAAAAAAAGAAAGCAATTCAGTCATGTTCTTTGGTGCATCTTTATATTCTCCGCTTACAGTTAGAGATTATGCATTGTTTCAGGGCAACGCCTGTCCTTCAATGAATTTTATAGTCACAAATTTTTGAGTTGAAAAGGTTGGGGATTTGAAAGCTATGGGAAATCAAATGCCACATAGTCTGCCTTGAAGTAAGACTCCTCTCAGGATTAGCTGGACACTGACATTCTCAGAACCATTGTGAAACTAAGAGGAAACTAAAAAAGTGCCTGTTTCAACTGCCTTTCTTTATATGTTTATCTCATGGAGTTTTAAGGCCAGATCTAGAAGATGGTCTTGGAGTTCTGTTGAAACGAGATAAGAGTACTGATGACCGAAATTCATAGTGACCAGTCGAATGTATGTACTTATTTCTCTGTTTCATGCAATTCTATGTTGAACATATTTTCATAAACATCATCTTGCCATTGTAAGGAAAGAAAAGTACTCTATCTTAAGTTTTCCTACCACAGTATATGCGAATAATTTTTGTTTAAGCATTTCTTGCTGAATAGGAAAAATGACTAGTATGGTTCATCTTTTGTGTAATTGATAAGTTGATTCTGATTTCTAGCTCTTTTATCTTGTATTATTTTAAGGGACATAATTAAACATGTTCGAATTTGTAGACAAGGAACTTGGAATTTATATAAACATGTATGTATGTATGTATGTATGTATGTATTGAAATAGTAAGATACAAAATGGATGAAAGTTGGCAGACATTGGTGGAGACAACTCTTTAAATTGACTTGAAAAACCAGTGTGTAGTCAACACGTCATTTTTCAATGGACGTGTATTGAGGAGGTTTAGGTGATCTTTGAATTAAAACAAAAATTTATGAAGACTTGCTATTGACTCGGCACGTTCATGTCCCTACACGACGTAGATTACTTTATGAGAAGACTTTCTAAGTCAATAAGAAAGCCATGCATTTATGATTACTTCAGCTACCTCTGGAATTTTGTTTTACAAAGAAATAACTTTGGTACATGCATGTGCCAAGTCACTATCTTCATAATTATTTTCAACAGCTAGCAATGAAGACTGCTTGCCCTGCATAAGACGCTTGAAAAGTAAGCGGAAACATCATTGACGTAAATGATCAAATAATAGACGACCTTACTATCCGATCACATCAGTTTGCAAACAAAATTTCATAAACAAAGTTGGTGTATGTTGCTGTACTCAAAATTTTTAATAAAAAGGTTCAACATATGTAATGTTATTCATAATTTAACCTAATAACAAGCAACATTACAAATGATCGAATCGCACAGAAAAAGAAAAAAGTAGTAGCTGAATTAATATAATTAACATGGGAAATTAAGCACATGCAAGGCTGAGGGGTCTACATGGAAGAAGAAGAAGTGGGACATGGTGGAGAAGCAATATCAGTAATCCCTTCTAACATCAACACCACACTCTTCATTGAAGGACGAAGAACTTGTTCATCTTGAATACACCAGAGTCCCACTTTCGCCATGTTCTCTAATGTCCTTCTCTCCACTTGATCTTCACCAACCACAAGCTTGTGCAGCTCTCTATCACAAAAACACTTATAAACCCATATTGAAAGCACAAGCTCTTCTACATTTGGTACATTAATTTCCAAGTTCCTTCTGCAGCATATAATTTCCAACAGCATTATTCCATAACTGTACACATCTGCCTTCACTGTGATTGGAGCGTTCTTATGCCATTCCGGTGCCAAATACCCTCTTGTCCCTCTGACCCCAGTGAAAGTCCTTGTTTGGTCAGGCATTAACAATTTTGCTAGACCAAAGTCTGAGATCTTAGCCGTCCAGAAATCATCCATCAAAATGTTTTGTGGTTTTACATCACAGTGAATGATGGGGGACTTACACTCTTCATGTAGGTAGTGGATACCTTTTGCAACATCTATAGCAATTCTAACTCTTTCTTCCCAATATGGTCGCTGTGCTTGCTTGAAAAAAAGATCAGCTAGCGAACCATTACTCATGTATTCGTAAACCAGAAGTCTCTTTGAGTCCTCAACACAATAACCTATCAGCCGGACTAAGTTCTTGTGGTTTGTTCTACCAATTGCTCGCATCTCAGCACGAAACTCTCTTTCTCCTTCGTCAATCAATTTCTCAAGTCTCTTCACTGCAACAAGTTTTCTACCTCTGTTTAAAGATCCTCGGTAAACTGCTCCAAATGAACCCCTACCCAACTCTTCTTTGAAACCACTTGTTGCTCTTTTAAGCTCATTGTATGAAAACACCCTCAGAGTAAGGTCCTCATGATCTTGATCAGTCAACAATATTCCAAATTGTCCCTTAATGTCTCTCAACCTTTTGTACCTCAGAACCCGAATTTTAGAAATGTAAAGGCAAGAAATTGCTATTGAAACACACGACAAAATGACCAAACCTAAAGCTAAAACAATGATATGCATCAAATCGTTTTTGCTTGTGATCACCTGCACTCTTGGTGGCATCGTATTCATGCTAGTGATGGGTTCGGTTTCGTTTACGGCTTCATTAGCTGTGTTCTTGCCCACCTTGAAGAAAGCGTCAATCGAGTTTTCATTGCTGCTGCTTGACTGCCTTCTGATATATCTCAAAGGAAGCTTTTGTTTATTACAAACACCTCCTTGGAAAAAAGCTGCCCCACAACTGCAGTCTTCCAAACAAGAATTCTTGCAATCTTCCACGGACATCGATTCGCTACTATATGGATCATCTTCCCATTTCATATTCTCCATTTGATTCAAATCATAAACGGTTATATTCTCTTTCCCATGTATACAACCCACATGAGAATAGTTTCTCAAGCAGCCAAGAGTCTTCTTATTAGAGTCAACAAAATCAGATCCAGGAAGACATAAACAATTGGGTAGGTCATCAAAGAGGGTGCAAAAGCTGTTAAGTCCGCAAAAACCTTTAACTTTACAAGGATCGTTCAAAGCCGACCACACCAAATTAGGTTCTTTGAGCTTCCAGCTAGCAGAACCATTGCTCATGTTAATAGCGTGGGAATACAATCCGAACATTCCATTACCATTAAGCGTTGCTCTGTATACTGTACCGTGTTGGACGGTCTCGCTGTCGTTTGAAGAATATGAGGCTTGCCGATTCACGATTTTGACTGTCTCGTGATCAGTACCATTGATGATAACTAGATTTCCACTAGTTTTGTTTAAGTACAGATAAAAGTTGACGAATATGTTGTTATAAGTATCAGAACTCCAATATGCATCTATAGGTGTGTACTGGTTTAAAGGGTAGAGAACCAGATTGCCATCTGGTTGCATACACAAATGAAACCGTCCTGATGAATGGTCGGTCTCCGATATACTAGAGAGCAGTTGGCCCCCACAACGCAAAACTTGATCTCCAACGATTGTATCAGTAGGATAATCAAAACTCTCCCAGATTCTCTGAGAATTATGATACAGAACAAAATTGCCATCGTCAAGCATGGAAGCAGATGTAGCAGGAAGCAGTGTATCATTAGCTATTAGTTTCGTCTTGTTTCCATGCTCGTCGACCAATAAAAGCGTACCATCATGCTCCAAAGTGAGTGTCGTTGCATTTGAGGCTATTGGAGGATGGTCACGGTTTGCAGTCCACACAACTGTGATTTGGTCAACACCCACTAACCAAACTCCAATGGAAAAGCCGACTTCGCCATTTCCAGCAACTTGATCATAAAATCCAAATTCAAATAGGCCAGAAGGAGAAGGCCATGATCTCCGGTATTTGTCAGAGCTCGGGGAAATTGTGCTGCCCAGGTTTATTATATTTGGATGCTTTTCCTGAGCTGATACACAGAGAAAAGAGAGAGAAAGGAGCAAGAACACAGTTGTTATGGAAGCCATGTTTAGGGATGATGATGATGGAGGAGGAGGTAGAAGTTGGTTATGGGTCATCATGTAACTTGAGAAAGCTTTTGAATTTTCCTTCCATATTAAAATTTAAAGACTGAATCATATGGGTCCCATATTGTTAGATTTCAACTGAAATGTTTCCACAAAGACTTTATAGCGGACCAACCACAGCTGTTGGTCTGGGTCAGCGAAGTCAATGCAATACATACATTACCCAACTACCACTCAAATGGAAATACTATTGTCTTTGTCCCAAAAAAACTAGTGTTCAATGTGCATAAGAAATTGAATATAAATAAATTTAATTTCTAGACTACTAAATTTTCTACGCTATTAATTAATAAGTCACATCATAACATCTTAAAGTCTCTGTGGAAAAAAAAAAATAGAAATTCCAAGAGATGACAGTGGCACAGGTTGCTGGTCATTCCATTGTATTTTTATTTGTAAAAATTATAATTTAAATTTTAATAAATTTTATTATTATTATAGATATATTTAATTTTATTTAATAATATTAAAAATATAGATAAATTATTTTAAACTCCTATTGAATTGTAAAATTAGAATAATAAAAAAATTTTATTCACTAATAAAAATCTAAAGCATATTAAGATTTTTTTTTATTCGAAAAAAAAAATTGTAATCAGGAGAAGATGAATCAAGTCAACCCACAAGCCTATTTAGCTGTAAAGTAGGACCTAAAGACCAAAAATTTTCTTTTGCATAATAAAGACTTGATAACATCACAGCCTACGTCTGATTGCGACCAATCTTTTAGGAGTCATTAGTCTAATGTAAATAACTAAATTATGTCTAAAATTTATTTGTATTATTAATTATTATTTTGTTTACTAAGAAGAACTGAAACAATTCATGTGCTTATAAACCCCAATATTTACAAAAAAAAAAAAAAACACAACTGAGAACCATCTTCCTCCTTCTTGATCATAATCCTTCTCTGTCTCTTTCATGGCTTCTGTACCTTTTCTGCTTGTGTTTTATGTGTTTCTATTCCCCCACGTTAGTGTAAAAGCTGCAACAAAGAATTCCAATAACATTACCGAAGGTTCTTCATTGTCCACCAATGCCAACAACAATTCATGGAGCTCACCTTCTGGTGTTTTTGCCTTTGGTTTCTATCCACAAGGCGACGGCTACGCTGTTGGAATATGGTTGGTTAATCAAACTGGAAGCACAGTTGTTTGGACTGCGAATCGGGACGACCCTCCTGTTTCCTCTAATGCTACCTTGGAGCTAACAAGAGATGGAGTGGTGCTTCATCAAACTGATCAGCAAGGCAAAGAAATATTCATTCCTGCTATGCTTGATAATATTTCAAGCCCTGCTGCAACTTCAGCTGCTATGCTTGATGATGGGAATTTTCAACTCTTAAACGCCTCTCATCATGTTCTCTGGCAGAGCTTCGACTATCCAACTGACACCATACTAGGAGGTCAAATTCTTCTTAGTAGCCATCAGTTGGTATCTAGCAAATCTACTTCAGACCAATCAAGTGGACCATTTTTGCTCGTTATGGAAGTTGATGGAAACCTTGTTTCCTATCCTAACTCCAGACCAAAAATTTCATATTGGTCCTCTGAATCTTCTGGTAATTATAGTGCAGAGCTCAGTCTTAACCATTCGGGTTTTCTCCTTCTACAGGACTCATCCAAAAGACCATTACGCACCTGGTCAAATGGTGATCCTGGCGAAAACAAAACTGTTATCTATCGTGCTACGCTGGATGATGACGGAATTTTTAGATTGTATTCACACAATTTCAGGAGCAACACAAGCTCAAGAGTGAAAGTGATGTGGTCTTCTGTGAAAAATCATTGTGATGTTCTTGGTATTTGTGGTTTGAACGGTTACTGCCAAATGTCTAGCAACGACTGTTTTTGTTACCCTGGCTTTGTTCATATTGACCCCGGTAATAAGTTCTCAGGCTGCTATCAGAATTTCACCCAAGTTAAATGCAGAGACGACGAAGACAACCCAAGGCTGAGGTACAATTTTACTTCTTTTAAAAATATGTCGTGGGCAGATACTCCTTATGCGGTGCCGCCATTAGAGGAAGCAGCTTGTAGGAGCTCTTGCCTGCAAGATTGTAACTGTTGGGCAGTGTTGTATACAAGTACTAGTTGCAGAAAATTTAATTTTCCATTAAGATATGGTAACCAAAACCCTAATATCTCAGCAACTGCTCTCTTTAAGATCGTTTTGGAAAATATTGTTACCCCAAATCAGAGTCGTCCAGTTCCTGAAAATCATGGTCCAATGTCGATTGAGAGCAAGAACAGTACAATTGTTATACTGGCATTAAGTTTGGGTTCTGTTGCATGCTTGTGTTTTCTCTTTGCTATATCCAGTTTCATTGTTTACAAACACCGATACCGTAGGTATGCTAAGCTATTGGAAAATGCACATTTGGGATTAACAGAAGATTTTAGTCTGCAATCATTCTCTTACAATGAGCTTGAGAGAGCAACAAATGGGTTTAACGAGGAGATAGGGAAGGGGACTTTTGGAGCAGTTTATAGAGGCATTTTATCTGAGAGTGGTAACAAAGCTATTGCTGTCAAAAGACTAGAGAAAGTCGTGGAAGAAGGGGTAAGAGAGTTTCGAGCTGAAATGACTACCATTGGGAGAACTCATCACAGAAACTTAGTTCAGTTGCTTGGTTTCTGTATTGAAGGGTCAAAAAAACTTCTTGTTTATGAATTCATGAGCAATGGATCACTCGCAGATCGGCTTTTTAAAGCGGCCTCGCCCCCAACTTGGAGAGCAAGGATGAGATTTGTGTTAGATGTGGCAAGGGGAATCTTCTACCTGCATGAAGAATGTGGAGTACATATCATCCACTGCAATTTGAAACCCCAAAACATACTCTTAGATGACACTTGGACTGCTAAGATTTCTGATTTTGGTTTGGCTAGGCTATTAATGCCCAACCAAGCAAAAGCATCCATGGGACTACAAGGGACATCAATAGGGTACTTGGCTCCTGAATGGCAGAAGAATGCCATGATATCGGTGAAATCTGATATTTACAGTTTCGGTGTTGTGCTTCTGGAAATCATATGTTGCAGAAGAAATATTGACGTTAATGTTTCAACAGCAGATGAGATAACTCTTTCTCAGTGGGTCTATACTTGCTTTAAAGCTGGAGAGTTGTCCAAGCTTGTGAGAGATGACGACGGAGTAGACTTCCCTACGCTAGAAAGAATGATCAAAGTCGGGATGTGGTGCATCCAAGATGATCCGACTTTGCGTCCATTGATGAAGGATGTGATCTTGATGCTTGAAGGTACGTTGGTTATACCTGTACCTCCATCTCCAGAACTTGTCATTGTTCCATGATACGTTGTGAGAAATTTCATATTTGTTAATATGTAATGCCTATGACTATATGGGTTTGGATATGAACTTCCTTACAATGTAAACTAACAAAGATAAATACTTGACTGCCTATTCAGTTGTGTAGACTAGTTTCCTTTAACCGCCAGCATGTGGTATTACTATTGATCTTTCATGCATTCAAGTTTATATTATATATTAGGTGATCAACTAAAATAAATGTGTTTACTTATTCAATCTTGAAAAAAACAAAAATGAAATTAATATAAATACTATACGGGTTTTATAATATATATTTATCCTCAAGTTTTATAATATATATTTATCCTCAAGTTTAAATAACTTTTTACTGCTTAAGCTTTAAAATTTTTTACGAGTCTTAAAATAGCTGGTCCACACCCTTAATAGATCTTTCTTCCTCTGACGTATTAAATAAGACTGAGTACTAAGACAATAGACCTTACCAAAATTCGAACTACAAAACTCATAAGCGAATGTAATATAATATTCAACTTCATTTCCACTGAATCACATCTTCATGTGCATATATAGGAAAAATCTTAGAGCAGGTGCATGTGGTGGACTAAAGTAATCTAATATGTAATTATAGAGGTTTGTGACGTAGTTGGTGAAACATTCAATCCATGCAGTGCAGTCCGTGAAATACGCAATATAGCACTAAGGGTCTTTTTATAATATTTGACCACTATGCATATTGAAAAACAAGAATTTGGAAGAATTTGTATTTCGTAAAAGACGTTTGTTTGTAGAATTAGAATAACAAGACCCCCCGCTTCCCACGTCGTTTACTCCCATTTCTGAATGCAGGGGGATTCCTTTCATATTTACCAAAACAAAACAAAAAATAGAGTTTTTTTTTAAAAAAAAAATTTACACAACGTTGGATGAGGAGATTTAAAGCTTAGGATGGTTTGTTAAACACCTTTGTCAATCCCAACATACGCTCTACTAAATATAAATATATGTGTAGGATTCATATATACATATATATAATTATAAATGGTAATGACTTCTATCATCATGCTTTTTCTACTGGCCACTGAATCAATTATCATTGCAGCTCAACAAAGAGAGTCTAATATAATCCCAGGCTCTTCTCTAACACCCATCACCAACTCCTCATGGTTGTCAAATTCCGGTCTCTATGCCTTTGGATTTTACGACCAAGGCAACGGCTATGCTGTTGGAAGAGGAGTTAAAGAAAGATATAGGGGAACCAACATTCAATATAACAGATTAATATTGCAGCTTCAACGCCGTGTTGAATAAAGAAAACCTGTGAAGACTTCATTGAATTATTCATCTCAATACTACGTACACCAACTACTCAGCTTCTGTTAACCTTCAGAAGCTTGAAACTTCATTTTATTTTATTTTGGTTTCCAGAAACGGACCCGTTGGTGCTTTTGAATTATTAATAGGTTTTATAAATATATAAAAAACTTATCTTATGTTTTGTAATTCATTGTCTTCTTTCAAGGACGCTCAACACATGGTTTTAAATTTTTTTTATCAAAACGTAATCCAATTCTTGTTTTAGCTCAGGCATGTCAGGTCAATCCCCGCTTACTATATCCATAAAAAATGTGTAACTGGAATAAGTTCATCTGCAGCTGGAATGGAGCAAGCAACATTGATTTCAAATTAGGGAGAACATCCGTAGGAAGAATTCAAGTGAACGCAAATGATAATTCTCCAAGCAAGATTCATTTGATCAGATGCTGCTAACCAGGGCCGGTCCTAAGATTTAAGATGCCCTGTGTAAAATTTAAAAATGTGCCCCTTTTATTTTGAAATTTTTTTTATTTATTATTTTTAATTTTTTATACCTCTTAACTTAGAAAAGAAATATTTTTTTAGAAATAAATCTATTACGATATAAATATATACTTATATATATATATATAATCGTCCTAAGTCTTATATTTTGGGAGTGCGGTCAGCATCTTCGGGCGGCCCTGCTACTAACTAACATGACATATACATAAATCAGCTGCAAGCATCACTTAAAAATAAAAAAACATCTCTGTTCATCAGTTGGACTTTGAAGCTTTGTCCAAAGCATCAAAAATACTTTGCAGTGTTGCGTCCTCCACAATCACAACCTTGTCTCTTGATTTACAACCAGATCCAATGGAAACCTGCCTTCTTTTCACCCCTAAAACCTGCTATTCCAGAAGAATAGGAATATGAACTATCCGAATCTAAAACATTAACTCCCCACAATGAAACAAAATAAACAGAGGCAGCAGAGAAGATTAGAAAAGAAAATACGCTAAAGTAATTCACGATGACATAAGTCAGACCCTTGCAAGTTTAGGTCTCAATCAATACCCATTACTTGAAGTAATGACTGGTTTTTCAACTAAAGCCAGTTAAGACACACACACCTCATTGAACTAATTTAAAGAATATTCTATCCTTTTAGTAAGAAAAGTATACAGCAAGGCAAATAAACTCTGCCTATGCGTAACTATAAGCTGAAGTGAAAAATTTCTAAAAGAAAATGGACAAGCACAGATATAAGTCACATCAATCATTTTAAAGACACATAAGTACCAAAAATCAAAAAAGGCGGAAACCAACAAACTACCCAGTGTTTCACTCAGCATGCCATGGCCCTTCTCACCCTCAACTGATCCATACCATGAATTGGAGCCACTGGATCACTCACATTGAAGTACATAACATAGCAAAAGCTAGTACAGATGGAGGATCAAGACTTGCGGAATAAAAATATTTCATTAAGATTCTGAAGACATGGACTTACCATTTTGATTAGAAAACCACTTACATCTCTTTTCTCACACTTTTAGTGTAAAATTTTTTCATATATTTGTAGTCACTAGAACCTTCAGTTTGTAAATTATTTATTGGGTTCAACTGAGATATGTTTGATTTATTGATTTTTTTTTTCTTTCCAGTTGATTATCTAGTTAATTGTGCAGACAGTAAAGGCTAGTATGCCACAAGGACAGAGACTAACAAGTACTCCAATTTGAGTATGTGGTGGTGAATTTATATGTTATTTTTTTTCTGTACCAACTTACAGATTGAACCACCATCACAATGTTAAACTTAAGGAAAATCTGAAATAGTTCTCTTTCAACCCATTTACCTTTTCCTGAGCCCATTGCAGGAGTCTCTTTAATAAATGCAATAGATTACAGGCACAAACTTCTCCCTGTTTAACTCTAAACCTCTAGAGATGATTCCTCATGCAGGCACCAAAATCACATTGAAACCAAGCAAGGTCAAGAGTACAAATTTTTGGATCTCAGGGTATACTGTTTTCTGGTTGGCATACTTGGGTGAGGGGAATATAAACTTCACTATTAGCTAGTTTAGCTATTTTGATAGGTTGAATAAACTATCCTCCGCTTAGATAAATCTGATTACCTGCACATGCAACATATACATTTAACTGCTTCATCTAGCCTGCTTGATGTGACATGTTTGTCATCATCTCTAAAACTGTTACTTTAGACAAACTCAACCAGCAATGCATTCCAACATACTAATGCTTGGTAGCAAACTCCAGATTGAGTTTTTCACATGTAAATCTACAACAGGCATTTTAAAACTTTTATGATATCAACCTGATATCAACCAATTTGGAAGTAACAAACAAACTTGTACCTTCATCACATGCATTCTTAGAAGGCCACAGGTAGAAACCAAGGAGACACTGTCACCCATCAAGGTAATCATTTACATTAGTTTACTGCAACATTTTTTCTTCCTAACTTCTCAAAGTATTATTGTTACAAGAGCATTCTGTTCCACAGGTAGAATTTGTTGTTTTTGTTAAATTTAGAAAACAATAAATAATTAGAGTAGATATAGACTGATTTTAATTGATTTTGGGCTTGGATTTTTTTTTTTGGGTTAAAGCCCATAAACGAAATTGGAAATGATTTTAAATAAAACGAAAAATAAAAAATAAAAAAATAACTCGAAACATTCCAGGTGTAGTTAGCCTAGGCAGGCAACAAAAGAACAATGATTGTTGCAGTGGATAGTAGATGGTGGTGGAGGTAGAAGAAAGGAAAATGGAAGCCGAAAACACTTTCAATCTCTCGGAACCTATCACAGTGGGAGATTACATTCTCAAATCAAGGATTGGACAAGGGTCTTTCTCCACAGTTTGGAAGGCCGAGCACAGGTTCAATGCCCAACGAGTGGCAGTGAAGCAGGTCTACCTTTCCAAGCTCAATAGACACCTCAAGAACTGCTTGAACTGTGAGCTCACCTTCTTGTCCTCCGTCAATCACCCCAACATTATTCAACTCTTCGATGTCTTCCAGGTTTGTCCTTCTTTATCTGATCGTCTCCACTTCAGTTTCTTCAATTTTCTCGAGTGCCCATTTGCTTAGTTTTTCTGAAACTTAGCTTTATTGTTGGAAGTTTAAGGGTTCTCTTGGATTTGTTGATTTGATGGTGGTTTGGTTTAGCAAGTATCGAGATTTGTGTGTGTTTATTTTCTGGTGATTCGTATTGCATATATGTTGAAAGAGAACTACGTTTTAATGGTTTTTCCTGGAAATTTTGTGAAATTCCTTAATTCCATCTTCTTGGGAACAAGAGTGTAATATAATTGTGTTTTATCTTAAACATGTTCTAGACCTGTCTTTTTTAATTTCGCATTTTATATTTGATTAATTTCCTAAGTTATGATGGATGGTGATATTTATGGAGAATTATCTGAAGTTGCTCTTAGGATTAAGGAGGTATTTTTTAAAACAAATAAATTCTGTGTTCCGCCATCGGCCTAGTATTGTCTTTTGTTTTGATCTGGAAATATAGATGCCATACGAATTTTAGATTTTTAACTGGGTTTAGGGTTTAGGGTTTAGGTTTAGATTTATGCCTCCACAGTGCATGGCCCCAACCTTCTTAACGATTTCTTCCTTTTTAGCAATTTTCTCACCTTTTTGCTAGAATAAATCCGGGAAGAATTCCACCAAAGTCCACAGCCTACCTATAAAAAATTATTCTTTCAAGTTTCATGTATTGCCCCTTAGTAAGAGCCCAAGTGTATGGATGCTGTCAGAAGGAAGGACTGGATATGATTTGGGAAGTTTTCCTCCCAGCTTGTGGAGAAATGGATGCAAACGGAAAAGCTACTCTGCTTATTGTTTTAGAACTTAAAACTTAGTTATTCACAAATTCACTGAAGTTGATTATGTTTTCCAATTTGGTTCATGAAAATGAAGGCTAATAGTCCTCATCCTCCGGAAATAAGTTGCATCTTCCTGGTCCTGGAATTTTGTGCTGGTGGAAACCTGGCTTCTTATATCAATCAGCATGGGAGAGTTGAAGAACAAATTGTTAGAAGAATTATGCAGCAGCTTGGTAGCTCTGTGTTTGGATTGTTCTTCATATATCTATTTCTGCTACCACATTTATTCATTCAAACTTTTTAATGCAGGTGCTGGTTTGGAAATACTGCATTCTCACCACATCATTCACAGAGATTTAAAACCAGAGGTAAAGGATGCACGGGCTATAACATTGTTCTTAGCCTCTACTTGATTTCAAACCACTGACTTCAGAGTACCAGAATGAATCCTTATGAAATTTTAATCAGGCTGAATTTGAAACCAGAATAAATCTTTTGAAAACCCTAATTGTACGTTCTAATGTTTCCAAATAACTGACTTCACCAGGACTACACCAATGGACCTGAATATTTAAACCAAAAACTTATATAAACTATCTGGATCTGCTAACAAATCTTTAATCGTTTTACCCTTGCAGCTAGGCAAATTCCAATATCAGTACTATCAGGCAACTGAAAGGAATTACTTTTAAACTGGCACGTTGCTTCATGATGTGACCTTACAATGAGTTTAAACCAAAAAATTATTAGAACTCGTTAATTTATGCATGTTTGCTTCGTACTGTCTATTTTCAAAAGCAATGTTTTATTAACCATAACTTCTTCAAATTGGTTAACATCTTTGTTTTATTTGTTGTGCAGAATATTCTATTATCTGGCTCTGAGGATGATATGTTACTAAAAATAGCTGATTTCGGTCTCTCACGGTATATTCTATTATCTGGCTCTGAGGATGATATGTTACTAAAAATAGCTGATTTCGGTCTCTCACGGTAGGTTCTAGTGGACGATAATTAGTGTGGAAGTCCTACTGATTTACTATTCTTTTTTCAAGAAAGTTATGTTAGATTTCAAGCACTAAAACCTTATCATTACAATTCTTGTCTTTTGTTCTGCATTGAAACAGAAGTGTACCTCCAGGTGATTATGCTGAGACAGTTTGTGGTTCCCCATTATACATGGCTCCAGAAGTTCTTCAATTCCAAAGATATGATGAAAAGGTGAGTTCTTTATGCTAAAATGTGAGTGTGATTGTCTGCTTATCAGTCAGGATGCGATGTAAATCTTTCCCATAGGTTGACATGTGGAGCATTGGTGCAATTCTTTTTGAGCTTCTTAATGGCTACCCACCTTTTCATGGTAGGACTAATGTTCAGGTAGTAACTACTTCCTTACTCTTAAGAGGAACCTATAGATGAGCAAGTTCCAGTAATAGTAATATTTTTACCCCCTTTTTTTTTATTTTAATTTTTCCAGATACTAAAGAACATAAAGTCAAGCGCATGTCTTCCGTTTTCTCAACGTATCCTTTCTGCATTGAATCCGAATTGTCTTGATATGTGTTTAAACCTGCTCTCTTTTAATCCAGGTCGAACATGTTGTCTTATGAACTTCATATATTATTGTTGAAGAGCATCTTAGGAAAAAAAGAAAGCAATTCAGTCATGTTCTTTGGTGCATCTTTATATTCTCCGCTTACAGTTAGAGATTATGCATTGTTTCAGGGCAACGCCTGTCCTTCAATGAATTTTATAGTCACAAATTTTTGAGTTGAAAAGGTTGGGGATTTGAAAGCTATGGGAAATCAAATGCCACATAGTCTGCCTTGAAGTAAGACTCCTCTCAGGATTAGCTGGACACCGACATTCTCAGAACCATTGTGAAACTAAGAGGAAACTAAAAAAGTGCCTGTTTCAACTGCCTTTCTTTGTATGTTTATCTCATGGAGTTTTAAGACCAGATCTAGAAGATGGTCTTGGAGTTCTGTTGAAATGAGATAAGAGTACTGATGGGCGAAATTCATAGTGACCGGTCGAATGTATGTACTTGTTTCTCTGTTTCATGCAATTCTATGTTGAACATATTTTCATAAACATCATCTTGCCATTTTAAGGAAAGAAAAGTACTCTGTCTTAAGTTTTCCTACCAAAGTATATGCGAATAATTTTTGTTTGAGCATTTCTTGCTGGATAGGAAAAATGACTACTATGGTTCATCCTTTGTGTAATTGATAAGTTGATTCTGATTTCTAGCTCTTTTATATTGTATTATTTGAAGGGACATAATTAAACATGTTCGAATTTGTAGACAAGGAACATGGAATTTATATAAACATGTATGTATGTATGTATATATTGAAATAGTAAGATACAAAGTGGATGAAAGTTGGCAGACATTGGATAAATTCCATGTTCCAATGTTTTGTGGTTTTACGTCACAGTGAATGATGGGGGACTTACACTCTTCATGTAGGTAGTGGATACCTTTTGCAACATCTATAGCAATTCTAACTCTTTCTTCCCAATATGGTCGCTTGGCTTGCTTGAAAAGAAGATCAGCTAGCGAACCATTACTCATGTATTCGTAAACCAAAAGTCTCTTTGAGTCCTCAACACAATAACCTATCAACCGGACTAAGTTCTTGTGGTTTGTTCTACCAATTGCTCGCATCTCAGCACGAAACTCTCTTTCACCTTCGTCAATCAATTTCTCAAGTCTCTTCACTGCAACAAGTTTTCTACCTTTGTTTAAAGATCCTCGGTAAACTGCTCCAAATGAACCCCTACCCAACTCTTCTTTGAAACCACTTGTTGCTCTTTTATATATTGAAATAGTAAGATACAAAATGGATGTAAGTTGGCAGACATTGGCGGACACAACTCTTTAAATTGACTTGAAAAACCAGTGTGTAGTCAACACGTCATTTTCAATGGACGTGTATTCAGGTGAGGTTTAGTTGATCTTTGAATTAAAACAAAAATTTATGAAGATTTGCTATTGACTCGGCACGTTCATGTCCCTACACGACGTAGATTACTTTATGAGAAGACTTTGTAAGTCACTAATAAAGCCATGCATTTATGATAACTTCATCTACCTCTGGAATTTTGTTCAAGTACAAAGAAATAATTTTGGTACATGCATGCGCCAAGTCGCTATCTTCAGGAGTTTTTCAACAACTGCCAATAAAGACTCATTGCCCTGCATAACACGCTTGAAAAGTAGGCGGAAATATCATTGACGTAAATGATCAAATAATAAACTACCTTTTACGGTAAACAATGAACTAATTACCTTTTACGTAAACCTTTCAGAATTTCATGTACCTTTTTATACTTTGTTTTGTATCAAAAGGATAAGTACTAGACATCAACTTAATTTACCAATTTAGCTCACCAATTTTATTGCCTTTCACTGGGCCGGCTCACTTATCTCTCATTCGTTCTTTTTTGTTTTGTTTTGTTTTATATATATATATAAATTATGAACTACTAATACACTATCTGATCACATCAGTTTACAAACAAAATTTCATAAACAAAGTTGGTGTATGTTGCTGTACTCAAAATTTATAATAAAAGGTTCAACATATGTAATGTTATTCATAATTTAACCTAATAACAAGCAATATTACAAACGATCGAATCGCACAGAAAAAGAAAAAGTAGTAGCTGAATTAATATAATTAACAAGGGAAATTAAGCACATGCAAGGCCGAGAGGTTTACATGGAAGATGAAGAAGTAGGACATGGTGGAGAAGCAATATCAGTAATCCCTTCTAACATCAACACCACACTCTTCATTGAAGGACGAAGAACTTGTTCATCTTGAATACACCAGAGTCCCACTTTCACCATGTTCTCTAATGTCCTTCTCTCCACTTGATCTTCGCCAACCACAAGCTTGTGCAGCTCTCTATCACAAAACACTTATAAACCCATATTGAAAGCGCAAGCTCTTCTACATTTGGTACGTTAATTTCCAAGTTCCTTCTGCAGCATATAATTTCCAACAGCATTATTCCATAACTATACACATCTGCCTTCACTGTGATTGGGGTGTTCTTATGCCATTCCGGTGCCAAATACCCTCTTGTCCCTCTAACCCCAGTGAAAGTCCTTGTTTGGTCAGGCATTAACAATTTCGCTAGACCAAAGTCTGAGATCTTAGCCCTCCAGAAATCATCCATCAAAATGTTTTGTGGTTTTACATCACAGTGAATGATGGGGGACTTACACTCTTCATGTAGGTAGTGGATACCTTTTGCAACATCTATAGCAATTCTAACTCTTTCTTCCCAATATGGTCGCTTTGCTTGCTTGAAAAGAAGATCAGCTAGCGAACCATTACTCATGTATTCGTAAACCAAAAGTCTCTTTGAGTCCTCAACACAATAACCTATCAACCGGACTAAGTTCTTGTGGTTTGTTCTACCAATTGCTCGCATCTCAGCACGAAACTCTCTTTCACCTTCGTCAATCAATTTCTCAAGTCTCTTCACTGCAACAAGTTTTCTACCTTTGTTTAAAGATCCTCGGTAACTGCTCCAAATGAACCCCTACCCAACTCTTCTTTGAAACCACTTGTTGCTCTTTTAAGCTCATTGTATGAAAACACCCTCAAAGTAAGGTCCTCATGATCTTGATCAGTCAACAATATTCCAAATTGTCCCTTAATGTCTCTCAGCCTTTTGTACCTCAGAACCCGAATTTTAGAAATGTAAAGGCAAGAGATTGCGATTGAAACACACGACAAAATGACCAAACCTAAAGCTAAAACAATGATATGCATCAAATCGTTTTTGCTTGTGATCACCTGCACTCTTGGTGGCATCATATTCATGGTAGTGATGGGTTTGGCTTCGTTTACGGCTTCATTAGTTGTGTTCTTGCCCACCTTGAAGAAAGCGTAAATGGGGTTTTCATTGCTGCCGCTTGACTGCCTTCTGATATATCTCAAAGGAAGCTTTTGTTTATTACAAACACCTCCTTGGAAAAAAGCTGCCCCACAACTGCAGTCTTCCAAACAAGAATTCTTGCAATCTTCCACGGACATCGATTCGGTACTATATGGATGATCTTCCCACTTCATATTCTTCATTTGAATCAAATCATAAACGTTTATATTCTCTTTCCCATGTATACAAACCTCAAGAGAATAGTTTCTCAGCAGCCAAGAGTCTTCTTATTAGAGTCAACAAAATCAGATCCAGGAAGACATAAACAATTGAGTAGGTCATCAAAGAAGGTGCAAAAGCTGTTAAGCCCGCAAAAACCTTTAATTTTACAAGGATCATTCAAAGCCGACCACACCAAGTTAGGTTCTTTGAGCTTCCAGCCACCATAACCATTGCTCATGTCAATAGCGTGGGAATACAATCTGAATATTCCATTAGCATTAATTGTTGCTCTGTATACTGTTCCATGTTGGACGTTCTCGTTGTAGTCTGAAAAATTTGAGTCTTGCTCATTCACGATTTTGACTTTCTCGTGATCACTACCATTGATGATAACTAGATTTCCACTAGTTTTGTTTAGGTACAGGTAAAAGTTGACGAGTATGTTGTAACTAGTATCAGAAGCCCAATATGCATCTATAGGAGTGTACTGGTTTAAAGGGTAGAGAACCAGATTGCCATCTGGTTGCATACACAAATGAAACCGTCCTGATGAATGGTCGGTCTCCGATATACTAGACCCCAGAAAGCAAAACTTGACCTCCAACCATTGTATCAGTAGGATAATCAAAACTCTCCCAGATTCTTTGAGAACTATGATACAGAACAAAATTGCCATCGTCAAGCATGGAAGCAGATGTAGCAGGAGGCAGAGCATCATTAGCTATTAGTTTCGACTTGTTTCCATGTTCGTCGACCAACAAAAGCGTACCATCATGCTCCTAAGTGAGTGTCGTTGCAGTTGAGGCTATTGGAGGATGGTCACGGTTTGCAGTCCACACAACTGTGATTTGGTCAACACCCACTAACCAAACTCCAATGGCAAAGCCGATTTCGTCATTTCCAGCAGCTTGACCATAAAATCCAAATTCAAATGGGCCAGAAGGAGAAGGCCATGATCTCGGGTACTTGTCAGAGCTCGGGGAAATTGTGCTGCCCGGGTTTATTATGGTTGGATGCTTTTGGTGAGCTGATACACAGAGAAAAGAGAGAGAAAGGAGCAAGAACACAGTTTCTATGGAAGCCATGTTTAGGGATGATGGTGATGGAGGAGAAGGTAGAAGCTGGTTATGGGTCACCATGTTACTTGAGAAAGCTTTTGAATTTTCCTTCTATATTAAAGTTTAAAGACTGAATCATATGGGTCCCATATTGTTAGATTTAACTGAAATGTTTCCACAAAGACTTTATAGCGGACCAACCACAGCTGTCCGTCTGGGTCATAAACATCTTAAAGTCTTTGTGGAAAAAAATAAATAGAAAATCCAAGAGATGGTGGTGGCACAAGTTTGTGTCCGGTAGGACCTAAAGACTATAAATTTTCTTTTGCATAATAAAGACTTGATAACATCACAGCCTACGTCTGATTCTGAGAACTGAAACAATTCATGTTCTTAATAAACCCCAATACTTACAAAAAAGGAAAACACAGCTGAGAACCATCTTCCTCCTTCTTGATCGTAATCCTTCTCTGTCTCTGTCATGGCTTCTGTACCTATTCTGCTTGTGTTTTATGTGCTTCTATTCCCTCACGTTAGTCTAAAAGCTGTAACAAAGGATTCAAATAACATTAGTGAAGGTTCTTCATTGTCCACCAATGCCAACAACAATTCATGGAGCTCACCTTCTGGTCTTTTTGCCTTTGGCTTCTATCCACAAGGCGACGGCTACGGCTACAGTGTTGGAATATGGTCGGTTAATCAAACTGGAAGGACAGTTGTTTGGACTGCAAATCGGGACAACCCTCCTGTTTCCTCTAATGCCACCTTGGAGCTAACAAGAAGGGTGGTGCTTCATCAAACTGATCAGCAAGGCAAAGAAATACTCATTACTGATGGTATTTCAAGCCCTGAAGCAACTTCAGCTGCAATGCTTGATGATGGGAATTTTCAACTCTTAAACGCCTCTCATCGTGTTCTCTGGCAGAGCTTCGACTATCCAACTGACACCATACTAGGAGGTCAAATTCTTCTTACAAACCATCAGTTGGTATCTAGCAAATCTACATCAGACCAATCAAGTGGGCGATTTTTGCTCGTTATGCAAGGTGATGGAAACCTTGTTTCCTATCCTGCTAACGTCTCCAGGACAGCAGAAACTTCATATTGGTCCTCTGATTCTTATGGTAGTAATGGTGCAGAGCTCAGTCTTAACCATTCGGGTTTTCTCCTTCTACAAGACTCATCCAAAAGACCATTACGCACCTGGTCAAATGGTGATCCTGGCCAAAACAAAACTGTTATCTATCGTGCTACACTGGATGATGACGGAATTTTTAGATTGTATTCACACAATTTCAGGAGCAACACAAGCCCAAGAGTGAGAGTGATGTGGTCTTCTTTGCAAAATCGTTGTGAAGTTCTTGGTTTTTGTGGTTTGAACAGTTACTGCCAAATGTCTAGCAACAACTCTGACTGTTCATGTTACCCTGGCCTTGTTTCTATTGACCCCGGTAATATGTTATCAGGCTGCTACCAGAATTTCACCCGAGTTAAATGCAGAGACGACGAAGACAACCCAAGGCTGAGGTACAATTTTACTTCTTTTAAAAATATGTCGTGGGCAGATACTCCTTATGCGGTGTCGCCATTAGAGGAAGCAGCTTGTAGGAGCTCTTGCCTGCAAGATTGTAACTGTTGGGCAGTGTCGTATACAAATAATACTTGCAGAAAATATAATTTTCCATTAATATATGGTAAACAAAACCCAAATATCTTAGAAACTGCTCTCTTTAAGATCGTTCCAGTTCCTGAAAATCATGGTACAATGTTGATTGAGAGCAAGAACAATACAATTGTTATGCTGGCATTAAGTTTGGGTTCTGTTGCATGCTTGTGTTTTCTCTTTGCTGTATCCAGTTTCATCGTTTACAAACAACAATACCGTAGGTATGCTAAGCTATTGGAAAATGCACATTTGGGATTAACAGAAGATTTTAGTCTGCATCCATTCTCTTACAATGAGCTTGAGAGAGCAACAAATGGGTTCAACGAGGAGATAGGGAAGGGACTTTTGGAGCAGTTTATAGAGGCATTTTATCTGAGAGGGGAACAAAGCCATTGCTGTCAAAAGACTAGAGAAAGTCGTGGAAGAAGGGGTAAGAGAGTTTCGAGCTGAAATGACTACCATTGGGAGAACTCATCACAGAAACTTAGTTCAGTTGCTAGGTTTCTGTATTGAAGGGTCAAAAAAACTTCTTGTTTATGAATTCATGAGCAACGGATCACTTGCAGATCGCCTTTTTAAAGCGGCCTCGCCCCCAACTTGGAGAGAAAGGATGAGATTTGTGTTAGATGTGGCAAGGGGAATCTTCTACCTACATGAAGAATGTGGAGTACATATCATCCACTGCAATTTGAAACCCCAAAACATACTCTTAGATGACACTTGGACTGCTAAGATTTCTGATTTTGGTTTGGCTAGGCTATTAATGCCCAACCAAGCAAAAGCATCCATGGGACTACAAGGGACATCAATAGGGTACTTTGCTCCTGAATGGCAGAAGAATGCCATGATATCGGTGAAATCTGATATTTACAGTTTCGGTGTTGTGCTTCTGGAAATCTTATGTTGCAGAAGAAATATTGAAGTTAATGTTTCAACAGCAGATGAGATAACTCTTTCTCAGTGGGTCTATACTTGCTTTAAAGCTGGAGAGTTGTCCAAGCTTGTGAGAGATGACGACGGAGTAGACTTCCCTACGCTAGAAAGAATGATCAAAGTCGGGATGTGGTGCATCCAAGATGATCCGACTTTGCGTCCATTGATGAAGGATGTGATCTTGATGCTTGAAGGTACGTTGGTTATACCTGTACCTCCATCTCCAGAACTTGTCATTGTTCCATGATACGTTGTGAGAAATTTCATATTTGTTAATATGTAATGCCTATGACTATATGGGTTTGGATATGAACTTCCTTACAATGTAAACTAACAAAGATAAATACTTGACTGCCTATTCAGTTGTGTAGACTAGTTTCCTTTAATCGCCACCATGTGGTATTACTATTGATCTCGCATGCATTCAAGTTTATATTATATATTAGGTGATCAACAAAAATAAATGTGTTTACTTATTCAATCTTGAAAAAAAACGAAAATGAAATTAATATAATAATATACGGGTTTAATAATATATATGTATCCTCAAGTTTAAATAACTTTTTAATGTAAGTGTAATATTTAGAGAATATATTATAATATGAATTGTAATACACTTAACTAATAATTCATATAACATATTTACACAAAAAAAATGAGATTTTTTTTTCATAATAAAAAAGCATTTAAAAATACATAATTCATATGTAGGAAAATTCTTAGAGCAGGAGGATGTGGTGGACTAAAGTAATCTAACATGCAATTACAGAGGTTTGTGATGTAGTTGGTGAAACATTCAATCCATGGAGTGCAGTCCGTGAAATACGCAATATAGCACTAAGGGTCTTTTTATATTACTTGACCAGTTCGCATATTGAAAAAGGCAAATTTGGAAGATTTTGGATTTCGTTTGTTTGTAGAATTAGACTAACAAGATCTCCCGCTTCCCACGTCGTTTACTCCCATTTCTTTCATATTTACCAAAACAAAACAAAAAATGTACCTTCATCACATGCATTCTTAGAAGGCCACAGGTAGAAACCAAGGAGACAACGTCACCCATCAGGGTAATCTTTTACATTAGTTTACTGCAACATTTTTTCTTCCTAACTTGTCAAAGTATTATTTTTTTTTTGGTAAAAACTTGTCAAAGTATTATTGTTACAAGAGAATTCACCAGTCTTGAACTCTCCCTAGTAGGGAGCAGAAATTGCAGCAAAACTCAAGCCACCTACTAATGTATAGAATACTATACAAGCGAACCGGGTGGCTGTGGAAATGAACCCTCAGTATTACCGCTGGGCCGAGCTTTTGGGGTAGAGATAGTTTTTTTTGTAGTTTTTCTTAAAAGTGGTTCTAATTGAACACAAAGACTATAATGAGAAAATTACTCCCCAATTTCATTCTGCCTATATATATGACTTTACCCATTTCTCTATTTTTATAAAAATTAAAAATAAAGTCGTTGTGTGTATTGTTACAATTTTTAAATAAAAGCAGCAATAGTTCAAAATTGTGTAATATTTGGTAAACATATCTTTATTCTTGTAAATATCGAAGCACTTAAGAGTAATTTTGGATTTTTATATTTAGAGTAAAACTCCACTCTTTATTTTAATTTTAAAATAATGAATTTGTTGAAACTTTTTAATGTTTTTTTTTTTGATCTTTCGCTCTTTAAAATGGGCATACGTGCGATTAAGAGCGTCTAAATATGCTCTTGACAATAATAATATAAATGGAATATGAACTCTTTTTTTTTCTTGGTGTAGAAGTCATCCAAATCATTCGGATAAAAAAACACATTAATTTGCGTGTGAGGAATGCTGGCTTGTAACGAACTAATGAGATGATAATAAAAATTATAGTAATAATTTTTTTTTAAAAAAATTCCATTAGTATAGATGAGATTTGACTCTCTAAATATAAAAAGTCAAATTGACTCTTTATTTTATTTTTAAAAAATAAAAAAATTTGTTGAATTCTTATTTTATGTGATTACTATTTAAAATATATAAGGAGTCCCCTAGAGATACTATAAGGAATGCTCGCTAGGTTACAAAATAATGATTTTGGTGTCTAAATACGCAAAAATATAAGTGTTTATTTTGAATTTATTCCTCAAGAAGAAGTGGTAGAATTTGTTGTTTTTGTTGAATTTAGAAAACAATAAATAATTAGAGTAGATATAGACTGATTTTAATTGATTTTGGGCTTGGATTTTTTATATTTTTTTTTTGGGTGCTGGTTTGGAAATACCGCATTCTCACCACATCATTCACAAGAGATTTAAAACCAGAGGTAAAGGATGCACGGACTATAACATTTTTCTTAGCCTCTACTTGATTTCAAACCACTGACTTCAGAGTACCAGAATGAATTCTTATCAAATTTTAATCAGGCCGAATTTGAAACCAGAATAAATCTTTTAAAAACCCTAATTGTACGTTCTATTGTTTCCAAATAACTGACTTCACCAGGACTACACCAATGGACCTGAATATTTGAACCAAAAACTTATATAAACTATCTGGATCTGCTAACAATCCTTTAGTCGTTTTACCCTTGCAGCTAGGCAAATTCCAATGTCAGTACTATCAGGCAACTGAAAGGAATTACTTTTAAACTGGCACGTTGCTTCATGATGTGACCTTACAATGATTTTAAACCTAAAATTATTAGAACTCGTTAATTTATGCATGTTTGCTTCGTACTGTCTATTTTCAAAAGCAATGTTTTATTAACCATAATTTCTTCAAATTGGCTAACATCTTTGTTTTATTTGTTGTGCAGAATATTCTATTATCTGGCTCTGGGGATGATATGCTACTAAAAATAGCCGATTTTGGTCTCTCACGGTAGGTTCTAGTGGACAATAATTAGTGTGGAAGTCCTACTGAATGACTATTCTTTTTTCAAGAAAGTTATGTTATTTTTCAAGAAAGTTATGTTAGATTTCAAGCACTAAAACCTTATCATTACAATTCTTTTGTCTTTTTCTTCTGCATTGAAACAGAAGTGTACCTCCAGGTGATTATGCTGAGACATGCAGTTCGTGGATCCCCATTATACATGGCTCCAGAAGTTCTTCAACTCCAAAGATATGATGAAAAGGTGAGTTCTTCATGCTAAAATCTGAGTGTGATTGTCTGCTTATCATTCAGGATGCGATGTAAATCTTTCCCATAGGTTGACATGTGGAGTGTTGGTGCAATTCTTTTTGAGTTTCTTAATGGCTACCCACCTTTTCATGGTAGGACTAATGTTCAGGTAGTATCTACTTCCTTACTCTTAAGAGGAACCTATAAATGTGCAAGTTCCAGTAATAGTAATATTTTTTCCCCTTTTTTATTTTAATTTTTCCAGAAACTAAAGAATATAAAGTCAAGCGCATGTCTTCCCTTTTCTCAACGTATCCTTTCTGCATTGAATCCGGATTGTCTTGGTATGTGCTTAAACCTGCTCTCTTTTAATCCAGGTCGAACATTTTGTCTTATTAACTTCATATATTGTTGTTGAAGAGCATCTTAGGAAAAAAAAGAAAGCAATTCAGTCATGTTCTTTGATGCATCTTTTGTATTCTCCGCTTACAGTTAGAGATTATGCATTGTTTCAGGGCAACGCCTGTCCTTCAATGAATTTTATAGTCGCAAATTTTTGAGTTGAAAAGATTGGGGATTTAAAAGCTATGGGAAATCAAGTGCCACATTGTCCGCCTTGAAGTAAGACTCCTCTCAAGATTAGCTGGACACCGACATTCGAAGAACCATTATGAAACTGAGAGGAAACTAAAAAGGTGCCTGTTTCAACTGCCTTTCCTTACATGTTTATCTCATGGAATTTGTAAATAGTGAAGCTGCAACACTTGATTGACAATCACAAAACGGCACAGTTTTTTGGAAGGCCCACATGGAAACCAACTGTGCCACTTTTGGGAAGATACCGTTGCTGTGTCTGATTGTGAAACTTGATCAGAGTCCTTAATTCAAATATCAGCTGTACTAGATCAATCTCTGCCGTTGCTTCCTTTACCTCACAGCCATCTGGATAAAAGCTGAAGGTTGCCTCGAGATGTGTGTGGCCTCTATCAGTCTTGATCTAGGGTTTACTCGTCCTTCTTCTCACTACTCTGTAAAGGGTCTCTAGTTGTTGATCTCACTCTCAGTGAGAGGGTGGTGATCTGGGTTGAGATTTCTGTATATTTGTGAGGGTGTGTTGTTGGATTGAGTGTGTAACCGAACTCCTTAATAGTCAGATGAGCTCTTGGTTTGCTGAGCTCAAAGTGGATGTAGCTGGATAATTTTTGGGTGAACCACTATAAATTCTTGTGTCTTTCTTTTCTTCCTTATTACTTGTGTGTTTCTTGTTGCCTTTCGAGATCTGTTGTGTGAGTATTTTTTGGTCTTGGGTTTGATGCATTTACGTGTTGTGTTGGTTTATATTTTTCAGCGTGGTATCGAGCACAGTTCGTCTAGGTCAGGGCTAGGTGAAATCAAGGCCGAAAGGTTTAGATCTCGGGTACTTCATTTTGTGTGAGTCACATCATGAATTGAGCGTTTGGAGGTGGGCTCGTTCGATGGCAAAGGTGATTTTAGCAGTTGGAAGAAGAAGATGAAGGTGTTCCTATCCTATAACAAGGTGTCTATTGCCTTTGGAGCGGATGAGGCGAAATGGTCCGAGCAGAGGCGGCAGTGACATAAGAAGCGTTCAATCTTATTTTCCTCCATTTGTCCGATGCTGTAATACGCAAGGTGGACGGTATGACCTCTCCATTAGCTCTGCAGGGTAAACTTCGAATCACTCTACTGTTGTTGCTGCTCCCAATTTAATTTACCTTAAAGGCATGATTTTTAACTATAAAATGGATGCTTCTAAGTCCATGGATGAGAATATAGATGAATTTACAAAATTGACTTTGCTTTTAAAAGGTACAGACCAAGCATTAGGTGAATCTAGTGAAGCTATGATTACATTGAATCGTTACGATGAATATCTTTGTAGTTAGAAATGCATTGCAATATCTTGCATAGAACCTAAATTAGAACTTGTTATTTCGGGTATAAAAGCAAGGGAATTAGAGCGCATGCCATAGGAGAAGCAGGAGTAATCAGTATGTGAAAAGTAAAAGCGAGAAGGAAAGAGGGTTCAAGTAAGCGAATTACTCTAATAACTCGAGGTTCAAAGGATAAGAAAAAGGTTCAAAAGGGAAAACCAAAGGAAAGTGGAAATGTTACCATTGGGAAAGAGGGCACATTAAAATCTTGTTATGATTTTATAAGAAAACGAAACAAGAGGATAATGTATTTGTAACTTACCCTCTAGTAATGCATGTTTATCTCTTGATGTTATGTTATTTCAAATGAATGGATACTTGATTCGGGTGCTCATTTCATATGTGTCCTAATCTTGATTGGTTTAGTAATTTCAATGCAAACGAATCAGGCGTGTTTATGGAAACAATAATACTTGTGATGTGTTGGGTTACGGTGACATTACATTAAAATTGCATGATGGAAAAAGCAGTTGTTGACAAATGTGAGATATGTACACGGTTTAAAAGGAACTTAATTTCACTTGCACGTTGGATGAATTAGGCTTACATTACAAAGCACACATGGAACTTTACATATTTATAAAGATAATGATCTTATTTTGAGTGGAGTTAAGCAAAATGGTTTGTATGTGCTTGATGGATATTATTGTCTTTGTTTCAAACCGATAATGCTCTTGTTTCTAAATCGATAAGGCCGATCGTGGCATTTGAGCTGGCCCATATGAGCCGGAAGGTATCTGAGATACTTTGCAAAAAGGGACTCCTTGGCAAGGTATCGGTTAGCTCTCTAAGTTTCTGTGAAACTTGTGTTCTAAGTAAGCAACACAGGTTGAGTTTCCATAAGGGGACTCACCTGGCGACGGCTTGTTTGGAATACTTGCACGCAGATTTATGGGGGCCAGCCAATGTTCTTACTCATGGTGGCAACAGGTACTTTCTATCCATTATAGATGACTATAGTAGGAAAGTGTGGGTTTTCTTGCTTAAAACTAAAGACCAGACCTTTGATGCTTTTAAAAATTGGAAGGTTTTAGTGGAAAACCAAATTGACAAGAAAGTAAAGACACTTAGAACAGATAATGGATTAGAATTTTGCAATTTGGAGTTTGATAAATTTTGTAAAGAACATGGCATTCTTAGGCACAGAACTGTTAGGCACACACCACAACAAAATGGGGTGGTGGAAAGGATGAATAGGACTTTGTTAGAGAAAGTTAGATGCCTACTGTTCACTTCTGGGTTGCCTAAGTCTTTCTGGGGTGAGATGGTCACTCTTGCACATTTAATTAACAAAAGTCCTTCTAGTGCAATCGGTTTTAAATGTCCAGATGAAAAATGGTTTAAAAGGAGACCAAATTTGAGTTACTTAAGGGTTATTGGCTGTGAGGCTTATGCATATAAGTCGGTTAACAAGTTGGAACCTAGATCTATTAAATGTGTTCTTTTAGGATATCAAGAAGGAACAAAAGGATATAGGTTGTGGGATAGGAGTCTTTGGAATTAAAATAATTATAAGTCGGGATGTAGCTTTCAATGAGGTATTTCCTTGTAAAGTCTAAACCAGATGCGGTATTAGCATGAGGACTCGTGATTTCATACTCACGGGTGAAACACAACTTGAGGTGGAGCCAACCATAACCCTCAAAACGCAAGAACGGAACCTGAAAATCATCATGATTATGTGGTGATGATGAAGAGAGTGATCAAGAGGTCAGCGATCAAGGTGGAGCACAAGCACTGAAGTGGACAACAAGAAGAGCTTCATGGGGCTCTGAAAATGATAATCGAGAGATTATCAGCTTACGAGAGAGAGAGGGTAAGGTTTCCTTCTACAGGTATTCATATCTTGACTTAGTTTTAGTGCTTTGGTTGCGGAAATGAGTGAGGAGTGATGAACCAGCTAGTTTTGAAGAAGTGAGCAATCCAAGGATAAAACTAAGTGGAAACAAGCTATGGAAGAGGAGATGGACTCTCAAGAATCAATGGAGCGTGGGAGCTGGTGCCTGACCGAAAAACAAAGATTGGTCGAGTCAAATGGTACATTTAAGCTAAAGGAAGGTATTTACATATCGATCCTCCTAGATTTAAAGCTCGGCTGGTAGCCAAAGGCTATACAGTGAAGGCATAGATTTTACTGAAATTTTCTCTCTCATTTGTCAAGTTTAAAACTATTAGGTTAATGCTATCTTTAGTTGCACATTTTGATTTAGAACTTGAACAACTTGATGTGAAAACCGCATTTTGCATGGAGATCTAGATGAACAGATATACATGACCCAACCTCAAGGTTTCATTGATGTTCATCATCCCGAATATGTGTGTTTGCTTAAAAATCTTTATATGGATGAAACAATCACCACGGCGGTGGTATAAAAAATTGACAACTTTGTGATCAAATCTGGTTTTAAAAAGTAAATATGAGTTGTTTTTACTTTATGTTTGCTGATAATGTTCTGTGTATACGCTTCTATGTTGATGATATATTCTTGATTAGCAAGTCTAAATCAAAGATCGATTGAGTTAAAGAAAGTTTTAAATTCAAATTTTGATATGAAAAACTTATGGGAAGCAAAGAAAATTCTAGGAATGATGATTGAAAGAGATAGGAACAAGAACATGTTAAAAATTCAGCAAACATCATATTTACTGAGAAAGTTGTCACTAAGTTTGGGTTGTGCAGTTTGTAAACTGTTTGATTCCATTGGCGGACACTTTGTGTTGTCTAAATTAGTGTCCATCTACTGAAGTAGAGTTTTACAAATGGAAAAGGTGCCTTATGCTAATGCAATAGGATCTATTATGTACTCTATGATAAGCACTAGGCGGTTTAGCATTTTCCATATCATTGTTAAGTAGATTCATGTCTAATCACGGAAAGGAGCAGTGCGCATTGAAGCATTTATTAAGATATGTAAATAGTACACTTCACATTGGTTTATGCTACAAGAAAAGATTTGATACACTTGAGCTTGTTGGGTATGTAGATGCTGATTTTGCGGAGATAGAGATTCAAGAAAATCCACCACGGCATACTACTTTACTCTTGGAAATTGCATAAGCTGGAAGTCTCAATTACAACCTTTAGTAGCTTGTCATCCACTGAAGCAGATACAGATGCTATCAAAGAGGCAATATGGCCGTGGGATACTTGAAGAGATACAAATGCTACAAGGAGAAGTGGTTGTATATTGGATAATCAAAGTGCAATTCATTTAAGTAAAAATCCGATGTATCATGAGAGAACCAAACATGTGGGCGTGAAGTATCATTTTATGCGGGACCAGTTGCTAAGGGGTATGCAGATTCAAAAGTTCCTACAGAAGAGAATCCTGCGGACATGGGGACTAAAAGTGTGACTGCAAATAAGTTCAAGCACTGCTTGGACTTGTTGCATGTCAAGGGTGGCAATTAGGAAGCCATCATGAGCTGTGAAGGCAAATCGAATTGAAGCATCTTGCTTGAGAGGAGCTGAAGGCTAAGGTGTTGAAGCTTCAAGGTGGAGATTGTAAATAGTGAAGCAACACTTGATTGACAATCACAAAAGCCGATTTTTTGGAAGGCCCACATGGAAACCAATGCCACTTTTGGGAAGATACCGTTCTTTGTGTCGATTGTGAAACTTGATCGAGTCCTTAATTCAAATATCAGCTGTACTAGATCAATCTGCCGTTGCTTCCTTTACCTCACGACCATCCGGATAAAAGCTGAAGGTTGCCTCGAGATGTGTGTGGCCTCTATCAGTCTTGATCTAGGGTTTACTCGTCTTTCTTCTCACTACTCTGTAAAGGGTCTCTGGTTGTTGATCTCACTCTCAGTGAGAGGGTGGTGATCTGGGTTGAGATTTCTGTATATTTGTGAGGGTGTGTTGTTGGATTGAGTGTGTAACCGAACTCCTTAATAGTCTGATGAGCTCTTGGTTTGCTGAGCTCAAAGTGGATGTAACTGGATAATTTTCTGGGTGAACCACTATAAATTCTTGTGTCTTTCTTTTCTTCCTGCTTATTACTTGTGTGTTTACTGTTGCCTTTCTGAGATCTGTTGTGTGAGTATTTTTTGGTCTTGGGTTTCGTCTGTTTCTGTGTTGTGTTGGTTTATATTTTTCAACAGAATTTAAGACATAGTTGTTTTATGTCAACTGGTGGCAAGATCTAGAAGATGGTCTTGGAGTTCTGCTGAAACCAGATAAGAGTACTGATGAGCGAAATTCATAGTGAGCAATTGAATGTATGTACTTGTTTCTCTGTTTCATGCAATTCTATGTTGACCATATTTTCATTAACATCATCTTGCCATTTTAAGGAAAGAAAAGTACTGTCTTAAGCTTTCCTACCAAAATATATGCGAATAATTTTTGTTTAAGCATTTCTTGCTGAATAGGAAAAATGACTAGTATGGTTCATCTTTTCTGTAATTGATATGTTGATTCTGATTTCTAGCTCTTTTATCTCGTATTATTTTAAGGGACATAATTAAACATGTTGGAATTTGTAGACAAGGAACTTGGAATTTATGTATGTATGTATAAAAGTTGGAAGACATTGGTGAAGGCAACTCTAACAAAAATTTATGAAGACTTGCTATTGACTTGGCACGTTCATGTCCCTACACGACGTAGATTACTTTATGAGAAGACTTTCTGAGTCTATAAGAAAGCCATGCATTTATGAAATTTTGTTTAAATACAAAGGAATAATTTATGAAATTTTGTTTAAATACAAAGGAATAATTTTGTCACTATCTTCATAATTTTTTCCAACAACTACCGATAAAGACTCCTTGCACTGCATAACACGCTTGAAAAGTAAGCGGAAATATCATTGACGTAAATGATCAATAATAAACGACCTTTTACGATAAACAATGAACCAATTACCTTTTATTTTCAGAATTTCATCTACCTTTTATATTATGTTTTGTATCAAAAGGATAAATACTAAACATCAAACCAATTTGGTTCACCAATTTTATAGCCTTTCACTGGGCCGGGTCACTTATCTCTCATTCGTTTTTTTTTTTTTTCAACAAAAATTTGTGAACTACTAATATACTACCCGATCACATCAGGTTACAAACAAAATTTCATAAACAAAGTTGGTGTATGTTGCAGTACTAAAAAATTTTAATAAAAATTAAGGTTCAACATATGTGATGTTATTCATAATTTAACCTAATGACAAGCAATATTACAAACGATCGAATCGCACAGAAAAAGAAAAAAGTAGTAGCTGAATTAATATATTTAACAAGGAAAATTAAGCACATGCAAGGCCGAGAGTTTTACATGGAAGATGAAGAAGTAGGACATGGTGGAGAAGCAATATCAGTAATCCCTTCTAACATCAACACCACACTCTTCATTGAAGGACGAAGAACTTGTTCATCTTGAATACACCAGAGTCCCACTTTCACCATGTTCTCTAATGTCCTTCTCTCCACTTGATCTTCGCCAACCACAAGCTTGTGCAGCTCTCTATCACAAAAACACTTATAAACCCAACTTGAAAGCACAAGCTCTTCTACATTTGGTACCTTAACTTCCAAGTTCCTTCTGCAGCATATAATTTCCAACAGCATTATTCCATAACTATACACATCTGCCTTCACTGTGATTGGGGTGTTCTTATGCCATTTCCGGTGCCAAATACCCTCTTGTCCCTCTAACCCCAGTGAAAGTCCTTGTTTGGTCAGGCATTAACAATTTCGCTAGACCAAAGTCTGAGATCTTAGCCGTCCAGAAATCATCCATAAATGTTTTGTGGTTTTACGCCACAGTGAATGATGGGGGACTTACACTCTTCATGTAGGTAGTGGATACCTTTTGCAACATCTATAGCAATTCTAACTCTTTCTTCCCAATATGGTCGCTTGGCTTGCTTGAAAGAAGATCAGCTAGCGAACCATTACTCATGTATTCGTAAACCAAAAGTCTCTTTGAGTCCTCAACACAATAACCTATCAACCGGACTAAGTTCTTGTGGTTTGTTCTACCAATTGCTCGCATCTCAGCACGAAACTCTCTTTCACCTTCGTCAATCAATTTCTCAAGTCTCTTCACTGCAACAAGTTTTCTACCTTTGTTTAAAGATCCTCGGTAAACTGCTCCAAATGAACCCCTACCCAACTCTTCTTTGAAACCACTTGTTGCTCTTTTATATATTGAAATAGTAAGATACAAAATGGATGTAAGTTGGCAGACATTGGCGGACACAACTCTTTAAATTGACTTGAAAAACCAGTGTGTAGTCAACACGTCATTTTTCAATGGACGTGTATTCAGGTGAGGTTTAGTTGATCTTTGAATTAAAACAAAAATTTATGAAGATTTGCTATTGACTCGGCACGTTCATGTCCCTACACGACGTAGATTACTTTATGAGAAGACTTTGTAAGTCAATAATAAAGCCATGCATTTATGATAACTTCATCTACCTCTGGAATTTTGTTCAAGTACAAAGAAATAATTTTGGTACATGCATGCGCCAAGTCGCTATCTTCAGGAGTTTTTTCAACAACTGCCAATAAAGACTCATTGCCCTGCATAACACGCTTGAAAAGTAGGCGGAAATATCATTGACGTAAATGATCAAATAATAAACTACCTTTTACGGTAAACAATGAACTAATTACCTTTTACGTAAACCTTTCAGAATTTCATGTACCTTTTTATACTTTGTTTTGTATCAAAAGGATAAGTACTAGACATCAACTTAATTTACCAATTTAGCTCACCAATTTTATTGCCTTTCACTGGGCCGGCTCACTTATCTCTCATTCGTTCTTTTTTTTGTTTTGTTTTGTTTTATATATATATATAAATTATGAACTACTAATACACTATCTGATCACATCAGTTTACAAACAAAATTTCATAAACAAAGTTGGTGTATGTTGCTGTACTCAAAATTTATAATAAAAAGGTTCAACATATGTAATGTTATTCATAATTTAACCTAATAACAAGCAATATTACAAACGATCGAATCGCACAGAAAAAGAAAAAAGTAGTAGCTGAATTAATATAATTAACAAGGGAAATTAAGCACATGCAAGGCCGAGAGGTTTACATGGAAGATGAAGAAGTAGGACATGGTGGAGAAGCAATATCAGTAATCCCTTCTAACATCAACACCACACTCTTCATTGAAGGACGAAGAACTTGTTCATCTTGAATACACCAGAGTCCCACTTTCACCATGTTCTCTAATGTCCTTCTCTCCACTTGATCTTCGCCAACCACAAGCTTGTGCAGCTCTCTATCACAAAAACACTTATAAACCCATATTGAAAGCGCAAGCTCTTCTACATTTGGTACGTTAATTTCCAAGTTCCTTCTGCAGCATATAATTTCCAACAGCATTATTCCATAACTATACACATCTGCCTTCACTGTGATTGGGGTGTTCTTATGCCATTCCGGTGCCAAATACCCTCTTGTCCCTCTAACCCCAGTGAAAGTCCTTGTTTGGTCAGGCATTAACAATTTCGCTAGACCAAAGTCTGAGATCTTAGCCCTCCAGAAATCATCCATCAAAATGTTTTGTGGTTTTACATCACAGTGAATGATGGGGGACTTACACTCTTCATGTAGGTAGTGGATACCTTTTGCAACATCTATAGCAATTCTAACTCTTTCTTCCCAATATGGTCGCTTGGCTTGCTTGAAAAGAAGATCAGCTAGCGAACCATTACTCATGTATTCGTAAACCAAAAGTCTCTTTGAGTCCTCAACACAATAACCTATCAACCGGACTAAGTTCTTGTGGTTTGTTCTACCAATTGCTCGCATCTCAGCACGAAACTCTCTTTCACCTTCGTCAATCAATTTCTCAAGTCTCTTCACTGCAACAAGTTTTCTACCTTTGTTTAAAGATCCTCGGTAAACTGCTCCAAATGAACCCCTACCCAACTCTTCTTTGAAACCACTTGTTGCTCTTTTAAGCTCATTGTATGAAAACACCCTCAAAGTAAGGTCCTCATGATCTTGATCAGTCAACAATATTCCAAATTGTCCCTTAATGTCTCTCAGCCTTTTGTACCTCAGAACCCGAATTTTAGAAATGTAAAGGCAAGAGATTGCGATTGAAACACACGACAAAATGACCAAACCTAAAGCTAAAACAATGATATGCATCAAATCGTTTTTGCTTGTGATCACCTGCACTCTTGGTGGCATCATATTCATGGTAGTGATGGGTTTGGCTTCGTTTACGGCTTCATTAGTTGTGTTCTTGCCCACCTTGAAGAAAGCGTAAATGGGGTTTTCATTGCTGCCGCTTGACTGCCTTCTGATATATCTCAAAGGAAGCTTTTGTTTATTACAAACACCTCCTTGGAAAAAGCTGCCCCACAACTGCAGTCTTCCAAACAAGAATTCTTGCAATCTTCCACGGACATCGATTCGGTACTATATGGATGATCTTCCCACTTCATATTCTTCATTTGAATCAAATCATAAACGTTTATATTCTCTTTCCCATGTATACAAACCTCAAGAGAATAGTTTCTCAAGCAGCCAAGAGTCTTCTTATTAGAGTCAACAAAATCAGATCCAGGAAGACATAAACAATTGAGTAGGTCATCAAAGAAGGTGCAAAAGCTGTTAAGCCCGCAAAACCTTTAATTTTACAAGGATCATTCAAAGCCGACCACACCAAGTTAGGTTCTTTGAGCTTCCAGCCACCATAACCATTGCTCATGTCAATAGCGTGGGAATACAATCTGAATATTCCATTAGCATTAATTGTTGCTCTGTATACTGTTCCATGTTGGACGTTCTCGTTGTCGTCTGAGGCTGGCTCATTCAAGATTTTGACTGTCTCGTGATCAGTACCATTGATGATAACTAGAATTCCACTAGTTTTGTTTAGGTACAGGTAAAAGTTGACGAGTATTTTGTGACTAGTATCAGAAGCCCAATATGCATCTATAGGAGTGTACTGGTTTAAAGGGTAGAGAACCAGATTGCCATCTGGTTGCATACACAAATGAAACCGTCCTGATGAATGGTCGGTCTCCGATATACTAGAGAGCAGTTGGCCCCAGGACGCAAAACTTGACCTCCAACCATTGTCTCAGTAGGATAACCAAAACTCTCCCAGATTCTTTGAGAACTATGATACAGAACAAAATTGCCATCGTCAAGCATGGAAGCAGATGTAGCAGGAGGCAGAGTATCATTAGCTATTAGTTTCGACTGGTTTCCATGTTCGTCGACCAACAAAAGCGTACCATCATGCTCCAAAGTGAGTGTCGTTGCAGTTGAGGCTATTGGAGGATGGTCACGGTTTGCAGTCCACACAACTGTGATTTGGTCAACACCCACTAACCAAACTCCAATGGCAAAGCCGATTTCGCCATTTCCAGCAGCTTGACCATAAAATCCAAATTCAAATAGGCCAGAAGGAGAAGGCCATGATCTCGGGTACTTGTCAGAGCTCGGGGAAATTGTGCTGCCCGGGTTTATTATGGTTGGATGCTTTTGTTGAGCTGATACACAGAGAAAAGAGAGAAAGGATCAAGAACACAGTTGCTATGGACGCCATGTTTAGGGATGATGATGATGGAGGAGAAGGTAGAAGTTGGTAAGGGGTCACCATGTAACTTGAGAAAGCTTTTGAATTTTCCTTCTATATTAAAATTTAAAGACTGAATCATATGGGTCCCATATTGTTAGATTTTGACTGAAATGTTTCCACAAAGACTTTATAGAGGACCAACCACGGCTGTCGGTCTGGGTCAGCGAAATCAACGCAATACATACATTACCACTCATATGGAAATACTATTGAATTTTCTACGGTATTAATTAATAAGTCACATCATAACATCTTAAAGTCTTTGTGGAAAAAAAAAATTACGCGGCGGCACAATTTTGTATCCAGGAGGAGAAGAATCAAGTCAACTCACAAGCCTAATTAGCTGTAAAGTAGGACCTAAAGACCATCAATTTTCTTTTGCATAATAAAGACTTGATAACATCACACAGCCTACGTCTGATTGGGACCAATCTTTTATGAGTCATTAGTCAAATGTAAATAACTAAATTATGTCTAAGATTTATTTGTATTATTAATTATTATTTTGTTTACCAAGAAGAACTGAAACAATTCATGTGCTTAATAAACCCCAATACTTAAAAAAAAAAAAACACACACACACACAACTGAGAACCATCTTCCTCTTTCTTGATCATAATCCTTCTCTGTCTCTTTCATGGCTTCTGTACCTATTCTGATTGTGTTTTATGTGTTTCTATTCGCCGGCGTTGGTGTAAAAGCTGTAACAAAGAATTCCAATACCATTATCAAAGGTTCTTCATTGTCCACCAATGCCAACAACAATTCATGGAGCTCGCCTTCTGGTGTTTTTGCCTTTGGTTTCTATCCACAAGGCGACGGCTACGCTGTTGGAATATGGTTGGTTAATCAAACTGGAAGGAAAGTTGTTTGGACTGCGAATCGGGACTACCCTCCTGTTTCCTCTAAAGCTACCTTGGAGCTAACAGGATTTGGAGTGGTGCTTCATCAAACTGATCAGCTAGGCAAAGAAATATTAATTACTGATGATATTTCAAGCCTTGATGCAACTTCAGCTGCTATGCTTGATGATGGGAATTTTCAACTCTTAAACGCCTCTCATCATGTTCTCTGGCAGAGCTTCGACTATCCAACTGACACCATACTAGGAGGTCAAATTCTTCTTAGTAGCCATCAGTTGGTATCTAGCAAATCTACGTCAGACCAATCAAGTGGACGATTTTTGCTCATTATGCAAGATGGTGGAAACCCTGTTTCCTATCCTAACTCCATACCGCTCATAGGTTGATAGGTTCTATTATATATATCTGTTGTTCCTTTAATATAGGAACTGCTCATGTATACTTAGGATCATATACATATCAGCTCCAACATATTACTGTGTATAAATATTTGGTTTTACTCATTAATAAGAGATGAGCTTTTTCCACTTCACTGGTTCTGTTATATGGTATCAGAGCTCTCTACTTTTACAAGTTTTTTTTTATGAACTCTTTGCTATGGCTACGTCTGCTTCTCTCTCCTCAACCTCCCTTGTTTCCCACCCTGTCACTTCTGAACCTTCTCTCTCTCACAAAACTCTTATCTTATTGAATGTTACTGCTCAAGCTCCAATGAAACTCACAGCCACTTACTACTTTTCTTGGAAGGATCAGTTTGATGCCTTACTACTTGGATCTGATTTATATGGCTATGTCAATGGCACTCTTCCATGTCCATCTGCCATTACATCCTCTACAAATAACACTTCAACTGCTTCCAACTCTGAGGTAGTGTTCTGGGTTCCTCAGGACAAGCTGATTTTGAGTGCTCTCCTAGTCTCACTTTCCAAAGACATTTCTCATCTTATTTCTAGTACAACAACGTCACATGAGGCATGGACAAAACTTTCAACACTCTATGCCAAGCCGTCCCAATCTCGATTTGCTTCATTTGCGTGAGCGTCTTGTTCGTCCTCAAGGAACTTCGGTCGGTGACGGAATATCTCAATGATGTTAAGAGTGCTGCTGATGAATTTGCATTACTTAACACACCGCTTGATGATGATGAGGTAACACTATATATTATTAATGGTCTTTCAAGTGATCTTAAGGATATATCTACTGCAGTTCGTATCCGCGACACCCTGATCTCATTTGAGGAACTACATGAAAAGCTAGTTGAGCATGAGGCGTTCTTACGTCGTTCTGAAACGCGTTTAGATGACCCTCCTATCACAGCCAATATGGCAAATAAAGGTTCTTTTGGAGTTACTTCTACTCGGTCCCACAACTACAATCGTAGACATCCTCACAACACTAATGGCACCTCAACTCCTACTCAACGGCGAGTTGGATCTTACGGGCCTTATAAAGGGAAGTGCCGGTTAATGCGGTCGGCGAGGTCATTTTGGTCTTTCTTGTCCTTTGCCGTCAAGGTGGACATACATACCACCTTCATCTCTCTAGTTCCCAACGTGCACTCCCTTGCCATCTTTCTCCTCCATAAGCATATTATTCGGGTCCTACCCCACGGTCACTAATACCTCTTCTTCCTCTCCTACACCGTGGCTTGTTGACTCGGTGCTTCTCATCATGTAGCTATGGATCTTCAGAACCTCGCATCTCATTCAGAGTATGATGGTATAGATGAAATCATAGTTGGCAATGGTACCAACCTTCCAATAACTCATACAGGTTCTACACAGTTGTCTTCTGCTTCCAATTCCTTCTTGCTCTCTAATGTTCTATGTGTACCTAATATGACAAGGAATCTTTTATCTGTTTCCAAGTTTTGTGCCACTAATAACACTTCGATTGAATTTTTCATGATTGCTTTATTGTGAAGGATTTACTGGACGGGGTTGTTCTACTCAGGGACCACTTGAGGAGGCACCTATGAATGGCCATCCACCAGTAGCTTTTCCAATAAGCCCATTTTGGCCTTTGCAAGTACCAAAACATCTCTTATGGATTGGCATCGTCGTTTGGGTCATCCCTCTGATCGTATTTTACGTCAAATACTTTCTAGTCATTCATTGCCCATATCTTCTTTCTAGCACTTTCCATGTAATTCCTGCAAATGTAATAAAGCTCATAAATTACCATTTGGTTCATCTTCTATGTCTAGTATGAAACCACTTCAGTTAATTTATTCGATGTGCAGGGTCCTACTTCCATTCCCTCTCATGATGGTTTTCGATATTATATTATTTTTGTTGATCATTTTACAAAGTACATTTGGTTCTTTCCCACGAAAACTAAAGCGGATGTCCCATCTACCTTTATTCGATTTAAAACCGTATACACACAAATTAGACTCTCCTTCTAAGCCATGTGTTTTCTTGGTTATCTCCCATCACAAAGTGACTACAAGTGTTACGATACTAGTATGGACAAATTGTATGTCTCACGCCATGTCACTTTTATTGAATCCATCTTTCCATTTAAGTCCATGTCCCCATCCCCAACAAATACCACCTTTCCACTAGATGAGCCCAATCCAACAGTCATTCAAAGTCCCATGCACACTCACATTTCATTCTTTTCTCCCTCTCCTTTATCTCTCTCTGGGTCCCACCATCCACATTCACCATCACATTCATCCTTATCCCAATCTTCAACTACTGTTTCATCTACATCACCTCATCTACATAACCAATCATCCTCCTCTCATAACCAACTGGATGTTATCATGGATCCCACTCCTCAACGTGTATCTTCGGAATCTACCACACCCTCACGTGATCCAACACAACATGCAATGCATGCTCCTAAAGTACAGGTCCCACGTCAACACGCTTCTACATCTCATCCTCGCCAACATGCCATGCGAACAAGGTCTATGAATATGATTTTCAAGCCAAAGAAGCTTTCTGAGTTTTATGTTGCCACTACCAATGCTCCACCTTTGTTATGGCGCCTTGCGGGCCCTCAAAGTGCATGATGGAGGGATGCCATGTCCAGTGAATTCCATGCCCTTCTTACCAACAACACATGGGAATTAGTTCCACCACACTCCTCTCAAAATGTGGTCGGCTGCAAATGGGTGTTTCGGTTAAAAACTAATTCTGATGACTCCATTAACAGGTATAAAGCTCGGTTGGTGGGTAAAGGCTTCAATCAATGACCTGGTGTCGATTATTTTGAAACCTTCAGTCCAGTTATTAAACCAACGACAATACGTATAGTGCTTTGTCTTTCTCTCTCAAACAATTGGCCTCTTTGTCAAATTGATATCAACAATGCATTCTTGCATGGCCGGTTACAGGAAGAAGTTTATATGACTCAGCCACTAGGTTTTATTGACTCTACACGCCCGTCTCATATCTGTAAACTACAGAAAGCCATTTATGGGTTGAAACAAGCTCCCCGAGCTTGATACACTGAATTGAAAAATTTTCTTCTAGCATTTGGGTTTAAGAATTCCTATTCCGATACCTCTTTGTTTCTATATCATCACAAGGACAAGATCATTTATTTATTGGTTTATGTCGACGACATTGTCTTTCTGAGCAATGATGTTGCCTTGATGAAACGGTTTCTTACTCTAATGGCCAACAAATTTTCATTGAAAGACTTAGGAGATCTAAATTACTTTCTAGGCGTGGAGGTTACTTCTAAACCAACTGGTCTTTTCCTTTCCCAAAAACAGTACATACTGGATTTACTAGATAAAACCAATATGCTTGGTGCCAAAGCGTACTCGACCCCTATGTTAGCCACCTCATCTCTATCTCTTCTTGATGGCCATTCGGTTGATAATCCAAATGAATATCGACAGATTGTTGGTAGTCTGCAATATTTATCTCTCACACGGCCTGACATCGCATTTGCTGTTAATAAATTATCTCAGTTCATGCATCGTCCTACCGATGTCCATTGAGCAGTAGTCAAACGACTACTACGGTATCTTAAAGGTACTTCTCATTTTGGCCTTTTCCTTCGCCGATCATCCCCACTGACATTACATGCCTTTTCTGATGCGGATTAGGCTGGCAATAAGGACGACAGAACCTCAACCTCTGCCTATATTCTCTTCCTTGGGGGCAATCCAATATCGTGGTGTTGAAAAGCAAAAGGTTTGCTTTCGCTCAAAGCTGAATACCGGTCATTACCGCTACCACATCCGAGCTCTCTTGGGTTACTTCTCTCTTACATGAGTTGCATCTGCCCATACCTTCAAAGCCCGTTGTCTACTGTGATAATATCAACACCACTTACCTATGTTCAAAGCCAGTTTTTCATTCTAAGATTAAACATGTGGCTATTGACTTTCATTTTGTCCGTGACAAGGTGTCTTCTGGTCACCTTCATATGGCTCATGTGTCAAGTAAAGATCAGCTTGCAGATGTCTTGACCAAATCTTTACCCAAGCCACCTTTCTTGCTCTTACGGTCCAAGATTGGTGTTCTTCCAGACCCTCAATCTTGAGGGGCATCATAGGTTGATAGGTTCTATTATATATATCTGTATTGTTGTTCCTTTAATATAGGAACTGCTCACGTATACTTAGGATCATATACATATCAGCTCCAACATATTACTGTGTATAAATATTTGGTTTTACTCATTAATAAGAGATGAGCTTTTTCCACTTCACTGGTTCTGTTATAACCACAAATTCAATATTGGTCCTCTGAATCTTCTGGTAATTATGGTGCAGAGCTCAGTCTTAACCATTCAGGTTTTCTCTTTCTACAAGACTCATCCAAAAGACCTTTACGCACCTGGTCAAATGGTGATCCTGGCGAAAACAAAAATGTTATCTATCGTGCTACGCTGGATGGTGACGGAATTTTTAGATTGTATTCACACAATTTCAGGGGCAACACAAGCCCAATAGTGAGAGTGATGTGGTCTTCTTTGCAAAATCCTTGTGAAGTTCTTGGTTTTTGTGGTTTGAACAGTTACTGCCAAATGTCTAGCAACAACTCTGACTGTTTTTGTTACCCTGGCCTTGTTTATATTGACCCCGGTAATAAGTTATCAGGCTGCTATCAGAATTTCACCCGAGTTGAATGCAGAGACGACGAAGACAACCCAAGGCTGAGGTACAATTTTCCTTTAACCGCCAGCATGTGGTATTACTATTGATCTCGCATGCATTCAAGTTTATATTATATATTAGGTGATCAACTAAAATAAATGTGTTTACTTATTCAATCTTGAAGAAAACAAAAATGAAATTAATATGAATAATATACGGGTTTTATAATATATATTTATCCTCAAGTTTAAATAACTTTTTAATGTAAGAGTAATAGTTAGAGAATATATTATAATATGAATTGTAATACACTTAAGTAATAATTACATTAAAAAAAATGTGATTTTTTCATAATAAAAAGCATTTAAAATACATAATTCATATGTAGGAAAATTCTTAGAGCAGGAGGATGTGGTGGACTAAAGTAATCTAACATGCAATTACAGAGGTTTGTGATGTAGTTGGTGAAACATTCAATCCATGGAGTGCAGTCCATGAAATACGCAATATAGCACTAAGGGTCTTTTATATTACTTGACCAGTTCGCATATTGAAAAAGGCAAATTTGGAAGATTTCGGTTTTCGTTTGTTTGTAGAATTAGACTAACAAGATCTCCCTTCCCACGTCGTTTACTCCCATTTCTTTCATATTTACCAAAACAAAACAAAAATAGAAATTTTTTTAAAAAAATTTACACAACGTTGGATGAGGAGATTTAAAGGTTAGGATGGTTTGTTAAACACCTTTGTCAATCCCAACATACGCTCTACTAAATATAAATATATGTGTAGGATCCATATATACATATATATAATTATAAATGGTAATGGCTTCTATCATAGTGCTCTTTCTACTGGCCACTGAATCAATTATCATTGCAGCTCAACAAAGAGAGTCTAATATAATCCCAGGCTCTTCTCTAACACCCATCCCCAACTCCCCATGGTTGTCAAATTCCGGTCTCTATGCCTTTGGATTTTACGACCAAGGCAACAACTATGCTGTTGGAAGAGGAGTTAAAGAAAGATATAGGAACCAACATTCAATATAAAAGATTAATATTAATATTGCAGCTTGAACGCCGTGTTGAATAAAGAAAACCTGTAAAGACTTCATTGAATTATTCATCTCAATAGTACGTACACCAACTACTCAGCTTCTGTTAACCTTCAGAAGCTTGAAACTTCATTTTATTTTATTTTGTTTCCAGAAACGGACCCGTTGGTGCTTTTGACTTATTCCTTAATTATTGGTAGGTTTTATAAATATATAAAAGACTTATGTTTTGTAATTCGGTGTCTTCTTTCAAGGACACTCAACCATGGTTTTAAATTTTTTTAATCAAAACGTAATCCAATTCTTATTTTAGCTCAGGCATATCAGGTCAATCCCCACTTAGTATAAATATTTTGTCCCTACAATCACGGATCTTGGGTGGAGTGCCAAAATCACCCTTTTGATTTAAATTTAAAACTATAACTAAGAGATTAATTAAGTTATAGAATTATCATAACTTTATATGATAAAGTCATATTGCTGGATTCTGAAAATGAATAATCCAACCACACAGAATTTAAAAACAGAAACATTTAGCCATACATACTAAAAGCTACTTCATAATAGTTTACCCGAATGTTGCCCAAAACCTAAATAATCGCATTCATACATACATACAGAAACTAAAATCCAATATTCATAAAAATACTACTAGGTTATCACAGAATGCAATCCACTAATGCTAAAAAAAACAAAGGACTATCTTATGTGAAAGTAAAATAGTAGAACCGTAAAATTAAATACATCATAAAATAATCCATAAAAAATGTGCAACTGGAATGAGTTCATCTGCAGCGGGAATGGAGCAAGTAACATTGATTTCAAATGAGGGAGAACATCCGTAGGAAGAATTCAACTAAAGCCAGTTAAGACACACAATGCTCATTGAACTAATTTAAAGAATATGATATCCTTTTAGTAAGAAAAATATGCACCAAGGCAAATAAACTCTGTCTATGCGTAACTATAAGCGGAAGTGAAAAATTTCTAAAAGAAAATGGAAAAGCACAGATATAAGTCACATCAATCATTATAAAGACATATAGGTACCAAAAATCAAAAAGGGCGGAAACCAACAAACTACCCAGTGTTTCACTCAAGCATGCCATGGCCCTTCTCACCCTCAACTAATCCATACCATGAAGTGGAGCCACTAGATCATTCACATTGAAGAACATAACATAGCAAAAGCTAGTACAGATGGAGGATCAAGACTTGCGGAATAAAAATATTTCATTAAGATTCTGAAGACATGGACTTACCATTTTGATTGGTAAACCACTTACATCTCTTTTCTCACGCTTTTAGTGTAAAATTTTTCATATATTTGTAGTCACTAGAACCTTGAGTTTGTAAATTATTTATAGGGTTCAACTCAGATATGTTTGATTTATTGATTTTTTTTTCTTGCCAGTTGATGATCTGGTTAATTGTGCAGACAGTACAGGCTAGGATGCCACAAGGACAGAGACTAACAAGTACTCCATTTTGAGTATGTGGTGGTGAATTTATACGTTATATTTGTTTCTGTACCTACTTACAGATTGAACCACCATCACAATGTTAAACTTAAGGAAAATCTGGAATAGTTCTCTTTCAACCCATTTACCTTTTCCTGAGCCCATTGCAGGAGTCCCTTTAATAAATGCTAAAGATCACAGGCACAAACGTCCTACTGTTTAACTCTAAACCTCTAGAGATGATTTCTCATGCAGGCACCAAAACCACATTGAAACCAAGCAAGGTCAAGAGTACAAATTTTTGGATCTCAGGGTCCATTGTTTTCTGGTTGCATACTTGGGTGAGGGGGATATAAACTTCACTATTAGCTAGTTTAGCTATTTTGATAGGTTGAATAAACTATCCCCCGATTAGATAAATCTGATTACCTGCACATGCAACATTCATTTAACTGGTTCATCTAGCCTGCATGATGTAACATTTTTATCATCATCTCTTAAACTGTTACTTTAGACAAACTAAACCAGCAATGCACTCCAACATACTAATACTTGGTAGCAAACTCCAGATTGAGTTTTCACATGTAAATTTACAACAGGCATTTTAAAACTTTTGTAATGTGAACTTGATATCAACCTATTTGGAAGTAACAAACAAACTTGTACCTTCATCACATGCATTCTTAGAAGGCCACAGGTAGAAACCAAGGAGACAATGTCATCCACCTGGGTAATCATTGGCATTAGTTTACTGCAGTATTTTTTCTTCCTAACTTGTCCAAGTACTATTGTTACAAGAGAATTCACCAGTCCTGAACTCTCCCTAGTAGGAAGCAGAAATTGCAGCAAAACTCAAGCCACCTACTGATTTATAGAATACCATACAAGAGAACCCAGGTGGCAGTGGAAGTGAACCGCTGGGCCGAGGCTTTCGGGTTAAAAGTGGTTCTAGTTGAACACAGTAACTATGATGAGAAAATTACTTCCCAATTTAATTCTGCCTATATATATGACTTTACCCATTTCTCTATTTTTATAAAAAAATTAAAAATAAAATCGTCGTGCGTATTTTTACAATTTTTAAATAAAAGTAGCAGTAATTCAAAGTTGTGTGATATTGAGTAAAATATCTTTATTATTGTAAATATCAAAGTAGTGAAAAGTGATTTTGGATTTTTATATTTGGAATAAATGATTTTAATTGATTTTGGGCTTTGATTTGTTTTGTTTTTGGGTTAAAGCCCATAAACGAAATTGGAAATGATTTTAAAAAAACGAAAAATAAAAAAATAACTCGAAACATTCCTGGTGTAGTTGGCCTAGGCTGGCAACAAAAGAACAAAGATTACACATTCTCAACCAGAAGCAAAGATTGTTAGAGAGTATTGTAGATGGTGGTGGAGGTAGAAGAAAGGAAAATGGAAGCTGAAAACGCTTTCAATCTCTCGGAACCTATCACAGTGGGAGATTACATTCTCAAATCAAAGATTGGACAAGGGTCTTTCTCCACAGTTTGGAAGGCCGAGCACAGGTTCAATGGCCAACAAGTGGCAGTGAAGCAGGTCTACCTTTCAAGCTCAATAGACACCTCAAGAACTGCTTGAACTGTGAGCTCACCTTCTTGTCCTCCGTCAATCACCCCAACATTATTCGACTCTTCGATGTCTTCCAGGTTTGTCCTTCTTTATCTGCTCGTCTTCACTTCAGTTTCTTCAATTTTCTCGAGTGCCCATTTGCTTAGTTTTTCTGAAACTTAGCTTTATTGTTGGAAGTTTAAGGGTTCTCTTGGATTTGTTGATTTGATGTTGGTCTGGTTTAGCAAGTATCGAGATTTGTGTATGTTTATTTTCGGGTGATTCGTATTGCATATATGTTGAAAGAGAACTACGTTTTAATGGTTTTCCTGGAAATTTTGTGAAATTCCTTAATTCCGTCTTCTTGGGAACAAGAGTGTAATATAATTGTGTTTTATCTTCAACATGTTCTAGACCTGCCTTTTTAATTTCGCAGTTTATATTTGATTAATCATCAAATTCAAGATTATCTAAAGTTATGAACTTTCCTAAGTTATGATGGATGGTGATATTTATGGAGAATTATCTGAAGTTGCTCTTAGGATTAAGGAGGTATTTTTTAAAGAAATAAATTCTGTGTTCCCCATCGGCCTAGTATTGTTTTTGTTTTGATCCGGAAGTATAGATGCCATACGAATTTTAGATTTTTAACTGGGTTTAGGGTTTAGCGTTTAGGTTTAGGTTTAGATTTATGCCTGCACAGTGTGTGGCCCCAAGCCTTTTCAACTATAGGCGTCAATACTTTTTGGTAAGTAAATCCGAAGACAATGTCACACGTAAAACAAATAATTCGATATTAGTATTGTGTGTAATGCTGCAACCAAGTATTAAAATATGATTTGGGAATTAATCCGACCAGCTTGTAGAAACGACGATATGAAATGCACTTCGTTTTATTGATATCTCGATGGTAGAGTACACTGGAGGCAATGTTAAAAGCCCTTTATCTTTGAAAATGACAGGCTAATAGTCCTCATCCTCAGTAAAGAAGTTTATTAACTGTTTGCTTTGTGCTGGGAAACATTACAATGCTTTCAGAGGCATAAGAAGAAAAATTACAAAGCAAAACTTAGAAACATCAAATGTTCGGGAGCATGCTGCAGTAAGCAGTGGGCTTGACTAATGGCCGGACAAGCTATACTTTGGGCATTCATGGCACACTCAACTGGGCCCAACAATGCCCGTCTACTACGACTTTCAAATCTTCAATCATTTGCAAGGGCTTTGTCTTACGCTTTCTCCCTACTTGTCTCCTAAAGTCCCTTCCACTTCACAGTCTACCCGTGGTGAACTTTGATGATCACGCCGGAATCTTCGACTAACTTCTCCTCATGGCCAATGTTTTCAACCAGCCTTTCCGGGATGGTTCTTCTTGGATCTTCTTCCGGGTGTGCGGCTTTAAGTTCTTGGCGTGAAACAGGATGCACCTTCATCCACTTTGGGGTTTCCACCTTGTGATGTCTTGCCCATAGATATTATAGGGAGAGTCCGTGGCGTCTTACAAGTCGGCCATCCAACGATCGCGATGATCGGCGTTACTGCGTAATCTTGACCATTACCATGTCTCCGGGTTTTGAATTCCAGGAGGTCTTCACGATACCCATTTTCATTAAATTTGCGATGCGCCAGTAAGGAGCTCGCTGCTACATTATTTTTCCATCGCTTGAGTTGAAGGATTCGCCATAATATGTTGTCGGTATGGGGATAAAGGATTCTGTCCATTCACTATCTCAAGCGGGCTTTGTTGGTCGTGAGCTTTTTTGAGTGAAAGTAATGCATCGATAGTTGCATGATTCTTGATTATGGCAAAGTTAAGTATTCTTCGGCGTTGAATCTCTGTTTGCCCATACATGCGTGGGTGGTAGCTTGATGAGATATTTAGTTGTGAGGAGGTTAAAGAGCTCATTTAAAATTCCGTAAACTAGGGTCTCGATGCAGTATGGGCACGACTAAATTACAAACTTGAAGAATAAGCGGTCTCTGCAATACTTGGATGTCGGTATGAAAGTGGCATCTTTGAGAATCTATCAATGATCACTAGTATGCTTGAAAAATCCCAGGTTTTCGGCATGCCATTTATGAAATCGAGGACACGCTCTCCGTAGTGAAGCGGGTGGGTAGTGGCTCTAGCAATCCTGCTTGTTTTTTGGCTTGATGCTATCTTGTTGGCATGTAAAGGCGAGTTCAGTGTATCCGTCCGCGTCGTCATTTGTGGCCATAATACCGCTTGCTTGATCAGCGGTTCTCGCCAGGGGTGTCACGCGTGAGTATCGTGGCATTCCGTAGTAGGGTTCTCCCAATCTCGAAACCGGGACGTATAGTGATTCCGTCGAGGTAGACCATCTTCTTCCCAAGCTGGCGAGTCTTCCCTTACTGCGAGGTATATTTTAGCTGGGGTCTTCCGTGCTCCTTTATCCGTTCCGTCTGGATGTCGAAATTATCTTTACGACAAGTTGGCTAAGCGTCTGATCTTATGAAGTTCCGTTTTCGACTTAAAGCGTCTGCTTGATTAGTGCGTCATTTCATGCCGAAATGGAAATCAAACTTCTGCGGTGATTTCCGCGCGACTCCTTAGAAGATAATTTTGGTACGCGTGAAGAAATGACTTCGGTTGAGTTATCGTCACCATGATGAATTTCGACCGGTATGTGTATCCATGTAAACATGGATGGCCGTAGCATCTCTTTTTCTTGTCTTATATAATTTTCAACGATAATTTTCTACTTTCAGATCTGTTGGGTGACCTTGAAGTAAAACCCTACAAAATCTGAGGCATCTGTTTGTATTTGATGGCCGTGATGTGCGGAAGAAATCTTGGAGTCTTTCATCATGGGCTGCGAGAGTCTTCAAATGAGGTTTGACATTGATCAACTCCATTCAGCTACCCCTTGATGAATTCGGTTAGGGGTTTTCTCCGAGAAGCTTGATGAAGCGTAGATAGTAGTAATTGGCTAGAGACGATCGATCTCCCGACATTGGTAGGTGTCTTCCTTCTTGGATTGCCGCCTATCGAATCCATTCGGATCGTCGCCTTTCGATAATGTGGCTAGGAACTTGATTTGGTCGCGTGAAGCATTTCTCTTTCTTCACAAAGAGTTTGTTCTTTCGAAGCCTGGAACACCTACCGATGTGCCCGTCTCTTCTAGTGTCGGTATAGATTACAATGTCATCGAATAGACCGCAACGAACTTGTCGAGATAATTAAATGGAACACGGTTCGTTAATGTACAAATGTTGCGGTAGCGTTGAATCATCGAATCATCACAAAACTCATAAGCCGTGCAGTCGCGTGTTGTCTTTGGCTCATCTCCAGATTCGCTTTGGTAGTACACGATCTCAGTCCAGCTGTGAAATATTTGGCACCTAAATTGAAATAGGTTATTATCGAGGGATAGGGTATTTATCCGTGTATTGAGGCTCGATAGTCCGCATTGGTAAGCTCCATCGTCTTCTTTTGGAACAACAGTCTTTCCGTAAGGGCTTGGATGGCACTTATGAAGCTCCAGTTCTTAGTTGTTTTAGATTCGCTGGATTACGGAGGCCATTACGTAGGGTGCTTTTCTTTGGTAGCGCCCAGGTATGAGTTCAATCTCGTAATACATCTTCTCGGGGAAGGCCTTTGGGGAGCTTATCCGGCATGACATCTGGAAGTAGTCAGCCTCATCACGCACGCTTTTCTCTTCAGTCCTCTTTCTCCAAGCGAAGCAACATATGCGGTTCTGTCTCTTCACTTTCTTAAATTGGGCCGAAAAAAATTTTGAATCATCGGCTTTTTATTTTCGCGGGAACAACACCGTAGTTTTCCCATCATAATCAAACTATTCGTGGTGGGATAGGAATTGCTTTTTTGTTACATTAAACTCCATGCCAGACCGCGTCGAAGTCGTCCGTAGATGCCGCGATCATGTTGGTATGCCGCTTCCCAGGGCTGGTTTTATCGGTACTTGTTTTGCCATACCAGGCGGCGGGGCCTTGAGTTGGCCTTTCATTCGACGTGTCCCTCCGACTTGGGCTAATCTCGCCTGGCCGGAGATAAAATTGTCATTAAGCCTGTCCACCATCATCTCGCGGCTTTCCGTTGATGGTGGCTTCCACCATTAGGCCGCACCGGCCTCTTTGTTTTTGACCATTTGTTTTTGGTCAGAAATCGCGCTCCCATTCAGTAGGCTCTTCCTCTTCCTCTTGGCATTCTCCTGCCTCATTCTATGGTAAAGAAGCTTGTAAAGCATTTAAAGCGATTCTGTGAGGACATTGGCCCTTTATGTGGTCCGATTACATAAAAGCAAGACATGGAGTACAGAACTTTGGCCATATCATTTGAATTGTAATTTGAATTAAATTTGGGCCTTTCTTTGCTGCATGGTCAAGGAGGGAGGTCTTCACCTCCCACTTTTGTCTGATTCGGCTGAAGGCTTTTATCCGCTTGTGTTAGGAGTATTGACTTGGTTCCTCTTCTAGCGTTCTGAATGCATAATCGCAAGCTTGCTGCCACTGTGCAGATTGATAGGTCTTGGACCTATATACATCTGATTCGGTTCCGTGACTTGCCCAAAATAGAATAATTTATCTTTCGGACATGTCACGTATCAGCATGAGTCGAGAATGCCTTCACATAGTCTATGGAACACATGCTTTTGACTCCCGAGTTAAACATGATATGTCAACATTCTCGAGGGAATTGAGCTTTGAGTTCCTTCAGTCTCCCCAGTATTGATACATCTATTTTCTTGTATATCGACATACTTGGTCCTCCACCTGACCGTCACCCATGAGTACATCGTAGCCATTGTCAATTTTGTTTCCTCGAGTTTGGCTTTTAGAAAATATTGCCCAGTGAAGGGAAATTTTGAGCTCCTTCATCACGTGCCCTCCATATGCGGGGCTGGGCACTGATCGCCCATAGTCTATCCCGTTGGGGGTGATGGGTTTCAATAGCAACCATGGTGACATTCACTTGGTGCTTAGATCCGCAATCTCTCTTTTGAGAGTGTCCACGGTCACCGGCGTCCCAGACAACTCGTTGACAACCACTTGTCAACTCGCGACCGCATTATGCATTTGCCTCGTGTGTGCTCCTCTCGGGGCGGTGCTTGATGTGTGTGTCGGTTCTCCGTGAAGAGGGCTCTTGCCTCAGCGCTTTACTCGGCTAGTCGAGGCTCTCATGCCTGCGACTCGTACGCGAGCTCATCGACTCGAGGCTCAAGATATGCGCCTCCAAATTTTCCAGCCGGCTGGTATGCTGCTAGCTCTCCTAGTTGTTGGTGGTAGAATCGAATCGTTGTTGATTTGTGATCCTCGACATGCTTGCCGATGGCCACCTCGATCGCTTTGGCTCATACCAACTCACGGCCTAAGCCTTTGCACTTAAGTAGGCGTCGCGGTGCTTACTAGCCACGCGGGTAGTAAGCCCAACAATGTCCCTTAAAACAAATAACCCGATATTAGTATTGTGCAAGCACAAAGCAAGCAACGATAATTAAAATATGGGCCTTAGCGAATTAAGCGGGACAAGCTCACAAAGCAGCGATCGATATGAAATGCACTTTCGTTTTATTGATATCTCGATGGTAAAAGTACGGAGCCACAAAGCGTATTAAAAGCCCACTTACCTATGCTAGCTAGCCACATTTCGCCACTAGTCACCCTCGTAAAGAGCTTAATTAACCGTTTGCTTTGTGGGTAGGGAAACATTACAATGCTTCGAGGAGACATAAGAAGAAAATTACAAACAAAACTTAGAAACATCAAAATGTTCGAGGAGACATAAGCTACCAAGTAAGCAGCCATGGGCTTGACTAATGGCCCTGGACAAGCTATACTTTGGGCATTACATAGGCACACTCTCACACAGTGCATGGCCCCAACCTTCTTAACTATTTCTTCCTTTTTAGCAATTTTCTCACCTTTTTGCTAGAATAAATCCGGGAAGAATTCCACCAAAGTCCACACCCTACCTATAAAAAATTATTCTTTCAAGTTTCATGTATTGCCCCTTAGTAAGAGCCCGAGTGTATGGATGCTGTCAGGAGGAAGTACTGGATATGATTTGGGAAGTTTTCCTCCCAGCTTGTAGAGAAATGGATGCAAACGGAAAAGCTACTGTGCTTATTGTTTTAGAACTTAAAACTTAGTTATTCACAAATTCACTGAAGTTGGTTATGTTTTCCAATTTGGTTCATGAAAATGAAGGCTAATAGTCCTCATCCTCCGGAAATAAGTTGCATCTTCCTGGTCCTGGAATTTTGTGCTGGTGGAAACCTGGCTTCTTACATCAATCAGCATGGGAGAGTAGAAGAACAAATTGTTAGAAGAATTATGCAGCAGCTTGGTAGCTCTGTATTTGGATTGTTCTTCATATATCTATTTCTGCTACCACATTTATTCATTCAAACTTTTTAATGCAGGTGCTGGTTTGGAAATACTGCATTCTCACCACATCATTCACAGAGATTTAAAACCAGAGGTAAAGGATGCACGGGCTATAACATTGCTCTTAGCCTCTACTTGATTTCAAACCACTGACTTCAGAGTACCAGAATGAATCCTTGTCAAATTTTAATCAGGCCGAATTTGAAACCAGAATAAATCTTTTGAAAACCCTAATTGTACGTTCTAATGTTTCCAAATAACTGACTTCACCAGGACTACACCAATGGACCTGAATATTTAAACCATATTTAAACCAAAAACTTATATAAACTATCTGGATCTGCTAACAAATCTTTAATCGTTTTACCCTTGCAGCTAGGAAAATTCCAATATCAGTACTATCAGGCAACTGAAAGGAATTACTTTTGAACTGGCACGTTGCTTCATGATGTGACCTTACAATGATTTTAAACCAAAAAATTATTAGAACTCGTTAATTTATGCATGTTTGCTCCGTACTGTCTATTTTCAAAAGCAATGTTTTATTAACCATAACTTCTTCAAATTGGCTAACATCTTTGTTTTATTTGTTGTGCAGAATATTCTATTATCTGGCTCTGAGGATGATATGTTACTAAAAATAGCTGATTTCGGTCTCTCACGGTAGGTTCTAGTGGACGATGATTAGTGTGGAAGTCCTACTGATTTACTATTCTTTTTTCAAGAAAGTTATGTTAGATTTCAAGCACTAAAACCTTATCATTACAATTCTTGTCTTTTGTTATGCATTGAAACAGAAGTGTACCTCCAGGTGATTATGCTGAGACAGTTTGTGGTTCCCCATTATACATGGCTCCAGAAGTTCTTGAATTCCAAAGATATGATGAAAAGGTGAGTTCTTTATGCTAAAATCTGAGTGTGATTGTCTGCTTATCAGTCAGGATGCGATGTAAATCTTTCCCATAGGTTGACATGTGGAGTGTTGGTGCAATTCTTTTTGAGCTTCTTAATGGCTACCCACCTTTTCATGGTAGGACTAATGTTCAGGTAGTAACTACTTCCTTACTCTTTAGAGGAACCTATAGATGAGCAAGTTCCAGTAATAGTAATATTTTTACCCCTTTGATACTAAAGAACATAAAGTCAAGCGCATGTCTTCCGTTTTCTCAACGTATCCTTTCTGCATTGAATCCGAATTGTCTTGATATGTGTTTAAACCTGCTCTCTTTTAATCCAGGTCGAACATGTTGTCTTATGAACTTCATATATTATTGTTGAAGAGCATCTTAGGAAAAAAAGAAAGCAATTCAGTCATGTTCTTTGGTGCATCTTTATATTCTCCGCTTACAGTTAGAGATTATGCATTGTTTCAGGGCAACGCCTGTCCTTCAATGAATTTTATAGTCACAAATTTTTGAGTTGAAAAGGTTGGGGATTTGAAAGCTATGGGAAATCAAATGCCACATAGTCTGCCTTGAAGTAAGACTCCTCTCAGGATTAGCTGGACACTGACATTCCCAGAACCATTGTGAAACTAAGAGGAAACTAAAAAAGTGCCTGTTTCAACTGCCTTTCTTTATATGTTTATCTCATGGAGTTTTAAGACCAGATCTAGAATATGGTTTTGGAGTTCTGTTGAAACGAGATAAGAGTACTGATGGGCGAAATTCATAGTGACCGGTCGAATGTATGTACTTGTTTCTCTGTTTCATGCAATTCTATGTTGAACATATTTTCATAAACATCATCTTGCCATTGTAAGGAAAGAAAAGTACTGTATCTTAAGTTTTCCTACCAAAGTATATGCGAAAAATTTTAGTTTAAGCATTTCTTGCTGAATAGGAAAAATGACTAGTATGGTTCATCTTTTGTGTAATTGATAAGTTGATTCTGATTTCTAGCTCTTTTATCTTGTATTATTTTAAGGGACATAATTAAACATGTTCGAATTTGTAGACAAGGAACTTGGAATTTATATAAACATGTATGTATGTATGTATGTATGTATGTGTAGTCAACACGTCATTTTTCAATGGACGTGTATTCAGGTGAGGTTTAGTTGATCTTTGAATTAAAACAAAAATTTATGAAGACTTGCTATTGACTCGGCACCTTCATGTCCGTACACGACGTAGATTACTTTGTGAGAAGACTTTCTAAGTCAATAAGAAAGCCATGCATTTATAATGATTTCATCTACCTCCTCTGGAATTTTGTTTAAATACAAAGGAATAATTTTGGTACATGCATGTGCCAAGTCACTACGTAATTTTTTTCTACAGCTTGCAATAAAGACTCCTTGCCCTGCATAAGACGCTTGAAAAGTAAGCGGAAACATCATTGACGTAAATGATCCAATAATAGACGACCTTTTACGATAAACAATGAACTAATTACCTTTTACGTAAACCTTTCAGAATTTCATCTACCTTTTTATACTATGTTTTGTATCAAAATTCAAGAGGATAAGTACTAGAAATCAACTTAATTTACCAATTTAGTTCACCAATTTTATTGCTTTTCACTGGACCGGCTCACGTATCTCTCATTCGTTTATTTTATTTTATTTTTAACAAAAATTAATGAAGTTCTAATATACTATCCGATCACATCAGTTTACAAACAAAATTTCATAAACAAAGTTGGTGTATGTTGCTGTACTCAAAATTTTTAATGAAAAGGTTCAACATATGTAATGTTATTCATAATTTAACCTAATAACAAGCAACATTACAAATGATCGAATCGCACAGAAAATGAAAAAAGTAGTAGCTGAATTAATATAATTAACATGGGAAATTAAGCACATGCAAGGCTGAGGGGTTTACACGGAAGAAGAAGAAGTGGGACATGGTGGAGAAGCAATATCAGTAATCCCCTCTAACATCAACACCACACTCTTCATTGAAGGACGAAGAACTTGTTCATCTTGAATACACCAGAGTCCCACTTTCACCATGTTCTCTAATGTCCTCCTTTCCACTTGATCTTCACCAACCACAAGCTTATCCAGCTCTCTATCAGCAAAACACTTATAAACCCAACTTGAAAGCACAAGCTCTTCTACATTTGGTACATTAATTTCCAAGTTCCTTCTGCAGCATATAATTTCCAACAGCACTATTCCATAACTATACACATCTGCCTTCACTGTGACTGGAGTGTTCTTATGCCATTCTGGTGCCAAATATCCTCTTGTCCCTCTGACTCCAGTGAAAGTCCTTGTTTGGTCAGGCATTAACAATTTCGCTAGACCAAAGTCTGAGATCTTAGCCGTCCAGAAATCATCCATCAAAATGTTTTGTGGTTTTATATCACAGTGAATGATAGGGGACTTACACTCTTCATGTAGGTAGTGGATACCTTTTGCAACATCTATAGCAATTCTAACTCTTTCTTCCCAATATGGTCGCTGTGCTTGCTTGAAAAGAAGATCAGCTAGCGAACCATTACTCATGTATTCGTAAACCAGAAGTCTCTTTGAGTCCTCAACACAATAACCTATCAGCCGGACTAAGTTCTTGTGGTTTGTTCTACCAATTGCTCGCATCTCAGCACGAAACTCTCTTTCACCTTCGTCAATCAATTTCTCAAGTCTCTTCACTGCAACAAGTTTTCTACCTTTGTTTAAAGATCCTCGGTAAACTGCTCCAAATGAACCCCTACCCAACTCTTCTTTGAAACCACTTGTTGCTCTTTTAAGCTCATAGTATGAAAACACCCTCAAAGTAAGGTCCTCATGATCTTGATCAGTCAACAATATTCCAAATTGTCCCTTAATGTCTCTCAGCCTTTTGTACCTCAGAACCCGAATTTTAGAAATGTAAAAGCAAGAGATAGCGATTGAAACACATGAAAAAATAACCAAACCTAAAGCTAAAACAATGATATGCGTCAGATCGTTTTTGCTTGTGATCACCTGCTCTCTTGGTGGCATCATATTCATGTTAGTGAGGGTTTCGTTTACGGCTTCATTAGTTGTGTTCTTGCCCACCTTGAAGAAAGCGTTAGTGGAGTATTCATTGCTACCGCTTGACTGCCTTCTGACATATCTCAAAGGAAGCTTTCGTTTATTACAAAAACCTCGTTGGAAAAAAGCTGCCCCACAATTGCAGTCTTCCAAACAAGAATTCTTGCAATCTTCCATGGACATCGATTCTACACTATATGGAAAATCTTCGCAATTCACATTCTCCATTTGATTCAAACCGTAAAGGGTTATATTCTCTTTCCCATGTATACAACCCACATCAGAATAGTTTCTCAAGCAGCCAAGAGTCTTCTTACTAGAGTCAACAAAATCAGATCCAGGAAGACATAAGCAATTGGGTTGGTCATCAAAGAAGGTGCAAAAGCTGTTAAACCCACAAAAACCTTTAACTTCACAAGGATCTTTCAACGCCCACCACAACAAATTAGGTTCTCCGGCAGAACCATTGGTCTTGTTAATGGCATGAGAATACAATCTGAATATTCCATTAGCATTAAGCGTTGCTCTGTATACCGTACCATTTTGGACGGTCTCGTTGTCGTGTGAAGAATGAACGTCTGAAGAATACGAGTCTTGGTCATTCACGATTGTGACTCTCTCGTGATTAGTACCATTGATGATAGCTAGATTTCCACTAGTTTTGTTTAAGTACAGGTATAAGTTGAAGCCTGCGTTATTATAAGTTCCAGAACTCCAATATGCGTCTATACCTGTATCCTCATTGTTTACAGGGTAGAGAACCAGATTGCCATCTTTTTGCATATTCAAATGAAACCGTCCTGTTGAATGGTCGGTCTCCGATATGCTAGAGAACAGTTGGCCCCCAGAATGCAAAACTTGACCTCCAACGATTGTATCAGTAGGATAATCAAAACTCTCCCAGATTCTTTGAGACTTATGATACAGAACAAAATTGCCATCGTCAAGCATGGAAGCAGATGTAGCAGGAGGCAGTGCATCATTAGCTATTAGTTTCGACTTGTTTCCATTCTCGTCGACCAACCAAAGCGTACCATCATGCTCCAAAGTTAGTGTCGTTGCATTTGAGGCTATTAGAGGATGGTCACGGTTTGCAGTCCACACAACAGTGATTTGGTCAACACCCACTAACCAAACTCCAATGGCAAAGCCGACGCGGCCGTTTCCAGCAGCTTGATCATAAAATCCAAATTCAAATAGGCCAGAAGGAGAAGGCCATGATCTCGGGTACTTGTCAGAGCTCGGGGAAATTGTGGTGCCCAGGTTTATTATGGTTGGATGCTTTTGTTGAGCTGATACACAGAGAAAAGAGAGAGAAAGGAGCAAGAACATAGTTGCTATGGAAGCCATGTTTAGGGATGATGATGATGGAGGACAACGCAGAAGCTGGTTATGGGTTACCACGTAACTTGAGAAAGCTTTTGAGTTTTCCTTCTATATTAAAATTTAAAGACTGAATCATATGGGTCCCATATTGTTAGATTTTAACTGAAATGTTTCCACAAAGACTTTGTAGCGGTCCCAACCACAGCTGTTGGTCTGTGTCAGCGAAGTCAACGCTAAGCGCACATTACCCTACTACCACTCAAATCGATAAATGGAAATCAAACTAGTTTTCTTTATTAATACTATGTCATTGTCCCCAAAAAACTAGTGTTCAATGTGCATAAGAAATTGAATATAAATAAATTTAATTTCTAGACTATTAAATTTTCTACGCTATTAATTAATAAGTCACACCATAACATCTTAAAGTCTTTGTGGAAAAAAAAAATAGAAAATCCAAGAGATGGCGCTGGCACAAGTTTGTATCCAGGAGGAGATGAATCAACCCACAAGCCTTTGCTGTGAAATAGAAGGACCTAAAGACCATCAATTTTCTTTTGCATAATAAAGACTTGATAACATCACACAGCCTACGTCTGATTGGGACCAATCTTTTATGAGTCATTAGTCAAATGCAAATAACTAAATTATGTCTAAGATTTATTTGTATTATTAATTATTATTTTGTTTACTAAGAAGAACTGAAACAATTCATGTGCTTAATAAACCCCCATACTTACCAAAAAAAAAACACAACTGAGAACCATCTTCCTCTTTCTTGATCATAATCCTTCTCTGTTTCTTTCATGGCTTCTGTACCTATTCTGCTTGTGTTTTATGTGTTTCTATTCCCCCACGTTAGTGTAAAAGCTGTAACAAAGAATTCCAATAACATTACCGAAGGTTCTCCATTGTCCACCAATGCCAACAACAACTCATGGGGCTCACCTTCTGGTCTTTTTGCCTTTGGTTTTTATCCACAAGGCGACGGCTACGCTGTTGGAATATGGTTGGCTAATCAAACTGGAAGGATAGTTGTTTGGACTGCAAATCGGGACGACCCTCCTGTTTCCGCAAATGCCACCTTGGAGCTAACAAGAAATGGAGTGGTGCTTCATCAAACTGATCAGCAAGGCAAAGAAATACTCATTCCTGATGATATTTCAAGCCCTGCTGCAACTTCAGCTGCTATGCTTGATGATGGGAATTTTCAACTCTTAAACGCCTCTCATCATGTTCTCTGGCAGAGCTTCGACTATCCAACTGACACCATACTAGGAGGTCAAATTCTTCTTAGTAGCCATCAGTTGGGATCTAGCAAATCTACATCAGACCAATCAAGTGGACCATTTTCGCTTATTATGCAAAATGATGGAAACCTTGTTTCTTATCCTGCTAACATCTCCAGTGGACCAGAAACTGCATATTGGGCCTCTGGATCTTTAGGTATTGGTGTTACAGAGCTCAGTCTTAACCATTCGGGTTTTCTCCTTCTACAACAGTCACCCAAAAGACCATTACGCGCCTTGTCAAAAGGTGATCCTGGCGGAAACAAAAATGTTATCTATCGTGCGACGCTGGATGATGACGGAATTTTTAGATTGTATTCACACAGTTTCAGGAGCAACACAAGCTCAAGAGTGAAAGTGATGTGGTCTTCTTTGCAAGATCATTGTGAAGTAAAAGGTTTATGTGGTTTGAACAGTTACTGCCAAACATTTAGCAACAACTTTGACTGTTTTTGTTACCCTGGTTTTGTTCGTATTGACCCCCGAAATAAGTTCTCAGGCTGCTACCAGAATTTCACCCTAGTTAACTGCAGAGACGACGAAGACAACCCATGGCTGAGGTACAATTTTACTTCTGTTAAAAATATGTCGTGGGGAGATAATCCTTATACGGTGCAGCTATTAGAGGAAGCAGCTTGTAGGAGCTCTTGCCTGCATGATTGTAACTGCTGGGCAGTGTTGTATACAAGTAATAGTTGCAGAAAATTTAATTTTCCATTAAGATATGGTAAAAAAAACCTTAATATCTCAGAAACTGCTCTCTTTAAGATCGTTTTGGAAAATATTGTTACCCCCAATCATAGTCGTCCAGTTCCTGAAAATCATGGTGCTATGTTGATTGAGAGCAAGAACAATACAATTGTTACACTGGCATTAAGTTTGGGTTCTGTTGCATGCTTGTGTTCTCTCTTTGCTATATCCAGTTTCATTGTTTACAAACACCGATACCGTAGGTATGCTAAGCTATTGGAAAATGCACATTTGGGATTAACAGAAGATTTTAGTCTGCAATCATTCTCTTACAATGAGCTTGAGAGGGCAACAAATGGGTTCAACGAAGAAATAGGGAAGGGGACTTTTGGAGCAGTTTATAGAGGCATTTTATCTGAGAGTGGTAACAAAGCCATTGCTGTCAAAAGACTAGAGAAAGTCGTGGAAGAAGGGGTAAGAGAGTTTCGAGCTGAAATGACTACCATTGGGAGAACTCATCACAGAAACTTAGTTCAGTTGCTTGGTTTCTGTATTGAAGGGTCAAAAACTTCTTGTTTATGAATTCATGAGCAATGGATCACTTGCAGATCGCCTTTTAAAGCGGCCTCTCCCCAACTTGGAGAGAAGGATGAGATTTGTGTTAGATGTGGCAAGGGAATCTTCTACCTACATGAAGAATGTGGAGTACATATCATCCACTGCAATTTGAAACCCCAAAACATACTCTTAGATGACACTTGGACTGCTAAGATTTCTGATTTTGGTTTGGCTAGGCTATTAATGCCCAACCAAGCAAAAGCATCCATGGGACTACAAGGGACATCAATAGGGTACTTTGCTCCTGAATGGCAGAAGAATGCCATGATATCGGTGAAATCTGATATTTACAGTTTCGGTGTTGTGCTTCTGGAAATCATATGTTGCAGAAGAAATATTGAAGTTAATGTTTCAACACCAGATGAGATAACTCTTTCTCAGTGGGTCTATACTTGCTTTCAAGCTGGAGAGTTGTCTAAGCTTGTGAGAGATGACGACGAAGTAGACTTCCCTACGCTAGAAAGAATGATCAAAGTCGGGTTGTGGTGCATCCAAGATGATCCGACTTTGCGTCCATTGATGAAGGATGTGATCTTGATGCTTGAAGGTACGTTGGTTATACCTGTACCTCCATCTCCAGAACTTGTCATTGTTCCATGATACGTTGTGAGAAATTTCATATTTGTTATTATGTAATGCCTATGACTATATGGGTTTGGATATGAACTTCCTTAAAATGTAAACTAACAAAGACAAATACTTGTCTGCCTATTCAGTTGTGTAGACTAGTTTCCTTTAATCGCCACCATGTGGTATTACTATTGATCTCGCATGCATTCAAGTTTATATTATATATTAGGTGATCAACTAAAATAAATGTGTTTACTTATTCAATCTTGACAAAAACAAAATGAAATTAATATAATAATATACGGGTTTTATAATATAACTTTTAATGTAAGTGTAATATTTAGAGAATATATTATAATATGAATTGTAATACACTTAAGTAATAATTACATTAAAAAAATGTGATTTTTTTCATAATAAAAAAGCATTTAAAAATACATAATTCATATGTAGGAAAATTCTTAGAGCAGGAGGATATGGTGGACTAAAGTAATCTAACATGCAATTACAGAGGTTTGTGATGTAGCTGGTCAAACATTCAATCCATGCAGTGCAGTCCGTAAAATACGCAATATAGCACCGAGGGTCTTTTTATAATATTTGACCAGTTCGCATATTGAAAGAGGCAAATTTTGGAGGATTTTGCATTTCGTAAAAGACGTTTGTTTGTAGAATTAGACTAACAAGATCTCCCGGTTCCCACGTCGTTTACTCCCATTTCTGAATGCAGCTGGAATGGAGCAGGTAACATTGATTTCAAATTGGGGAGAACATCCGTAGGAAGTATTCAAGTGAACGCAAATGATAATTCTCCAAGCAAGATTCATTTGGTCAGATGCTACTAACATGACATGTACATAAATCAGGTGCAAGCCTCACTTAAACATAAAAAAAAACATATCTCTGTTCATCAGTTGGACTTTGAAGTTTGAAGCTTTGTCCAAAGCATCAAAAATACTTTGTAGAGTTATGTCCTCCACAATCACAACCTTGTCTCTTGATTTAGAACCTGATCCAATGGAAACCTGCCTTCTTTTCACCCCTAAAATCTGCTATTCCAGAATAATAGGAATATGAACTATCCGAATCTAAAACATTAACTCCCCACAGTGAAACAAAATAAACAGAGGCAGCAGAGAAGATTAGAAAAGAAAATACGCTAAAGTAATTCACGATGACATAAGTCAGACGCTTGCAAGTTTAGGTCTCAATCAATACCCATTACTTGAAGTAATGACTGGTTTTTCAACTAAAGCCAGTTAAAACACACACACCTTAGTAGAATATTCTATCCTTTTAGTAAGAAAAATATACACCAAGCAAATAAACTCTGTCTATGCGTAACTATAAGCTGAAGTGAAAATTTTCTAAAAGAAAATGGAAAAGCACAGATATAAGTTACATCAATCATTATAAATACATATAAGTATCAAAAATCAAAAAGGGGGAAACCAACAAACTACCCAGTGTTTCACTCAAGCATGCCATGGCCCTTCTCACCCTCAACTGATCCATAACATGAAATGGAGCCACTAGATCATTCACATTGAAGTACATAACATAGCAAAAGCTAGTACAGATGGAGGATCAAGACTTGTGGTATAAAAATATTCCATTAAGATTCTGAAGAAATGGATTTACCATTTTCATTAGTAAACCACTTACATCTCTTTTCTCATGCTTTTAGTGTAAAAATTTTTCATATATTCGTAGTCACTAGAACCTTCAGTTTGTAAATTATTTATAGGTTCCAACTCAGATATGTTTGATTTATTGATTTTTTTTTTTGTCTTTCCAGTTGATTATGTAGTTAATTGTGCAGACAGTACAGGCTAGGATGCCACAAGGACAGAGACTAACAAGTACTCCATTTTGAGTTTGTGGTGGTGAATTTATATGTTATATTTCTTTCTGTACCTACTTACAGATTGAACCACCATCACAATGTTAAACTTAAGGAAAATCTGGAATAGTTCTCTTTCAACCCATTTACCTTTTCCTGAGCCCATTGCAGGAGTCCCTTTAATAAATGCTGATCACCACAGGATTTAACTGCTATAAAATTTAAGCAGTCTTTTATTTTAATTATTTTTTTATATTTATTATCTTTAATTTTCTATATCTTTTAATTTAAAAAAATATATATTTTTTAAAAATAAAACTCTTACGATATAAATATATATACTTATATATATATATATATATAATTAATATGTCGAGTGCTATATCTTTAAAAGGATATGAACAACCCCAAACAAACTTCCTCCTGTTTAACTCTAAACCTCTAGAGATGATTTCTCATGCAGGCACCAAAACCACATTGAAACCAAGCAAGGTCAAGAGTACAAATTTTTGGATCTCAGGGTCCATTGTTTTCTGGTTGGCATGCTTGGGTGAGGGGAATATAAATTTCACTATTATCTAGTTTAGCTATTTTGATAGGTTGAATAAACTATCCTCCGGTTAGATAAATCTGATTACCTGCACATGCAACATATTCATTTAACTGCTTCATCTAGCCTGCTTGATGTGACATGTTTATCATCATCTCTAAAACTGTTACTTTAGACAAACTCAACCAGCAATGCACTCCAACATACTAATACTTGGTAGCAAACTCCAGATTGAGTTTTTCACATGTAAATCTACAACAGGCATTTTAAAACTTTTATGATATGAACCTGATATCAACCAATTGGAAGAAACAAACAAACTTGTACCTTCATCACATGCATTCTTTTGTCAGGGTAATCATTTACATTAGTTTACTGCAATATTTTTCTTCCTAACTTGTCAAAGTATTATTGTTACAAGAGAATTCACCAGTCCTGAATGAAGCAGAAATTGCAGCAAAACTTAAGCCACCTACTAATTTAAAGAATACTATACAAGCGAGTGCTGCACTCTGGTCCTAACAGTTTGATATCCCACATACGATTACGATAGGTTAAAACTCAAAAATGTGGATTTTTTTTTTTGGTTACATTTTCGATATGTGAACAAGTATCTTCTTCTATATCTTCTTCTATGATACTTGGCCTTGACCTTCTTCGGCTGTGCCATTTTTCACATATCACACACTTTTGCCTCCTTTGCTGCATCTGCTAAGCTACCATCTACTTGGTCAGCTCTCTCCGTTTTGGTTGATTATGGAGGATGACTATTTTTATTTTTACTTTCTTTTGGAATGGAAACTATAGGATCATAATTCCACATACATATGAATTTCAAATATATTAAAATGTAATATACTATATACTATATATATATATGTCTTCATAAAAATAATATCATAAATAATATTAATGGTTTTATTTATTTTTTTCCCCCAAAAAATATAAAGCGATAAAAATTAACTTTTTCAAAACTCCGTCTATATATTTAGAGTTGTATCCCAAGTTAATCAAATCAACAATTGGACAGAATAGCTAAAATGAGTATTTGTAACATCAATAGCTAAAAATAGTGATTAACAATTAAAATTTTGTTTTTCACTTCCCTTTTCGTCTTGTAGTGAAAAGGAAGGTGAAACATAAAAATATTCAGATGGGTCCCATCATTTAGTAAAACGACACCAAACATTAAAAATTGTGTGTTCCTTCTTCCACACTTTCCATCTCTCTTATTTTATTCACTCTCTTAATTTTTCTATTTGAACTTTAATATCTTCCTGCCATTTGTCACATTTTCCTTCCTAGTAGACGCAGGCAAGAGGGAGTGGTTGATTTTGAATTAAACACCAAGTCGTTATGGAGCTCAAAACATGAAATTAAATATAGACGATCATTGTCGTTTAGGCTATTCCTCGGGCGTAAAAATTAAGCCAAGCTTTTATTTAGGCTTTGAGTCGTTGTTAATGAGTCACTTTGAAGCTGTGGAAATACCAACTACCATGGATACAGCTTTGAAAACCTGGTGGAGATTGAATTGAATAATTTTATTAATTGTTCCATGGTGGACTATAAACTAATCTATTTGCAGGTTATTATGTAGTTGGTTAAACATACAATAAATGCAATATTTTACCTGTTAAAACGAAGAATTTTGAACATTTTTTATTATTATTTGGTTTTTTTGGGTAACAGACTTTTGTAAACCAGCCTCATCCAACCTCTCATAAATGTTGGATTTAAGTGGACTATACTCCTCTTGAACTTGCACCAAGTTTGGATGGCAGAAAGTTGCATCAAACACAGTCTAAATGGTAATGGCTTCTATCGTAGTGCTTTTCTTCTGGCCTCTGAATCAATTATCATTGCAGCCCAACAGAGAGAGTCTAATATAATCCCAGGCTCTTCTCTAACACCCATCACCAACTCCTCATGGTTGTCAAATTCGGGCCTCTATGCCTTTGGATTTTACGACGAAGGCAACGGCTATGCTGTTGGAATATTTCTTGCCGGAATTCCCAAAAGACTGTCGTCTGGACTGCAAACCGAGACGGCCCTCCAGTTTCCCAAAACTCCACCTTGCTATTCACAAATGATGGCAGGCTTGTCCTGCAGTCATCAACACAGAGACAAGATTACAACATAGGGGATCCTCTTCGTTTGGCTTCTTCTGCTTCCATGTTGGATTCTGGCAACTTTGTGCTCTACAATTCCAGTAGGAGTATAATCTGGCAGAGTGTTGATCACCCAACCGATACCCTTTTGCAACGACAACGTCTTTTACCAGGGAAAGAGCTGGTTTCTAGTGTTTCAGAAACTGATCACTCAACTGGAAAATTCCGTCTGGCCATGCAAGAAGATGGACATCTTGTGCAGTATCCGGCAAATGCCACAGGTCCTCGATATGCTTATTATGCATCTGGGACATTTGGGAAAGGACCCGGTGTGACACTAAATTTGGACGCCGGTGGCCATCTCTACTTGCTCAATGCTACAGATGTCATTATTATGAATCTAACACAAGGAGAAAAGTCAACAAAGGAAGCAATCTACATTGTGAGAATTGATTCAGATGGGATATTCAGGGTTTATTCACATACCAGTGGCACCTGGTCGATTGAATGGTCGTCTTCACTGAATAGATGCGCCCCCATGGGTCTATGCGGAGTAAATAGTTTCTGTGTTCCAAATGGTGGACAAGCTGATTGTATATGTCTTCCTGGAAGCAAAATTGTTGACAAGGTCACTGCAGGCTGTGAAAAGATTTCCGACGCAGATGGTTGCGGAAACAACCAGAGTTTTACATATGCAATACAAGAATTGCAAAATACAACATGGGATTATTCTCCCTATTCAATCATGAGCTTGTCAGAGAAAAAAGATTGTGAACAAGCTTGTTTGGAGGACTGTAACTGTGATGCAGCATTTTTTGACCAAGATGGTTGCAGAAAGCAGAAGTTTCCTTTGAACTTTGTGAGACAGCAAGATCCAAGAACAGCTCTCATCAAAGTGGCTACGGCAAAATACAATACTAGTGATGGATTTGCTCCTAAAGAAGAAAACAAAAGATCCGAAAGGACATCTTAATTATCGGAGTTTCGCTTGCTGCTTTTGGACTTATAATGTCGGCGATCACCATAGTTGTGCTATGCAGGGTTATATATGGGCATATGAAATGATTATGCCCAAAGACGATGCTAAATTGAATGGGGATCTTGGTCCACGATCGTACAGTTATTTCGAACTAGAGAGAATGACAGAAGGTTTCAAGGACGAAATTGGTAGAGGAGCGTTTGGAACAGTTTATAAAGGGGTGATTTTGAATGACATCCAAAAGGTTATAGCAGTGAAGAGACTTGACAAAGTTCTACGTAATGGTGAAATAGAGTTCCAAACGGAAATGAAAGTTATAGGAAAAACCCATCACCGGAACCTAGTCCGTTTGATTGGGTTTTGCCTCGACGGACCAAATAGACTTTTGGTCTACGAGTACATGAGCAATGGCTCACTTGCAGACACACTCTTTGCACCTAAAACCCCACCTCCATGGGAAAAAAGGATGCAAATTGCTCACAACATAGCAAGAGGAATTCTTTATCTCCATGAAGAGTGCACGAGCAAAATCATCCATTGTGATATAAAGCCTCAAAATATACTTTTGGATGAGAATGGTTGTGCAAAGATATCCGATTTCGGATTGGCAAAGCTGCTGCAGCCAGACCAGACCAGAACCTTTACCGATATCAGAGGGACAAGGGGCTATGTTGCACCAGAGTGGCATCGGAAACTGCCGATAACAGTGAAAGCAGATGTTTACAGCTTTGGAATTGTACTGTTGGAAATCATATGCTGCCGAAGGGGTGTTGATTGGAACCTTCCTGAGGAAGAAGCTATACTAGATGAATGGGTCTACCGCTGTTTTGAGAATGGTGAGTTGGGTCAATTGGTTGGTGAAGAAGAGATTGATATGCAGCATTTTGAGAGGATGATCAAAGTGGGACTCTGGTGCATCCAGTATGAGCCATCACTGCGGCCAACAATAAAAATGGTTCTACATATGCTGGAAGGCTTATTAGATGTTCCCATCCCTCCAGCTTCAAGTTCTCGGAGTGTAATCTAGATAGTAGGGCTTATCCTTCTTATTTGTCATGGGTCCTAAGAAAAGAAAGTAATTGAGACTAGCTAATAGTGTGACAAGACTTCGAAATCATACATGGTAATATTTCAGTGTTACACACCTATGAAGACTTCGCCTCCACAATTAGAGCCTACGACTCGAGCACTTTTGTCTCTATTTGTGTCTAGTAGAGAGGCATAATACACCCCAGAGGCTCAGACACATTTTGTAATGAGTTCATGATTTTCATTTCTACTCTTTTACATCTTATGATTTAATATCTATATTTAAATTTTATTACATATAAATACAGAGAAAGAAAAAAAAAACCAAGAAAATTAAAGACATCATGTGGTTTAATTAACGAGGAGTTAGAAGATGTGGATAACTGGGCATCCCCAACCCAGATGCATTGGATGATGATGATGCAGGGGGTCTGTAGAATGCCTCCCCTACTTAATCATTTTGCATACTCAAACATAAATAAGTAAGATCTGAAGTGATTCAACATTGACTTTGCTTTGTATAACGAAGTCAGAAGTGAAAGCATGTGAATATGAGAGAGAGAGAGAGAGAGACCACCTGTTCAGCAACAGGTCTCTTCAAATCCAGAAGCGGTCTGTAAATACCAACCAGTGCTTCCTTCTCAGCTTTTGCAACGTAGTAGGCTACTTGTCAACAGAAAAATATGCACATCTAAGACTGTAATCATACAAACCTTTTTAACAGACAACTCTAAGGATATCCAATCTTTCACCAGAAGATCCTCTCTACCAGGTCTTAAAAGTGCAGCATCAAGTAAATCTGGTCTACTCCTCAACAAGAAAAATGCAGGACACAAATTCGCCCGAGTCCACCTCAACCGCGTCCGAGTCAACTCGTCCCCTGAACTCACTGTCGAGTCTATTTTTCTCCAATTTTTTTTTTTTTTTTTTTGTTTATGGTGGTAGATGGCATACATGTTCAACTTGTGAGGCTTTTCGCTTCTTTTTTTTTTTTTTCTTTTTTCTTTTTCAGACAGCAAACGACATCGTTCCAATGCGCGCGAATTATTATAAGGATCCCTGCTAGGGATTCGGGATTCCAAACCAGCGTTGGGAGTCGCAAACTGTTGCTTGGAAAGCTTGTGTTACTCCGACCTCATACTCTGTTACATAGCAGCAACCAGTCACTCTCTCTGAGCTAATAGCTATGGAGTTGGAGGTGAAGTTGGTTGCGGGCATAGACAACTGCTTCGTCTCCCTCCCTCTAATCCTAATCCAAACCCTCCAGTCCTCCTCACAGTCGCGCTCAGCTCTCCTCCGCGAGGTTCTAGCTCTCGAGCTTCGCTCTCGCACCAACGACGATCGCTGGGTCGTCGCTTGGTCCGGCGCCACTTCTTCTTCTTCAGCAATTGAGGTCGTTTATCTACTTGTTTTTGTGTTTCTCTTTTTTGCTCTTTCTGTGTTTTTAATTTTATTTTTCGTTAATTTTGTTGAATGTGGAATTTTGGAGGTAGATTGCTCAGCAATTTGCAGAGTGCATTTCTTTGGGAGATCGTACAAGGGTTCAAGTACGAGCCCTTTCTAATGTGCCTAAGGCTACTCTTGTAACAATAGAACCCAATAACGAGGATGATTGGGAAGTTTTGGAGCTTAACTCGGAGGTTGCAGAGGCAGCCATACTAAAGCAGGTATTCATTTTTGCCCCATAAGTCTACCTCGTGAACTTCAAAAGCACACATTTTTTTTCTCATAACGAAATTGAATTGGGAAGTGTGGAACAATGAACTATGTTCTAATTTCAAAATAATTCATAGGTCTCTCTCTCTCTCTCTACAAAAAGAATTTTTATAATCTTTTATTACATATATAGCACATTTATAAATATATATATATATATACACACACACACACACACATATCTATTCCAGTTTCTTCTTTCTTCCTTCCTTTGAATTCGAAAAAATGGTGTTTGAAACCCTCTAATAGCTTTCTTTGAGGATTTTCTCTCGCGGGTTTTGAGTTGGTTTCTCATTGATCGTTGCAATTGTATGTTAGATTGGCATGGTGCACTCCGCGTAGAAAGTTAGAGGTTGAGTTTTGGTTACAAGTCTTCCTTAGTAAGTTTTTTGATTGTCGAATGAGTGGTCAATCAAATTTGGCTGCGAAGCCTTTTCCTCCTCGTGTTTTATCCAATCAAGAATTTATGAGGAATTTTTTGTTTGGTGGGTACATATATGACGTTTAAACTAAGAAGACAAGGCTTTAAACTTGTCAAGGAAGAAACTTTTAAGAAATGGTTGTCTTGTTGTCTTAAATAGATTTTGATTTTTTTTCCTGTATTTAATGGCCGTGTGTTCTTTGTTTTTGTTGTTTTTCATGTCTTTACAAATGTGAACAGTTTCATAGTTTTCCAAGTTCTTGGCGTTTTTATGAGAATATGAAAATTTCAAATATTTTTTCTCCACCCAAGCTATTGTGAGCAGAGAAAATTCCTCTTGTTTCAGTACTGATGAAGTTTTAATGAACGCCTCCACTGCCTACAGGTTAGGTTTGTACATGAATCAATGAGATTTCCTTTGTGGTTGCATGGCCGCACTAGCATTACATTCCTTGTTACTTCAACTTTCCCCAAGAAAGCGGTGGGTAAGGCGCAAAGTGCTTCAAATTCTCAATATTTTAATATATTATGGTTAATTCAAGTGAAGTTCATAGCTTGGTGTATCATTTCAAGTTGTCAAATTTGTTTATTGATTTGAGAAACAAATTATTAACCAAGAATCACTAGACTGCCAGCCATAATATCAACAGCATTGTGTCTGATAATATTTTGCTTCTTGATTACTATATCAATGTTTCAAATAATAGAAGGAAACTTGAGATTGAGCTATTATTTTATGCTTATTTTATTTATCCACTGCATGGCTTATTAGCATTATAATTTTGTATTATGTTGGAAATTTCACTGTTCCTGCTGGTGCTAACCATAGTTAAACTGGTGTGTGGTTTATAATCTTGTTTAATGGTTAAATTAAATTTTCTTAACTGTTTTCTCTATGTATTCTAGAAGTAAAATCCAATATTATTTTCCAGATTGCATAGGTGTGCAAGAGACAATATAAATGTACTTATGGAACTTGTGTATATGAATAAGCGTGGTACTCACGTTTTGAATATTCCAATTTCATATACTATCTAAGATTGTATATCTTAGTATACTGGATTTATGTCTGACCTATAGATTTTATCAGTGCAACTTGTGGCAGGAACTGAAGTTGCAGTTGCTCCAAAGAGACGCAAGCAAAATGTGGATTCAAATGAAGATTCTTACATGCTATCTTCTAATAGAGAACATGTTGCAAAGGCACTGGTGCGCATTCAAGATGCTGACCAGAGATTTATTCACAAAAAAATTGTTAAAGATGTAGAGCTTGGTGTTGGCCTCACTTCTATTGCTGTCATTCACCCAGAAACAGCAAAAAGGTTGTCATTAGATTCTCTTCAGTTGGTTGCTGTAGTTCCTCGATCACCATCAAAGGAGAGGGTAAAAAATTCTGGGAATGATGCGTTGAGAGTAAAAGGCAGTTCAAAGGAAGCTAATACTGGAACTTTATCTGACAAAAAGGAATATCATCAAGCAATTGTTCGTTTGTTGACTTCAGATTCAGTGGCCAGAGGGCATGTAATGATTGCTCATTGTCTCCGTCTCTACCTGAGAGTCAGCTTGCATTCATGTGCGTTCACCTTGGCCTAGCAAAATCATATTACCTTGAATACTTCACTTTAAATAGTGACTGAGGAACTCAGGATCAGGGGAGCACACACACACATTTTTTTCTCTTAAAAAAATTAAAATATGTATAAATATTATATATATATTTAGTTAAGCTTTACATAGCAAAATTTCAAGTAATAAATATATATATATATATATATATTTTCTGAAGTTGTCTATCAAGTTCACTTTGGTGTTTAGGGTATTTTATATGTCTTGTTACCTGTCTTAAATTTTACGTATGAACATATGGTTTTTCGTTTCCTATGTTGGCAATATTTATTAATTTTCCATTTTATAGAATTATAACAAGTTATGCTTTGACTGTTATTTTGGAATTTGCAATATAATAATTCTTGTGGTTTTGAAAATTCATATTTGAGGTTTTTTTAATAAATAATTTTAAAGCTAACTGATTTGAAACACATAAAAATACATTGTAGATTTTCCTTATTCAAATGGTCACCATATGTATAGACAAATTATATAATGATTCGAAAAAATTTAGTATCAACCTGTGCCCTTTGAAGTAATTTTCTGGATCCACTAATAGCTTTAAACTATTTACTATTTTGCATGAATAATTAATATGTTAGTATCAACCTGTGCCCCTCTGTAGTTTCTGGATCCACCATAAGCTTTAAACTATTTACTATTTTTATGGATAATTAATATAGGTCATTACTATGAAATTATTTTCATCCATTTGAATTTTTGTTTGACATTGTGACTGCTTATGAAATTGTTCATCATACTGTAATCTTTTATGAAATCTCAACTTTAGTTTCACAGTTATGACTGTGTGATGCTTGTCCTGTCTGCTTATGTATTTGAGACTTTGCTGACACAGCATATCCCTAGAAAATTGTTCTAAACAAAGGATGGACCTTGCATAAAAGTGCTTGTTCCTAGTCTTTACATGCATCCTTGAAGGAGCCTTTAAACATTGTCATGCATATCAACTGAAAATACAGATCCCAAATTTCCATGTAAATCTTAAATCTCAACATGGTATATGAGTTTTTGATGGTTTGGATATATATATATATATATATATATTTTTATATATATAAAAATCTGAGGCCTTCTTCATCTCATGCTGCAGGGGTTTACTTAAAGGGATGCAATGTTTTGAAGAAAGATGTTCCCTCGCTTTCACTTTCTCCTTGCTGCTTTAAGATGTCAGGGAAAGATAAGGCTTTCGAGAAAAATGGCTTTGAAGCACTTCATAGCCATAAGAGTCATAAAAAGAAAGACATGCTTCTCAAGACTGGTTCAGGCACCTATATGGAGATTTCAGAATGGTCAACTCATGATGAAATAATTGCTGCTCTTTCCTATGAATCCCATAATAAAGAGGTTGAGAAGGCTGCTTATCAGTCTGATAACAAAAAGGGATTACAAATTCTTCTTAACGCCTGGTTCCTTGCCCAATTGGATGCCATTTCTTCACATACAGGAGTAGAAGTTAATTCATTGATTTTAGGACGTGAAACCTTGCTTCACTTCGTTGTGAAAGATTCCAAGTTTAGGGCTCAAGAGAATGTACATGCTTCTTGTAATGGTACTCTAGAAAACAGTAATGAGACTAGTGGACTGCCAGTTGAAATTTTATATTCGTTGACTACTTGTGAGGAATATCATCATTGTGGAGATACATATGAGCTTGTGCTGGATGAGGAAAACAAAAGGAACAACAACCAGGGAGGCCTAGTTGTTTTTGAAAAGGTGGAAGCGGGTGATCCTGTATCCTTTTCTGTCAATGAGAGAATGTTCAATGATGATAGTATTTGTGATATATCTTCCTTAAGCTGGATGGGAACAACTGCTTCTGATGTCATAAATAGTAGGTATTTCTTTGTAGTCTTGATGCCCTTACATGCTTGTTAACTCTATCCATGTGAAACTTCCATGAGGATGAGAGTAGGATGTACTAGTATGTGTTGGTTTTGTTTTTGGGTGTCTGTGGAGAGTGGAGACACTCATACACATAGAAAACAGGGACGTAAAGAATTTGGGTTTGGAGATTTTGAAATCTGATAAACTGTCCCTCCCCTTTCTCCGATGAGATATGACACCATCTCAAGGGGATATATTGACACACCTGGGCCAAAAGCTAATTTTTGGATTTGATGGCAGATCCCTAAGTTCAGATCTATTATTCATTATTTATCTTTTTTCTTCTAAACCTGCCAATAAGAATTCAGTAATCATAATAGAGAAATTCTGTTTGAATATTGAGATCTTGGAGTCAATGTGCTTGATAGTTCATTTGCTGGGAAGATTGAGATCAACTAGATGTGTGTATGTTCTTTTGATATGCTTGTGATAGTTTGAAACTTTCAACATAAAAATATGAGATCATGAGCTAGTCTTTTTCATGTCTTTGGAGTGGTGACTTTCTACATTTTGCATGCATGTGAGAGTTTAATGTTAAGTCGCTACTTGCTAGTATCAAGAAATTAATGAAATGCAACTTTTACAGAGGAAAGCTGTTGCTTCAAAATTTTAGTGACTCATGTTTTGGTCATATACCATTATGAAAGTTGCAAATGATCTTCTGTTCTCTAGAAGAAGTTGTGGTTCTCATTATGGCCCATGTTTCTGACTGTAGGGTTAATGGTGTTGCTATCTCCTGCTTCTGGGATGTGGTTCAGTTTCTACAGTCTTCCTCTCCCTGGTCATGTTTTGATATATGGACCTCCTGTGAGTCCTTTGGAAACTCTTCTGATGTCATAACATGAATAAAATATTAAAGCAAAAAAATTTTAACTTTTATTTTAAAATTTTATTAAGTTTTTATGATGCTGGGAAGTGCTTTGCTATAATATTTCAGTAATAGCTTATCTGATAATGATATAATTTTAATTATCAGATTGGCTTTTCTTTTGCTAGTAGGGCTCTGGAAAGACATTATTAGCAAGAGCTGTTGCAAAATCTCTTCAGGAACATGAAGGCCTCTTAGCACACATGTATGAAGTTACTTTCTTTAGTAGAAATATGAACTGAAATGCAAATAAGAATACTTTCTGTTAATTATCATCTGAATTTGAAATTTGATAATATAACTGACCATTTGTAAGGTGGTTCTGAGGGAGAAACTTGTATGTTATAGTGTTGGTTTATGTTTGCAGAGTCTTTGTATCTTGCTCTCGGCTTTCATTGGAAAAGACCTTGACCATTCGCCAAGCACTCTCGGGCTACATCTCTGAGGCTCTGGATCATGCACCATCTATTGTCATCCTTGATGATGTTGATAGCATTATATCATCCTCCTCTGACGCAGAAGGATCTCAACCTTCCGGATCTATTATTGCATTAAGGGAATTTCTGATAGACATTATGGATGAATATGCAGTAATAATCTTTTCATGGCTAGTTAGTCTTATTTATTGAGATGGTACCAGATGTTGGATTGATTATTTAATTATGCAATATATATGCATCATTAGATTTTAGTTGATTTTCCCCTAATTTATCATTTATCTGCCTGTGGCGTTAAAGATAATATTCCTTTTGGGAAGGAAATATACAATGGAAACCTCGGACCAATTAGCTAGAAAACTAGCATTTTCTTTTTCTTTTCTAATTAGCCTCTCATATCTTGGTAGTCCATTGTACCTTTTTTTTTTTTGGGGTGGGGGGTGGGTGGGGGTGGGGAGAACTGAGTAAGAAATTTTTCTCCCTTGGTGCTCAACCTAGGTCCTGCCCAGTTATTGGAGTGGTTGTTTCTTCATTGGACCCCTGAAGTATGCTCCTTCATCTTAAGTGAGTTTACCACATGGGGAGTCAACCCACTGTGTTAAGTATTGGCCCAATGCTACCTGGCAGGACATAGGGTGCCTCCCCGCTCAGTGTGCTCACCCATTTGAAGAAAAGAAAAGAAAAATGGAAGCAACCTGTAATTATTTTAAAGATCTTTTCATACTCTGTCTTGTTTGATATAGATGATTGTGACCTACCTATTTCTGTTTTAATCAATGCATGTAACATCAATTTTGTAATCATCAGTTATACAAGCACTTGCTGTAGCAATTGTAGTGAGCAAACAATTTCTTTTCATTTTCATCCAGTACTGACTAAATAAAATTTAATGGCACACTGAACAGGAAAAAGGAAGATCTCTTGTGGAATTGGTCCCCTTGCATTCATAGCTTGTGCACAGTCGTTAGAGAGTATACCCCAGTCATTAAGCTCGTCAGGTTTGTTCTTCTAGATGGTGGATGAGTATTGTTTTATACTTGCAGTAAATCTAAACCTATTGTACATTATTTGTCTCTTCTTTTGAATTTCATATTTCCGATTATCTCTCTAATTGGTTGTCAATAGGAAGGTTTGACTTTCACGTACAACTGCCTGCTCCTGCTGCCACAGAACGCGCAGCCATACTGAAACATGAAATTCAGAAGCGTTGTCTGCAATGTTCTGATAGCATCTTACTAGATATAGCTTCCAAATGCGATGGCTATGACGCATATGATCTGGTATTCAGTTTTTGTTAAATATAGTTTATAGATGGTTGAAATTACAGGAATAAATATTTGTAAAAGAATCTTTCAATGCAGAATACTACAGATTATATTACTCCCATGTTTTCCTACTTGAATTACACAGTGCTTGTATAGGTGACAACAATGGTTTTGCAGACCACGTTTTACTTATGATAACACTTCATAAGACTTCGACCAGGCTTATATTGATAATTAAGTCATGTCATAAGGTTGCATACTGTTGAAATAAAGATCTCTTAATATTGGCCAGCTACAATAAATGTTTGTCTGAAAGAGTTAAATGTTTGGAAGAGTTTCACCTACTTGTTCAAGTGCAAAGAAGGGTTATAGTGAAGGAATCTTGTTGATTGATTCTTCTTATGTTCCTTTCATGTTGTCACTGCTATTGAAATTTCTAGCTTTTTATTTGCAAGAAGATGAAGCTTGTACCTGCTTAAGTTCAATTGTGATTGCTTGTAGTACAACTTCTTGGTGAATTTTAAAGATTCAGTTTAAAGTAGGCATGAAGAAAATATCGACGATATCCATGACAGTTAACGATATTATCAGGAAATAGGGTCATTGAATTTGACATACTGCCTTATTTATTATTTACATTAATAATGGGGCAAAATCAGCAATTGCTTGTTTTTGACAGTGACATTTATTTGTAGCTTTATTTCTCTCTTGGCCTCATGCTAAATACATTTAAAATGTGCCACTTCCTCGTTACTTAGCATATGCATATAAATTTTGTTAATATATTATAATGTTCTATTGTACTTTAGCATCTCTTTATATTGTCACTTTTTTGTTTACTTGAATTTGCTTTTATACGTTTGTGTACTTTTACTATGAAAATTTTTGTCAATAATCATTTGTAAATTAGCCGCATAACTTTATGGTGATTGCTTTATCTGCTTTCAATTTTATGGTGTATAATTTTTGGTAAGTGGCTTTAATATAATAATCGTGCTGCTTTTTAATTATAAATGATAAACTATGTTGTTGTTTGAGGAAATATTGATTGATAGAAGTATTGATGTTTCAGGAAATATTGGTTGATAGAACTGTTCATGCTGCTGTTGGTCGATTTCTACCTTATCTTCCAGCTTCTGATAAGCATGAAAACCCACTTTAAATAGGGATGATTTTTCTAGGGCAATGCAGGATTTTCTCCCTGTTGCCATGCGTGACATCACTAAATCTGCTCCTGAGGGGGTCGGTCTGGGTGGGATGATGTTGGTGGTCTTGTTGACATTCAAAAGTCCATCAAAGAGGTGTGATTTTCTGAGTTGATGTTTTGAGTTTTATTTTGCATGTTTGCTAATTTTGGTAAATGTCCAATTGCTAATTTTGTATTTATGTGAGCAAAGATTTCTATATTTTGTACCTGAGCATCCATCTTTTGTTCCTTTAAATTCTTTGGTAAACATTTTAAATTTCATTGGTTACTTTGAGATATGTAAGGTTTTGAAATATGATGATATGCAATGTTCTATATGATGTTCTTTTATATGTTTCACTAAATAGAATTGTAACTAGTGCTATCACTAACCCCTGTTTTGTAGTAATATGATTTCCTTTTTTCTTCAGTATAACTTTTTCCTGTCTTGTAATTTGGTTTATGTATGTTTTACTGATGTCACTTCAGATGATTGAATTTCCGTCTAAATTCCCAATATCTTTAAAGCTCCTTTAAGGTTGCGGTCAAATGTTTTACTATATGGGCCTCCTGGTTGTGGCAAGACACACATTGTTGGTGCTGCTGCTGCTGCCTGTTCACTACGATTTATATCTGTAAAGGGGCCTGAGCTATTGAATAAATATATTGGTGCTTCTGAGCAAGCTGTAAGAGGCATATCATTCCTCTCATTGTAACTTGCTTTTCAAATTTCTTATTGTTTCAGTAAAGTTTTGTTTATACAATTATACTTATAGCATGTGCTATAATTAGTTCACATAGTTTATCCTAGTCTAGTGAATTGTGCTGTGTTTGTACTTTAGATAAGAAATATTGACTACCTGTGATGTAGGACAGATTGTTTAGTGATAGAAAAATTCGTAGACAGGTAGGTTTTGGGAGATTTAGAAGGTTAGAACGCTAGAATCACTCTTGCAAATCCTAGGAATCACTCCTAGAACCTTAGGTATCACACCCAAGTAAGGTTTGCATCACACAGAACCAGAAAAGGTATTTTTTTCAGGAAATATTACTCTATTTTCTCATTTCCTTAGTGCTCTAATTATAGACTTCTTAGTACATTTCCAAGACTCATTAATGCTTGTAATACATTACCAAGACTCATAAATGCTGTAATGCATTACCAAGACTCATAAATGCTAACTTAAGACCCTTGACTAGAAACTAAAAGACATTTGACTAGAACAAATATGGGCTGCAAAACAATTAAACCCACTGGCTTATTTGGATTCTTAAAGGTCCCATATAAGCCCATCTTCACCTAAATCATGCCAAATCAAGGTTTGGGCTTTGGATCCCTATTTCTCTTTCCTTTGATAGGTTTTTACAGGCTGTTTCCATTTTGCATCAACCTGCTAGTATTCTTCTTCTTTTAGGGAGAGGAGTTCCTCTTTCAAGTTACATTTGCCTGTCAGAATCTCAAAAATGAGTTTTGGAGAAGAATAAAAGATAATAATATCATTGGAAAAGATTATCACTGTCTTAATAATATCATTGGAAAAGATTATCACTGTCTTTCTGTCTCTTTTTAAAATCTTGTTATCTCTGTTTAGTTCATGCTTGGTTTTCTTCTGTTGCTTTGAGGTAACCAATACTCTTATTTCATTGTTATATCTCCAATTAGTGCTAGCAAAAGTCATAACTAATGTCTTGGGGATGAGTTATTTGGAAAGCAAAAGTTGTCAATATTCTGGCAAATACCATGCTGTCTTCTCATTCTCCTTTATCCTTTTATTATTGTTATGTTTTCCATTTAGCTTATCGAACTGATTTCTGGGTTCTTATCTCACCTCAAAGAAACTATTAATCCCTATATCATTTTTAATGTCGCTTATTTGTGCTACCAAAAATCAAAACTATATTCATCTGCAAAGTTAGTACTCCATAATTATTCTCTAGTACTTGACTTTCTGATTTGATTATGTGGGCCATAAGCTGAGCTACACAACTAGTACATGCCTTTGAAATTACTCATATCACACTGGGCTGTTTTATTTTGTGAAACCAGAAAAATCATTTTAGTGAATAAACTTTTTCTTAATTGAAATATTCATAATTTGCAAGAGTTAACAGAATTTTATTATATATAACTATGCTGTTAATGTTGCAAGCAGAAGATATAACATATACAATGATGCTCTATATATAACATATACAATGATGCTCTATACTTTCTAGTTTCTTTTCTATTGTATAAATACATTGAAGTATATGCTAGGATCTAGATGTACTGCATATTGATATCTCCTACTGCCTTTATGGTGGTTGTAGGTTCGGGATATATTCTCCAAAGCAGCTGCAGCAGCACCATGCCTTCTCTTTTTTGATGAATTTGATTCTATTGCCCCAAAGAGAGGACATGACAATACTGGAGTAACTGACCGTGTTGTTAATCAAGTTAGTCAGTTGTTTTCCAGTTTCATTGTTTTTGTTCTCTTTCGTCTAAGTTGATTTTCTTCGTCTTTTGTTTGATAGAAAATTTTACTTAGTTGATTTTCATCTTTTCCTTATTCCCTTGCTGCAGTTTCTTACTGAATTAGATGGCGTTGAAGTTTTAACAGGTGTATTTGTTTTTGCTGCAACAAGGTTTGTTTCTTCGTTAGAGTATTCAGTATCTTTTTCTTTTCATTTTTTATTTTATTAATTCTTCTTTATATGTTAAATACTTATGTTGATCTTGAGAGAAGTTTAACGTCCACTGTCCAATTGTACAGAAAGAAACTATAGGAATGTAGATCAACTATGTTCAACGTATAGCTCAATTCAAAACTGTTCATTCCAATTAAGTAGAACATTTATTTTATTGATTTCTTGAAGTGCAAATATATTGTAGCTGTTGTGTCTTTATAATCCACGTCCTACCTAACAATATGAGACATTTAAAATAAGTGTGAAATGTTCATGTGACCTTCCTGTGATAACTTAAGCAGAGTGTTTGATGGGAAGAAAAGATTAAATAACATTTCATCCCATGAATTATATGGAATTTCACTTTGGCACTTGAACAAAAAGTATTTCCCCACCATTTGTTACATGTTTTAGACATTGTTATCGATTGAACTAATTTGATGGAGAAACTATGTCGCGATGGTGAAAGAAAACGTGAGTTACCCTTTCATTAGTAATACCTTTCAAAAATTTTGTTTACCAAAAATTGGCTGTTATGTCATGTATCATTGTTTTGTTAGTTTGTATTTGGTCCAGTTACTTTTGCATGTGGACTTTTTATTTTTATTTTTTATAATGAGCATATTTCCATTAACTCTAGTCTAAAATTTGATAAAGGGAGTTGCTGTCTGTATTATTGCACTTGCCAATTTGCCTACAGCTGCTCGGCAAGTTTGCTTGTATATTTAAATTAAAGTGAAAGAAAATAAGAAATCTCAAGTATATGACAGATTATATTTTCATTATGTAAATTGTAAATGGGCCCAATGCAGTACTTTGGGAATAGGCACTTCATGGTCACTTAAAATCTGACTTGATTTTATTTTTTCACCAGTCTCTATTGTTGGTAATTTCACTTATTTGTTATCATCACTTACCCCCTAATTCTGATTTTTTATTTTTTATTTTTTCAATTTTTGCTTTGCATTGAGCAGGTATATAATTGCTGGTCTTGGGCATAGTTATACGATAGAAAATTAACCTGCATTTTTGTTGTTGAGCAGTAGACCAGATTTACTTGATGCTGCACTTTTAAGACCTGGTAGACTAGATCGCCTTTTATACTGTGGTTTTCCTTCTGAACGTGAAAGATTGGATATCCTTACAGTTCTTTCTAGAAAGGTTTGTATGAATACGGTCTTAAGATATATATTTTCTGTTATTTTGTGGCCATTCTCATTTTAGATAATATGTTTATTTTCATACATATATCATAGGTGATGATGATAATCTGAATAATGTCATGTTGTTTCTGCTCTGTGACATCTTATCATTTTGTACCTTAATAAAATGTTAACTCAATAGTCAGTGAGGACATAAATAATGTTGCAATCTTTTCTTGTGATCTTGATTCTCTTATTCCTTGGCCCTTTGCTTGCATATGGACCTTTAGAAGTAGTGTCATTTTCACTCACCGAAAATAAATAAATAAGGCAGACATTTGGAAAAACCAGCATTTCTATATCTTGGCTGCAAGAATGATTTTTTTCCGTCTTTTTTCTTGATCAATCCAAGAAAGAATAACAAAATATATTATTGCCTTGTGTAAACTTAATTATTTTAGATAGATTATTTAATTTTGTCAACATAGAACAATAGTGTCTCCATCTTGAAAGTGGGATGGAAAAGAGCTAGGTCCCTTAACTCAGCTGTCGCTGTTAAGTAATAATATAGTTTTCCATTATCTTCTTTTCGAAGTATATTGACGTTTGCTGTCATATCAAAATTACTGCAGTTACCATTGGCCAGTGATGTCGATTTAGCTTCCATAGCTTGTATGACTGAAGGATTTAGTGGAGCGGACCTTCAAGCTTTGCTGTCAGATGCCCAGCTTGCTGCAGTACACGAGCTTCTGAGTGATGCAAACAAGAATGAAGCTGGGAAAAACGTGGTCATTACTAATGCTCTCTTGAAGTCGACTGCTTCCAAGGCTAGACCCTCTGTTTCAAAACCTGAGAAGGAAAGACTGGATGGTATCTACAGGCAGTTTCTGGATTCGAAAAGACCCGTTGCTGAACAGGTGTGTGTCTCTCTCTCTTATATGCACCTACCTGAACTTCTGACTTCGTTATACAAGCAATTTTTATGTATACCCTTTTTATAAATGTCGCTAGTAACTCGAAAATAATTCGCTTGCAGACCAGAGATTCCAAAGGCAAAAGAGCAACGTTAGCATGAGAAGCAATATAGGCGGACAATAAATATGGGATTATGTATTTCTTTTGACTATTTCCAAATATACTATTTTTGTATTGGGTTTTTTTTTTTTTTTTTAATTTTTTTTGTGGTTTTGGTTTTGGTTCCATTTGATGTTTTCTGCTTGTGTTTTGAATTTTTGATAAATAATGACCCTTGTCAAATTTTTTGAACCAAATTTGTCTTTGGTTTCTTATCAGATTGTAGTTTTGTCAATAGAAACAGGTCCATGTCATTCCTTGTGGAACTAAAATTAAACAAAAATATGGAGGTATACAGTAAATAATAATTACCGGTGATATGTAAAAGAAAAATTAATAGTCAATTTCAGGGGGCACATGCCTCCAGCCCCAAACTGGCACAGCAGCGTTAATACCTTCCTAATTTGGTGATAACCAGTTTTTTATATATAATGAAGTGCGAGAAGAGCGACTCTTTTTGTGATGTGGTGAGGGTAAGCCTCAAGTGGGAGTATGCTTTTTATGTATGCGTTAATATTTAATACGAAGATGGAGCATATTATAATTAATTTATAGTCTACAGTGCAAACCTAGATTTGTAGTTTAGGAACAACAATTCATAATGAACAATTACTTTAAATCAATCGTACTCATTTATGTTTTAGTATGCAAAATGATCAAGTAGGGGAGGCATTGGACAGACATGATGCGCCTGGGTTGGGGATCATATTCATTGGGTATTGCCCGAATTATCCACGTCTTCTAGCTCCTCGTCAATTAAACAACATGATGCCTTTAATTTTCTTGGTTTGTTATCCGTAGTTATATGGAATAAAATTTAAATATAGATATTAAATCAATAAGTTTTAACAGAGAAAAAAAATATATTGAACTCGTTATAAAATGTGCTTGAGGCTCTAAGGTGCATGCCTCTCTGCTAGACACGAAAAGAGACGAAAAGTGCTCGAGTCGTAGGCTTTAATTATGGAGGCGAAGTCTTCATAGGTGCAACACCTAAAATATTACAATGTACGATTTCCAAGTTCTGTCACACTATTAGCTACTCTCGAGTACTTTCTTTACTAAGAACCTAAGAAAAATTAGAAGGATAAGCCTACTATCTAGATTACACTCCGAGAACTTGAAACTGGAGGGATGGGAACATCTAGTAAGCCTTCCAGCATATGTACAACCATCTTTATTGTTGGTCGCAGTGATGGCTCATATTGGATGCACCAGAGTCCCACTTTGATCATCCTCTCAAAATAATGCATATCAATCTCTTCATCACCAACCAATTGACCCAACTCACCATTCTCAAAACAACGGTAGACCCATTCATCTAGTACAGCTTCTTCCTCAGGAAGGTTCCAATCGACACCCCTTCGACAACATATGATTTCCAACAGTACAATTCCGAAGCTGTAAACATCTGCTTTCACTGTTATCGGCAGTTTCCGATGCCACTCTGGTGCAACATAGCCCCTTGTCCCTCTGATACCGGTAAAGGTTCTGGTCTGGTCTGGCTGCAGCAGCTTTGCCAATCCGAAATCGGATATCTTTGCACAACCATTTTCATCCATAAGTATATTTTGAGGCTTTATATCACAATGGATGATATGGTTCATGCACTCTTCATGAAGATAAAGAATTCCCCTTGCTATGTTTTGAGCAATTTGCATCCTTTTATCCCATGGAGGTGGGGTTTTAGGTGCAAAGAGTATGTCTGCAAGTGAACCATTGCTCATGTACTCGTAGACCAAAAGTCTATTTGGTCCGTCGAGGCAAAACCCAATCAAACGAACTAGGTTCCTGTGATGCGTTTTTCCTATAACTTTCATCTCCGTTTGGAACTCTACTTCACCGTCACGCAGAATTTTGTCGAGTCTCTTCACTGCTATAACCTTTTGAACGTTATTCAAAATCACCCCTTTATAAACTGTGCCAAACGCTCCTCTACCAATTTCTTCCTTGAAGCCTTCTGTCATTCTCTCTAGTTCAAGATAACTGTACGAGCGTGGTCCAAGATCCTCATCCAACTTAGCATCGCCTTTGGGCATAATCATGCCATATGCCCATATATAACTCTTGCGTAGCACAACTATGGTGATCGCCGACATTATAAGTCCAAAAGCAGCAAGAGAAACTCCGATGATTAAGATGTCCATTCGGATTTTTTCTTTTTCTTCTTTCGGAACAAATCCACCACTAGTTTGGCTCTTAGCCGTTGCCACTTTAATGAAAGCTGTTCCTGAACCGCGTTGTCTCACATACTTTAAGGGAAATTTCTGCTTTTGCAACTACCATCTTCATAAAAATATGCTGCATCACAGTTACAGTCCTCCAAACAAGTCTGTCCACAATCTTTTTCTGTGACAAACTCATAAGGATTGAATAGGGAGAATGATCCCATGTCGTATTTTGCAATTCTTGTATTGCGTATGTAAAACTCTCGTTTCCGCAACCAGCTGCGTCGTTAATCTTTTCACAGCCAGCAGTCCAGTGGACCTCGCTAACAACTTTGCTTCCAGGAAGACATATACAATCAGCCTGTCCACCATTTGGAACACAGAAACTATTTACTCCGCAAAGGCCCTTGGGGTCACATCTATTCAGTGAAGACGACCATTCAATCGACCAGGTGGCATTGGTATATGAATAAACCCTGAATATCCCATCTGAATCAATTCTCGCAATGTAGATTGCTTCTCTTGTTGACTTTTCTCCAACTTTTAGATTCTTAATATTGAAATCTGTAGCATTGAGCAAGTAGAGATTGCCACCGTCGTCCAAATTCAGCGACACACCTGGTCCTGTCCCATATGTCCAAGATGAAAAATAAGAATATTGAGCAGTATCTGTGGTATTTACCGGATACTGCACGAGATTTCCATCTTTTGCATCTTGACACGGAATTTTCCAGTTGAGTGATCAGTATCTGTAACGCTAGAAACCAGCTCTTTCTCTTGTAAAGACGTTGGCTTTGCAAAAGCGTATCGGTTGGGTGACCAAAACTCTGCCAGATTATACTCCTATTGGAATTGTAGAGCACAAAGTTGCCAGAATCCAGCATGGAAGCTGAAGAAGCCAACCGAAGAGGATCTCCTATGTTGTAATCTTGCCTCTGTGTTGATGACTGCAAGACAAGCCTGCCATCGTTTGTGAAAAGCAAGGTGGAGTTTTTGGAAACTGGAGGATCGTCACGGTTTGCAGTCCAGACGACAGTCTTTGGGGACTTCCGGCAAGAAATATTCCAACAGCATATCCGTTGTCTTGCTCGTAAAATCCAAAGGCATAGAGACCGGAATTTGACAACCATGAGGAGTTGGTGATGGGTGTTAGAGAAGAGCCTGGGATTATACTAGACTCTCTTTTTTGGGCTGCAACGCTAATTAATTCAGAGGCAAGCAGAAAGAGAATGATGACAGAGGCCATTACCATTTAGACTGTGTTTGATGCAACTTAAATTTCTGCCTTTTCTCCTAACTTGGTGCCTGTACATACACACACAAATATACGTATGTGAAATGATGTGCTTTTTTTTTTTTTTTTATATCTGATAGTGCAGAAATGATCTGCTTAGCTTATCTAATGGCGCTTAAAATGTTTAAATTCAAAAATATCTTACTAATCCTAGGTATAACCCACTTTAAATCTAACATTTATGAGCCGTTGAACGAGGCTCGTTTAAAAGGCTAGGTTGATAACTTCCTTGTAAGTAGCTGTACTTCAATAGTTGAATAAGTAGATTTGAGTCAGATCTATGAAAATGAAAGGACTCTTTTTTCATTTTTTAATTTTCTTTGTTAATATGAGGTGACACTCCTGCATCCAGAAATGGGTGTAAACGACGTGGGAAGCGAAATCTTCACGTACTAGTCCAATTCTACAAACAAACAAACTTCTTTTACACGAAAAAGAAAGAAAACGTCCAATTCTACAAACAAACAAACGTCTTTCACGCGAAAAGAAAAAAAAAGGTCCAAAATTCTTCCTTAATTTTTGGAATATGCTAACTAGTGAAATATTACAAAATAAAATAAGCCTTGATTGCAATATTGAATATTTCGCACGGTGCACACTGTGTGTAGTCTAAGTCAACCATGGAACACTTATTTTGATTATCCAATTCATTATCCACCAAGTTTTCAAGCTGCATGAATGCTAGTTAATATTAACTTCCACATCAAAGCCTACGTCAAGTTTGCCTTAATTTTTACGCTCAAGAAGCCTGAATGACATTAATGATCGTCTACGTTTAGTACTAGTATAGGAAGGAGTACTAGTTAGGAAGGAAAATTAAAATAAAAATAAAAATAGGGAGGATGAATAAGATAGGAGAGATAGAAAGTACTATGAAAGAAGGAAGCAAGAGTTTTAATCTTTGGTGTTGTTTAGTATTATATATGATGGGAAGGAAAAAATTTATATTTTATTTTCTTTGTTTATTATAAGATGAAAGGGAAGGAAAAACAAAATTTTAAGTGTTAGTATCTTCAGCATAAAATGTTACAATGGCATTTCAAAATTTTAAGGGTTCTTCTTACGAGGTTTGGTGCCATTCCTGCGAGGTGCTTCCTTTTTGCGAGGTATTGGCCCTTCCTGTGAGGTCCGAGGCCATTCTTGTAAGGTTTGAGGTCGTTGCTACGAGGTCTTTAGTCATTGCCATGACTTTTGGGGTCATTCAACCATCAATGCGTGGTCCCATCTCATTCCTGCAACGTTCGACTCCATCTCTTCGAAGTCAGGACGCATTTCTACGAGGTCCGTACACTTTTCTGTATGGTTTGAACCCACTCCTATAGGTTCCGAGGTCATTTGTGCAAGTTCTGAAAGTTACATATAATGTTGTTTTCGTGATTTACCAAATGAACATTAGTGCAAAGAATGTAAAGAATCAAGCCAAATTAAATAATTTTTTAAATAAAAATAGAAAAATACATGGAGAGGTTCAATTTTTACTGTCCTTGTTCGTTTATGTGAATCTATGTTTTCATTAATCTAGACATTATATGCTTACTTTTTTGACTTTAAGAAGTTTAATTGAACCAGTTTAACACTTGTGTTGTGGGAAAACTATATATAGGGAGACATATACTGAGGTTGAATTTCAAGTGAGACATAATTTTTCCGATATTTAACTTTCTCACTCTATTGTTTTATTTAATTACGTACATAACAGCTATATATATATATGTGTGTGTGTGTGTGCGTGGTGAAATTGAACAATGCATGCATGCAATCACCCATCAGAAACTACGTACTAGGGTAATAATGGAAATAGAAGTAATCTCCAAAGAGATAATAAAACCATCTTCTCCAACCCCTGACCATCTTCGCCATTACCAGCTCTCCCCTTCCTCGATCAGTTACCACCCCCAGTCTACAATCCTCTAGTCCTCTTCTATGCATTAAACGGTGAGTCCAATCAACAATATCACTCAAATTTCCAACCACCTCAAAACGTCTCCATCAAAGGTCTTAACCCTATTCGATCTACCCACTCTCTGGTCGACTCGCAGACAACATCTTCGTAGATTGCTCCGCCAACCACACCGGCATTCCCTACTTCGAAGCTCGGGTTAAATGCCGGCTCTCTGACGTCATTTCCAATCCGATCCCCAACGAGATCAACAGGTTCCTTCCTTTCGAACTTGACGACGTTTCCGAATATTTCACTCGGCGTCTAGCTCAACATTTTCGAATGCGGAGGAATTGGAATCGGGGCATGCATTTCCCACAAGCTCGGAGACACCTTGTCTTACTTTGTGTTCATAAAAAGCTGGGCAGCCACGGCTAGCGCAGAAAGCAGATACAGTGGCTCCTGAGTTTGTTTCAGCCTCGTTGTTTCCACCAAAGGACACAACTGGCCATGATCCAAGTGTTGGCATCGTTAAGGAGAATACTGTATCAAAGAGGTTTGTGTTTGATGTGTCGGCGATAGAGACTCTAAGAGCAAAATACGAGGGAAAAAATACAGGGTCGAGGCATTGTCTGAATTCATATGGACGTGGTTTGTGGACGCTAATAAAGACCAACCAGGAGTAGCTCGCAAGTTGTACAACGTGCTACATTCTGTCAACCTACGTCGGAGGTTTGAGACGCCATTGCCGGAACATTGTTTCGGGAATCTTTACTGGTTTGCAATAACGTCTCCGGCGAAGTTAGGTTCAGGGGAGGAGTGTTATGGCTGATGACGAAGGTGAGCGACGAAATAAGGAAGATGGACTGCTATGAGTTCGTGAAAAACTACAGGAGGAATACCAAGTTCACCTTGAATTCATGAAGGAAGGTGGTGGGAGATTGATGAGAGATGAAGTGATGACGTTTAGCTTCACCAGTTTGTGTAGGTTTCCTATTCATGTAGCTGATTTTGGCTGGGGAAGCCGACGTGGGTTGGTTTACCTGCTTTGGCTTTTCAAAACCTTGTGGTTTTCATGGACACCAAGAATGGTGATGGAATTGAGGTTTATATATATATAAGCTTGAACGAGGAACACATGTCTAAACTTGAAGATGACGAGGAATTCCTCACATTTTTAGATTTGAAGAATGATTATTCGGATAAGCGCTTGGTTTGACAAAAGTCTTTGCTTTCTAATACTATCATATTAGCTAGCGCTGAATAAAGATTATAATATATACATATATATACCACTAAATTCTAAGCTATTATTATATAACCCCTGAAATTTGATTAATTGTTAGTAATTTGAAAAATGTCATCTGTCCTCTTATCCTTAATTTGCTACCGTTTAAATTAACAGCAGAGAGGCAAATAGGTCATTTTGAATTAAAATAAATAAAAAAATATTAATGCTTATAAAATTAAATAAATATACTTTAAAACAAATTTATCTCTTCTCTCTCCCCTTTTCTCACTGACACATAGTATTCATTTAGTTTAAAATTATTCAAAATTTGCAATTTTACAATTCTATAACTTCAGCAACAGATATTATATCTAGTGTCTTGCAGATATTATATCTATAATTTCATTGTGATGGTATATCACTACATCAGTAGGAGTAACTTTTTGCTTTTGGGTAAATCTATCAGTCACATTATTTTACTTCTCAATAGTTCAAGTAGAAAATAAAAAAAAAGAAAAGAAATAGAATGGGATATTCCAGTTTAAATTAAATTAAACGATTAATTCGTTTTAATATTATTCTTTTTGAAGAAACTAAAACACAATTTTATTTTATTTTTAATTTTTATGGAAAATGCTTGTAAATATGCAAATAAATCTCTACAGGGTTCCTGCACATCATAAAATATTTGCATAAGAAAAGACTTTCCTACTTAAAAATGGAGCACGTGAATTTCGTGCAAATTAAGTTAGCTCTTATTTTTTCCATTTAGCAAAACAATTCAATTCAACTCCTATTTTCTCTAAGCCTTTATAATAATTCCTACCGCCGTAAAAAAAAAAAATACATCGAACATTAATTTACAGGCTAAAGATACAAAAAGAAAAGAAAAAAAAAAACATCCTGAAATATTTGTAGTGGAAAATGACTAGAAAATTTCAGACGGATTGGAGCACAGTAAGATGATATGGATACCCCTTGGCATGTCCCCGATCGAAGACGGTCTTGTTTCCTCGTCAGAATTTCCTTCACCATTTGAAAGTAGAAGATTCCAATGCAAAACACAGTTTGAAAGATCATATGTCCCCGCAGAAAATACACAAATTTGAAGAGGAATTTTAGTGGAGGACAGAGGCTCAAGTTGTGCTCTGGTAGAGCTTGAACCGGACCAGATCAACGGTGGGACACTCTCCAGAAAAGAAAGAATAGGGGGTGAAAGTGAGGGAGACGAGAGAGGAAAAAGTGACGGTGAAGGTGGAGGTGAGGAGAGAGAGAGAGAAAAAAAAAGATAAAAAAGATTTAAAATAGTTTTTTATTTTTTATTTTTCAAATTATATAATTTTAAATTTTTTAAATAAATATTTAATATATTTTGAGGTTAAAAATATTATTTATACATGTTACATAGGAAAGATAAATATTTCAAACCGAAGGATGTTAATTTTGAGGGTCGGAATGATATTTTAACAAATATCAAAAAATTTTAATATAATTTTTCAAACGTATATAGATTTACTGAAATTGAACAAAATTTCAGAGAGGTTGTATTGATATAGCCTTTAAATTCTACATATAAATTTGCACTCGTTTAGAATATATAACTTTAAATTTGTTTTGTTGCTTCATTTTGTATTAATTCCTTATCAATGTGCTATTAGATCTAATATTATTTAGGTTAATTTGGAGTATACTATTATTGGTACAATATTAAATAAATTTTACTAAACATGAGACAGAAAAGCAGCCAATTACAAATTATATAGCAAGATCCAATATAATTCCAACCACAAAATCACATATATAGCAAGCAAAACAAACGGAAGACCGTAATATATATATACAAATATGTTAGAAAATGAGATCAAACACATTTGGATTAGGCAATGCAAATGCAAGAAGCTCAGGGTCACACGTTCAAACAATTCCATGTCTTGTTGGGTCAAAGTCACCCAAGCCTCAACTCCATCACCTTCTCTTGTGTCTAACATGGTGACCACGTTCTTCAATGAGCCACTAGGAGTATTAGTCAACCAAATTTGCTTCCCCAACCAAAGTCAAGCTCATACAATGGAAACTTGCACCAACTCGTAAACAGGTTTAAATCCTCTCTTCTTATCATTTCTTCACCTTCTTTGAATGACTCCAAAACAACGTAGCACCTATCTTCCCCTTGAAGTCTCTTAGCTTGAACCTCACCAAATTCCTTAATTCCTTTCCTTAAATGACATACCGAATCTTGAATCTCCGTATTATTAGTGCCATCAATATCTGTCTTTACAACAAAAAATCACGCTAGGTTTCCAAAAGACTTATCTGACAAATGTGGCTCTACCTTGTTGCGCAAGTCACCGGAGTGAGTCAGCACCGAGTTGGATGTTCTTCTTGCACTACTTGCAGACATTGTACATCTCCAAATCAAGGCTGTCACTGCTTCAACGCGACTAGGCTGTTTCACGATTGTACTAGCAGCTGTAGCCTTAAGAGCTTCGATCTTCACCGCATCAAACACGAACCTCTTCACAGCACACTTAACTCTTTTAAACTCAACTCCTAGTTGTTGAAATGAGAAATCTCTGTGGGAATAGTTTAGAGGCTGCTTCAAAATCTGGAAATGGTAGTGTATCTCCATGGCAAGAGCAACGGCACCCAGTCCTGATGAATACGGGCATGGTGGCTGAGTCTGCTAACTTGTGAGACATGTTTATGCCTATAGCCAATCCTCCACAGTCGAAGAAGTGGCCTGATCAAGCAATAGAAACCCTACGAATGTTTCTGGGGACTCAGTCATAATAGGAAGGCATAGTTTTACCTCCTCCAGATTAATGCGGTGTTGTAGAAAGCTTGAAAGAAGGCCATGGCATTGACATAATGAGCTCCGTCGTCGTGACAATCGACGGATTTGTCGTCCTTGATTCTTCAGCCAAGTGGGTAGAAGCGAGTTAAGGCTTGGGAGAGAGAGTTCTTGAGCTGGTGGGATTTATGGTCGAGGTGATGATCAGCACTTGGAACGTCATCGTTTTGGGGTAGAAAAGACTAGGGAGATGTAAACAGGTGGAGCAAGTTGGTCTAACAGAGACAGCTTAAAGTTTTGGAGGTAACTAGGAGATGGCGAGGATGCTTTGTTTCTCTTGCACTGATCTCAATCTTCATCTCTCCAACACAGACCATGTAATCCTATACCCTTGAAATAAAGTGGTATACAAAAAACACATATATATGAATCACTAGCACCTAAAGCCTTAACTTAAGCACAAAGAATCTGGGTCTAGCTTGCATGAAGGAATCAATTAGGCATGGGATAATATTGATTTTGATTTGAGTCTTCGTCATTGTACGACTAGAGTTTGTTTATTTTTGTTCGGACTTTGCTGCATACGATGATTTGGTAACAAGTAGCAATCAAACACACACATATGACTCGGCCGCACACCACGGTTTGGTAATAATTAAGTAGCAATCAGACACACACACACACACACACACACACACACACACACATACATATATATATATATATATATATATAGAAATTCAAATTTGTAACTTAATTGACACGGCATTATTATCCCAACAATTAATTAACAATATGATATTTTTGGCACCTCATGGATGTTGTCATTAGTTGCGTGAGTGCGATCGTTTAAGGTATTAAATTATGGCATTTACATGTTTATTAATTTGAATAATTTCCATGTAAAGGAAGAGTGTATTCATGTTTTTCTCTTTTTTCCAACTGACAATCCAACTTAATGAAGCCTTCCAATTAAGTAACCACACGAGTAGCTTTTATGTGTACTTTATATGTACTCATTTATGTTTTGTATGCAAAATGATTAAGTAGGAAAAGCATCCTACAGAACCCCGCCCGCGTCCTCATCATCATCAAATGCATCTGGGGATCATAGTCATTGGAATTATCCACGTCTTCTAGCTCCTCGTCAATTAAACAACATGACTCCTTTAATTTTCTTTTTTTTTTTTTCTGTATCTATATATAATAAAACTTAAATATAGAAACTAAATCAATAAGTTGTAAAGAGAACAAATAAAAATCATGAACTCATTATAAAATGTGTTTGAGCCTCTAAGGTGTATGCCTCTACTAGACTAGAAAAGAGAGACGAAAGTGTTCGAGTCGTAGGCTCTAATTATAGAGCCGAAGCCTTCATAGGTGCCACACTAAAAATATTACAATGTACGATTTCTAAGTCCTGTCACACCATTCGCTAGTGTCAAGTACTTCCTTTACTTAGAACCTATGACAAATTAAAAGGATGAGCCCTACTCCCTAGATTACACTCCAAGAACTTGAAACTGGAGGGATGCGAACATCTAGTAAGCCTTCCAGCATAAGTAGAACCATCTTTATTGCTGGCCGCAGAGATGGCTCATACTGGACGCACCAGAGTCCCACTTTGATCATCCTCTCAAAATGCTACATATCAATCTCTTCATCACCAACCAGTTTGCCCAACTCACCATTCTCAAAACAACGGCAGACCCATTCATCTAGTATAGCTTCTTCCTCAGGAAGGTTCCAATCAACACCTCTTCGACAACATATGATTTCCAACAGTACAATTCCGAAGATGTAAACATCTGCTTTCACTGTTATCGGCGGTTTCCGATGCCACTCTGGTGCAACATAGCCCTTGTCCCTCTGATACAGGTAAAGGTCCTGGTCTGGTCTGGCTGCAGCAGCTTTGCCAATCCGAAATCGGATATCTTTGCACAACAATTCTCATCCATAAGTATATTTTGAGGCTTTATATCACAATGGATGATTTTGCTCATGCAGTCTACATGAAGATAAAGAATTCCTCTCGCTATGTTGTGAGCAATTTGCATCCTTTTATCCCATGGAGGTGGGGTTTTAGGTGCAAAGAGTGTGTCTGCAAGTGAGCCATTGCCCATGTACTCGTAGACCAAAAGTCTATTTGGTCCGTCGACGCAAAACCCAATCAAACGAACAAGGTTCCTGTGATGTGTTTTTCCTATAACTTTCATCTCCGTTTGGAACTCTATTTCACCGTCACGCAGAACTTTGTCGAGTCTCTTCACTGCTACAACCTTTTGAACGTTATTCAAAATCACCCCTTTATAAACTGTGCCAAACGCTCCTCTACCAATTTCTTCCTTGAAGCCTTCTGTCATTCTCTCTTGCTCAAAATAACTGTACGAGAGTGGACCAAGATCCTCATCCAATTTAGCATCGCCTTTCGGCAAAATCATTTCATATGCCCATATATAACTCTTGCGTAGGAGAACTGTGGCGATCACCAACATTACCAGTCCAAAAGCAGCAAGCGAAACTCCGATGATTAAGATGTCCATTCGGATCTTTTCTTTTTCTTCTTTTCGGATAAATCTATCACTATTATTATATTTAGCAGTAGCCACCTTGATGAGAGCTGTTCTTGGATCTCGCTGTCTCACAAATTTCAAAGGAAACTTCTGCTTTCTGGAACTACCATCTTGATCAAAAAATGCTGCATCACAGTTACAGTCCTCCAAACAAGCTTCTTCACAATCTTTTTTTTCTGACAAGGTCATGATTGAATAGGGAGAATGATCCCATGTTGTATTTTGCAATTCTTGTATTGCATATGTAAAACTCTGGTTGTTTCCGCAACCATCAGCGTCGGAAATCTTTTCACAGCCTGCAGTGACCTCGTTGACAATTTTGCTTCCAGGAAGACATATACAATCAGCTTGTCCACCATTTGGGACACAGAAACTATTTACTCCGCAAATACCCATGGGGTCACATCTATTCAGTGAAGACGGCCATTCAATCGACCAGGTGCCACTGGTATATGAATAAACCCTGAATATCCCATCTGAATCAATTCTCACAACGTAGATTGCTTCTTTTGTTGACTTTGCAAAAGGGTATACTCCTACAAGAATCCAGCATGGAAGCTGAAGAAGCCAACCGAAGAGGATCTCCTATGTTGTAATCTTGCCTCTGTGTTGATGACTGCAAGACAAGCCTGCCATCATTTGTGAATAGCAAGGTGGAGTTTTGGGAAACTGGATGGCCGTCTCGCTTTGCAGTCCAGGCGACAGTCTTTTGGGGAGTTCCGGCAAGAAATATTCCAACAGCATAGCCGTTGCCTTGCTTGTAAAATCCAAAGGCATAGAGACCGGAATTTGACAACCATGAGTTGGCGATGGGTGTTAGAGAAGAGCCTGGGATTATATTAGACTCTCTTTGTTGAGCTGCAATGATAATTGATTCAGAGGCCAGGAGAAAGAGCACTACGATAGAAGCCATTACCATTCAGACTGCATTTGGTGCAATTTTCTGCCTTTTATCCAAACTTGGTGCAAGTTCAAGAGGAGTACAATCCACTTAAATCCAACATTTAAAGGCCAGGTTGACTTGTCACTTTCACGACGAAGAAACTACTCCATTTTTTTACTTTTTGGCAAAAATGAAATGACACTTCCTGCATGGCTGCATCCAGAAATAAACAAAAGTCTGTTACCCAAAAGACAAATAATAATAAAAAAATGTTCAAAATTCTTTGTTTTTCAATATGCTAACTCGTAAAATACTGCATGGTGGTTGGTATTTCCACAGCTTCATAGCGACTCATTAACAACGGCTCAAAGCCTAAATAAAGCTTGGCTTAATTTTTACGCTCGAGGAATAGCCTAAACGACAGTGATCGTCTATATTTAATTTCATGCTTTGAGCTCAACAACGACTTGGTGTACCAGTCCTTTTAGTCTACGTCTAGCAGGAAGGAAAATGTGACAAATGGCAGGAAGATATTAAAGTTCAAATGGAAAAATAAAGAGAGAGTGAATAAAATGAGAGTTGGAAAATGTGGAAGAAGGTAACAAAATTTTCAATATTTGGTGTCGTTTTAGGACCAACCTGAATATTTTTATGTTTCATTTTCTTTTTTTTCATTACAGGACGAAAAGGGAAGTGAAAAAACAAATTTTAATTGTTAATCACTATTTTTAGCTATTGATGTTACAAATACTCATTTTAGCTGTTTTGTCCAATTGTTGATTTGAGAAACTTGGAATACAACTCTAATATAAATATATAGACGGAGTTTTGAAAAAGTTAAATTTGATCGTTTTATATAGGCGAAGTCTTCATAGGTGCAAATATTACAATGTACGATTTCCAAGTCCTGTCACACTATTAGCTACTCTCAAGTACTTTCTTCACTTGGAACCTAAGAAAAATTTGAAGGATAAGCCCTACTATCTAGATTACACTCCGAGAACTTGAAACTGGAGGGATGGGAACGTCTAGTAAGCCTTCCAGCATATGTACAACCATCTTTATTGTTGGTCGCAGTGATGGCTCATACTGGATGCACCAGAGTCCCACTTTGATCATCCTCTCAAAATGCTGCATATCAATCTCTTCATCACCAACCAATTTACCCAACTCACCATTCTCAAAACAACGGTAGACCCATTCATCTAGTACAGCTTCTTCCTCAGGAAGGTTCCAATCAACAACCCTTCGACAACATATGATTTCCAACAATACAATTCCGAAGCTGTAAACATCTGCTTTCACTGTTATCGGCAGTTTCCTATGCCAATCTGGTGCAACATAGCCCCTTGTCCCTCTGATACCAGTAAAGGTTCTGGTCTGGTCTGGCTGCAGCAGCTTTGCCAATCCGAAATCGGATATCTTTGCACAACCATTCTCATCCATAAGTATATTTTGAGGCTTTATATCACAATGGATGATATGGTTCATGCACTCTTCATGAAGATAAAGAATTCCCCTTGCTATGTTTTGAGCAATTTGCATCCTTTTATCCCATGGAGGTGGGGTTTTAGGTGCAAAGAGTATGTCTGCAAGTGAGCCATTGCTCATGTACTCGTAGACCAAAAGTCTATTTGTTCCGTCGACGCAAAACCCAATTAAACGAACAAGGTTCCTATGATGTGTTTTTCCTATAACTTTCATCTCCGTTTGGAACTCTACTTCACCGTCACGCAGAACTTTGTCGAGTCTCTTCACAGCTACAACCTTTTGAACGTTATTCAAAATCACCCCTTTGTAAACTGTGCCAAACGCTCCTCTACCAATTTCTTCCTTGAAGCCTTCTGTCATTCTCTCTAGTTCAAAATAACTGAACGAGCACGGACCAAGATCCTTATCCAATTTGGCATCGCCTTTGGGCATAAGCATGCCATGTGCCCATATATAACTCTTGCGTAGCACAACTATGGTGATCGCCGACATTATAAGTCCAAAAGCAGCAAGCGAAACTCCGATGATCAAGATGTCCATTCGGATCTTTTCTTTTTCTTCTTTTGGAAAAAATCCACCAACAGTTGTGTACTTAGCCGTTGCCACTTTAATGAGAGCTGTTCCTGGACCGCGTTGTCTCACATATTTTAAAGGAAATTTCTGCTTTCTGCAACTACCATCTTGATCAAAAAATGCTGCATCACAGTTACAGTCCTCCAAACAAGCTTCTTCACAATCTTTTTTCCTTGACAAACTCAGAATGATTGAATGGGGAGAATGATCCCATGTCGTATTTTGCAATTCTTGTATTGCGTATGTAAAACTCTCGTTGTTTCCGCAACCAGCTGCGTCGTTAATCTTTTCACAGCCTGCAGTCCAGTTGACCTCGCTAACAATTTTGCTTCCAGGAACACACATACAATCAGCTTGTCCACCATTTGGAACACAGAAACTATTTACTCCGCAAAGGCCCATGGGGTCGCATCTATTCAGTGAAGACGACCATTCAATCGACCAGGTGCCACTGGTATATGAATAAACCCTGAATATCCCATCTGAATCAATTCTCACAATGTAGATTGCTTCTTTTGTTGACTTTTCTCCATCCGTTAGATTCATAATAATGACATCTGTAGCATTGAGCAAGTAGAGATGGCCACCGGCGTCAAAATTTAGTGTCACACCGGGTCCTTTCCCAAATGTCCCAGATGCATAATAAGCATATTGAGCAGTATCTGTGGTATTTACCGGATACTGCACAAGATGTGCATCTTCTTGCATCTTGAGACGGAATTTTCCAGTTGAGTGATCAGTTTCAGAAACACTAGAAACCAGCTCTTTCCCTGGTAAAAGACGTTGTCTTTGCAAAAGGGTATCGGTTGGGTGATCAAAACTCTGCCAGATTATACTCCTACTGGAATTGTAGAGCACAAAGTTGCCAGAATCCAGCATGGAGGCTAAAGAAGCCAACCGAAGAGGATCTCCTATGCTGTAATCATGTCTCTGTCTTTGTGTTGATGACCGCAAGACAAGCCTGCCATCATTTGTGAATAGCAAGGTGGAGTTTTTGGAAACTGGAGGATCGTCACGGTTTGCCGTCCAGACGACAGTCTTTTGGGGAATTCCGGCAAGATATATTCCAACAGCATAGCCGTTGCCTTCGTCGTAAAATCCAAAGGCATAGAGACCGGAATTTGACAACCATGAGGATTTGGTGATGGGTGTTAGAGAAGAGCCCGGGATTATACTAGACTCTTTTTTTTTAGCTGCAACGCTAATTAATTCAGAGGCAAACAGAAAGAGAATGATGACAGAGGCCATTACCATTTAGACTGTGTTTGATGCAACTTAAATTTCTGCCTTTTCTCCTAACTTGGTGCCTATATATACACAAACATATACATATGTGAAATAATGTGCTTTTTTTCTTGTTTTCTTTTTTTATTTGGTAGTACAGAAATGATCTGCTTAGCTTATCTTATGGTGCGTAAAATGTTTAAATTCAAAAATATGTTACTAATCCTAGGTATAACTCACTTTGGCCATTTTTGATATGCTGGATTATACTGGTCTATATTGTATTGATCTGTATTATATGAATTAGATTGTAGTAGTATGTATTATTTACTGTATATATATAAAAATAATTTTAAAATAATTTAATTATTATGTTGTAATATTATAACATTAAATAATATTGTATAATTGAAACCAAGAGAAATAAGGTATAATTTAATCCATATTTATCCCATAAATATATATATATTTATATTATATAATGTATTCCTACTTATTTTGTTAAACATAAAATTATATTATATAATACTATTCAACCCCGACACCATTCCAGACATATTTTTAACCTAACATATATGAGCTGTGGAATGAGGCTCGTTTAAAGTCTAGGTTGATAATTTCCTAGTAAGTAGCTGTACTTCAATAGTTTGAATAAGTAGATTTCAGTTAAATTTATGAAAATGAAAGGACTCTTTTTGTTCTTTCTTTTCTTTCAATTTTCTTTGTTAATATGAAATGACACTTCCTGCATCCAGAAATGGGTGTAAACGACGTGGGAAGCGAGATCTTCAATACACGTACTAGTCCAATTCTACAAACAGACAAACGTCTTTTACCCGAAAAAAAAAAATAAAACGTCCAATTCTACAAACAAACAAACGTCTTTTACCCGAAAATTAAAAAAAAAGGGGTCCAAAATTCTTCTTTAATTTTTGAAATATGCTAACTAATCAAATATTATAACATAAAAAATTCTAGATCACAACCTGTAAACTAAATAGATTAGTATAGTCTAAGTCTACCATGGAACACTTATTTTGATCATTCAATATCTACCAAGTTTTCAAGCTGCATGAATTCTCGTTAATATTAATTTCCACATCATAATGACTTATTTTCTTTGTTCATTTGATAACCATTCAAAACCTACGTCAAGTTTGCCTTATTTTTTTTTTACCAAAAAAAAAAAGTCTGCCTTAATTTTTACGGTCAAGAAGCCTGAATGACATTAATAATCGTCTATGTTTAATTAATTTCATGTTTTGAGTTCAATAACGAATTGGTATTTAGTTCAAAATCTACCAATCCCCTCAGCCTACGTTTAGTACAAGTATAGGAAGGAGTGCTAGTTAGGAAGGAAAATTAAAATAAAAAATAAAAATAGGGAGGATGAATAAGATAGGAGAGATAGAAAGTACTGTGAAAGAAGGAAGCAAGAGTTTTAATCTTTGGTGTTGTTTAGTATTATATATGATGGGAAGGAAAAAATTTATATTTTATTTTCTTTGTTTATTATAAGATGAAAGGGAAGGGAAAAACAAAATTTAAAGTGTTAGTATCTTAAGCATAAAATGTTAAAATGGCATTTACATATATATATATATATATATATATATTTATAATGGCATTTTAAAATACGGGGTTCTTCTGACAAGGTTTGGTACCCTTCCTGTGAGGTCTGAGGCTATTCTTGTAAGATCTGAGGTCGTTGCTACAAAATCTTTAGCCGTTTCTATGACTTTGGGGTCATTTCTAGGGTTGGCAATGAGGTGGGACGGCACCTGGGTGCCCCTCCTCCTCTATGTCCTGCTCTGTTGAAAGATTTTTTATTTTATTTTTGTTGTAATTTTTAATTATAGAGAGATAAGGCAAAGACATTCTCATTCCGTAACTTATTTCTTTTCTTTTATTTTTACTATAAAATTAAAATACAATTAAAAAAATTAACCAAATATATTTGTTTCACTTATTTGTGTGCTGTAATAAAAAAAATTTAAAATATAAAAAATATTACATCTTTAAATAATTATAATATATATAAATTAAAATATACAGTGTACATATATACATATACATGTACGCGACAGGGATATTGCACCCTACCCTATCCTACCCCGCTCTGCCAACCCGGGTAGAGGCCCTAGCCATTCTGCTCAGTACGGAGTTGTACCTCCTAGGTCTTGGGCTGTTCCTTCGATGTCTAAGGCTATTCCTATGAGATCGGGACCGTTCTTTCTAGGTTCAAACCCGTTCGTGGTAGGTCTAGGCCTATTCCTGCGAGGTCTAGATCCATATCTGCGAGGTTCGAGGCCGAGCGTACAAGCCCTGCGGTCATTCCTGAAACTCCTGCAAGATCAGGGCTCATTGTGAAGGTATGGGATCATTCGACCATCAATGCGTGGTCCCATGTCATTCCTGCAACGTTCAACGCCATTTCTACGAGGTCCGTACACTTGTCTGTATGGTTTGAACCCGCGCCTACAGGGTCCGAGGCCATTTGTGCGAGTTCTGAAAGTTACATATAATGTTGTTTTCGTGATTTTTTTTTTTTGGTAAAAGTTGTTTTCGTGATTTACCAAATGAACATTAGTGCAACGAATGTAAAGAATCAAGCCAAATTAAATAATTTTTAAAATAAAAATAGAAAAGACATGGAGAGGTTGAATTTTTACTGTTCCTGTTCGTTTATGTGAATCTATATTTTCATTAATCTACACATTATATGCTTACTTTTTTTACTTTAAGAAGTTTACTTGAACCAGTTTAACACTAGTGTGGAAAACCATATATTGGGACAAATATACTGAGATTGAATTTCAAGTGAGATAATGTTTTCCGATATTTAACTTTCTCACTCTATTGTTTTCATTTAATTACATAACAGCTATACATATATATATATGTATGTGTGTGCGTGGTGAAATTGAACAATGCATGCATGCAATCACCCATCAGAAACTACGTACTAGGGTAATAATGGAAGTAGAAGTAATCACCAAAGAGATAATAAAACCATCTTCTCCAACCCCTGACCATCTTCGCCATTACCAGCTCTCTCCTTCCTCGATCAGTTACCACCCCCGGTCTACAATCCTCTAGTCCTCTTCTATGCATTAAACGGTGAGTCCAACCCAAGAATATCACTCAAATTTCCAACCACCTCAAAACTTCTCCATCAAAGGTCTTAACCCTATTCGATCTACCCACTCTCCGGTCGACTCACAGACAACATCTTCGTAGATTGCTCCGCCAACCACACCGGCATTCCCTACTTCGAAGCTCGGGTTAAATGCCGGCTCTCCGACGTCAGTTCCAATCCGATCCCCAACGAGATCAACAGGTTCCTTCCTTTCGAACTTGACGACGTTTCCGAATATTTCACTCGGCGTCTAGCTCAACATTTCGAATGCGGAGGAATTGGAATCGGCGCATGCATTTCCCACAAGCTCGGAGACACCTTGTCTTACTTTGTGTTCGTAAAAAGCTGGGCAGCCACGGCTAGCGCAGAAAGCAGATACAGTGGCTCCTGAGTTTGTTTCAGCCTCGTTGTTTCCACCAAAGGACACAACTGGCCATGATCCAAGTGTTGGCATCGTTAAGGAGAATACTGTATCAAAGAGGTTTGTGTTTGATGTGTCGGCGATAGAGACTCTAAGAGCAAAATACGAGGGAAAAAATACAGGGTCGAGGCATTGTCTGAATTCATATGGACGTGGTTTGTGGACGCTAACAAAGACCAACCAGGAATAGCTCGCAAGTTGTACAACGTGCTACATTCTGTCAACCTACGTCGGAGGTTTGAGACGCCATTGCCGGAACATTGTTTCGGGAATCTTTACTGGCTTGCAATAACGTCTCCGGCGAAGTTAGGTTCTGGGGAGGAGTGTTATGGCTGGTGAGGAAGGTGAGCGACGAAATAAGGAAGATGGACTGCTATGAGTTCGTGAAAAAACAACAAGAGGAATACCAAGTGCACCTTGAATTCATGAAGGAAGGTGGTGGGAGGTTGATGAAATGAGAAATCTCTCTGTGGGAATAGTTTAGAGGCTGCTTCAAAATCTGGAAATGGTAGTGTATCTCCATGGGCAAGAGCAACGGCACCCAGTCCTGATGAATACGGGCATGGTGGCTGAGTCTGCTAACTTGTGAGACATGTTTATGCCTATAGCCAATCCTCCACAGTCGAAGAAGTGGCCTGATCAAGCAATAGAAACCCTACGAATGTTTCTGGGGACTCAGTCATAATAGGAAGGCATAGTTTTACCTCCTCCAGATTAATGGGGTGTTGTAGAAAGCTTGAAAGAAGGCCATGGCATCGACATAATGAGCTCCGTCATCGTGACAATCGACGGATTTGTCGTCCTTGATTCTTCAGCCAAGTGGGTAGAAGCGAGTTAAGGCTTGGGAGAGAGAGTTCTTGAGCTGGTGGGATTTATGGTCGAGGTGATGATCAGCACTTGGAACGTCTTTGGGGTAGAAAAAGACTAGGGAGATGTAAAACAGGAGAAGCAAGTTGGTCTAACAGAGACAGCGTAAAGCTTTGGAGGTAACTAGGAGTTGGTAAGGATGCTTTGTTTCTCTTGCACTGATCTCAATCTTCATCTCTCCAACACAGACCATGTAATCCTATACCCTTGAAATAAAGTGGTGTACAAAATATACATATAAATGAATTACTAGCACTTAAAGCCTTAACTTAAGCACAAAGAATCTGGGTCTAGCTTGCATGAACGAATCAATTAGGCATGGGGTAATATTGATTTTGATTTGAGTCTTCATCATTGTACGACTAGAGTTTGTTTATTTTTATCGGACTTGGCTGCATACGATAGTTTGGTAATAAGCAGCAATCAAACACACACACATATGACTCGGCCGCATACCTTGGTTTGGTAATAATTAAGTAGCAATCAGACACACACACACACACACACACACACATATATATATATATAGAAATTAAAATTTGTAATTTAATTTACACGGCGTTATTATCCCAACAATTAATTAACAATATGATATTTTTGGCACCTCATGGATGTTGTCATTACTTGCTTGAGTGCGATCGTTTTATATATTAAATTATGGCATATCCATGCTTATTAGTTTGAATAATTTCCGTGTAAAGGCAACGTGTATTCATGTTCTTTTTTTCTCTTTTTATCCAACTGACAATCCAACTCAATGAAGCCCTCCAATTAAGTAACCACACGAGTAGCTTTTTATGTATACTTCTACAGTACAAACCTAAGTTTATAGTTTAGGAACAAATATTCATAATGAACAATTACTTTAAATCAATCGTACTCATTTATGTTTTAGTATGCAAAATGGTTAAGTAGGGGCAGCATTCTACAGACCCCCCGCGTCCTCATCATCACAAGAAAGGAGAGACGAAAGTGTTCGAGTCGTAGGCTCTAATTAGAGAGGCAAAGCCTTCATAGGTGTAACACTTAAAATATTACAATGTACGATTTCTAAGTCCTGTCACACTATTCGCTAGTCTCAAGTACTTCCTTCACTTAGAACCTATGACAAATTAGAAGGATAAGCCCTACTACCTAGATTACACTCCAAGAACTTGAAACTGGAGGGATGGGAACATCTAATAAGCCTTCAAGCATAAGCAGAACCATCTTTATTGTTGGCCGCAGAGATGACTCATACTGGATGCACCAGAGTCCCACTTTGATCATCCTCTCAAAATGCTGTATATCAATCTCTTCATCACCAACCAATTGACCCAACTCACCATTCTCAAAACAACGGCAGACCCATTCATCTAGTATAGCTTCTTCCTCAGGAAGGTTCCAGTCAACACCCCTTCGGCAGCATATGATTTCCAACAGTACAATTCCAAAGCTGTAAACATCTGCTTTCGCTGTTATCGCCAGTTTCCGATGCCACTCTGGTGCAACATAGCCTCTTGTCCCTCTGATATCGGTAAAGGTTCTGGTCTGGTCTGGCTGCAGCAGCTTTGCCAATCCGAAATCGGATATCTTTGCACAACCATTCTCATCCATAAGTATATTTTGAGGCTTTATATCACAATGGATGATTTGGTTCATGCACTCTTCATGAAGATAAAGAATTCCCCTTGCTATGTTGTGAGCAATTTTCATCCTTTTATCCCATGGAGGTGGGGTTTTAGGTGCAAAGAGTGTGTCTGCAAGTGAGCCATTGCTCATGTACTCGTAGACCAAAAGTCTATTTGGTCCGTCGACGCAAAACCCAATCAAACGAACAAGGTTCCTGTGATGTGTTTTTCCTATAACTTTCATCTCCGTTTGGAACTCTATTTCACCGTCACGCAGAACTTTGTCGAGTCTCTTCACTGCTACAACCTTTTGGGTGTTATTCAAAATCACCCCTTTATAAACTGTGCCAAACGCTCCTCTACCAATTTCTTCCTTGAAGCCTTCTGTCATTCTCTCTAGTTCAAAATAACTGTACGAGCGTGGACCAAGATCCTCATCCAATTTAGCATCGCCTTTGGGCATAATCATTGCATATGCCCATATATAACCCTTGCGTAGCAGAACTACGGCGATCACCAACATTACCAGCCCAAAAGCAGCAAGCGAAACTCCGATGATTAAGATGCCCATTCGGATCTTTTCTTTTTCTTCTTTTGGGACAAATCTATGACTAGTATTATATTTAGCCGTAGCAACTTTGATGAGAGCTGTTCTTGGATCTCGTTGTCTCACATATTTCAAAGGAAGCCTCTGCATTCTGCAACTACCATCTTGATAAAAAAATGCTGCATCACAGTTACAGTCCTCCAAACAAGCTTGTTCACAATCTTTTTTCTCTGACAAACTCATGATTGAATAGGGAGAATAATCCCATGTTGTATTTTTCAATTCTTGTATTGCGTATATAAAACTCTCGTTGTTTGCGCAGCCATCTGCATCGGAAATCTTTTCACAGCCTGCTGTCCAGTTGCCCTTGTTAACAATTTTGCTTCCAGGAAGACATATACAATCATAAGCTTGTCCACCATTTGGGACACAGAAACTATTTACTCCGCAAACACCCATGGGGTCACATCTATTCAGTGAAGATGACCATTCAATCGACCAGGTGCCACTGGTATATGAATAAACCCTGAATATCCCATCTGAATCAATTCTCACAACGTAGATTGCTTCTTTTGTTGACTTTTCTCCATCTGTTAGATTCTTAATAATGATATTTGTAGCATGGAGCAAGTATAAATGGCCACCGGCGTCCAAATTTAGCGTCACACCTGGTCCTGTCCCAGCTGTCCAAGATGTATAATAAGAATATTGAGCAATATCTGTGGTATTTACCGGATACTGCACAAGGTTTCCATCTTGTTGCATCTTGAGACGGAATTTTCCAGTTGAGTGATCAGATTTTGAAACACTAGAAACCAGCTGTTTCCCTGGTAAAAGACGCTGACTTTGCAAAAGGGTATCGGTTGGGTGATCAAAACTCTGCCAGATTATACTCCTACTGGAATTGTAGAGCACAAAGTTGCCAGAATCCAGCATGGAAGCTGAAGAAGCCAACCGAAGAGGATCTCCTATGTTGTAATCTTGCCTCTGTGTTGATGACTGCAAGACAAGCCTGCCATCATTTGTGAATAGCAAGGTGGAGTTTTGGGAAACTGGATGGCCGTCTCGCTTTGCAGTCCAGGCGACAGTCTTTTGGGGAGTTCCAGCAAGAAAGATTCCAACAGCATAGCCGTTACCTTGCTTGTAAAATCCAAAGGCATAGAGACCGGAATCTGACAACCATGAGGAGTTGGTGATGGGTGTTAGAGAAGAGCCTGGGATTATATTAGACTGTCTTTGTTGTGCTGCAATGATAATTGATTCAGAGGCCAGGAGAAAAAGCAATATGATAGAAGCCATTACCATTTAGACTGTGTTTGATGCAACTTTCTGCCTTTTAAGGCCAGGTTGACTTGTCAAAACCATTGTCAATTTCCTAGCAAGTAGCTATTATTTCAATTGCTGAATAAGTAGGTTTCTGCTAAATTTATGACAAAGAAACTACTCCATTTTTTACTTTTGGCAAAAAATGAAATGACACTCCCTGCATGGCTGCATCCAGAAATAAACAAAAGTCTTTTACCCAAAAGACGAATAATAATAAAAAATGTTCAAAATTCTTCTTTTTCCAAATAGATTAGTTTTATGTCCACCATGGTTTGATTGTTCAACTCAATCCCCACCAAGTTTTCAAAGCTGTATGCATGGTAGTTGGTATTTCCACAGCTTCCTAGTGACTCATCAACAGCGACTCAAAGCCTAAATAAAGCTTGGCTCAATTTTTACGCTCGAGGAACAGCCTAAACAACAATGATCGTCTATATTTAATTTCATGTTTTGAGCTCAATACGACTCGGTGTTTAATTCAAAATCAACCAGTCCTTTTAGCCTGCGTCTAGTAGGAAGGAAAATGTGACAAATGGCAGGAAGCTGTTAAAGTTCAAATAGAAAAACTTAGAGAGAATGAATAAAATAAGAGCGTTGGAAAGCGTGGAAGAAGGAACACAAAATTTTTAATATTTGGTGTCGTTTTAGCACGTTGGGACCCATCTGAATATTTTTATGTTTCATTTTCCTTTTTTTCATTGCAAGACGAAAAGGGAAGTGAAAAACAAAATTTACAAAGTTAAATTTTAGCGTTTTATATGTTTCTAGGAGAAAAAAAAAATAAAACAATAAATATTGTTTATGATATTATTTTTATGAGGACATGTATATATATATATATATATATATAGTATATAGTATATTACATTTTAATATTTTTGAAATTCATATGTATGTGGAATTATGATCCTATAGTTCCTTTCTATTCCAAAAAGAAAGTAAAAAATAATAATAAAAAAATAAAAATAGTCATCCTCCATAATCAACCAAAACGGAGTGAAATCAGGAGCAGATGGTAGCATAGCAGAGCAGTGCCGCAAAGGAGGCGAAAGTGTGTAATATGTGAAAAAATGGCACCGCCGAAGAAGGCCAAGGCTAAGGCCAAGGCCAGCCAAGCCGACTCTTCTACATCCCCAAATCCAACCAAATTCCCTTCCTCTATTCGCTCCCTCCCTCCCTCCTCTGTCGCCATTACCATCCACGCCAAGCCCGGTTCCAAAGTCTCCTCCATCACTGGTCTCTCTCTTCCTATCTCTCTCTCTCTATATGTATTTATGTATCGAATGGTTGTATGGTTTTTTTTTTTATGTTCTTTTGGAATGAAGATTTCAGCGATGAAGCATTAGGGGTGCAAATAGACGCGCCTGCAAAGGACGGGGAAGCTAACGCGGCACTTCTCGAATTTATCAGCTCTGTAAGCTAACGCTGCGCTTTTGTTCTTTTGTTCTTTTTTTGTTTTTTCTGTTTAAGGGAAGAGATAATTAGCTTCAGCTTATGGAATCATAGAAGAGGATACTTGTTCACATATCGAAAATGTAACCAAAAAAAAAAATTCCACATTTTTGAGTTTTAACCTAGCGTAATCGTATGTGGGATATAAATTCATGTGTGCAATTGAACACTTCATGTTGAATTTTGAATATCATCTCAGAATGTTAAAAAAAACCCGTGCTTTCTTCTAAAAAATATTTGGGTTTGGCACTCATGTCATGGGTTTTACTGTTAGTACCAGAGTGCGGCACTCGCTTGTATAGTATTCTTTAAATTAGGAGGTGGCTTGATTTTTGCTGCAGTTTCTGCTTCCTACTAGGGAGAGTTCAGGACTGGTGAATTCTCTTGTAACAATAATACTTTGACAAGTTAGGAAGAAAAAAATATTGCAGTAAGCTAATGTAAATGATTACCCAGATGGATGACATTGTCTCCTTGGTTTCTACCTGTACTAGCTTTTGCTATGATATGTACTTCAATGTGAATGGTCTAGTGGCTCCATTTCATGGTATGGATCAGTTGAGGATGAGAAGGGTGAGGAAACCATGGCATGCTTGAGTGAAACACTGGGTAGTTTGTTGGTTTCCGCCTTTTTTCTTTTTTTTTGGTACTTATATGTCTTTATAATGATTGATGTGACTTATATCTGTGCTTTTCCATTTTCTTTTAGAACATCTTCACTTCAGCTTATAGTTACGCATGGATTGCCTTGGTGTATATTTTTCTTACTAAAAGGATAGAATATTCTTTAAATTAGTTCAATGAGGTGTGTGTGTCTTAACTGGCTTTAGTTGAAAAACCAGTTATTACTTCAAGTAATGGGTATTGATTGAGACCTAACTTGCAAGCGTCTGACTTATGTCGTCATGAATTACTTTAGCGTATTTTCTTTTGTAATCTTCTCTGCTGCCTCTGTTTATTTTGTTTCATTGTAGGGAGTTAATGTTTTAGATTCGGATAGTTCATATTCCTATTCTTCTGGAATAGCAGGTTTTAGGGGTGAAAAGAAGGCAGGTTTCCATTGGATCTGGTTCTAAATCAAGAGACAAGGTTGTGATTGTGGAGGATGTAACTCTACAAAGTATATTTGATGCTTTGGACAAAGCTTCAAAGTCCAACTGATGAACAGAGATATGTTTTTTTTATTTATAAGTGAGGCTTGCAGCTGATTTATGTATATGTCATGTTAGTTAGTAGCATCTGACCAAATGAATCTTGCTTGGAGAATTATCATTTGCTTTCACTTGAATTCTTCCTATGGATGTTCTCCCTAATTTGAAATCAATGTTACTTGCTCCATTCCAGCTCCAAATGAACTCATTTCAGTTACACATTTTTTATGCATTATTTTATGAAGTATTAATTTTACGGTTCTACTATGTTACTTTCACATAAGATAGTCCTTTGTTTTTTTCAGCATTAGTGGATTGCATTCTGTGATGACCTAGTAGCATTTTTATGAATATTGGATTTTAGTTTCTGTATGTGTGAATGTTATTTTTTAGGTTTTGGGCAACATTTGGTAAACTATTATGAAGTAGCTTTTAGTATGTATGGCTCAATGTTTCTGTCTTTAACTTCTATAGTTGGATTATTCATTTTCAGAATCCAATAATATGACTTTATCATATAAAGTTATGATAATTCTATAACTTAATTAATCTCCTAGTTATGGTTTTAAATTTAAATCAAATGGGTGATTTTGGCACGTCTCCACCCAAGATCCGTGATTGTAGGGACAAAATATTTATAGTAAGTGGGGATTGACCTGATATGCCTGAGCTAAAATAAGAATTGGATTACGTTTTGATTAAAAAAAAATTAAAACCATGTGTTGAACGTCCTTGAAAGAAGACAATGAATTACAAAACATAAGATAAGTTTTTTATGTATTTATAAAACCTAGCAATAATTAAGGAATAAGTCAAAAGCACCAACGGGTCCATTTTGGAAACAGAAATAAAATAAAATGAAGTTTCAAGCTTCTGAAGGTTAACAGAAGCTGAGTAGTTGGTGTACGTATTACTAAAATGAATAATTCAATGAAGTCTTTACAGGTTTTCTTTATTCAACAAGGCGTTCAAGCTGCAATATTAATCTGTTATATTGAATGTTGGTTCCCCTATATCTTTCTTTACCTCCTCTTCAACCTGCAAACTTGAGAAAAAACGTTGAAAAGTCTCATCAAACATAATATAGTAATGGCTTCTATTATCCTTTTTCTACTTGCCTCTGCACTGATTAGTGTTGCAGCTCAACAAAGACAGTCTAGTATACTCCCAGGCTCTTCTTTAACACCCATCACCAGCTCCTCTTGGTTGTCGAATTCTGGTCTCTATGCCTTTGGATTTTACAAGCAAGGCAATGGCTGTTGGCATGTTTCTTGCCGGAATCCCACAAAAGACTGTTGTCTGGACTGCAAACCGAGATGGTCAACCAGTCTCAACTCCACCTTGCTTTTTACAAATAATGGGAGTTTTGTACTGCGGACGACATGGAGTCAGAATTACAACATAGGTGATCCTCTTCAGTTAGCTTCTTCTGCTTCCATGTTGGATTCTGGTAACTTTGTGCTTTACAATTCCAGTGGGAAAATAATATGGCAGAGTTCGATCATCCAACTGATACCCTTTTGCAAGGGCAAGGTCTAGTACAAGGGAAACAGCTGATTTCTAGTGTTTCAGAAACTGATCACTCAACGGGAATTTTCCATCTCAAGATGCAGGAAGATGGAAACCTTGTGCAGTACCCGATAGATACACCAGACACTGCCTCATATTCTTATTATACATCCTGGACAGACAGGCTAGGACCAGGTGTGACGCTGCATTTCGATGTCAATGGACATATTTACTTGCTCAATGCTGTACAGGTTTCAATATAAGGAATATAACAAGTGGAAGAAACTCAACAAAAGGAACAATCTACCGTCTGAAAATTGATGCAGATGGGATTTTCCGTCTTTATTCATACAATAATGAGAAATGGTCGATTGAATGGTCATCGTCAGAGGATAAATGCAACCCAAAGGGTATCTGCGGAGTAAATGCTTTCTGTATTACAAGTGATATAGGAGTTAATTGTGTATGTCTTCCAGGATTCAAATTTGTCAAGAAGGGAAACAAGACTGCAGGCTGTGAAAAGGATTTCATTGCAGATCGTTGTGGAAACAACCAAAGTTTTACAAATACAACACGAGAATTAGGCAATACAACATATTCCATGCAAGAAGTGCGCAATGTAACATGGGAATACGTTCCATATACATTTGTGTCAGTAGATGAGAAAAAAGATTGTGAACAAGCCTGTTTGAAGGACTGTGATTGTGAAGCAGCATTTTTTCGTGAAGGTGGTACTTGTGGAAAGCATAAGCTTCCTTTGTGGTATGGCAGAGAACAACCAGATTCAAGAATAGCTCAAGGTGGCTGTGGCTGCTACTACAGACAACACTAGTAATAGATTTGTTCCAAAAAAAAGGAAATGAAAAGCTCCGAAAGGACGTCTTAATTGCCGGAATTTCACTTGCTGTTTCTGGACTGACAATGTTGGCAATCTCTGTAATTGTGTTCCGCAGAAGTTATACATTTAAATTTGAAAGGCTTTCTGCCAATGGTGAAGCTGAATTGAGCTGTGAGGATCTTGGTCCAAGATCATATAGCTATTCAGAACTCGAGAGAATGACAGGAGATTTCAATGAAGAAATCGGTAGAGGAGCGTCTGGCACAGCTTATAAGGGGGTGACTTTGAAAAATGTTCAAAAGTTGGTAGCAGTGAAGAGTCTCAAGAAAGTGCTTTGTGATGGTGAAAGAGAGTTTCAAAATGAAATGAAAGTGATAGGAAAAACCCATCACAGAAACCTAGTTCGTTTGATTGGATTTTGCCTTGATGGACCAAATAGACTTTTGGTATACAATTACATGAGCAATGGGTCACTTGCAGATGTACTCTTTGCACCTAAGAACAAACCCTCTTGGGATAAAAGGATGAAAATTGCTTGCGACATAGCAAGAGGAATTCATTACCTTCATGACGAGTGTGTGGACCAAATCATGCATTATGATATAAAGCCGCAAAATATACTCATGGATGAGTAGGGCCGTGCAAAGATATCCGATTTTGGATTGGCAAAGCTGCTGCAGCCTGAACAGACCAAAACCTTTACCGGAATGGCACCTGCAAAAGGCGGTGACTGAAAGCAGATGTTTACAGCTTTGGAATTGTGATGCTGGAAATCATATGTTGTCGAAAGGGTGTGGATTGGGAGCTTCCTGAGGAAGAAGCTGTCCTTGATGAATGGGTTTATCATTGTTTTGAGAATGGTGAGTCGGGTAAATTGGTTGGTGACCATGAAGAGATTGATATGCAGCAGTTTGAGAGGATGATCAAAGTGGGTCTGTGGTGCATTCAGTATGAGCCATCTCTGCGTCCTTCAATAAAGATGGTTCTTCATATGATGGAAGGTTCAGTAGACGTTCCCATCCCTCCCAACTTTTTTACGTAGATAGCGCTTATCCTTTGTAATTTGTTCTAGCCTCTAATTTTATAATTTTATTTTTTAATATTTTTATAAGAAAATAAATAATGAAAGTAACTGACCGACCTTGGACAGTTGAAATCAAAGCTAACAAATATTGTCAACAATTTAAATAAATAATTTTTTATCTATCTTTTTCTGGATCATAAATTCGTAGTACAAAATGCGTAAGATTACTTTGTGAATGCCGTCACAAAGAAACAGTACTTAGGTGTGTCACAGTGATTTCAGCTAAGGGTTGAAATTTTTTTTTATCAATAAAACCTTGCATTAAGCACAAGACAAACCCCAAAAAAGGGCTTACACCAAACCAGCACAGACCTGATCAAGAACAATATTGTCTACTATGTCTCTTGACAGACCAGAAAAGGAAAAATCATACTGATTACAAATCAAATTAACATTTCTACTAAGAGATAGCTTTGCAAGTGAGTCCGCAACTACATTAGTGCTTCTAGCATTCCACTCCAACCTCCAGCCTTTGTTCCTCAATAAATTCCTGCAGTTAATGATTAAGTACCTTGTATCCCACGCGCATGGATCTGCATCAGACATTACTTCATTCACAGCAACCTGTGCATCAGAGGCCCAGATAACCTTGTTCCAATTCTTCTCCACTGCCGTCTCAAGAGGTCCTTAAACCATGAGCCTGGTCTATAATCCAATACGATGAGAAAACGACGTGTATTTTTTCTTGTCCTGTGTTTCTCGCCAAATCAGTACGTTGTTAACTAATCATATAAAATGACCAACAACTTATATATTCTTTTTAATCATATAATTAGACCCTTAACTATCACAAAGTACAAATAAACAGAGATGTAAATGACATCGTTTAGGTTTATTTTCTTTAGGGTCCATTTTTTTTTTGTGTAAAATGCATATAATATTTAAAATCGTCTGGACCCTTAACATAAAATAAGGGTCTAGATTTGTCTACGTATTTTAGTCAAAATTCATTAACCATAATGACTCTCTATCTTTCTATATCTATATATCTATATATATATATATTAAATTGGATGAAAACATTATTACTTTTTTCGTCATGATTGCAACGATTTTCTAAAAAGAAATTGAAAGCCTATAGATTTAAATAAATAAATAATATAGGGAAAAAAAAAAAAAGGAAAGAAAAAACACATGAACTCTATGGCGGGAAAATCATTTCGCAATATTTAAACGAAAGTCCCAAAACAGGTTTTGTGAAAAAAAAGAAAAAGAAAAAAGATAATCGAAGAATAAAAACAGACGATCGAAGAATATCATCTGAAGAAACCCTTGGCACCCTAAATTGTTGATTCGTTTCCAAAGAAAATGGGTCGGGACGATGCGAAGCTGAGCGCTGCGAAGAGGGCGTACCGGAACGCGAAGGCGGAGGGTAACCATCAGGAAGAGGCTCGGTGGGCGAATGTCGTCGGCGACATCTTGAAGAACAGGGGAGAGTACGTGGAGGCCCTCAAGTGGCTCAAAATCGATTACGAGGTCTCCGTCAAGTACTTGACTCAGAGGCATTGCCTCCCTACTTGCCAGTCTCTCGGTGAGGTCTATCTTCGCCTTGAATATTTCAGTGATGCTCTCCTTTATCAGGTAAATTCGGTGGCTTTATCTTCGCCTTGAATTTACTTTTTGGATTTTGCGTTGTGGAGTTTTTTTATTTTGTTGCATTGTTGTTGATTAGGGTGGGGAAATGGGTTGGGTAGGGTTTGGATGGTTGGTTTCCAGATGCATACATAAGTATATATTTATATGTTTGATACTTGCGTAGGCATTTATGAAACTCTTGTGGTTCATTGGTTGCTTAGGATGTGTTGGAAGAAGAGAAAAATTAGTACTCCGATTGTACGGTCTTAACTTAATTGGTACCCTTAAAAATGTGTTACTTGAAAGCTCAAACACCCGGACGAATTTACACAAGTTCAGCTTTTTACAAAAGTGAGGTTTGATGTGTAGGGCAAAAATTTGATTCTTTTAGTTCAATAATTGATCATATCCAGATGTGGGAAATATTTAAGACCTATACTGGTTTCAAATTTCTGTTACGGTTCCTATGTCTTAGTAAAGGTCCGATTTATTGTTCTAGTGTTTTTACTTGTCTATGTTTTTTCAGTTGCATTCCAACTACTGTGTTTGTTTGCATCAGCCAGACGTGCAATGGATTACAATCAACTTTGAATTTCTAGTTGGGCAAATTGCTTTTTGTTCCATTTTATTTATTTATTTATTTTTTTGGGTATTTCTCGTCTGAAAATTATAAAATAACTACTGCTCTAGGAAAGAGGAATAGTACATTGAGAGAAAAGAATGACTATGTACTTGTTAATTTTGCGGCAGAAAAAACATTTAGAGTTTGCTAAGGATACAAATGACCTTGTTGAACAACAAAGGGCCAGCACCCAACTAGGTCGTACCTACCATGAAATGTTCGTAAGAAGTGAGGATGATCATTGCTCCATTCGGAATGCCAAAAAGTATTTCAAGTGTGCCATGAAGCTTGCACAGACTCTCAAGGATAATCCACCTATTAACAACTGTTCTTTCCTCAAGGAATACATTGATGCGCATAACAATATAGGAATGCTTGAAATTGATCTCGACAATTTTGAAGAAGCTCAGAAAATCCTGATGAGAGGTTTACAGATCTGCGACGAAGAAGAGGTGATGGAAGATGATGATGGTCGCAGCAGGCTCCATCACAACCTTGGAAATGTTTACATGGAACTAAGGATGTGGGATAAAGCTCGAGAACACATTGAGAAGGACATACTGATCTGTAAGAGAATTGGGCATTGTCAAGGAGAGGCAAAGGGATACATTAATCTAGGTGAATTGCATAACAGGGTTCAGAAGTATGATGAGGCACTACGTTGCTACCAAAGAGCTCTTAATCTGGCAAAATCAATGGAAGATGAGGATGCTTTAGTTAGGCAAATTGATCAGAATATTAAAGTTGTAAAGCAAGCTATAAATGAAATGGGTGATTTGAAGAATGAAGAGCAGAATTTCAAGAAATTAACAAGAGACATGTACATTGCAAGAGGGACACCGCGTGAGAGGAAGTGTCTACTGCAACAAAATGCTTCTCTTGACTATCTTATTGAGAAAGCAAGGATGTTATCTGCATGGATGAAGGTGCAATTTTGGATTACTCATATTTTCTATACCTTTTTCACTTTTCTTAACTTCTTCGTTGGTTGGTACTTATCAAAGGAAACTACTTGCTTGGTAACATTGAATTACTCTCTAGAATTTTCTTTTACATTTATTTCAACAAGATACAAGAAAAATTGATTCCATGTTTGAGTGGGAATCACTGAAGTTGCAAACTATTTGTTGAACTAAATATAATTTTCACCCATAGCGGCATAAGTTGTGTTTGAATCTTAGATTTCTGAAATTCTTCTCTACAAAAGACAGGGTTGCAGTTTTCACAGTGTCCTTTACTAAAGGTATCATCTAATTATCCAGTGGAAATGAACTTGGTTTCACAAAACTATTTTTAATTATGAAATGCCTATAATGAGTTTCATGTAAATGTTGAAACATTTATGTCCATTATTTTCCATGCTGAAGTGTTTAATTTAGCTCTGCTACTTTATTTTCATAAGTTTGTAAGGTTGCTTGTTCATGTTACAATTAAACTAGCTGTACATGGCTTGTTGGTACTGCCTCCATATTGGAGCTACATTTACATATCTATCTAGAGGCTGGTGGGGTTCTGAATATGGCTGGGAACTGTCTGTGTATAATGTTTGTTCTTAGACAATTTAATTGACATTAATTATTATTTTAAAATTTTGTGTTCAGCTTCGTGAGTTTGCAAAAAGCAAGAAGAGGATAGCAAGTGAACTTTGTGACAGAGAAAAGTTGAGTGACTCATATTTGGCCATTGGAGAATCATATCAGAAACTCAGGAAGTTCAGCAAATCCCTTAAATGGTACATGAAGAGTTGGGAAATATACAAGTCAATTGGTAACCAGGAGGTAAGATGGTATTGTGTGGCAAAAAAAAAATAAAAAAATCATACTATTGACTATTGTTTTGTTATTCTTGAAAGAAATTTGCATAAAAGTCATAAGAATACTTACATAATTGTTTGTAAATGTTCTTTCTTATGTAGGTGTATGTTTTATATAACTTGGGTTCTTAGAGATACTTAGAGACAGTGATTTTCCTACTGGTTCAGTTTTTCATAGTTAGTATATGCGGGTCAATTTTTTTGGTGCACAATACTTTTGCTTTATGGTGAAATTTTACTCTGATAATACTTTCAGGGGCAGGCATTGACAAAAATCAGTATTGGTGAGGTTTTGGACAGTGATGGTAATTGGCAAGGGGCATTAGATGCGTTTGAAGAAAGCTACAGGTATGGTTCTTGTGGTGAAATTTATTTTCTGGAGTTGGAAAATGTTAGAAAGCATTGGAAATGGCGTCTTAATACCATGCTGTCTAATGAGGTGCTCCTTTTAGTGTGCATAAATGTGCTGGATGCATGAGTCTGAAATTGTAAAAAGGGAACTTTTGTGTTTGACCATTGCTTTGTGTGATCAACATGAGTTTAGCTGGGCTTGCATGGGTCTGACCATCTGAGTGGTGCTCTCCTAAAGTAACTTAAGGACTAAAGGTGCAACAATAATTGAAGTTCAACGAAGAAAGTGCCAAAAATAATTCAGGGACCAAAGTGCTACTATACGTAACATTCAGGGACTAATGGCGCAAATAAGCCATTAATTTACTATCACCATAATGATATAGTGTTTAGACAAGTTCTATAATTATTAGAACTTTGAAAATCTTTGTTCGTATGAAAGATTAAGCAGTCCCAAGGTTTACTTTGTCATTTTGATTGTTATAAGAATTTGCAACAAGTAAAGATAAAATTTTACTCTAGCAGAAGGTATTCTTATTAGAATGCAAATATATTCACCTTTGTTAACTAGCTTTTCTGTAAAGAAAATTTAAATATACTTGCTTGAGGGATATGTTGATATGTGCCCATTTTGTGTTACAGGATTTCTGTTCAATCTAACCTTCCCTCCATACAACTTTCCGCACTGGAGAATATGCATTACAGCCAAATGATAAGATTTGATAATGCTGAAGAATCCAGGTAAATTTGGGAGATTCAAGCACCTTCACTATAAGCTATCAGTTACATTTTATTCCTGTGGAAGTTGATTACATGATTATTATGATTTTGTCCTGATGGAGGTCAAGTTTTTGCATATCTAGAAGCAAATTTAAGCTCCATCAAACTCTTTTCCTAGTGTATGTATCTAGCTTGTTATTATTGTTGCTTAAAGGAAGATTCAGCTGTGCAGGAGGTTGCAGCTTCTAATTGACAAATTGAAGCAGCAACATAGTAGGGAGCTTGAAACACAAGATGTGGCAGAGGATCATTGCTCTGAGACTGACACAGAAGGGAACAATCATGCATCATATGATAGGTCCAACATATGCTTCTCGCCAGAATCAAGCGAATCCAATCCTAGCATATCAAAATCTTTAGCTAGTGTAGAGGAGTTGAATGACAATGTACCTTTAATTTCACTTATTCAGTCCAAGAGGAGCTTGCCCAAGATGGTACCTATAGGCAAACAAAGTAATCCTACCAAGCCCACTGAACTTTCACCAGAATGTTTGTCTAAATCCATAAGTAATCAGCAGACAATTGTTACTAAATCAACATCACCAATTGTTGGTCGCAAACGTGTTCGGGTAGTGCTTTCTGATGATGAGGATGACATGCTTGATGAAGTAGAGAGCTCAAGAGGCAGAACTCATAATTATCCAGTAGAGGATGTTACTAAATCTTATGAATGTAGGTTTCAATAATATCTGATTTAAGCTTAAACCAACATTAAGTTTGACGACTAAATTTTTTCTCTTACATTGGTTTCAGTTGAAAACAGAAGTAATAAAGGCAGTCCTGTTTATATTATTCAGGTAAAGAAGTCTCTTGTAGACTGGATTTATCTTGGAGAATGCAGTTATCATTGTGTTTAAAATTGGTTACTAAGTGCCTGATCTTTCACTCACAGGATGTCTCAGCAGTTGACTCTAAGTATGTCACCGGGTCCTGCAACCCTGTTAACATTGAAGAGAGTTTTAGTTCACACAAAACTACAAGTCCTTATGTTTCCACTCGAAGTGGAAAAGCTTTCAGATCTTCAAGCAATGATGAAGTTGCTATTGCATCTGGTTTAGCTGCTAGCACTTGTAAATGTGAAATCAATGTCTCTGAAAACCTGTTGCATAAATATAATGCCGCTCATCCCAAGTTGCATGCTCCAGGTGTTGAATATGATGTGAGCTCTACTGATATTGCTCTCGAAGTAGATGTTTCTGATACTGGTGTTTACTTTCCTATTTGTCATGATATATGGTTACTTATCTGGATTCTATTTCATGAACATAATGCTGCTCATCTCAATTTGCATTCTCCAGGTGATGAATATGATATTAGTGCTACTGATGTAGCTCTTAAGTAAATGTTTCTTATACTTGTGTTTACATATATGGTTAGCTATCCAGATACTATTTCAATTGTCATATTTTACATAAACATAATGCCACTCATCTCAAGTTGCATTCTCCAGGTGATGAATATGATGTGTGTTACTGATATAGCTCTCAAAGTAAATGTTTTTTACAGTGGTGTTTACTTTTCCTATTTGTCATGATATATGGTTAGCTATCTGGAAACTGTTTCAATTGTCATCTTTTACATAAACATAATGTCCCTCATCTCAAGTTGCAATCTCCAGGTGATGAATATGATGTGAGTGCTACTGATATAGCTCTTGAAGTAAATGTTTGTGATACTGTTGTTTACTTTTCCTATTTGTCATGATATATGGTTAGCCATCTGGATGCTGTTTCAATTTTCAGATTTTAGTAACCTGTTATCTTTTAAAATTGCAGCCATGTATTACGTTCAAGATAGGCGGAGAGCTCATATATCTTAAAACAAACTCATCCATAGCTATTGATATATCAAGCATTGAGTCTTTGAAGGTTGAGTTGGCATGCTTATACTACTTACAACTCCCAATGGAGAAAAGATCAGAGGGTAGGAGCATTCTGTTAATTAAATGCTTTTAATTGGTTTTCCTGCCAATCAAATTCTTATGATATAAGTGATCATGAAGCTGCAAAACTGACTTTCTAGTTTTGGATATTGAAGCAGTTACTGCGAGTCTGCAACTGAATGATTTACACTGCAAAGAAAGAGTGATGATGATGTCTATCTGAATATTGTTATACAAACTATTTCATTAGCCCAATAGACATATTTGGCTCCACTTCCTAACTATTTAAGCTTTTACATTTGTGATAACTAAACATGTATCAATGCTTAATTATCTTACTGGTTTTACATTCAAATCTTTCTAAGCCTCATTTATGTCTTGCTATAGGACAAGCCTAGAAATTAAGCACTGTTAATTATTTATTATGTTAGTTTGATAGACATAAGTGGATCTATTTCCTAAGAGTTTAGCCTTTTAGGATTGATGATACAGGCCTACACGTTAAGGGGAGTGTTAAATCTATACTATGTTAGTTATTGATATACATAAGTGGGTCCATTTCCTAATAGTCTAATCTTTTAGGACTAATGGTAACTTAACAATTAAGTGAAGTTTTAGTCTTTTTGACATTTTTGTTGTGTCCAATGAAAACCTAACAGATTTGAGCATCATTTGTGAATGAATGTGCTCACATACAATTCATGTGCTATAGATTCAAACTTCTGGCACATTATGTGCCACTTCAAGAATTAAAAATAATAATAATAATAATAATAATAATAATAATAATAAGTGTTGATGTTGAAAATAAGATGATTTTAGTTTTGGGAAATAGTTGACCAAATGATGGGCAACCTTAGCTTATTGGTGGATCACTGTGATACTAACAGTTAAGCGTGATTATACTAAGGCTAGGCTATCTCTATTTGAATATACATGCACGCATTAATAGGAGTTTCCGCAAAATTGTATTATCTCATGTCATGTTGTCAATTCAAGTGTCTTCTTTAATGCCGGTTTTAATTTTTAATTTCACTAATATACAGTTTGTGCCTTTTATTAGGGCTGTTCCCAATAGTTCAGCTTATAAAATGTGGTGAAAGAGTTATAGAATCCTTGGAAGCGATTGAATCCCTTAAGGATCATATGGGAAAGGTCTTGGTTGAAGCTTTCATAGATGGTATGTGTTAACACTGTTATCTCATGATGTTCTAGTACTGTTGTTTTTATCATTTCCTATAAAATGACCTTTTTTTTTTCTTTTTTTTTTTAATAGAGTATGTGTGTACAAAAGAACCTTTATAGGGATCTTGCTCTATAGAATTAGCGGTTTGCCACTTACTCAGGAATAAATTCAAATCAAATCTAAAACAAGCATTGTGGTTCTTTTATGTCATTGTCAGTCTAATTTTACTTGTATCTTTTCTAAATTTGCCAATGTTTATGAATTATGTACTTGTGGATGTATAAAAAGAATCATACTCAAAACTATAAATACAATGTAGTCTGCAATATCAAGCATGTGTACTATGCAAAAAAAATGTAAAACAATAGTAGTTTAGAAGATTGACTAGTAGCTTTTAAAGATCTTAATAGAGTTTAAATAGTAAAGTGGTTTTCATATTATAAAACTGTCAAATTAACCTCTGCAACATGTATCAAGTAAAAAAAAAATTATTCAATAAGTTGACTTTATAATTGAAATACTGTAAATTAAAAAAAAAATGCTTCGAAGTAGTTTTGAATGCAAAGAAATAAGGTCATACAGATGGTTCTTTTTTAAAACATAAAAAATTAAAACTGATATGACCTAAGATTTATTCTTTCTTTCTTTTTTAATGTTTTGTGCGTCAATACATGTTCATTCAAATATCAACAAAGTATTTCATATTACTCACATTTCAACTTAAAAACAGTGACTCTTATAAAATCTAGTGAGATAAGTAACATGAGTTGCTTTCATTTTATCAAAATTAAATGTGTACTTGTTTTATATTTTAAGTGTTGTCATTGAAATAATAAATAATCATAATAAAAGTTATTTTTGAATATTTTATTGCAATATTTCTCCTTTCATGGAGGGAGGGATAGTTTGGTGAAGATATTAGGTTTAGCTTGGTTATCATACTTTAATTGGATCCATTGTAAATGAAGCATAAGGCTAGGTCTTGTTTAGAAAACAATACTACTCTATGGTGCTTGGTTGAAACTTATTTTTACTACAAACTTTGTGGGTCGTGCACAAGATAATTTTGTATCATGAGTCCCTTCAACACAGATAGTTATTATAGTCTTTGTCTTGATGCATTGATTTGCAATGACAGAAAATTTTTACGTAACTGTCACAGGTTGGGTTCAGAAGCGCTTGATGAAACTGTACATCGACTGCTGCAAGGAGTTGTTTGAGACACCCAATATGAAGTTGCTGAAGAAATTATATGATCTGGAGGTAAGCAATGAAGTATAACTATATATGGCAGTGTGGCCAAGTAATGTGCTTCATTTGTATGCCACAAACTATTTTTGGATACCTGTTCTTCCTTGGAGACTAGAATATATTTGTTTATTTTGATTTTACTGTTTCTTTTATTTGGTTTTTGGTCATTTTCCAGGTTTCAGATGATGAAGTTATTGTTTCTGAATGTGACTTGCAAGATTTATCAATAATTCCATTGCTGAATGCTCTGCATGCGCACAAAACATTTGCCATGCTTGACCTTTCTCACAATTTGTTGGGTATTTTAGTTTCTACTTCATCTTACTTTGATTATTTAAGTTTTTTTCTGGACTACCAAAATATATACTAGCATTTTGCTTCTTCGTGCATTCCAACCGTGAGCACTTTTCAATAGTTGTAAGAAATGCATGGCCCAACAAATCTATGGGTTGTATTAACTTTTTATATGCTTACTGACCCAAGGAAATGGAACAATGGAGAAATTGCAACATGTTTTCACATTATCAAGCCAAAAATATGGTGGCCTAATGTTGGATTTGCATTGTAATCGATTTGGGCCAACTGCTTTGTTTCAGGTATGCAATTATTTTCAATTCCGCATGAAGTTTGAATATTTTGTATTTTTTCTTGCCAAGTATTGGTTTTTTTGAAGGATTGAAATCAAATTGATTATGCTCTGTGGGTTCATATATATTCTCAACCAACCTTCCACAAGCTTGACCTTTTAGGCATAGTAATATTTTGTTAAAAATGTGTATGGTATAATTGGTCTACTTCCTAAATACTTAAGGCTAGTGAGTATTCAGACAATATCAAATATAAGAGTTATTGGTTTCCGTACTATTTCACCTGTTTTAAAATGGGGGAGGCCTTCATTCAACGTGAGGAATGAGAAGAAAGAAGGCTAAACTGATATGTGTATTCATTATGTTCTGAGGATATAGTTAGATACAATACACTGAATTTTTTATGCTACATCATTATCAGAATGAAATACAGGTAATGCCTTTTTCATTTATGGTTTTAATATTCATTAAATCGCATTTCAGATTTGTGAATGCCCTGTGCTATTTGCTAGATTGGAAGTTCTTAATGTCTCTGGAAATCGTCTTACTGATGCTTGTGCATCCTATCTCTCAACTATACTGGAAAAGTGCCAAGGTAAATGCAGTAAAATGCTTTGTGTATTTTTTCTTTTGTTATCTTGATGCAAAAATTAGTTTGTTTTCAATTTTTCATATATGACTTTGAATAGCTTGTTTTCTTTTTGGACATGCACTCACGCATAGGGTTAACCACCTATTATTTTCTACAATTTTTTGAAGATTGCATAAAATTTCGTTCTTAAACTTTTTATAGTTGTATTCAACCTTATGAAGTTCTTGGTTTGAATCAATTGTTTTTCTAATCTTTGTAAAGAATGCTTAACTGCTTCAGAATTGTGTTTGTATAAATTTATTATTTTGATAGACTCATCTTATAGTTAATCTGATGCTATTGAAAGAAGAGCTCCTAAAGAAATAATATATATGTATATGAAGTATTATAGTTAAAAACTTTCTTTTTCTACAGAAAAGTTTAGTAGTTGAGATATTACATTAATGTTGTTGGATTAAATGGTTTATCAAACAGACCAAAAAAAGTGAATTAACATGAAATTATAATAATAATAAAATGCAGAGCAGTTGATTAATGTAACTGGAAGTTGATGAAAATTGACTCTATCCTTAAATTGCAGGTTTAAATGTGACCAACCTTACACAAAAACACACATTTTATGTATATTTGTACCTATGTATATATTCATGAATTGTTGGATGCATAGCTTTTTGATGAATGTTTGTTAATGATCTCCTGTTAGTTTTCTTACGCTTCTATTTGATTTGTAGCCCTTTGCAGCTTGAACATAGAACACTGCTCCATAACGTCTAGAACAATCCAAAAGGTTGCTGATGCATTGGGTCCTGGGTCTGTGCTTGAACAGCTTTGTATAGGTAAGTTTACATATAATAGAGATAATGGCAATTCTCACAACATTCCTTCTATCTTAACTATGTACTCCTACTTTTTTGTTGTAGGACATAATAACCATATCTCTGGAAGTGCTATCACTAATTTACTGGACAAGCTTGCCACTTTGAAAAGGTTTAGATCAATTTAAAGCTTGTTCTCTTTTCTCCTTAAATAGGCTGAAGATGCTCTCAATTAATAAAAAATGCAAAATTTTGTGTATAGATTTTCAAAACTGAATCTGAATGGTCTGAAGCTAAGCAAGCACGTCATTGATAGCCTCAGTCAGCTTGCTAAAAATTCATGTTTGTCTACATTAATGCTTGGGGAAACTGGTATTGGAACTGTGAGTGAACCCTACATCATTCTATATCTTCTTATGTTATGTTAATGTGGGTGTTTTCTCCTGTCGCTTGTGATTATCTATATAATTCTTTGGCAGGATGGGGCATTACAAGTGACTGAGTCATTGTTCAATTTGACTGAGGAGGCTGTAAAACTTGACCTGTCATATTGTGGACTGACATCTAAATACATTCTCAAATTAAATACTGATGTTTCTCTAGTTTGTGGCATTCTTGAGCTGAACCTTTCAGGAAATCCTATCATGCAGGAGGTCTGTTCTTTGTTACTTTTTTCTTCCTCTTTTTCTTTTTCTTCCCCTAATGTTGTAGCCGTCCAGCATGTTTTATTTCCGTGCAAGTAATTATATATGTTGCTGGAGTTCATGAGATACTTAATATGGATTTTATTTTTTTTGCTATCATAATTTAGCAAATAGTTATTGCAAGCTTTATCAAAGAGTTGATGAATTCAATAGTTTGATACTATGAGGATTTATACGATGTATAGCTTGTTTAGTTGATAGTTTTATTGCCCTTTGTTCTCTCTTTTTCTTTCTTTTCTTTTTTTTTCTTTTCTTACTATGGTTCAAATATTTTATTTTTAATCAATAGGTGATCTTATACTGTTTATTTTAAACCATTTTAAGGTGTGTACCCTTCACATTTTATAGGTAAATTTACGTCAAAATAATTGTTGAGACTGATCTAAGGATTAATTATATGATATTGGGGATGAGTATTTCATGATACATATTGCAGTTTTGATTCTCTCTCAATGTTGCCTGACTGTGCAACAGGGTAGCGATGTGGTATTATCACTGCTTTCAAACCCTCAGTGTTGCTTAAAAGTTTTGGTCCTCAGCAAGTGTCAGCTTGGGGTCATTGGAATTCTTCAAATAGTTCAGGCACTAGCAGGTTAAAAAGTACCCCACTTTTATTTCAGTTCTAGTCCTGAAATCTACTTACAGGTTCATTAATTAGTTTTTTGTAATAGGTAATGGCTCTCTTGAAGAACTCAGTCTTTCTGATAATGCTCATCTTGATAGATACTACCCTCCACAGCATGACATACCAAAAGGGAGCTCAGAACTCTTGGAGCCAAATTTCAGCACATCCAAATCTTCTCCAAAAGTAAGTGCGCCTGAAGAAGTTGAGCCTTCTCAACAGGATTTATGCATTGTGAACACTGACTACAATCAGCTTGAAGTTGCTGATAGTGAAGATGGTCCAGTTAGAGTTGAAGCAGCTACATCTGGAATTGACGACAGCTGTGCAAGTTCATCACAAAGAGAATTGTCACCTCCCGAGTGCCAATTTATTCAAGAGCTTTCGTCAGCCATTTGCAACGCCAAAAATTTGCGTTTGCTGGATCTTAGCAATAATGGTTTATCAACAGAAGCTGCAGATATGTTGTATACAGCATGGTCAACTTCGAGACCTGGTTCAGCATGCAAGCATATTAAAAAACGAACAATCCATTTGTTGATGGAGGGAATCAAGTGTTGTGTGAAACCTTGCTGCAGAAAAGATTAAACCATGTTGCTGCTAGAATTCTACTCAAAGGGGATTTGCTACAAATGACTGGGGAGACATAATTACCAAATACCAAAATTGTATTATTCTAGTGTCACATTACCATTAATTTGTGTATACGCTTAAATCAGAAATTTAGTGTTTTCGCCCAGTTTATACATGTCATGAAATACTCTGAACCCAAGCCTCTTTGTATGACTGTCCCCTGATGAAAATGTATCTTACTTTGACTATAACATTAACCTCTCCTTCAAGTGTGGACTAGGAACCTTCCCTTGCTGTTTTTTGCTGTTTTGGCAGCACACGACATGAATCACCCAATTCCACCGTCAAACTTGTAAGTATATTTTTTGGGAATGGCTACCAAGCTTCTTGAAGCACCTACTGATGAAGAGTTTTTATGCATGCAATTTGGTATTTGATCATGGAAAAGAAGGAAAATTTTTCAGATGTGATTTGTTATTCGAGTAAAGGGTAGTATTTGTTATTAAATTAAACATTATGAAATGCTTCATAAACAATATATATATATATATATATTATATTTGTGTGTGTACCTTTTTGCCCTAATTTCAAATATTAATTTATTCAATACAACTCAAATTAAACCATGTTAAATGAAAAAGGTATTTCATAATTATACTACGCACAAGGTATAGATTTTTTTTTTAAAAGTTTGTTAATGAATTTTAACATTACAGTAACAATTATAGTCTTTTTAGAGCAGTGGATGCCAATCTCCTAGCGAGCACGCATCAAGCTCAAATTGATTTAGCTGAATATCCTCCACATGATTTGTTTTTGCCAATTTTTGTTTCTTTTTGAATTATAGCTAACAATCCCACTAGCTATTGGTATAATGTCATAAATTATGGTTTTACATCATTTTCAGAGCATGCATACAAAACGGATCATCAAGTAGCATTCATTATTAAGAATCTGTAAATTACCTGAAAACAATGGTGAACGATAAATAATGATAAGCATAATAAAAAAAAGAGAGATGTTGAAACCTTTGTAATTAGTGCATGTATGACTGTATATGTGAATGTATATAGTTTCTTGGATATTCTCATTATCCATTTGTTATATAATACAAGAGTTTAGGGGGGAAAAAAATCGGGTAGTCTAGGGAAAGTGAACCCATTTGTTATACAAAATCAAAAGTTTAAGGAAAGTGAATTTAAAAGTTAATGCCTTCAAAATGTTGAAAAAATAACATATATTTCTACAAGGTCTAAGAACTACTACCTGATTTTTTATTTTTTTTCAAGTTTAATCCCCAAGTTTCGTGCTTGTTTGGATATGTTGAATTAATCATGGGATTGACGTTTGATCCTTATTAAATCATAAGAATTTGTTTGATGGTTATTTTATACTCATTGCTTTATATAGAAATTCCAACTAATATGTAATGATACTCATTTTAATTTTTTTTTGTGATGTATTTTGAACATTTTACATAATATACACATACAAAAATTAGATTATTAATTCAATAAATGCTCAAAAAGTTTAAGAGCTAAAAGTCGAGCTTGTGGTTTTAATAAGCGGAGCGGAGTTACTATTAAGCTATACTCAAACAAACCATGCCAATTTTGAGCAACGTGTTTACAAATTTGAGCTGAACTGAAACACTTTTAAATCATACCAGCTGAGTTTGAGAATCTAATATTCGGCTTGACTTGACTCATTTATCAACTTTGAAAAATGAAATCGCTTGGTAAATAACATTTCATTAGGTGAAACTGAAGGGATGGTTGAAGTAATATTCTTTTCCTTCACTTCTTTTTCATGTGAACTTCTTGTTTTCTTTAGATGCATGAATTGCGGTCTAAACTAACATATGAATGATATTGTGCTACGAAATTTGGGATTTCCCGTTTTATAAAATTATGGATTAGAGAGTAAGTTTTGCTGTGCCAAACGCCCAGAAATTGAAAGACAAACACAAAGATCAATAACAAACACACAGAATTTACGTGGTTCGGCAATTGCCTACGTCCACGGGAGGCCAAGATATTTCCAGAGAGAAGTTTGCAGAGTTTACAGGAACTCAGCTTCTCTTACTCACTCCTTACAATTATCGAGATCTCATGCCCTTATATAGGCATTTAGAGTGTGAATACAAGTTTACAAATTCAAATTATCTAGAATGTTGAATTTGCTTCAGCTGTAATCCTTGACTGTTAACTAAGTTGCCATTGATGACTGCCTACCAAGTTGCCATCTTTGACAATAGACTGAGTTGCAGATGTTGAATAACAAGGATTTGAAGCCACTTTTTCAACAATCTCCACCTTGGCGAGAATCCACCGTCACCGCCTCAGATTCATGCCTCTAAGCTCGAGATGTTGATCAAGTTCAAACGGTGTTGGAACTTGATCCCCTGTCCTTGGTTAGCATATCTGCAGGATTATCTGCAGTTCTGATCTTCTGTAGTAGAATATCTCCTTCATCAACTATCTCCCGGATGAAATGAAATCGAACATCTATATGCTTGGTGCGTCCATGATATACTTGGTTCTTTGCTAAACAAATTGCACTCTGACTATCGCAGAATACCTCCACATTTTTCTGAACAATTCTCAAGTCTTCTATCAATCCATGAAGCCAAATAGCTTCCTTGAAAGCTTCTGTTACAGCCATATACTCTGCCTCTGTAGTTGACAAAGCCACTGTTGACTGTAAGGTTGATCTCCAACTAACTGGTCCTCCTGCTATTGTGAACACATAACCAGTACTAGATCGGCGCTTGTCAAGATCACCAGCATAATCTGAATCCACGTATCCAACTAAATGTTTGTCAACATTCATGTCTCTCTCGAACTTCAAACCAACATTCACAGTACCCTGAATGTACCGTAAAATCCATTTCACTGCTTGCCAATGGCCTTTACCAGGATTGTGCATGTAACGGCTTACTATACTTACAGCATGTGAAATATCGGATCTTGTACATACCATTGCATACATTAAAGCACCAACTGCATTTGCATATGGAATATGCTTCATCTTCTCCTTCTCGGATTCTGTACTTGGTGACATTAATGCACTCAATTTGAAGTGTGGAGCTAACGGTGTACTTACAGGTTTTGTTTTGTCACAAATTTCAAACCTCTGAAGTACTTTCTTCAAATACTGAGTCTGAGTCAAACATATTGTACCTTTCACCCTATCTCTTTTGATTTCCATTCCAAGAATCTTCGCTTCCAAAGATCCTTCATCTCAACTCGAGCTTAAGCGAGGTTTATCAATCTCCTTCTTGTCCTTAGATGCTATCAAGATGTCATCCACATATAGGAGCAAATAAACAAAAGTACCATCTTGGAGTTCTGAAAATAGACACGATGATCAAACCATGCGTGTGTACCTCGATTTATCATAAAGTCATCAAACCTCTTGTGCACGTCTAGGTGCTTTAAACCATACAATGACTTACTTAATTTGCAAGCCCAATTCTCTCTTCCATGAACTTTAAACCCATCTGGCTGAGACATATAGATTTCCTCATCTAAAGTTCCATGGAGGAATGCAGTTTTCACGTCGAGTTGAAATAACTCCAGATCAAATTGTGCAACCAAAGCCAATAATATTCGAATAGATGCATGTTTGACAACCGGTGAGAATACCTCGTTGTAATCTATTCCTTCCTTCTGAGCATAACCTTTCGCTACAAGTCTGGCTTTGTATCTGATATTGTCTTTACCCGTAACTCCTTCCTTCTTGGCATAAACCCATTTGCACCCAATTGCTTTCTTATCCTTTGGAAGTGGAACCAACTTCCAAGTCTGATTCTGATGAAGTGATGTCATTTCTTCATCCATTGCCGTCTTCCACTTGACATTGTCAGGACTGTATACAGCTTCCTTGTAAGTATTCGGGACATCATCATCTATCACTGGAAGAGCGTATGCCACCATGTCTGAGTAGCGGGCAGGTTTTGAATGTTCCTTTTCGGTCTACAGGTAGCTATAGACTCTGACTGTTGTTCTGGTGATGAAACCTCCACCTCACTCGAGATTTCGTCTTGATCATCAGATTCATAGTCAAGATGATCAATACCAAACAGTTCTTTTGGAATGTCAGATCCGTCAAACTCCACCTGTTGTAGAGAATTCGGATTCTCATTATCTTTCTCTGAAGTTTTCTGTTTCAGCATTGCAGATTCATCAAAGGTAACGTCTCGACTTACAACGATCTTCTTTGACTCAGGGTTCCATAGTCGGAATGCCTTAACTCCTTTACTAAAGCCCATAAAAGCTTTCTTGGCTCTAGGATCCGTTTTGATTACGTGATATGATAATATCTTTGGACATCCAAAATATGCGATAGTTATAATCAAGCAAATTTTCCGCACCATACCTCTATAGGAGTTTTCCCATCAATTGCGTAGAAGGTAGTCGATAATATGAGAGGCATACATCAAAGCCTCGCCCAAAATGCTTTGCTCGCCGACCGAGATAACATACATCAACTTTATCAACCGGGGTTCGATTCATCCGCTTCGCTACACCATTTTGTTGTGGAGTGCGGGAAGCTGTGAAGTGTCGATTATTCCTTCATTCGACAAACTTTCGTGAATGGATCTGATTTGTATTCTCCACCATTATCTGATCTGAGTCGCTTGAGCTTTCTACCGGTTTGAGTTTCAATCATCTTCTTCCATTTAAGGAAGATATCCAAAACTTCATCTTTATGCTTCATAGTGTAAACCCAAACATGTCTGGAAAAGTCATCAATAAAAGTTACAAAGTAACGTTTACCTCCCAATGAAGCATTTGTGGAAGGACCCCAGACATCGGTGTGAATATAATCCAGTGTTGCCTTGGTACGATGAGTTGCGGTGCCGAATTTGACTCTCGTTTGCTTGCCCAAAACACAATGCTCACAGAAACTTAGTTTTCCAGTCTTAGCACCTTTCAGTATGCTTTGTTTTATTAAACTTTGCAAGGCTTTTTCTCCAACATGCCCTAAGCGCATGTGCCAAAGTCGGGAAGTGTCGGATTCTTCATCTTCGAATTGGATATACCGCACTTCCGCGATTTGTTTGCCCATCTAAAAATACTGATTATTCTTCGAGTACCGCTTCATCAAAATGCACCTCGAACAACCTTCATGACTCCATTTTCAATGGTCACCTTGTAACCACTAGAGTCTAAAACCCCCAGAGATATAAGATTCTTTTTCAAATCTGGAACATATCTAACATCATTGAGTCGTCTGATTGTACCGTCATGCATCTTCAAACGAACTGTTCCAATACCTTTTGTATGACAGGTATTATCGTTGCCCATAAGCACAACTCCACCATCAAGCTTTTGGAAGCTTGAGAACCACTGCCTATTCGGACACATATGGTAGGAACATCCGGAATCCAAAATCCATCTATCAAAAGGGTCGTCTGATGATGAAACCAGAAAAGCTGATTCCTCTTCATTTGCTTTTTGTGCAATGTTTGCAGTTGATTTCTCCCTATTTGGACAATCCTTTTTCCAATGCCCTTTCTGATGACAATAGGCACATTCATCCTTTGCAAGATTTCTTCTTGATGATAATCCTCTTGACTTTGAACGGGATCTGTTCGGCCCTCCAAATCCTCCAGATTTTCTTGCTTGTCCTCCTCCGACTATAGTCAAAGCTTCGGTGTTGTTTCCCGTGATCAATTTGATCCTTTTCCGATACTCATTGTTCACCAAAGCATTAGAAACATTTACAAATTTAACCTCATCTTTTCATATAGCGAGTAGTGGTTAAATGCTCATAGCTTCGTGCAAGGAATTTAATAACAATAGAGCTTTATCTTCTTCAATAATATCAACTTCTAAATTCTGTAAATCAGCAAGAATTTTATTGAAATTATCTAAATGCTCAATCATAGAGATACCTTTCTTGATCGAAACGGAAGAGTTTCTTCTTTAGGTAGAATTTGGTTCTCTATACTTTTGTCATGTACTTGTCCTCCAACTGCTTCCGAGACTTGCTGCTACGGCCTCCTTCATGACAAAGTACTTACGATCTTCTATCGAATACAAGCCCGATTTATGTAATCCTAATCTTTATCGCATATCCTTGGGTTTAACGCCAAAGCAATATGTGATCCTTCTAATAGCGGATCCAAACTTCACATTGCCACATGCCAAAGTTATTGGTGCCATCAAATTTTTCCACCTCGAACCTTGCATTTGACAACATAGTCTTTGAATAGTCTTACTTGTGGATGATTCACGATTTTTGATGGGGCAGCTCGGTTTGTTCGTTTCAGCCATTGAAAATATCTCGCTTGAATCCGGAATAATTCAACTATCAGAAAATAAGTCCAATTTTATCAGAAACGGATTAAAAATGGCTAAGAAACAAACAAAATAAAATCAGAGAATATTCTGAGAATATTCTGCGGTGAATAGTATCAACTCGGATGAATAGTGAGGCCCGGATGAACAGTATGGCCCTGCTGAATAGTGTGGCCCGGATAAATAGTGCGACCCGGATGAATAGTACGGACTGTATGAACAGTATGATGGATGAACGATGGATGGATGAACAGTATGGCCCGGATGAATAGTACGACTTCAGCAGTACGCGGCTTAATAGTGCGGCTTCAACAGTAAATGGCTCAACAGTGCGGCTCGGTGCGGATGAATAGTATCGGATGAACAGTGTCGTCTTGTTCCTCCAGACGCGCGCGAAAATTTTTTTTTAAAATTTTTTTCACCCAGATTTCAGCACCAACCCGAATTTTGCGGTTTTCTCGTCTGAACTTTCTCTTTCACGGTATACTCAAAATACGATTTTGAGCACTTTCAATTTTTGGAACAGTTTGAAAAAATTGCTCTGTTTCAAGCAAAACCTGAGCTCTGATACCAATTTGCTATGCCAAACGCCCAGAAATTGAAAGACAAACACAAAGATCAATAACAAACACAGAATTTACGTGGTTCGGCAATTGCCTACGTCCACGGGAGGCAGTCAGTATATTTCCAGAGAGAAGTTTGCAGAGAGTTTATAAAACAGGAACTCTAGCTTCTCTTACTCACTCCTTACAATTATCAGAGATCTCATGCCCTTATATAGGCATTTACAGAGTGTGAATACAAGTTTACAAATTCAAATTATCTTGCAGAGAATGTTGAATTTGCTTGGTGTAATCCTTGGATCGTTAACTAAGTTGCCATTGATGACTGCCTACCAAGTTGCCATCTTTGACAATAGACTGAGTTGCAGATGTTGAATAACAAGGATTTGAAGCCACTTTTTCAACAAGTTTATGTTAAAACTTGTTTTTTTTTTTAATTTTAATAAACTTTGACACTGTACTTAAAAATTGTTTTCTAAATTTAAAAACAGAACACTAAACTTTACATGAACTTCTTTTTAAAAAATTTAAATAAACAGATTTAAGTGAGCATGAATGAAGCTCACATTTAGCTGAATATCCTCCGTCTTACTTTTGCCAATTTTGCCATTCAATTTGATGAATTGAATCTTTCCTTTTTCCTCATTTTTTTTTTTTTTGGGTGAACTTATAACAGTCCCACTTGCTATTGGTATAATGTAGTAAAAATGATGGTTTTACAGCATGCATATACAAAATGGATCATCATTTAAAACTCTTAATTATCAATTACCTGAATAAAGGTCAATAATGATAAGCATAATAAAAAAGACTTTTAACACTTTGTAAATTAGTATATTTGCCAATGTGAATTTAATTAGGTAATTCTATAATGCACACACAAGAATCAATGGGAAATTGATTTCTAGATACCATTCACTCGATGACGTAGTAATTTCATTTACTTTTTTCTTTTCTTTTTACTTTCCTTTCTTCTTTTTTTGCTAAAGTTAGTAATTTGATTTACTTTGCAGTCCATTTATAACAATTTAAAATCATTTCTCCTAGCCTTTAATTCTCACCTTATTCATCTTTCTTTCTTTCTTTTTCTTTTTTTTCTCTTGTCTAATCTTTGGCTTAATTACAAAAACTATAATTCTTTTAAAAATTAATCAATTAATTTATGTGTATTGTTGTATTACAAACATTCAAGTTCCATCAACTGAAAGAAATTATATCTTTGTTTCTGATAAAAGAGTTAGGTTTACTATAATAATAATACTAAATTTCAAGTTGAAAAATTATATATTTTTTCATTTTTCCTCTTTGTGAATGATTGAATTGGATTGAATTTTTCTTATGTTATATTAAATTGGATTATAAAATTCAAAAATTAATCATGATTAAATCTATTGAATTTTTTATGATTTTAGTTGGTTTTCAACCTATAAACACCTCTATTTTTAAATATTCTAAGCAAGCTTCTATCTACCAATTTATGAAAGCTCCAATTTATTCTCATATTTAGTGGGCAATAAAATAGCCAATAAGGAAATTGATTTTTAGTTTAGTTCAATTATTCACATGTTGAAATTAACTAAATAATTAAGCTTTTTAAAGAAAAAAAAAAGAAAGCGATAGCAAAAATGTCAAACTAATTCCAAACAAAGTATAGCTTAAACTTTGGTTAAAGAGAGTGAAAAGAAGTTGAATTACTAATTGCAGTAAACATTGGCACAAGTAAAAGTGTATAAAATGGTTTACTAGCTGTGTGGGACCACAAATGCACCCAACTTAGATTGTTATGATAGTCACTTGATCTATTTGATCACATCGAGAAATGACATTTTTATTTAGTGTCAAATCATGGGGCTGCCAATTTTTTTCTTTTTCTTTTTGTTGAAATCATGGGCCTGACCTTAAATAGTGCAATGAATTATTATCCATCAAGAGCCCTAATTCCCTCACAGTTGGGTGGGACATTACCTCATCTTCTTGTAAAGTTCTTTGCAATGGCTGAAAACTCCAATTTTCTTTTATTTTAAATAATTATATTAACTATCAAAATGGTTTATTATTTGACATCTTCTTTAAACGACAGACGTGGTAAAAGCAAAGTGTCCTAGGTTTGGAAAGATAATGATTAGCAAGATTTAAATTAACTTATTAATTTCTTGGACTATAGTAGTTCTTAATTATCTCATATAATTTGTTGAATTTTTTTGGCCCCCACATTCGGGAAGAATTTCATCATTGCATCTCAAGGCTCTTTTAACTTATTTTGGAAAAGTTTTTTAGAATGGAAAAAAAAAACAATGGAAAAGTAAACTTTTTTGGGGAATTTATATATAACTCTTTTTTTTTTCCATGAAACAGGGAATAAAAGCATGAACTGTTTTAATTCCTAGTCAAATGAGTTCAAAAAGGAGAGAAAAAGGGAGCAGAGAACAATTCTGCAAAAGGGTCCCTCTACATTTTAAGACAAATTGATATTTTATCCTTTTAAAATATAAGCATCTCACTGTGGTATAATTGCTCAAGAAAACAAAATCACTAGGTTATTGACTAATTTACATAAATCAATTATATCACTCCTATACTAGTTAATATTCACTTGTAATATAAACACAACCATCAATAATCATGAAATGTCAAAATAACAAATATGTCAGCCCTCTGAGTTAAAGTACGGGTATTTGGTTATTAATATCTTATTACACCACATAACATATACAACACGGGTATTTAAATTTTTTTATTATTAGTACCCTCTAATTTGGTCGGATTCAATTAGCATTGTTGTTATTTGCCTAAGAATTTAGAAAAGGCTTTTCCCAAATCAAATATATGTCTCAGCTTAGCCCCATTCACTTCCACTCTAAACCTTAATTGAAAATTCCTAATTTGCAATTTGCTTTCTCTTTTTAAAGGTTTAAAGGCTATTTGATAGTACCACAAGCACATGGTTATGTTTGGGGGGAGATTGAATTAAATTGTGGTATAGTTTGGTCAAATTTCAGAGCAAGAATCTTCCATGCATTTAAAATTAATTACACCACATGCATTGCATGAAACTGTCTTACGAAAATTTGGAGTTTTTGTATTGTGTGAATGGGTCATGTAAGAACCCCCTTGAGTGTGCAGGTAGTCAAAATTTTCATATTCTTTAATACGCAGCAAGTACCACAGCCTGGTTACAAAATAATTTCTCTTACAGCAATCATAGGGAACCGTGCACAAATAATTTTTAAGAAATGTTACAAACATGATGAATGTTTATGCAAAAATACTTTAAAAGTAGAAAATACTTTCTTATACATAAATCCAAATAAGGGCTATAATTCTATATTTAATCTGCATGAATTCTAAACTCAAAATCTAATCTTGAAGTTATTTTTGGAGCCCGAAATCTATTTGGAAATGAAAAATAAATTGCTGTTACAACATACAAACTCTAACACGGAATGAAAGAGGTTAGGTAATTTTTAATTCAAGATAGATATAGATTTGAGCTGTAAGGTATGTGGAGTTGCGGATCAGATAACAAATTTAATTGCTTGTAAATGACTGTATATGTAATTTCCAAGCAAAGCAATCCAAAAAAGAAGAAGTTAAAATATTTTCATATCTTTAATTCCGCTAAATTTCAAATACAATTCTCTTAAATTTTTCTTTCACGGAGGTCTTAGTTTCCAATTTGATTCATTTAAGATCCCATGAACTTTCCAAATTGAGACAAGCCTCCTGAAGCTTTTTTTATCACACCCCTATAATATAGTGTAATTACACTTTTTAATTCCTTAGGTAAATAAAATCTATAAAAGAAAAAAAAAAAGTTGCTTACCCTGCAATAAATATTACTACTTTACTTATACTTCGATGATAAAATGTATAACTGTTATTTTAGAAAACAATCAATTATTTAATTTTTTAAAACTATTTATTGTTATGGTATTATCATAATATATCACAACAATTGAAAATTAGTGAGGACTAAATGTAATTACACTACACATATATAGGTGATCCAGACGGAATTTCCCACAATGTAAGTATGCATATATGGATTTTGAAGTTTCAACCAAACAATACATCCATTTCATATAAATATATATATATATATATATATATCAATTTCACTGATGAAATTAAAAATACTTTAAGCAATGACCATAAAGAAAAATAAAATCAAAGAGTCTCTAAATAATCATAGCTAAGATCGTACTAAAAAATTTAAAGAGAAAAGAGGTTAATTTATATATCTATGTGCAATGTCAATGCACTGGCTTTAGTTTTATCACTCTAAATGAGGTCAACATTTTAATTTATTTTAAACTATTAAATATTTCAAATAATTAGTTAATCTAGAATGAGACAAAAGAATATAAATAAAAAAGGCTTATTTAACTATTTTCTGTTATTCATAATTCAACTGACCCTTGATTAATTTGTTTCATTTTGTTTAAAAAATTATATAAGGAAACATTCATCTTCTTTTTTTTTTTTTGAAAACATTCATCTCTATGGCTGTTGTTGCTTCATGATTGCATCACCACTAATTTGAAATGTATTGTCACCCTCATCAAGCAATGAGACACCCATTTGTAATTCCATGTTAAAAGAAAAAAAAAAAAAAGAAGAAGAAAGGAAAAATGAAAAATGAAAGATAAGTCAGAAATTTATAAGTTAAATTGAGCAGTATAAATTGTGGAAAATATATACTATAAAACATAATACATAGATATCAAATCATTAACATTGCATGTATATCATGCCCCATTTATACCAATCCCTTCCTTATAATCCCAAAATCCAAATTTTTAATCATTTATTTATTTATTTTATTTAGAGAAAAAGTTTTAATAATTTTCAAGTAGAATCCAATGGAGCCTAAATTATATCGAAGCCTTGGATCCATCAATACACCCCATGGTGATCATAAAAGAGGCAGCTTTGAGTCGGAGGCTTTTTTGTTTTGGTGTCTTTTGCAGTTCATATAATAGCATATGATGTGGTACTAAAAATAATAATGAAAAGGCAATATTTTGTTATAATTAATGGTAAAATTTTCATATTTCTTATACTTTACAATTGGATTAATATACCTTCAAAAAAGTCATTACACTGGTTTCATCATTATGTGGAAATTTCATTGGTTGTTATTTGAATTGTTTGTCAATACATTCTTCCATAGAGTAGACGGTACGAAATTATATATACACGTATACACAATATTATTGGGAAATGTTGCTATAATTATTGGGCAATTTATGAATACACAAAGCAATAGAATTATTAATTAAAAAGGTCTCGTACGTGTAAATAATAAGAATACTATAATCAATTATCATTGCTAAATACTAGGATGGTATGGTTTGAGACTTCGAGTACTCCAAATATAGTAATTAATTAAGGATAAATGGCTATAGGATTCTATAACAATTTTTAAGGAGACAAAAAGTGCATGAAATTGCACAAAATCAACCAGTGGTAAGTGGGTAAAGTGAGATTTAATTACCTCAAGCTGAATAACAACCAATATGTATAAATTATTATAATATAACAAATTAAAAAAATGTCAACTTTAATTTCTTAGTTCTTTATTTGTTTTAAGTCAACTTTTTGCTGCACCCACTAGTCTATATTGATCTGTGTAAATTAATTTGAGTCCTTTTGTGTTGCTTTTTTGAAGTGAATACAGCACGAAGGAAATGAACCTAGAGAGAATTTAACCTTTCACTATTGTCAAAATCCCATTCATGATATTGTTGGATACCAACACAATTATAATGTACTTGATGATCATTTCCACCATAGAAATCAATAATTACAGTACACAGTAATTCATTTATTAATTGGTTAATTATCCAATAAAGGGCTTTGGTAAGAAGGGAAAAAAATAAAGAGTTTTTTTATTTTTTTGGGTTAAGAAAAATATAGAGATTAATGAAATTAAAGAATTTAACTTACCATGGCCACACAAAATATATATATTAAATCAAGGGAAAATAAACAAGCTAATCTGTACAACTGCATGAATTAACTTTCGTGTAATTTTGCATTATACAAACTGCTGCGTCCCACAAGCAAAGAAAAAAAAAACAAGATAAAAATTAGCGCCTAGAACTCTGTCAACTAAGTTGTTGATTAATCTACAATTAATTGCAAGCCAAAAGAAAAAATTAAGATTCATCCAACCAGTTCTCCTTGAGTACAAAGGAGAAATTAACCCAATACACATGACCATTACACCCCCTGAAATTCTAAAAACATAGTCACCGAAACACTCAAAAAGAAAGAATTACCCTTTAACAACCCTCATGTACATTGACCACCAAATCTTCCATGTTTCTTTTTTCTCAAGAAAATATGAAAATAAGAAAATATCATATATAAAGATATATATAGTAAAAATAAAAAAACCAGGTCACCTTTTGATCAAAACTTTGTCTATGTAGTATGATCGTGATCAACATATTCTTCTCAGGGTGATCTCCAATTTTGTAAACCAATGTCATTATGTTTCCTTGAAGGACCAGAAGCTGGTATTGGTATTCTTCTTGGCAAGAACCCTAAGAAATGACCTGAATGCTCTGACTTTGGCTTGATTTTGAAGACCTGCTGTGTGGTTCTTGAGCCATGACAGTGACCAAATATGAACACCAACAATACAAAGATCCATAGAACAAGAGTTACAGGTCGTCTACATGGTCTACCCTGCATGTTTGGAGAACTAGAAAACTATAAGGAAAACAAAGAGAGGATTTTGGTGAAGTTTCGTGGTTTGTCTTGGTTTTGAAGGATAATGATTGGCACAAAGTTGGTGAAAATAGCAGATTGAAAAATATAGAGTATTTTTGTGTGTTAGATTTGAGCCGTTTGGGCTAATTTCTTGTTGTTTTCAGGTTTTGAGAAATGAGAGAGAACTAGAGAGGGAGAGAGATGAGTTGAAAGAAAGATAGAGCAGATGGTTCTACAAGTAGAAGGTGATGTTGAAAGCAGAAAGTTGAAAAGCTTTGGAAGAGGAAAAAAGCTTTTTTTGAATTGGTCTTATGGGTGGGTTTTGCATTGAATTAATAATATTATTTAAAGTAAATAAATAATTGGAAAAAAAAAAAGCACAAGAAAAAAGGGAATGACAGAGAGAAAATGTATATAACAGGAGCTAAAATACATGGATAAGAAAAAACAGAGCTGGCTAGTTGTTTCTTCTTATTTGTTATATAAAATGCTAAGGCAGAAAAAAATAAAAAAGGAAAAGATGGATCATGGAAGATAGCAAAGATTTTTTAGTGAAAGGAAAAGAAAGGAAAGAGAAAGAAAAGAAAGAGGGTAATGTAATGTCATCTTTTTGTTGCTGTTAGGTGGAGTGTTTGGTCCCACGTACGTACCCAAACTTTAATGGCCGACTAAGAAATTGGTACTGTTGTTTTAGACCCCCCCCTTAACAGGAAATCCTGTCCCTCTGCTACACCACCTTTTGTAGCCTACTTTGATTTCATACTCTCTCTCTATATATATATTACATATATAATATATACATATAGAGGTACATGACCCATTCCCTTAATTGAAGGGACTGTCAAACAGTAAATAAACAAATCCCAGTACCTACGTACTCTCAACTACTGACCTCATTCTATATATCTCCTCCATCACTCTTACTGTTTCAACTTTAGGGAGAGAAAGAGAGAAAGATAGAGTGAGAGAGTTATAGGGGTTTGAAGGAGGGGCATGGGAATAAATCTGCAAATCTAGCTCTCTGCATGGTCATGTCGATTGTTCAATGACCAAAGGAACACCACATTGAAGAGAAACTATCAAAAGCTTAGGGGTATTGTAGTGGACGTGTCCTTTGTTCAAATTTTTTTTACACTTTCGTTTACAATTCAAAAAGCACATATATATGTGTGTTCTTTTTTTTATGTGTGTTCTAAACCTACGTAATAGGGAAAAAAAATAGGAGACACACATAACACAACGCAAGCAATATAGAGACAGAATTGTGCAGAAAAATAAGTTCCAGTACCCCAGTCCAAGACACTTATTCTTACAGAAAAGTAAATGAATCCCTGTACATGTTTGTTGTATGATTTTATTATTATTTTTGTATAGCTGATTGTTTCTGGGTAGATATGTACAATAAGATAAACACATTTAGATTTCATAAAAAAAGATGAACACATTTAGTTTTTGTATATATTACTATAAGATGAATACATTTAGATTTCATCAAAATAAATGAACACGTTTAGTTTGTATATATGTTATCGTAAGATTAAAATTGTGTACAAGTATATATACACACATATGTGTATGCATTTATGTGTGTTTTGAGACATGGATTTCGTTAAATTCAAGTAGAGAAAAAAAAAATTATAAGTCCCGGAGAGCAGGGTACCCCAGACCCCCCTGTAGTTGTTGAACCAATCACCTGCTTTCTCCCTTCAGTGACTCAGACATACTAGCCCTTGTCCTTGTTCTTGTAAATTTTCCTACACATCAATGAATAAGGCTTATATATTATAAAGTGAGGTTTATTGGCTAATCTTTATATATTTTTCTTAATTTCTTAATACAATCTTAGTAGTCTTTCTTTTTCTTTCTTTTTAAGAATTAATATGATGTAGAAATTTGTTTTCTTTCATCTTATAGATATTGTTTATAATTTTTGGTAAATATATAGGTGCTGTTTACATGAACATAGGTTGGCAAGCGCTATTAATTAGCCACATTGATATATTGCAGCATATATACACATAAAATAAATGTTATAATTTACATATGTAATTCTGTTCAAAACACTATTTTAGGAATACCCATTTAAAAAAAAAAAAATCAATGGAAGATCGATTTGGAATTGAAACCAAACCTTGGATTCATTTATGGCTACCAAACCAATTTCAATTTGAGGGTCCCTACTTTGAAGCTCCGATACTGGATCACTTTATTTCCAACATGCAATTAAACTACATCTGAGAGGAGATGGTCTACACAGTTTCTTTGACTGAGAAAGAGGGATTGAAAATATATTTTTAGTCTTCCCAAACAGATAAGTAGCCCCACTGATTTGATGGCGTATATATATATATATATATATATATATTTTTATAATTCTTTAGATTGTAGATCCCATGTGTGCTTCTGGAAAAGTTAAAAAACTTTGGACCTGTTCTTTCACCTTCTTTTTTTTTTTTTCTTTTGCTTTTTTCTATATATAATGCTATATTTCCCCAAGAAAAGAAAGCAAAAACCATCAGGCCCCATATATGAAAACTAAAATAATTAAGCATATATATATATATATATATGTATAATATTTTATAATAGGCTTTATATTTGTTCTCAAAGAAATAGGATCTTAGGAGGTTCTGAGCCGTCCATCATACATCACATAAACCAAAACATATTGAAAGAGAAGTAGGACCCATCTTCTGTAAGATGCAAAAAATTATTATAAATATATTATGAATAATAAATTAGAAGGCAGCGGCTGTGCGTTTCTCTGACCGAAAATGAATATTGAAAGAGGGAAGAGAGAAAGCCTCCAAAAAAGTGCAGAGTCTCACTTTTTGACTGTGCAGTTTAATGTTGGGGGGAGTGGTGATGCATATTGCGTACTGCGTGAATTAATTCTGTGATTCTGGAAATCTGCCCGTGATCCTAGATTTGCCTTAACGCCACTCCACCGCAAGAAAACAGTGTGACTGCCTGTTACTTGTTTTCAAAGCCAAATTTTATTTTATTTTTATTCAGCGTTTAGTACCCTTAATTTGATCAAATTTTAATTAGAGTCCTTTCAATTTTTCTCTTTCAATTGAAGCTTTTTAATTTTCAATTTGATTCTATTAAGACCCTCCTCACTAAAATCTCTAAATTTTTTTGAATTTTTGGCAGAATATATACTTTCCAAATTAAACAAAAATACAGTTATTTGTCAATGAATTTGTAAGAGTTTTATCTCGCATGACTTGTTTGTTAGTGATTTGGAAAACTTAGAGAAACTTGAAGATTTTTTTTCGAGAGAATCCTAACTGAATCAAATAAAAAATTAAATAGTGCTGATTAAAAGAGAAAATTTAGTGGATATTTGAAAATTAAACGGAGAGAATTACAAAAAGTTCAATAATATTTTAGAGAAAATGTTGAATGGACGAGTGCACGTGGAATGGGTATTTTGGGAATATGCTAAGTGAATAAATAATTTTTCAATATAAATTATATTGGCAGGTGTATAAAGAAAGTGAATGGGTAAAATAATTTTTATGTGTTTAATACGACTCTGAGGATTTGGCAATGTGTGTTTTGGGTCCAACATCAACTCTAAATGGATGGACCTATTATCTTTCAAAAGCCCAAAAGCCTAACTAACCCAGCAGCAAAACCCCATATGATGATTACTCACTTTTTTTCTCTCTCCGTTTTGTCACCTCTGAGATGATCACGTGACAACATGGCAACATATTTTCTTCTAGTTTCAATTTTTTTTTTTTTGGTGAATATCTTTCAGTTTCATTTGGTTTCAATTTTAAAACACTCTATTAATTGAACGATCTACTATTTTTTTTATTTTTTTTTATCTTCTTCTTCTTTATTATGGAAGTGAAAGATAAACAGTGAACAACTTTTAAACTACTTGTACTAGAATAGTAAATTTAACCCTAAATTTAAATTAGAGTAGTTGGATTATATTGTTGAAGTTTCCTTTCAAAGTGGTACTGGTAAATTTTATTTATTTATTCAGTTATTTTTATTTTAGTCACAACATGCAAAAATACGTACATCATAATGGATGATGGATATACTTATGGAACAAAATGATTCCAAACATCAAAAGCATATATTGTGTAGGATATGGTGGTGCAATTAGTGCACTCTATCGCTAATCAATATATTTCTTAGTGGTTTGGTGACTTGTAATCTACAATTCAATCATATTTACACTCACCATCATGTATATACTTGGTTGAGAAACTATAACTCTCTTTAACACCTTTAATTGGAACCCAAAAGGGAATTTTATTTTATTAAAAAAAGAAAGAAAAAAGAACAATCTTCTTTTTCTTCTCTTTTTAGTTTATGTATATAAAAAAAAAATTGTGTGGCACAAAAATTATTTGTGGGTGATGTACTTTTCTTTTTTCGATGAATTTGTGTGGTGTACTTAATTCTATTATAAAAGTTTAAATTCTTTAATTAAATTATCGAGCAAGTAATTTTTTTTTATATCGATATTCAATCAAATTTAGAAACTTGGTTTTATATATTTTAATATCCTCTATTTTGGGCCAAAATCAATTGAATACTTTTAGATTTTTATTTTGTTTCAATTTATGATTTTTATTTTTCAAATTGATTGGGTCTTATTAAAAAACTCTAATAGAAAATTAACAAAACTGTTGATGGTGACTAAAACAAATCATTCGGCCTTCGTGGATCAAAACGACATTGTTTTGACCTCTTGTTTCCAAAACGACATTATTTTAGAAAAAATATTAATAATAACCCTTTTGTCTATCTATCTAATCATCTTTATTATTTTGGTTACCCACTAATTATTTCAGTCAATTTTCTTTTATGATTTGGTATTAGGCTCTCAATTGAAGCAATTTTTAAAAAATAGAACTTCAATTGAATCAAAAAAAATAAAATAAAGTTTAATAATACAATTTATATTTTCAACACAAATACTGCATTAAACTCCTCTCATTAACTAATACGTAACATTTATAACTAATCAAAATTTAACACATCATTTATATTAAAACATATAAATTGTGTTAGAGATAACTGTACTCATGGAAAATTTTTAGAAATACCAAAGAGATAGTAATAGATATTAAACCCAATTGTCAAATATGGACGAATTATATTATTCGAATAAAATAAATAAACGTTGTATCCTTTATATGGATCTATAGCTACGTCTTTTGGCTTTTATTCTTTTTTAAAGGAGTTTGAAAATTCCAAATATACTCAAATCGATCCTAATTGCATGAATCATAATTCGTTCTCAATTATAATATCTTAAATTATTTCATAAAATGATGCTTATAATATAAGTTTCAATGTTTTATGGAGTCTTCAAGACTACGTAGCTAAATAATTATGATCACACTCGTGCAATGTTTAGTTACACGAATTCTAAATTAATAATTAATACATTTCTATAAAAACAAAAAACACAAAAAAAAATAAAATTGAAACATAACAAATTTGTTTTTATTTATTTTTTAAAACATAAATCAAAGCTAAGCTATTTTTTACATCGAGATTTGAGAGTTTTTTTTTTCTTTTTTTTTGTAACTTTGAGGGTGGGGGTTACATTAGGGAGACTTGCTCTCTTACATACTAGTGTCCATATGTCCTATATACAAAATAATAATAATAATAATAAAATTATTCATTATATATAATTAAATGCATTAATTATATATAATGATATTTTTACCTTAATTTAAAAATGCATTACATCATTGGTGTGTGGTATATATGGATATCAACGTAGGAAAGCAAACCCCCTCTCTCTCCCTATATATATATATAAATATGTATGAGCGAGAACAACATACATTGAGTGGTATCTCAATGTCCTGGAGAAATCCACCTAGTTTAGGTGCTTAATTAATTAAAACCTTAAGTAGGGATTGAGAAAAAAGACAAAATCCTTATATATGAAGGTAGTCTAGCTAACGGGCAAGTATACCATTAATATGAATTTTCCTAAATGGAGTATGAAATTAAATGTACACAACACCAAATTCAATTAGCTGGGGTCTTCCATAATAGGGGTGGTTGCTTCTAATTCGGGCTTTCACGATTGACCTCCTGGGATTTAGGCTAATATCAAGTATTATATACAACTTTAGAAAATATCATCCAAACCCTTTATATTATTACACTGTTAGATATAAAATCTTATCTCTTTTCGATCTAGTTTTAGAAAATTATAATCATTATAAACGTTTTTTTTTTTTCAAAAACATATTAAATATGTAGAATATTAAATTACTATAATCTACTAAAATTATTATTTTGATAATAAAGTTATAAAATCATAAAAAAATAAAAATTGGGGCCACATGTTATTAAAAACCCATTAAATATACGCAATTACATTCATATCCTATACATTAATTTGATTAATTTAAACCCAAAAAGTTATTTGACTTTGAAATTAAATGGTAAGCAATAGCTAGCGTGTGGTGTAGATCCGCCGAATTGGACTCTTTTGTTAAAACAAAACCCTCAAACTCATCAACAACAGCAACAGCGACAAGTGGTTAGGCGCGCTGGTCAATTGCTTGCGCGTCTTCGTCATTGAATTTTATGGTCGCCCTCACAATCACACATTTTGCCGTCTCTTTCATGCAAAGCTCTACGTACTTTGACATCTAATTTCCCATTTACATAAATCTTCGTATTCTAGCCACTCTTTTTATTTTTTATTTGAATAATTGTGCACTTTTAAACTTTATTGTAAACGTTGTCATAATGTTAAATTGGAAATTAGGTATTGACCAAAATCAAACGTATAATATTTGAATATATAGGTAGTCCATATGCATAAATAAATATAGGTTTAGTGGGACTATTATTATACGTCTTTTTCAAGTTTTGCATAAATATAAGTAAAGCCACTACATAATATATAGGTAGCCCGTGTACATAAATAATATATATTTAATATTTGAATGATTATACATAAAATTACATGAAAAGTTCGCTGAAATATCCCCCTTGCCTAAAATAAAAAGGTGAAAAAGAAAGAAGGGTGTAATAATTAAATCAAGTATGTTGCTTGCTTTTTGTTTTTCTTTTTTAAAAAAAAATTAAATATAAAGGATAAATTTAGAAGAAAAAGGTGGAACTTAGCTTCCCTTCTGATAAAAATGGAAGTGAGCTTCTAATGTTTAGCCGAACAGTGGATTTTATTGTAAAGATGAGTGAAAAATGAGAAAAAGCTACACAAAGTGAGAGTGTATTTGAGGATGAATTATGGTATTACTGAGTGACTCTTTCGGTGTGCCATCATTCTCGTTCTTTGTGTCCTCCAAAATATAATCATTTTCCAGCCCTCACCTGGGAAGCATCTCCGGTCCCATTATTTTTACCCCTTTCTATTTATTTCCATCATAACAAAACAATAATGTTTTATTTTTCTTACCAAAAAACTCATTTTTGTTAATTATCTAGAATTTGAATTTTTTTAAATCCTTCTTTCAATTTCTAAAACTTAAATAAATAAATAAATAAAAATACCAAAACATACACTTGCGATGGAGAAGTAATTATATGAAGGGAAAAAAAATTATCTGAGAATTTAAATATATAAAAAAAAAAAATTGATTGGGCTGTGGAGTCACTTCCCCACTTTGGATGCATCATGCGTGGGTTTAAATAAACAAAAATTGTTTCCACTAATTTCTACAGCTTTGCCTTTTGTTTTGAATGGTAGAGAACAATTACCAAACAATATATCCCCCTTTTGATATGCACTCAATTAATGGGTATCATCCTCCACTCTCTAACTCCTTCGTTCCTCATCACTTCTTTCCAACATTATTAATATAATATAATCTTATTTCAATTAAATTTAACTTAATTCAATAAAAATTGTATAACTTTCTTTTCTTTCTTTCTTTTTTTAAAAGTAATTATTTTATTTTATACTGAAAGTGGTGAAATTCTAACTTTGATCTTTGTCAACGAAATAATGTCTTTTTACTATTGAAATGTGACAATAATATTATTTTATTTGAAAATGGTAAATAAAAAAAATAAATAAATAATAAAAGAGTTTAAACAATTAGGATCATATTTAAATTTAATTTTAATTTTTTATACGGAATCTCACCACCATAAAAAAAACTCTGGTATTCCAGGAGTACCAATTCCTGTCCTTCTGTGATGAAATCGCATAATACTTTATTAGTATTTATGTCTGTGATGACGTGACATCATCACAGAGGAATAGAAATTGGTATTTCCGAAGTACCAGAGTTTTTTCTCACCACCACATAAAAGCAACCATATTGTTTAGTGTACATTGAAGAGAGAGTTTATCTTTAATTTAAATATTTGACCTAATTATAAAAACACACCAAATGTTGATGATCCCTAATTTAAGCCAGTAAGAACCTCTAGGTGTTTGTGTAAATTTGTTAGTAGGTTAAATAATCTCTAATACAGCAATAAAAATAATTTAATAGCAATAATAAAATTTTATATTCTAACAGGAATTTAAATTGGTAATTTTTTATAGAAATTATTTTTTATTTATTAAAAAATAATAATAAGTAACAACAACCCTAGTATTCATTATCACGTGCAAAGTAGAAATAAATCAAACGGGTAACAAGATAAATTAGGGGTTTTCGATTGTTAGTGAATTCTGGCACCACATTAAGTCACAACAATTAAATATAATTTTTTTTCTTTTGGTTGTAATTATTCAAAAAGAAAAAGAATATTATTGATGGATTGAATCTACGCCGTAAAAATCAAGAAAGGGCCAAAACCTCTAATCAATTCCAATTCCACAAATCAAAAGTCGCTTTCTCGCTCTCGCTCTCTCTCTCTGGAACTCCCCCACAAAGACCCAACGTACAAATGATGCAACCGAACCGACCAAGAGAACCCCTCAGTGGTCCCCACTCCCCCCACCCCACGAACCCATCCAATATGTTTAAAAAGGAAAAGTCTCCTCAATTTGCCACGCGGTCCCCACCACCCCCACGTTCTCCTCCTCATTATACGCGATCGCTCCCACCCACGTGTACCCCTTTCTCATATCTCAACCTTTCATTTACCCTTCCGATTCATTACGTTCCATCCGACGGTCAAGATCGTAAAGGTTAAGTTACGTAACTGTACGCCGAAACACCTCCTAAAGCTTAGCTCCTTTGACCGGAGACCAAGAGCACGGGCATATCTTTTATTTTATTTTATTTTTTTTTTATTTTAGAAATATAATTTTTTTTATAATGTAATTCAGCGGAAAAAGTAAATTGCTTACGTCACCGTACCTTTGACTCTCTTTTTCTCTCTCTTTCTCTTTCTTTAAACCCACAAGTCTCTTGTCTTCTTCATCCCCGTTTTTTCCTTTTTACTCTCTCTCTCTCTCTCTCTCTGTCTCACTTTCTCGTCCGGTTTCTTAGCAGTTTTCTCTCCCTCCAAACACTGAGAAAAAATATGGTGAGGGACGACCTCTACATCACCATCCCGAGCTTCTTCAGGTGTCCGATATCGCTGGACGTGATGAAATCACCTGTGAGTCTCTGCACCGGAGTCACCTACGACCGCTCCAGCATCCAACGGTGGCTTGACAACGGCAACAACACTTGTCCCGCCACCATGCAAGTCCTCCACAGCAAAGAAGTCGTACCCAACCACACTTTACAACGCCTTATCCAGATCTGGTCCGACTCGGTACGCCACCGGCGAGTCGACTCAGCCAACACGCCCCCACACCCGGTCCCTTCCCAGGACCAAGTCCTCGAGTTGATAAAAAACGCGGACCGCCACAACCCCGACGCCTTCTTCGATTCCCTACCGAAGATTGTTTGTTTCGCGAGAGAATCCGATGGAAACCGGAAATTCCTGGCCAGAACCGACGGCTTTGTCCCGACGCTGGTTTATTTTCTAGGCAATGCGGGCGACAAAGCTTCCGGCGACCAGTATTTTCTAGAACAAGTCGTCGGCGTATTGGAAATGATCTGCAAGGAGATCGAAGATCATGAGCAATTCTCAAACTCCACGGTGAAGAGCGACCGTGATTGCTTGGCTTCACTCGTCCTCATTCTTCAGCAAGGAAGCATGGAGTCCAGAATCGGATCAGCTAAGTTGCTCGAGTCGATCGCCATAGACGCCGAGTCGAAGCTCATTATAGCCGAGAAAAGCGGGTTATTACCCGAATTACTGAAGCTAATCGGGCCGGAAAAGGATCCGACCCTAGTGGAAGCCGGATTATTATGTTTAATCGCACTCTCAGTGCCGAGACGCGTGAAAGTGAAGCTGGTCCAACTCGGAGCCGTGAAGTTGCTGACGAAATCGTTGTCGGAGCCAAACGCTGCCGTTTCGATGACCGAGAAGGTGTTGAAGCTGCTCGAAATGCTGTCGTCGGTGAAGGAGGGACGGAAGGAGATCTGTGATGACGGAAAGTGCGTGGAAGGGATTGTACAGAAGGTGTTGAAGGTGTCGGGTACCGCGACGGAGCACGCGGTCACGATACTGTGGAGCGTATGTTATCTTTTCCGAGACAAAGGTGCTCAGGAGGCGGTGACGAAAGCAAACGGGCTGACAAAGATTCTGTTGTTGATGCAGAGCAATTCCTCGCCAAGTGTTCGACAAATGTCCGCTGACTTGCTTAAGATCTTCCGCCCCAATTCTAAAACTTTCATTTCATGTTACGATACTAAGACCACTCATATCATGCCCTGCTGATACTGATATGACCCTTCTTTTTTTCCCTTTTTAAAAAAATTAAATTTTAGTTCCTCGAGAAGAGATGGAAAGTGAGGCTGTGAGAAGTAAAAGAAAAACAAAAGAACTTGTAAATGAAAAAAAGGAAATTTTGTTAGTGAACAAATACAAAAAAAGATAATTCATTTAATTTTTAGTTTGGCGTTGAGCAATTTCCTTGTTTGATCTATTTATTTATATATTTTGGTTTCAAATTTTTTTTTCCTTTTCTTTTTTGGTATAGGTATTGAATTGAGAGATTGAATATTTTAAATTGAGATTATAAACTTTGAATCAATATAATAATCTCATAAGCTTAACCAAAAGTAAATAAATAAATGAAGTAGTGGAGAAAATATGTTGGTTTTGAATGGCTGTGATTATTGAATGGGTGGTGTAGTTGGGATGGTGACAGTAGCTTGTGCATTATTATTAATTGGTTCAAGGCTGGGGAAGGCATGGAGTAGTAGAGTTCTTAGTTTGGTTCAGGGCACCAAAACCAACATAAAAATTTCAATCTTTGTTTATAGCTTATGAGCTGTAAGTAAAAGGGCTTATGTGTTTACCACTATTGCCAATTCCACTAGTGTTTTCAACTCCCTCCAACACAAACCATCATTGTCACATTATTTGTTTAGATGGATACTGAAATTAGCAGTCAAATAAATTTTTTTAAAAAAACTGCGCAGTCTGCTTCCCCAATCAATCAACTTTCATGTGCTTTCATTTAATCCAAACAAATTACTCTTTGGAAGTATCTCTGACGCAAAGCATGTGGGGTGTGTGTGTGTCCCAACGTGAATATCTTTTTTCGTCTCTTGATCATTGTGGTCCAATTAATTGAGGGAATCCACACTGTAAGAACTTTGTTTCTTCGGCCACATTTCACTCTGAATAAAATAAATACATTAATTAACACAAATCTGTGGGCTTGTGCTGAAATCCATGAACTGGATTTTGAATAAAATAACTTTTTGTGGTGGTATAATTTAGTCACAAAAATAACTATGTTTATAAGCAAAAAGTCAGGGAACAAAAAACCTAGATGTGGGTGTGAGAGACAGAGAGAGGGGGAAGATTAATGCATTCCCTATTCTCATAATCAAAATCTCACAAATGCTGTACCATTTTAAAAAAAAATTTCATCAAGGAAAGGAGGGTCATGAAAAAGAAAGGACTCACTAAAACCATAAGCTACATTACAAACTAAACAGACAAATACTCAAAGGTTGTTTATTTTGTATTGGGTTGGTCCTTCATATTTTTTATTTTATTTTTTTGAGTTTTGGGTTGGATTGTCGGGATTGGGATTTTTTTTTTTTTCGGTAATAGATTGGGATTTTTTTTTTTGGTAACAGATTGGGATTGGGATTGGCTGCAATATGCAATTATCAAAAGGCGAGTGTCGATGGCTCCCCCCTCCCAAGCATTTTGGAGGGCCTCTCTCGCTTTTTTCTTTTTTGTTGCTCTCATATTCTTTTTCTTTGTTACACATACATATATATGAATACTATATATATATATATATATGTAATGGAATTGCATTGGATAATTTGCGGTTGATATTCACGGGGACTACTGATAATATACATTATTTGGGGTTTTGCAAATTTTCAGTTGATTTATTGTGGGACTAATATCATTATTCTATGTTGGATGAGAATGGACATGTCACACAGACCAGTTTTCGGGCATAGATCCCACCCATTAATATTATTTTTGCCTGTGGCAAAGTTTTGTACGGTATTTGTCAGTGGTTGCTTTAAATCATGTTTCACAACGGACCAATTTGTGGTTCCACAGCTCATTCTCAGAGATTATTTATTATTATTTTTTGTTTTCTCTGGATGAGACTGTTTGATTGGCTCCAGCAAAGTAAATGGTACATATTTGGTTAAATATCGCTTCTGTTTATCATAAATCTTTCAAGTTCAGACTGTCAAATTGAATTACGACAGTTTCCAAAAACGTAAATTATTAGAAATTCAATTAAAAATCTAGTTAATATTTATCTCAACATCTTTATCCTCATTGTTTCAAACCTACAAAATGAACCGATAATTACTTCTCTCTCACTTTAGTAGAATCATGCAATTTTAAGGAATTTAGAAATATCGGTCATACACATAGACAATAATGAAATGAAATAATAATACATTATTGCATAATTGGAGTGAATAAGTAACACAAAAATAAGAGTTCAAATGGCAATACAATAGATTTTGTAGTTTAAGGAACAAAGTAAAAAACGTGCAATAGTTTAGAGGGTAAAGAGATATTCACCCCTTTGTATTTGATCACTAATATGGATGAAGCATATGAGATTCGGAAAGGTTATAATTATATTCTCAAATCTTGAGGAAGATCAATTACATTTTCCCTTTCCTTTAAACTTTATTTTTAATCTTCTGCTTAAGTAGCAACTCATGAATTTATCCAAAAAGAAATGTGGCAAACCATAAATCAATTTTTTTTAAATAGAAAGATTAAATTTTAAATGCTCAGCACCTTCATGAGTTTGCTCAAAACATGTTTTTAACAAAACCTAATTCCTTAGTTTGTATATCCAAATATTCAACATTTTTTTTTTTTGAAAAAGAAAAAAAAATTGTGTTTCGACGACTCACTATTCAATGATATCTTTGATAAAGTAAAGATTGATCGTGGGGGCGAGATATGTTTTGGTAAACCATATTAATACTTCGATATACAATAATCTTGAATTGGATCTGAATAATAATTATACTTTCTTGAAGCAGAATATAAGGAAAGAAAAAGTGTGGCTTTTAACAAAGAATTTTCAGGTAATGGAGATGTAGAAACATCAATTTACTAACAAAAGGTGTTAACAGTGGGTCACGTCTGCTGCATTATGGGTATAGAAGTGATGGGTTGTCCAATCCATCTGTTAGATGCTCGTCACTCTCTTTTTCATGCAAAATGTTGTTTGTCTGTTTGTTGATAAACATATAGAAAATACAATCAGCAAAAGAGAAAATATTCTTCCATTACGTACGTGATTATAAATTAGCTGAGATCATCACTAGTGATTAGACAAATGGCAAGCAATAGCACATATTTAGTGTTCTGAGTTTTTTGGGCATGGCATTTGTAGTCTTTCAGATGGACCATTAGCCGATTTGAATAACTTCCATTTGCTTTTCCAATAATGTGACCTTTAAAGCAAGATTGAGTCAAATGTTGTTGTATAAGAGATTAAGATAATCTTATTTTTAATAGGGATTTTTTTTTCCTTTTTAGATATGTCTTTTCATTTTTAAGGATTATAAATTATGCTCTTCATATTCGATTTTGTTTCAATTTCACCATACTAGTAATCTGTTAGTATAGAATTTAAGTGTTAGTCAACTATTCTAAATGATCAAAGATTCATTATGAATTGAAATGACTAGGATCGACTTATCTTTAAATTCTAGATTAATTAATGAATAGAGTTAATGTTAGAAAGAAGTTTTTCGATTTTATTTTACACCTGAAGTGTTATTATATATGTAATGTGTTATGGGCAATAATTTTGAGTCTCCATCAAATCTCAAGCCCAATGAAACCCACTCAATTGAAGAAGCCCACATACAACCAGTCCAGCGTCTAGCCCTAGTTGGAAGGGAAGCCTCAAGAAAATTTCCTATTGGTTGAGCATTTAATGCTTCCAACCACCATTTGTCTGAAACATTAGAGTTAATGTTAAAAAGAAGTTTTTCGATTTTATTTTACAACTGAAGTAGTATTATATATGTAACGTGTTATGGGCAATAATTTTGGATCTCCATCAAATCTCAAGCCTAATGAAACCCACTCAATTGGAGAAGCCCACATGCAACCAGCCCAACGTCTAGCCCTAGTTGGAAGGGAAGCCTCCAGAAAATTTCCTCTTGGTTGAGCATTTAATGCTCCTAACCACCCTTTTTCTGAAACATTAAATGTGCAGCAGACTTGGATGCCCAGCTGGAAGGAATATTTTCCTAAATGAGGTAGCACACCACTTGAGCATAAGAGATTTAGGGATGAAGCAACCCAAGAAGGAAAAGTCTCCAACAAAGTCTTTGTCATCTAGTTGTTTGGTTCATACAGCAGAAGCCGCTGCCCATCATGCCTGAAAAGGCTATTTGGGATGCTTACATGGCGCCTTCTCACACGTTGAATCTCTGCATTGTTAGTCGAGTGGCCAACTGGCCTCGTCCAGATTGGTATTGGTAGGAAAACCATTTTGACCCTCAATTCAGCTAGGGCAGAGATGGCTGCATCTCACCCATTAAGCCTTTACACATGTCACTCATCCAAACGTCCATATGGAACTACTTAAACTTTAGATAAGAGAAGAGATGGATCTTTTGGCTTGTCTTCTCCATTTCAAACCAAAGAGAAAGAGAGTTTTCTTCACTTGGTCTCCAAGCTTAAGGAACGTTCTCTGGAACCTCTCAAGGAGAAGAAGAAATGTGAGTTGATTCCTTACTCACCTTTTCCAAGCCTTAAGCATTATCTTTCTCCTTCTACTCCCCTTAAATACTATTTTTTGTGTTGTTTATCATTTTTCATGAATCAATCCCTGACTTGGGCGTCGGAGGGTGCGCGCCGGCATCAATGCCTGCACCTCCACTAACCCTCTTTTCTATTTTGAAGATTATCACTTGGAACTCGAGGGTGCAAGTGACCTGAAAAGCATTTCCAGTGAGTTACGCTGCTAACCTGAGTACCGGCATCCACACAACAAGATTCTTCTATGTTTTCATTCACTTTTCATCACTTTTAGGAGAGGGAGATTTGGTTCAGCAAAATCCACATCTAAAACATAATGTATTATTAGCTTTCATTTAGATGATTAATATGTTTATCTTCTCTTTAAAATTATATATACGGTTCTTAATTTATAATTATGATTACGATACTACCAAGTCTGATCTTCTAGACTTTATTGTGGTCTCTCATTACCTAACATTTCTTTTGAAAAATAATTCAGAGATTACGATGATCATCTATTATTAACATTATATACATTTCAGATTTAATCGGTTTTAAAATTTTCTTGTTACTTAATTGTACATGGGTAAAATAAAAACCTCATATTTATTTTATATATAATAAAATTTAAACTCCAAACTTGAAAAAATGTATTAAAGTATTACTCGCCAAAGGCAATATAAATTCAAATAGCATAGACTATTATGACCCAAAAAAGAAGAAGAAAGATTGTGGATTGAGTTAAATACAAGATTCACATATACATTATATTTTAATTAAATGTGCATATTATTAGGAATCAGAACTAATAAAGATTAGGGAACAGTTAAAAAATCCTTAAAAGTAAGTAATTACCAACTAATATTTTATCAAAATTAATTTCAATCTTTTTTGTTTCTATAAAGAGTCAAATTTCTCCATTGTAAAAAGAAGTTTAAAGGCTTAAAAACTTCATGAATTTGTGAATTGGCTGCATATTAAGAAGACATTCATTATGAGAGGCTTTAGTGGGGCTGGTTCAGAGTTGAGAAATGACAAGTTGTCCAATCTTTAAAGAATTGGCGAGGGACAAAGGGCCTTCTAACTTTATTTTATTTTCTTGGTTCTAAATAAACTAATCGCACAACTAATCCCCACTTAACAAAAGAACAAGAGAAAAAGAAGAAAGAAGTAATTAGTTAATGACCTCATTGATTGGACAAGGGCCTTCCATCGTGCAAGAATGTTTTGATGATTTGTTGGGAGCTTGACGTTTGTTTGTCAAATTATATGGCCTATTCAAAACAAAAACAAAAACACTCACATGCATTTATATGAAAATATTTATATATCTAATTAAAAATAATAATAATAACAATATTATTATTGTTGTTATTATAATTATATTGAGGTTCGAATATTGGACTTCAAACTGTGGAATAGTAATTTGTCATTGGAGTGTCCCATAGCCAAAGGGTATAAGAGTTTAATTTTAAGATTATTTTTTTTTTAAAAAAAAATTATAATTGCCATTTTAAGAACCTTCAGCATTAACTCGTGAACAAGTTCAGTACAAAGATTAGTTGTTTAGAGAGAGTTCAGTAGTAAAAAGTCATTGTTTTTTTGATAAATATTCGAATTTAAATTCCCAAACCTTCAATATATATATATATAGTACGGATGTGAGTGCGACCCGCTCCCAAATATAAGCACTCAGATATATATTAATTATATATATATATAAGTATATATTTATATCGTAAGAGCTTTATTTATAAAAAAAAATATTTCTTTTCTAAGTTCAAAGATATAGAAAATTAAAAATAATAAATATAAAAAAAATTTAAAATAAAAAGGTATTTTTTAAAATTTTACACAGGGCACTTTAAATCTCAAGACCAGCCATATATATATATATATATATATGAGAATGAAATCAATGCAAAGATCTCGTGCTATTTTGAGTTTGAAAAGTTTATGATTTGAAGAAATGGGAAACAATAATTTTTTTTCTTGGTTTAAATTTTAGAAGGTATATAAGAAATGGTAGAATTGGAAACCCCTTGTAGTATGTGGTCAACTGAACAATTGGAAAGACCCTCTTTCCGCTTGTGGGGATCATGGGGGGCTTGTGAGGATTACCCATTGGGTCAAATGAGTGGTAATAGTGGGCTGGAAAACCCTATGGGCTTTTAAAGTAGCCCAAAACACAAGAAACCTTCAAGTGAATATTATAAAGGTGCTGACCCAATCAAAAAAATGGATTCTATACAGGCAAATTCACCCAAAAAAAAAATAAAAATAATAATAAATTCGTCATAGGCAAATTGTATTTGTAAGATCCAAAAATCTTAGACCAAAAACATTGTGCTTTATTAGTGATTACACTTGTTGTTGTTATTATTTTATAGATTAAACACATTTAGTACTCTCTAGTTTCAAAAAGTTTAAATTTGGTACTTCAATTTTCAAATTTGTTTCAATTAATGAAGTTTAGGGATCAAAGTGCAAAAAGAAAAAAAATTCAAGGACCAAAGTGTAACTACATGTATATATACAATTCAAGTAGCAAAGCTAATATCCCAAAAACGAATTAAAAAGACCAAAAGAAAGAAAAAAAAAATGCTAGGACATATAGCCAATATTTTGACCTTATTTTGAAGCTCCATGTGCTACTTGTGTAGGTTGGTGCTCAATATTCAGCTGGTAGAGACAAGAATAATTGTTGGATATATAGAGCATTTGAGAACAAAATCTCCTAAACTATTTTTTATATCTTAAAGAAATAAGAAGGCATGGAACATATGCATAAATTAATTTTAGAAAAATCTGACTTTCAAATTTGCTATATATGTATATATATATAATAAAGTACAAAAAGTTAATGTCTAGTCTTTTGCCTAAGCATGTGAAACTGTTTTAAATTGCATATGGAAGAGAAACCCCCACTGATCTAGATGATCAGTCAAAGTTAATAATACAGATTACTAGCTGCCTATATTATTTCATAGGTCTCTACCGATGCACATTACATGAATTTTATTTGTTTTTCAAATTTCTAAATACTTAGTTTTACCTTCAGCAATATATATTTTATGGCACTGATTTCAACATTCATATGCATTAATTAATCCCTATAGCTAGCTAGTGTTATAGTTTGATTAAGCAGTCGACCCTATAAGTACTACCACACATAGAACTCTATAAATTAGCTAACATAATTTAATCTTACATACATACATACATACATACATACATATAAGACGCGTGAAGTGTTGATCTAACAAAATCGTACTTTGCATATAAAATAGAAGACACTTAAAAAAGTATAAAATAAGCTTGTATTTTTTTCTAAAATAATCATAATAATAAGAAATTCAAAAGAATAAGAAGAAGAAATAAAGAGCTGCGAAAGCTAATCTATTTAGACTACAACTTTGAATGCAATTAACTAACTAGCTAGGGTTTAATCGTTTGTTGTAATAGCTAGTTCTATAAATCTATATAACCTTCATACATGGATCACCAATAAAGCCTATCCCTTTCAAACCCTCAATCCCATCAAAAACTTATATTCAATAATATATAAAAAAAAATAACTTATCTCCACATCATACATCCATAAATACATACATTTTTTTTTTTTTTTGCTAAAGACATACATAGATGTATGTATTTATGGATATGCATGGAAAATAGATAATTGGAAATGATGCGCATTCACTTAGAATGAAAAACAAAAATTGTGAAAAGAAAATGTATATCAAGAACCAATGAAAGCAAAGCAGTGAATCCTCCACACTACTTTTGAGTCAAACCCTAGGTTCCCTACCCTCATGATCCCCATAACTTAAGGTATAGTTAAGAAAACAAAGTTTTTCTTTGGGGATAATCTCTGAAAAGAACAAATAAAAAAATAATAAAAAAATGGGCTCTGAGTCTGTCTGATACACTTTTCTTGTGGTGATCATAGCCTGTGAGAGATCGGGAAGCAACGTGTGCCACAACAACACCACACCACATGCATGAAAATATTGCAAAATTGCACTATTTTATTTTTTTATGAAGTTTTTTTTTTTGACAAATATACTTATATGTATATGCATGTTTTTTCAGAAAAGAAGAGAAAGATATCTCGTATCTTAAGTGGGGACACCATCCAACCATTCAAAGCTTCACACGTCTACTTCATTTTCCAATTTGGTAGTTATATTCATTTGCAGAGTTCAACTGTTTCCTTCTCGACTCCTTGTTAATATTTTCTATTAAGATATGTTTTTGTGGGCTCGAAAGGCAAGTAATTTTGTAAACAAAATTGTTTGACCTGCCTTGAATTATATTATAAATTGTAACCTATTTTTTTATTGTCTAGGAAAAATAAAAGAAAAAAAGAGAAAAACATGGTGGACCTTGCTCTTTTCTTCACTGCCATATATATGTAGATTATGTTTGATTTTATTTTTGATATTATCCATATATTTTCCATTACTCATGTATGAAAATGAACGCCCTAAATAATTAATTGGTCACGAATTGTATTCAAACTGTGTATCAACTTTTTATGCCAATTATAGGTGGTCATTATTAGTCCTCAGAAATGTCTCCGAATGCAATCCCATCATATGACCTTTGGGATGTAGATGTACCCTTCTTCATTGCAAGGTCCTAATCTTTAAAACCATTTGAGAAAAAAAAATCGTTTTCAGAAAAGCATGGATTTCATATGCATGTCTTATAATATGACATATAAACTTATTTATATGAATGAATAGAATATTAAATTATTAGCAACCAAAAAGAAACCCTAATTTGACGTTCAACTACATGCAGCATAAATACTTTTGATGATAATCTTTGGCAATACTTGTACAAAATTAATTATACAAAAGATGGATTATTTTAATATATATGTAAATGGGTTTTGTTTGAGACGGTATGATTTGTCAAGATTTTGAATGAAATCAATAATTAGGTATGCTAGATATATTTGATCCCATGATCTCAATCATACAGACGTCTACGATCGATCTTAATAAATTAATGAGAATAAATTAAATTAAGATGAGAGGATATCTTCATGATATTCCTCTAGGGCAGCTTCTAATAATGGATTAATTATAAAGCGATGTATAATCTTCCACGCAAGAGTGGTGAATTGCCAGTGGTGCAAAACAGAAAGGTATAAATTATATGAAAAGGAACTTTAAAAATAGTTCAATGGCTGGGGGCCACCATAGATAGTGAGAATAAATGAATGAGATTATAAGCACGTAGCTAAGGCAAGTGAATGGCCATTTACAAGTCAAATTCTAAAGGGAAGTCAGGTGAGTCTCTGAGGCACACAACAAGAGAGCATGTGGGTGGGGTCTAGAATTCTAAATCAAGATAGATGTGGTAAGCTAAAGAATCCATGCTTAACTGTTATATAATAATATACATTATATAGAATTATATATTTGTACTAGGGTTCTTATCTATTGGTGCTTAATTTAAACCCTTAATTTGTTGGGTTTTCCATCTCTCTATGAGCTTCATTTATTTACTGTTATATAGTATTATCCAATAAAGGCTAGCTGTTCATCGATATGAATATGTTTTTATATATATTGATTGACCAAACATCCTTTAACTTCCTATCCATATATCAAATAGGAAATGTCTCATTCTCATAATTATAGAGAAAAATAGCAAACCCGAAGACTAACCAAATTGGAAATTAATAGCAAAATGACCAAAAACCATATCAATTAATTAATCAATTTAAAATTCAAATATTGTTGTCGTTGCTTTGAACCATAAATATTATAGAGTAATGCTATATAGTACAAATCATGTGTATGCAATTTCATAATGCATTTGTGATAGAAAATATTATTCGTAATTTATGTACTTAAAATCTTAACTCATTAAAAAAAGGTAATTGATCTTAATAATTAAGGGATCAAATTTTTGTATTTGCATAATTGCTTTGTATAATTTACTATATAGTTTGAAGAATTAATACATATATATTGGTAGCTTCTACATAATTAATGTGGCTACATAATGTAGTGTATGGAAGACTAAAATATTGACTTTTTTCTTTTCTTTTCTTTTTTCGTTAGAACGATTTTTTTTTTTTGGTCAAATCGTTAGAAAGATTTTGCGTGAGAAAATTGGAAACAAATAAAGGAAATTTTAAATTTCAATACAGAAAAATGTGACGTTTATATATAAGGTAATTAATCATATATATATATATATCAATTTTGTTTTTTCCTTTAACTGTGAGATTATAATCTTTTTATGTCCCCTATACAGTACCATTTACTCCTCAAACAGACTGAAATTCCTCATTGCTGTGTGTGAATATATATATTCCAAGGAAGATTAAAAATAAAAAATAAAACAAAAACACTCCTATTTGAAGTTGATTATTATGATCCATAAAATTTATGATGACTGAAGTTGTGTACGTGGAAGAAAATGATTGAAATTTATGACGATTGAAGTTGTGTACGTGAAATTTATGATGATTGAAAATTCCTATTTAAAGTTGAGCAAAAGATAAATGCATTTATAATAATGTGAAGCATGGCAAAAAATGGTTGACACAATATTGTTAAAAAAAGAGAGTAAATAACATATGTGTGAATATACATACTAAATCATTCAAAATATATATGTACATGTATATAGAGAAATGCTTTAATGCATTACTTATTACTTATATATAGTAAATTATAGATTCTGTGAAAAATAAATATAAAAATTAATAAATAATATAAATTTCTTTTATTTATGTTATTTTTTCATTGTTAATAAAATATTCTTTATTTTTTTACTAAAAATACACATATATATTGTTTATAATATATAAATAATATAATATATTAAAATATTTACATGTATATATATAATAAATAATAATAAAAAATTATCAAAAAGCAAATGGGGATTGTATATAAATAAAATGAGATCAAATGAGCGTGCAGCTTTTGGCTTTAAATGAGAGGAAATCGAGGAAAGATCGAGCGGAGATATGCCGCTAATAATTAATAAATATACAATTGAATTGAATTTAGGCACCAAATTGATGATTAGGTGGCCCTCTCTCATTTTTGCTAATGGGGCTAAAAAAAAGTTTACCATTTTATATATATATATATATATATATATATATATATATATATATATGAATTTAATTTTTTAATATCCAATTAACAATAGTAATTACATATATATTTACCAAAAAAAAAATATAGTGATTACATATATATTATACACCTTCGTCTTTTTTATTCCCATAGACCAAGCATATATCACCCTTCTCTCACTCCTCTCTCTCTCTCTCTCTCTATATATATATATATATACACACAGCCAAAATAAATGGTATAAATTTCCTCATTTTATGACTTGGTAATAGCTCAGTACGTTTTCAGAGTTTCCTCCATTGCCAAAGCTTGTGAAACACTGAAAGTCTCTGAAACCATTATTGTCTGATCAGGTCAGTTTAATTTCTTCCCCTGTAATAATTTCCATTATCTTATTTTTTTTCATCATTTATATAGATATTTTTGTTGATTGATTTGAAAAAGAGAGCTTTAGAAAAAAATGGGAAATGATGGTCCTACTATGCATATATAGATGTGTGTGTGTAAATAATAACGGGTTTAATCTGATGATAATGGTTTATTTCTGCTTTTATTGCACTTTGATCTCACTTTTTAATTTGATCATTGGTAGAGTATGGCCACTATAGGGGTCTCTCTCTTGGCTCTTGCTCTCTGTAGATCTCTTTCTCTTTCACAGTGCACACACAGCCACACTCATGTGTGCGTGTTTGTCTGCCGAGAAAATAAAAAATGGGTGGAGAGCAAACCACGTGAGAAAACGAAAGGGAAAAGACACTTTTTTGACTGCTTATTTTGTATTATTTGGGACACATTCTGGAATTGCGATTGTCATTTTTTGTGTGCTTTTTAGTAGCAAATGGAAGAGAAAAGTTAATAGCAAAAAATAAATAAGATGTGACTGAAATATATATTTGATATCTGATTGAAAGGAAAATCCATCAATTTTTGGTTGCTAATTCAGGAACCAAATAATTGAGAAATGATGCTGCTACATTGTTCATAGTAGCTACGCCGAAAGCATAAGAATTCGATTTATATATTTATATAAAAAATCAATATATATATATATATATATATATATGAGAAAGAAAAAAAAAAACCCTTTTTCTATGTCTTGGCCTTGATGTTTACACAGAATATAAGCATAGGAATTCACATTTTCTTTCCAAGTTTCCTGGCATTAATTCATAAAAAAAAAAAAAAAAAACGAAGTTTCCTGGCATTAGCCTTGGGAAGGCCGTACATACATATATAATTTTTCAACACGAATACTGCTACAGAAAATATTATAATTAAAATTTTATACTGCAGAGAGGCAATATTTTTATTAATATTTCAACTATTTACTTATATATTTTCCCATTTTTCCATAGTATAATTAATTTATTGATTTTTTTTTTGGACAGACTAATTTATCATTGTGCAATATGAGAATTATATTGACTAAAAGGAAGAGTTAGTCGTTTTTTTTTTTTTTGAGGAACTGTTTTTGAAAGCCAATAATTTATTTTGGAATTAATTATTTGTTATAGTTACTGCCTATTTTGTAAGCCTAATTACCTCACAAAACATGCACACGCACAGGTTGTCATGATAAATATATAGGAAATGAATATTTAGATAATAACCACAACTTATGGATCATAATCTGTCGGTCAGACAAAGCAAATGTCTTTGCCAGACGTGCTAACTTTTTGTTTTTGTTTTTCTTTAAAACGCAAAGTTGACCATATATGCTTTTATTATAATTATTGTGTTGATACAATTGTAACACGTAGACACACCCTTTCTCTCTCTTTATAAATGAATATATATATATATATATATATATTATAATATTACAGTGCACATTACTTACATTTAATAAATAAAAATAGCCACGAAATTATAGTCAACAAATAAAATTTGGTGTTGATTTTTTTTTTCTTAAGGGTTTGTTAGAATTGCTGAAAAAGTTTGATTATTTACGAAATTTGAATATCCAAAAACATGGAATTACTATATATAATTTATTTAATTTCTTTCAAAAAAATGGGTAAGATAAGTAGGAAAATATTATTGTACTTGATCCTAAGGATGGTTGAACATGAAACGAAGGGTTAAGAGAAGGGAAAAAAAGGTTACTCGAGGCCATGCACGGTTATGAGAATGTGACAGTGGGTTTTGGAAGCTTCGAAAACATGACAAACATATAAATATAAATATCATAATATATATATATATGTTCGTGCCCAGATGATAATGTGATGGGCCATGATCAGTCTTATCGTCTCTCTGTCTCTCTCTTCTATATTTATATATTATTTTGGTGAAATCTCTCAACTATATCTCGATGATGCATGATGGTTCCGACACACAAACCTCACAAAGCACACAAACGTACGCTTCTCAGTCTTATTCATGTCCGTACGACCCAGGTATTCTATCTCCCTAATTTTCTTTTTCTATCTCTTTCGGAGATAGAGGATTTTTTGAACCAGAGAAAGTACAGTCCCATATATAAGAGAACAGGATAGAGAGTTTTTATTTTGAGAATCTTTGGAAAGAAAATCAGGGACACAGATCTTCATTTTGTGCATTTTCAGTAGGAGAGCTAATGTCAGTGTATATATATGAGAGAGAGAAGAACTTCATTATCATTTTGAGCAAGCATGGTTTTAGATTCATAGAAAAACACAGCTTTTCCTGAGAAAATATGATGAGTTTTCTTACTAATGATTTGATTCACGTGAGTTTCTTCATTTGGGTTTTTGTTCAGGCTTCTCGAAAATTCACTACGTAAAAATCCAAACTGATATCACCAAAAATGTAAAAAAAAAAAAAAAAAAAACCCAGAAAAGAAAAAAGTTCGCTTTTTTTGGTTTTTCTTTGAATTCCAATAAGAGAAAATGAGAAGTAATGGGAATTGGGTTATTGTGAGCATCTGTCTGAAAGGAAACTGAAAGCTCTGGGTGATATGAAAATGAATACAAAGAAAGGACCTTTTTATTACTTATCTAAGGTTTTGCATATATTTATAACAAAGCTATAGTACAAATCCGTGAAACTCATAGCAAGTCCAAAACCCAGAATCCAAAGTGCTTAAAAAGGGATGGCTTTTAATTTCTTTCTCTACAATTTTATCTCACTCTTTGGACTATTCTGGAACAAAGAACCCCAAAAAGCTGGAATTTTGTTTTCTAAAATACTCAAAAAAAAAAAAGCGAAACCAAAATCCAGAAAAACCAGAACCAGAACCACCAGCTACGTAGCCTAGCTAGCTCCATTACAAGCCCATCTTTGAATGGAACGAAACATATACTGCCACACAAAGCCCAAGAAATATATATCAGAAAATTGATCACTGAGAGAGGGACAGGCAGAGAGAGAGTGTGTGTTTTTGTTTAGAAATGGAAACCCAAGGTGAGGTGGGCAGTAGACACCTGTATGTTATAGGGTCTTAGCTCTGTGAATAATCGCTTTCTCTAGGGAGGGTATTAGCGCGCGCTCTCTCTCTCTCTCTTCCTCTGTCTTTGTAATGGTGGTAGCAGTAGGCATAGTTGTGGCTACTAGTAGTAATATCGCAGGGCTTCTCACAGACTGTGTGGTTTGGTTTCTTCTTTATGTTGTTTGTAGTTCGCCATTAATGCTTTTTGGAAAGTCTCAAAAACGAAGAACTAAAAAAGTTACGGAGGAAATTCACTGCTGTTCAAAATCTACTTTATTAAATTTATTATATTACATCTAAATAATATATATTAAAGATTGCTCTTTTATTTCCCTTAATTTGCTCGAGTGGGATGGTTCTTAAACTTGGAATTTACTACCAAATATTTCCCAGTTAGGATTTCTTATTCTTCTCTCTGTAATCAACCTTCCTGTTTTCAACTTCTACATAAATTAATTTTTCTCATATGGGTTTCTCTCAGATTTAGTTTCTATCTCATTTCAGATTTGAATATCTTCTACATATGGTTTTTTTCATGATTTTTCTATGATTAAGAATTGCATATCCATATTTTCTGATATGCGCTCCCTGAATTATATATAAAATGTGGATAAAAAAGCCTCCATTAATCGCTCTCTGAAATTATTGGTTTACCTTTTTTTGTTAGATTGTAGAACAAAAAGGAGAGTAGAAGAAATGGTTGCTGCTGAAGTGCAGTTATAGCTTCTTGTTTCCCGGGCCGCGCCGCTCGTGTTTGTCGCTCGTGCGGTTCAAATCTTCAGCTTCTTCCCAAAACCCAGATCTCGAGGCTCTCTCTCGAACATTTGGTTCCCAATTGGACATCTGTTACAGTCTCTGGTTTTACTTTTACTGCATACCCATCTTAGCCTTCCTCAATCACCTTTCCTTCCTCCGCCATTTTCTCTTTTAAAAACAAAAAAAAATACCCAATCCTTTTATACAAAGCGCTGTGTTTTGTTTATTTATATATAGGACTCAAAGGTGTGAAAACTGACCTTTGAGATTTTTCATTGGCCATAATCTCTGGAGGGTCGGTGATATTGTTGAATTTTGCTGTTACATTGCATTCAAAACGAGGTACAGTCTTCGAACCTTGAAGCTTTGGTATCTGTTTCCTGTATTTGATTATTCTAGCATTTACTTGCTTTTGGGGTATAACTTAATCTTTTGTTTATTATCTGAGTATTGGGATCTATATTAAAGCTTTAGAACATGCATAAAACTGGGTTGTGATTGGTTGTCTCTTGGGTTGGTAGTTGGTTCCTAGTATTTACCCATGCTTGTATATTTTATATATTCAGTTTGCTTATTGGCTGCGTTTTCCCCCCACTTTGTTTTTTGCATATTTAGGGAGCAAAACTCGGTCCGTGAATGGTGGCTTTGGTGGGTATATTAGGGGCTAAGTAGTTTCCTTTGAGATTGGCTGGAGTGAATGTTTGGATAGTGAGAGAGTTTTTGATGTGGAATATTGGTCAGTACAAGACATGCTGAGCTCTGATGAGGAAGACTGTGATGTGTTTTTCGACTCTGCTGATCGGTTGTCATCCGAAGGTTCAACCTTTGCAGATGAGGAGTTGGGATGCAGTAACTTGGACTACCTAATTTGGGTGAGTGAGCCACAAAGTGTCAAGGAAAGAAGGGAGTGTTTTTTAAGAGGAATGGGTTTGGATGAATTTGTTTCTTCAGTGATTAGTTCTGAGGAAATAAAAACAGGAAAGGAGGTTGGCAAAATGATGGGATTGGACAGAGTTAGGGAATGTAGTGGAGCAGCGTCAAGTTCTTGTGGGGAGGAAGGAGATGATAAAGCTAATGTTATGCGTAATGAATTAGATGGAAACCTACAAGAGAAGCCTAATATGGTTTTCACTCAGGAAGAGTGTCGACGAAGTTCAGCTGAGATTCATATAGAGTGTCAAAGTTTTCACCTGGGTAGGAAGAAAATGAGGAGTTGGTGGAAGAGGTTTGTAAATAAAAGGAATGTAAGATGCGGTACAGTTGTGTCTGATGAATCAAATTCTGGTACAGAGACACCCAAAAGGGCTAAAATACAGGTGAGACAAAACAAGAAGAGGTGTGTGGAGTTCACTGCACCTTATATAGGACAAGAAATTCATGCACACAAGGGCTTTATTTGGACAATGAAGTTTAGTCCAGATGGCCAGTATCTGGCAAGTGGTGGTGAAGATGGGGTTGTTCGGGTTTGGCGTGTAACAGTAGCAGATGCTTCTTCTGATTACTTAGCAGCTGACGGAAATTTTTGTAGCAGACTCAAGGAAGGCAAGTCCAGTTTTCGAAGAAAACATTCAATCCATGCTTCCGTCATATTTCCTGATAAGGTTTTTCAGATTGATGAATCACCATTGCAAGAGTTCCATGGCCATTCGTCTGATGTTTTAGACCTGGCTTGGTCCAATTCAAATGTGAGTTTTCTACGCAGACACTTATAATAGTTTGAATGACCAAATTATCTCTATAGAAGTCATGTTTTGTTGACTTATACAAAGCTAATTTATGCTCTGTTGCAGTGTCTTCTTTCATCTTCTAAGGATAAAACTGTTCGTCAATGGCAAGTGGGTTGCGATCAATGTCTTAATGTTTTCCATCACAATAACTACGGTAATTAAGATAGGAAAACTCTGTTCTCCTTATTTTGTTTGATTTGTCATTCTTAATTTTCTTAGAGTGGCCTCATATTTATTAGTTGTCTTAAGATGACTTGAAGATCATAATTTTAACTCTCCCTTCTTTGAACTTTTACAGTGACGTGCATTCAGTTCAACCCTATTGATGACAATTACTTCATCAGTGGCTCCATTGATGGAAAAGCTCGGATTTGGGGATTGTATGAGAAGCGTGTTGTTGATTGGGCTGATGTGCGTGATGTGATAACTGCTATATGTTATCGTCCAGATGGAGAAGTATATACTTAGCATTTAACTCCTGTATTGCAAACTACTAATACATTTCAATATGATGAGTTCACTCCGTGATACTAATCATATTAGTGATTCCTTCCTTCTATGCAAGCAGGGGTTCGTTGTTGGTTCCATTACAGGCACTTGCCGTTTCTATGAAGCCTCAGGTATTTTCCTTCTATCTTGCACACTGTCTTACATGTTGGGACATGAAGGATCCTTATTCCCTGGACATGCCTAAATTTGATTGTTGTGGCATAGGTGAATGTCTAGTGCTGGATGCACAGATACATATTCCTGGTAGAAAGAAAACTGCTGGCAACAAAATCACTGGCATCAAGGTTTGAATCCATAGTTCTTGCCGGTTTTTTTTATTTTTTATTTTTTAATGTTTGTACATCTGTAATTTTATGTTATATTAACTGTGGATCAAGAACCTCTCTCATCTGAGCTTCTAAAAATAAAAGTAGTTTATTTGTTAATAGGATGAAGACACGAGAGAAATAAAAATGCTAATTACACATTATAAATGTTATGATTTCTAAGATTTCAATAATTAATGTTGGTTTCAATTTGCTACTTGCAGTTTTCTCAGGACAGAACACAAAGAGTTATGATATCATCAGAAGACTCAAAACTCCGAATATTTGATGGGGTTGATCTCGTTCACAAGTACAAAGGTATATAATCTTAGGTCCTCAAGATACTTTATTACTATGAATGGATACTTTCTTTCCAGATAAAGTTCAATTTGCCATTTCTAACCAAAGCAGTTCTTGTGTTATTGTTTAGTTATCTTGACTTGATTACAGCAGTCTTTGATGTGAAACTGTGACCTGATTGAACGTTAATCCCTATACATCATATCTGTGTTGCAACATCAAATTTGAGTTTTCCACGGATTATTTTCAAAGTTGCTTATTTTCAATTTTGTGGCTTTCAGTGTTGTAAAAGTCTGCAAGTTACCAAAAATTGAACCTTCTCTGTCAAATATTTTTGATGCCTCTTGCTGATTGTCTCAAAAATATTTCCTTATTTACTTTGTAATTTCACCTTTCAAAACATAGTAGTAATTTCTGTTTCCTGGCCTACTTTCTTTCTTAGTCACAACATTTTCAGGAGTGGTCAATTGAATTTATTATTTGCAGAATTGGATTTTTTGAGCAATTAAGAATTATGTTCATACTTTACACATTTTGACTTCGAGAATAAGTCTTCACTTTTGTATTTCTACTGACTTTGTGGCTTTCGGAAGCTTATCTTCCACACACTAAGTACAGCCTTCTTTCATGACATTTTTGGTGTAATATAAGTTTGATGCATTATCTTGAATTTCCACGAATACCTATGTAAGCATAATTATACCAGCTGAAGAGAGTGCCATGCACCTAGTTCTCAAGTATCCATCTATCCCATACATTGCATCTTGCTTTCTTAATGAGATCTCAATGTTTTTGGTGATACAATGTTGCTTTGCAATTACCTTTTACAGCTGTAATCTTAGATTTTATATCATTTGGCATTCAGCATTTACATGCTCGCACGGTTTTTCATGGTTATCTAATCCAAGAAAATTTCATTATTTTAGTTTTTAATATCGTGACCATTTAGTTTAAAGTAATGTTATTCTTTTGCTCACATACAGTGAATGTGCACATAGTTGAAATTAATACAATTACCCTTTCACATCCACCATGCCAAAACTTTGAAAAGGTTTCTAAACTAGTTTATCTTTCCAAATGAAGGTTTACCAAAGTCTGGGAGTCAAATGTCAGCTTCGTTTACTCCTAGCGGCAGACATATAATTTCAGTCGGAGAGGACTCTCGTGTGTATGTTTGGAACTATGATGAGTTGTCTGTGTCTTCATCGAAACAAATGAAATCTGTACGGTCCTGCGAGCATTTCTTCCATGAAGGTGTGTCGGTTGCAGTACCCTGGTCAGGCATGGGAGCAGAACAGGGAAGCTTAGCAAGTGAGACTTCACAATATACCTCACAAGCACATGACTACCTGGAGCGTTCTTCGTGGATAAGAGATTCAGACCGATTTTCTCTTGGTAACTGGTTCTCCATGGATGGCTCATGCAGAGGCTCTGTAACTTGGCCTGAGGAGAAACTTCCTCTCTGGGATATATCAGCTGTTGAAGATCAAAATCATCTGCAACATCTTCAAGAAACTCCACACCATCACCATGATAAAGCACAAAACAACACAGCTTTATCTGAAACATGGGGGCTTGTGATTGTTACCGGTGGATGGGATGGAACAATCAGGATTTTCCACAACTATGGATTGCCCGTGAGGCTTTAGAATTTCGTACGGATCACCGGCATTTTGATTTGTATATCGATGTGCTAAGTAGTGGTTGATGTTTCTCAAACATTTATCCATCTTGCTTGTCTAGGCAGATTTAGTTGAAATCAAAGTCAGTGGCAGAGTTAGAAGCTGTGAAGATTTGGAGGGTGTAGATGGTGTTCATTACATGTTTCTTTTAGCATACTCAAAAGTTAAAAAGTCAGTAGGTGTTTGTTTTATTTATATGCTTCTCAAGTTTGTACATCTTCTAAAATGGTCCAAATCATGGAGGCTGTCCAGTGCTTCCCTGGAGCAAGTCTTTTTATTTTTTATTTTTAACATGTTTATGTGAATATTAGTTAATATATGACAACACAGCAATAAAAATACAATGAAAATTTTTGGATTTATACAATCTTGTTCTCTGTGTTTCTGTGAGATTTTTGCCTGCATTGTTTAAATACAAAGCATAAACACCAAAATAATTATTTTCTTTTTCTTTTTCTTGGAGATTATAGTAAATTGAGAAGCATTTGTGTTTGTTGACAGGCACTAATTTAACACAAACTACCTCTTGAAATGAAACTATACCATTAAGGCAAACTAATTAACGAAAAAAACTAAAACATTATCAAATCTAAATTAATTATGCCTCTGTTATCTTTTACAAATTTAAATGTATCTAAAATTAATTATATACTTTTTTTTTCCTAGTAATTAAGTACATTTTATTATGAAAAATTTGTAATAAAGTATATATATTTTTTTTTTTGAAAAAGACTTAAGGTAAAGTTATCAAAAAAATATTAAATAAAAATAAATGTTATAGTATGATTTTATTTGAACACTATTGGAGGCTGGAGTATTTAGGTATGTAGCCGTTGGAGAGTAGATACAAATTTGGATGTTAGTCCTTGTTTTACACAAAAAGGACCACATAGCTTTAGACTGGTAAAGCGGCAAATGTCTCTTTCTCGAGAAAATGATATTATTATTAATTTATTAGTTTCCAAATGAAAGAAAATATATTCAATTAAAAAAATATATATATATATATATAAACAAAAACAAATACATAAAATAAAACTAGAATTATCCGATTCCTTGCTTGGGTGGAGTCCTGGAAATTGAAACAGTGTTAGTGTTGGAATTTGGCGGTGCGGTTTATCGTTTTCAGTTTCTGATGGCAGTCTCTTACTCCTTTGTTGCTTTCTTCAATTCCATATCTTCTTCTTATTCTTCATCATTTTCAAAACCATCTTTGGGTTCTTTGAAACCCCATTACGGTTTGAGGGTGGATAGTAAAAACTCATCTAGACGCTTGGTGCTTAGCTGTTCATCTTCTCATATGGATTCCAACTCTGACACCATGGATATAGGGTATGGTTGGTGAATGAATTCTCTTTTCTTTTCTTTTCGTTTCTTTTCCTTTTTTTTTCTTTTTTTGCCTTTTTGTCTAATGGGTAATGAGAACTTCTGAGTTTTTGTGGACTTTTTGTAGAATTGTGAGTATTGGCTGTTTGTTTAAATGTCTAACTGGAATTGTGGGAATTGGGTTGCGTCTTTTGTGCTGGTGTTTGTGATTGTCACTGGATTAATTACATGTGGCTGATGTTTGATGTTAGAATGTTGAACGCTTTCCATTGTATATATGAACAAATTCCTTATGATTGCACATGTTTTATGAAACTTTGTATCACTCATTTCTACCAGTCTTTTTGGTCTGTATATTCATTTGTGGGACTGCTATTCTCTGCATAACATTTCATATGAAGCTCCAAGCAAAAAAAGCAGTCACACAGAAGCTAGGTTAATTAATTCTATTCATTGAAATGAACTAGCAAAGACATGTTAGTTTGCACATCATCTTTAATCTAGTAGAGTAATTCCAAGTTCCAACAATTAAACCTTATTTGCATTTTGGAATAAATTTACCATAGTAGGAGTTTACTAATTATCACCCATCTTCTTAAGAAACGTTTTATTCTAATATGTAATTAATCTCTAATACATCCAGTATTTTACTAGGCTTTACTGTTAACTGTATTAAAATAAAAAAACATAACTATAGTTGTATATGGAAGCTTTTGTGCTAGCGGTTGCATTTTGTACCTAGGTTTAGTTGTTTACTAGGTTTTACTGTTTAACTATAGTTGTTGCAGACTGACTTGCAGCTGGTGTAATTGTAACTTTTCAAACATTTGATCTTGCTCTGAGCCATCCAGTTTGATACTTTATCTTTGATATTGATCTGCCAAGAGTAATATGGCAATCTCATAGAATTTACACTTTATTAAGACTTCTATGGCGTGCGGTAAAATGTACAGGGGTCATGTAAATATGTAGGACCCTGCTCTTTCCTTTTGGATGGATGGAGTGGACTAGGGCTAAATATTTTATCTTCATTGGAGGATTCACTGCCTTCTAGGGAATAGAGTACTCCTTTCTCATATCTTTTTGAAATTAAGTAATTATTCAAAAGGATTAATTTATTTTTTGTTTGTTGTGATTTAAGAATACTCAATTGCAGTTGTTTCTCCTTAGCTGTTGCTTGAATCTCTTCATTGTTAGTTATAGTTATCAATGACAATACTTGTATCCACTTTGTTAACTTCATTTTCGTTTAACAGGCAAACACAAGTTTCGTCTACAGCGCCATTTGGTTTGACAATGAGTGAAGCCAATATGTCAAGATCATCTTGTAAATGGCAAAGGGTATTGCTTAAAGTAAGTGGAGAAGCACTTGCTGGGGATCGTGCACAGAATATTGACCCAAAGGTCAGGCTTACAATTATTATATCAATTATCAATGTTTGTTTATTGTATATTTTTCCTGAAGATGGTTTCTTAAGCATGATTATTTTTCTCCTAACAAACTAGGTCACAATGTCAATAGCAAGAGAGGTTGCAGCTGTGACTCGCCTTGGCATTGAGGTATATTTTCAACGTTACCTGTTAGATTATGACATATTTATGGATGCATGTATTCATGAAAAACAATACAATACATATTATGTAAATATGCAAATAAAGTCCAATAGTGTTGTTTTTGCGGTTTATTTGTCATGTCATTTTGGTGACTACTTATATACCTTTTTCTTTTATAAAGTTTTTGAGCGAGGTGGTATTTGGGGATTCCAAATTCATCTATTTTAGGGAATAACATGCAATTTTGGAAACACTTCATGTTTAGAAGAATTGAAGCGTAGATTTTGATTGTTTAATGGATTACTTGCATTCTTCTTTATACAAACTTTTTGAATAAGAACTGATGTAGTTCACTAAACTCTTACAAAAGAGACTTAGTATAATGGCTTAATGTCTAAATCATCTTAAGCAAATGCTTCAGGTAGCCATTGTTGTTGGTGGAGGAAATATATTCCGTGGCTCCTCCTGGGCTGGAAGTAGTGGTCTTGACCGTTCATCTGCTGATTACATTGGGTATTTTCTTTTATCTGGATTAACAAAATGTATTTTAAGCTTTATAGAGGTGCATTTTTACTCGAGTCATTTGCACTGACATAATTCATTTTATATTTTGCAAATGTTTTCTTTTTGTTTCTTTATGAAAAATAGCAGATATGACATAGGTTTTTAATATTGCATTAAAACTTGAAATGTAAACAAAATTATGAAATTATGAACGCAGACATATTGTTGCTTAAAGTTTGTCATTGTTAAAATTTACACTTGTCTCTAAGCATTGTGTGATTTTATTGTACATGGTGGAAAAAAATTTGTAGGCAGATACCCTTATACTGAATTCGTTAATAATACCCTTATAAATAAGGATTCTTTCCTGATGGGCACAAAATTACTTCTCCTTCACAGCTCCACCCTTATTGTTTGTCCTGTTTAAGAAAGTCAAAATTAAGATTCAAAGGAAACCATGATTAGTGGATCGCCCACTGTATTATGTAGTGTATGCAGGCATGCATGTGTATTATACACACCCACACACGCACATACATATGTTTGTATGTATATTTCAACACTACCCTGTTATCCCAACTATAAAGGAGAGATTGAGAGAAGGACTTGTGATATGTGAAAATTGAAATACCTATCCCTTCACTCTATTTAATCTACTAAATTTTATAGGATGTTGGCAACTGTCATGAATGCTATATTTCTTCAAGCAACAATGGAGAGTATTGGTATCCCTACTCGAGTGCAGACTGCATTCCGGATGTCCGAGGTTGCAGAGCCTTATATACGTCGAAGGGCTGTGAGGCACTTGGAAAAAGGGAGGGTAGTAATTTTTGCAGCAGGAACAGGGAATCCATTTTTCACCACAGATACCGCTGCTGCCCTTCGTTGTGCAGAAAGTAAGTTAAATTGTCTCATTTGGATTGCTATATGGGATAAGCAAGTCTTTATGGTATTTATTATTGGTGGGGATAAAAGCGTAGGCCCTATTGTCTAGTTTTTATCTATTCCTTAATAATTTGAACAATTTTTGTTATTTGGGATTTCCTTATTTATTTAAGAATGTTTATATAAATAAGCTCTTTTTATGATTGACGTTTAGTTTGGCTTTGAGTGATATTTCAGACGTTAGGACTATAACTTTTTATTCTCCCTCCCGCTATTCTTCTTTTTTCCCCTCCTTCCCTACTTCTATTAGGTTCTAGATACCTTACAATGTGAACTGAATGTGATTTATTGTCGTATGGAATTTGCAAAATTCCTCATCTATTTGCTAAGTTTGTTCTCATACCTGTCTTGACTTAGCCACAATGCTTTCCTTATTTATTGCAAAATTAAAACTTTTTTTCTGTTGACAATGAGTTTTCAAATTAACACCTGTCTTTGACTAACCGGCATTATTAAATGTTGACCCAGTTAATGCGGAGGTTGTGCTGAAAGCTACAAATGTTGATGGGGTCTTCGATGATGACCCGAGGACTAACCCAAATGCTCGTCTTCTAGACACTCTAACATATCAGGAGGTGACTTCAAAAGATCTTTCAGTAATGGACATGACTGCAATTACTTTGTGTCAAGAAAATAACATTCCCGGTATGGATTTTAGATAAATTTTCTCGAACATGATTAACTTTATGCACTAATGTTTTAATTAGAAAAAGGTACTTATTGTCTAAACGTCTTTCCCTTTGCTGCAGTTGTTGTATTCAATTTATCGAATCCCGGTAACATTTCAAGAGCCATAAAGGGTGAGAGGGTTGGTACTCTGATTGGAGGTACAAGGAATTCTATGGCAGCAAGGACATGATGAATATGGTTTTGATTTTTGACCTCAAAGAGTTACTACTTGAAGCTAAAGACCCAGTTACTACCAGTTACATTTGCATTTGAAGGTTGAAGTGTGAAAGTGGAAGAAAACTGTTATTCAGCATCTAATCTGTAAATGATTTTTGTGGATGTTGGACGTTTTCTTTTTGCGCCCCCCACCCCACCCCTCCCATTTTTCCTTTTTACCAAAAAAATCCCATTAATATATTGGGATGTGTAGCATATGTTGATCAAATGTAGTAAGGATTATGTTTTGCAGGTTAACTTTTATAAGCCAAAAAAAAAAAAAAATTAATGTCTATTAATTTTAATTCCTGTAAAATAAAACCAAACCAAGCCCTTAATAGGTCATATAGTGATTTGTGCTGAATATCTAGTTGTTTTGACATGATATTTAGTTTTATGTTAAAATTCAAAGAAAATATTCCTTTACCTTAAGCACTTTAGAATTTTCAATCTGTCTTTTTGCTACATCAGTACTTTTGTAAAATCAAACAAATATTGTGTTGTGAAACTTAGTGTTGCAGTAGGTCTGAAAATATGATTAAAATATTAAACTAGTTTAAATAAACAATATGAGCAATACAGTATCAAATGTCTAAATATTGCAGACAAGGTGTAAAAAATATACATGTAGGAAACCTTACAAATCAACATTTTTCTCCTTGGTTTTTTTTTTTTTTTTAAAACCTCTGTAACCCACTAATGTTCTCTATTAGCATTACTTTTACTCTAAATTCCATTTTTATTGGCAATCACATTATGTATATATAAAAAAAAAATTATGAAAAAACCTTTTACTTGTTTATTTATAATATATATATATATATATTTTTTTTTTCCTACCAGAATTCCAGAAATATTGACTCTATCATTATTAGCCAGCACGGTACCCAAATTAAATTTTGTTATACTTGTAAGAAAACTACAGCCTGTTGTTGTCTTACATTATTCCCCACCACTAGTGCACATGTTTGACTACATACAAATATCAGCGCCAAGAATGACCAGTGGAGACGAAGTTGCAACCGGAGGTGGGTAGACCAATCGTCATGTCCAAAATTTTTAAAAATAAAAATATTTGTTTTTCTTTTTTGGGGGATATTAGTCGCTGTAGCATCAAAATTAGTGACGCCAATTTCCTCTTGGTATTAGGGTCAGTACCTGAATTGGATTTCTAACCTAATTCTTCTCTCCAAAGTCCCTTTTAGTAGGTCTTGAGATTAAATACTAGGTTTTATTTAGCTATCTAATATTTAATGTATGTTAGGGACAGTTGGGGTCCTGAGTTTGATCAAGCCTATAAAATATCACATACTAATTTAGTATATTGGTTAAGTTGTATGTATATTTTATTATTATTTGAGTTCGATCATATATGTGGTACTTTGAATAGAAAAGACCTCGTAAAAAAAAAAAAACTATAAACTATACATTTGATTAAAGTTGTTTTAGCATTGCTTTGCATTTAGCAACAAAAGAGAACCTTAATTCAAATGGGTCATTTCCAATGGTAATTAGCAGTGGTATTACAACAAATTTAATAGATTGAGAATATTAAGCACATAATGTTTATCAAAACTGCTACCAAAGGTGGATGACCCTTGACAGCCAACTTGTATACAATTTAGGGGACCAAAGAAAAGAGAGGTGATAAATGGTTTAAATTCACAATCGAATGGCCTCCACATTATGAAGGCAATTAAATACCTCAACAACCCAAAAAAAATTGACAATAAACTAACCAAAATGCTTGTAAAATTATAACCCAATAAAATTTCACCTGCGATTAGATTGAGGTGTCAAATACAATACAAACAAAATGGGAATTTGCCCAATTGAATTGTGAAAATTCACTAATTCTGATAATATGAGATGGCTTAAAAATAAAAAATAATAATTTAATTAAATAAAATAGTGAGATGGCTCAAGAGAAGCCCATTAGTACATTTTTTCCCCTACAAAATTACAAACTACAAAGAAAGTTAAAAAAAGAAACGAAAAGAAAAAAAAGCTACAAAAATTTTCATACAAGTGAGTGAATTACAAAAATCCTTACCAAGCAGCCTCTTTTTTCTTTTGATTTTTTATTGTCTATGAATTTTTTTTTTTTAAAGAAAAGAAGCCTAAAAGTCAAAGAAAATGTTGTAGAGGTCGTTGAACGTGGAAGGACTCGGAGAAACCAACGGAGCCGAAAGCAAAGCAGAAGAAGGGCTTGCCGTGAAGCTGTTGCTCTGCCAAAACGGGCTCATATCGTGTAACATCGAAAGGGTCTGCGGATCGGACACCGGCGAGAAAAACCCAGCTGGGATCGGCGGCAAAGTCGCCGGAGCTGGCGACAATATACCCGGGAACTGAGCCACCTCAACTCCTTCAACACAGTCCATGAAATCACCGCTTCTTACAGCAGCAGCCTTACTCTCTCTTTCTGAAGGACTCGTCTTCTCGATGGAGGCCAGCCTCGCTGCCGGGGAGAGAACGTCACCGCCGGAAGGAGAGGCTGGGGAAGGGCCAGTGAGGCGCTGGACGGTGGACATGAAGTCGGCAACGGTGGCGTGGATGACTTTTGGAGAGACGGCGTAGATGATGACGGGCTGGTTGGGTTGCCGAAACTGATGTTCCCGGCGATCGTGGATGACCGGAGGCTGAGGTGGTGGGTGTGCCGGCGGTTTTCTGATCTTGTGGGAGTCTTTGCTGACTTTGAGTGGAGAAGGTCTCGGGCCGTGAATTTGGAGTTGAGGTTTCGGTGGTGATGGCGGAGGCGGTGGCGGTGGATTCATTGTAATTTCTGGTTTGGATTTTGGAAGGCTTTCTGGTTTTTGTGAGTTCGGAGTTTTGGATGGTGAAGAAATGAAATGAGACCGATTCAGACCAAAAATAAATAAAAATATAGTTTTTTTTGGTGAAACAAAAAAATATAGTTTGTTGACTTTGATTAATGGTGGTGAGTTGACCAATAACAATACCTTTCAAACTTTAGAGTGCAACCCCAACTAACATTAAAATGACCACCTTCATTTGAGCGAAGAGTAATTAAACTCTAGGGTTTTTTGTGTCCCGAGCCAAGCCATACCCAACTTTGCAAAATACCTGATAAATTATAAATTAACACAAATATCTCTTGATTTTAAAAACAGCTGCCGATTATCCTGATTTATAATCGCAGTATATAAGCTAGATCACAGACACAAGACTGAAAAGTTGGCTAAATTTACATGGGAGTGCCATGCTTTGAAGCAATTTCAAAAACACCTCCTGGACTACTCTTCACATAGCTCAAAATGTCAAAATTCTTTACACAATGTTTACCATGGTCTCTTTCTCCTCCAAGATACTTTATGATGACTAAAATTGGCCAACCACAATGTTCAAGAACAGTGTAATAGAAATTTCCTATTTTTTCTTTTTCAGCCACTGTCAGTTTCCTTCTTCACAGGATCAGGGCTTACAATAGGAAGATTTCTTCTGTACTGCGGAGATGTTAGCCTCCTCTCTAATGGCGTTTTCCTCTTGCTCACGACAAACCTATTCACCCCTTTCCGCATTGGCATTATTGATGGGAAATCTTCATCAGGTATCTGGCTCAGTTCTGAGATGTCTTTAATTTGAGCAACACGCCGGAACCACCTCTCTGCCTTGGCCTCCTCTGACATATCTAACGGATCTGGTTCTTTCACTGCCGAACCCTCCAAGCTCTTTCCAGTCCAGCTCTCTCTAATATTCTGATTCTCAGATGGTTGGGGTGAACTTTCCATCAAGTTTGGTGTATCATTCGAAGTTTCTTTCTCGGAATATCCACTTATTCCACTGCTCGAATTATCCTTACTATTACCATTGGGGTCTGCACACTTTTGGGAAAAATTTCCACTTATGGCACCAGTCTTATTCTCACTTAGATTCGCCCTTGAAGGTTCCGGACTCGAGCTCTTCGTAATAGTCGGCTTCTTTTCCATTTGTCGAACATGGTCATTACTGAGCTCCTTCCATCGAGCATCATTTTCTGGTGTTTTGGCAGATGAAGTTGTTGCATCAAGAGCCTCGTTAGCCAAATCTGCTGTTCCATCTTGTTGCTGTTTGTCCTTTTTAGCAAAGTAATCTGGTGGGAAAGGTACAAAGGGGACAAAATTGGTTTTGCTACCTTGCTCCATAGCCATTCGTCTCTTGTACGTTGGAGAAGTTAAAGAACGATCTTTCTTCTTGCTGACAACAAATCGATTCTCTCCTTTACGCATTGGCATAATTTCAGGGAAGTCCTCATCTGAAATTGCACTAGCCAGATCAGTAACATTATGCAGCTCTGCTACCCTCTTAAACCATCTCTCAGATTTTTCGGCTTGTTCTTTTTCCTTGTCATTGCTCTCAGCCTGCTTCTCAGAAATTTTTAATCTGTGTTCTGACTTAGCAGACCCATTGTTCCTGAAAACAGTGCCAGTCAATGGACTAGTGCTTGATGCAACAGAATCATTGGTTCCTGTGACAGCCTCTGTACTCTCCTCTTCCTTTGGTTTCTTAGCAAACATATCAGCAGGTAATGGCACAAACGGAACATAATTGGAATTGCTCCCTCTGGGCTGTCCATTCTGTGGGGAGACTGAGTTAGAGGCAGAAGAGGGACTCGGGCTACCAATACTTTGTCCCACAGTAGTATTATTAGATTCTGAAACAAATGTATTAACAGGTATTTCATTTTGACTCCGTCTCTCTGTAGTACCAAGAAAATTGTTTAATGACCCACTTTCAGAACTTCTACTGTTCGAAGAGCCATCATCACCTAAATTGCTTTGGAACTGAGAATTAGCTAATCTCCTTTCCAGTGGTGTTTTCCTCGTGCTTACAACAAATCTATTCACTCCTTTCCTCAATGGCATTATTTCAGGAAAATCTTCATCTGTTATGGCACTGCTCAAGTCAGAAGTATTGTCCAGCTGAGATATCTTACTAAACCAACGCTGTGCCTTCTCTTCATTGGCAGCCAGCCTGCTGTCAACATCAATCTTATTTGCATTATTCCCATTTTCATATGTCATACCTAACCTAGTATTTGAGGCACCAAGTGAAATCTCTCCAGGGCGCTTGCAATCACACCTCAAGCAAACTGTGTTCCTCCCATAGTTGAAGAAATCACACCTGAAAAAGACAGAACATGAAATGATTTTCACGATTAACTACTCAGAGAAAGATGGATCAATCAACAAGATACAGGGGAATAATAAAGTGATGCTCACTGAGGGCACTCCCATTCCCCACCAGTCAGCTGCCTTTTTGGTCGTGCCTCCTCACACTCAAGACATTTCATATTTCTTGCAAAGTTCATGAAACTACACCTGCTCAGTACAAAAAAAAATTAAAAAGCTAGTATTTATCAAACATGTAAATGATCTGCAAGTATACAAAAATGTGTGTACACAAGCTTGCCCAAACATCTTATACAGTATTCAAGGACAGAAAAATGTTCTGAAGCCTGTAAATGCAAGAAGTACAAGGGACTACCTTGGGCAAATCCAGTCACCCCGTTTCATTTCAATTTTTGGACCTAAACGCCTTAGAGTTTGTCCATTTCTATCAGGGAACTGACTTTGTCCTGAACCAAAAGAGTGGGACTCCGGAGCACAATAACACAACTTCGCCAATTCGCTCAATAGATTCCGGACAGATGATTCAACAAGTTCTCTGTTGTTATTATTGCTCTCTGAAGGGAAAATGGGATTGCTTGCGTAACTCAATATAAATCTCATAAGATCAACTGTTTGTACTTTATCAGTATCCAATACCTACATATGAAACAATTAGAAAGCAAGGACATAAAAAAAGTTATTAAAGAAGTGTTTTTAGAAGAGAAGTGTCAATGCATCTTACTCGTGTTGAGACGTTTTTCTTTTAGCTGTTCTTAAAACTTAGTAACTCTATTTAGACATTTTTATCATAATCAATAAAAACAATATCCTAGCTTTTATCTCAATTTAATAGTATTTCTATTTTTTTTCTTTTTCATTTCTAACCTGTAAATATTCACTTCCTCAATGAGTAAATAACCAATCACTTATAATTAGGAGTGCAACAATAATGGTTGTAAATATTACAACTTACAAGGGATAATTATATAATATATAAACAATTTGTTCCTTTTTTGGTTTTCAAAATTTGTTCCTTTTATATACATAAAAACTAGGCTCACTTAACACTTACATTTAGTATTCTGAAAAATAAATAAATAAAAATGAAAATGAAAACATATGCATTTTTTAAGTTTTAAATAGAACAAGATATTTTAGATTTTAAGAAAACACAAACTAACTTTTGTAAGCTTAAGGAAACTCTCACAATCTAGAACCTAGAAATAAGGAGGCTTAAAGTTATATCAAAATATGAATTATCTATGATTTTCAACAATAAGACACAATACATATTAAATACAATTGTTGTCAACAAGGCAAGTTAAAGTTTCTTGCCATGAGAGACCAATAACTATACACCACATTACATTTTTTAAGGTGGTTAAATGATGAATTAGGTATAGTTGTTCTTGGACTCACACCCGTTATTACTCAATCAACTCCTACATTTTTTTCTAGCAGAAATGAAAGAACATTTGTTACAATGGTCACTATAGTGACAATGCTATAAACTAGACAATTTACTCTTGTTCAACGCACTCTCCTTGAATTTCAGTAGGTTTAACCAGTCCATCAACGATTGTAAACATTTGTTACAATGGTCACTATAGTGACAATGCTATAAACTAGACAATTTACTCTTGTTCAACGCACTCTACTTGAATTTCAGTAGGTTTAACCAGTCCATCAACGATTGTAAACCCATGGTTGTGGTCGTGAGAGACTAATTCTTTGTCACACTGAATCATTTCATTATGTTAAATGACAAACACTGCCGTTGTCAAAAATCTAAAAGTGGAGAACATCCACAACCTTTCAGAAATTTCTCACAATAGTGAAATCCATTGCAAACTACTAGAAAGTAGAAAGAAACAACTAGAAATGGGAACTTATCAAATATAACGAGAAATTTCAATACTCACACTGGTTTCGCTACTGAATAGAAATGACCTAAGTTTTATAGCAGAAGTATCAGCATCGTTGAAAATAAAAGGAGTCCCATTTTTAACCACCACCTCCACATCTCTTTTTGAGAGCAATCTGCACAGAAAGATTACAGAGCTTCAATACACATTGCAAAAAACCCCTCCCTGAAAAGTTCTCACCCACCAAACTGATTGATAATCAAAATAAGCATAAAAAGGAGAGAAAGAAAGGCAACCTTACAAGACTAGCCCGTTCTCGTGCAAACACCAAGCAAGCGCGTGCAGCGCGCATGAACTCCTCAGGCAAACCCTCAACCCCCACGAACCCATCATTTCCATCAAAGCTCCGGTTGCTATTGAAATAGCCCGCGGAAGAAAGCGAATTGACAAGGTTGGACCACTCGGGCCACGGGTGCGAATCCCAAGAAGGGGACGACGAGATGGCGGTGGCGGAATCAGAGAAACGGTTCTCGCCGAGAGAAGAAGTAACGGTGTGGGAGTGGAACTGTTGCGACGCTTTCGGAGCGAAGGAGGAGGAGGAGGGAGAGAGAGAGAGGTAGTGCCGGCGGCGAGAGAGAGAAGATGGGAGGAGAGGAAGTCTGGGGCGGCGATGGAGGCGAAGGAGACAAGGAAAGCGATGGTGGTGGTGGAGAAGAAGAGGGATTGGGGCGGCGCTGCCGGTGGAGGTGGAGAGAAGGGTGAAGAATCTGTTGGTGGCACCTCCCATTATCGTTACTGGGATCGGCGAAGGACTCGCCGGAGGACGACGGAGAATGGCGGTGAGACTGAGAGAGAGTTGATAAACCCTTCGAGTGGATGGCTATGGCTACGACTAGTGGGTTTTCGTGGCCCTGTCTCCGAACCAACATGCACCACCACCACTACCGCATATTATTAATATCTCGGCGCAGCAAATGGGGATAGACATTGCTTAATATTTTTTCTTTTATTTTTGTAGCTTTTTTTGGTTTATATATAGTATTTTTTTTTTTGTTTTTTTTTAAATACCTAATTTTATATTAAACAGAATCCCTAATTAATTTTGCTTTACAAGTTTTTCATTTTTGTTAAAAAAAAAAAAAAATGTAATTACTTTTCATATTTCAAATCTGTGAAGAGAAAGTTGTTTTACTTAGGAAGCCTATTTATTTACATGCTGCAATATTTGCGTTAAAGTAATTGCAATTGTGTGCCTGAGCTATTAGGCCATTCGAATGAGGGACTAATATGTATGTTCCTCTGAATCACAGCTGCATAATCTAGACTGAATTTTCTTTTGGAAGAAGGGATATGTGATGGTTTTAGTGCAAATATTCCATTGAAAATGCTCCTCAGTGTGCAAGCGTCCATCCGACACAGATGGAGAGCTTTATTATTAGGTTTTGGGAAAACGCGAAAACAAAATATGGGCTTGGGTTTTGTTTACCCAAAAAAAGTTATGGGCCAGAAGGCCCAACTCACCACGACACCGTTTCAATCTCTAGTCCCCCCGCTGATGAATTAAATATATTCGAACTGTCGCCCAAAAGAAGAAAAGAAAAAAAATTAGACGTTCGAAAACTCTACCCTAACGCTCTTTCAAGTGATCTCATTCGAACTCCGCTACCGGCGACTGCCACTCATCCCTCTCTTCCTCTCGCGGCCGGTGACCCTCTGAGATTGGCGTTCACCGCCGAGCTTTCTCCTTAGATACCTCTCGCTGTCTTTCTCTCTATCAATCTCGCTCTCTTTCTCACTCTCAGATCTCCCTCGCCAGCGTCTCCCGGCGAGCTCCCAATTCTCCAGGTGTTCATTCAGTCACTCACTCGGTCTATCTCCTCTCAATCTCTCTTGCACTCAGTCTCTCTCTTTCTCTCTCTCCCTCGGTCCCTCTGAGTTCATTCTGTCTTAGAAACCTGTGAGAAATTCAATTGTTGAAACCCTAGAATTTTGCCATTCCCACATGCATTTCATGTCCGTGACATGCAAAGCTAATACATGCTTATACATTGGGTGTGAAGCGACACTAAAACTTAGTCTCTGAGTTTTGTTATTAATATTATTTTCTTGTACTTGTTTTGATGAATTGTAGGCATAAGTTGAAAGAAGCGATTAACAGTGGCAACTACTACTAATAGTTAGTTTTGGTGGTGCAAAAATAAGAGCGTTGGGATGACCTATTATGGCCCAACAATCCTCTCGTCTTCACCGCCTCCTCACTCTTTTGGACAGTATCCTTTTTTCATCATTTTCCTTTGTTATTTCTTAATGTAGTTATTTTTATTACTGCTTTTTTCATACATCAAATGCAGAGCCTTTTTAAAATTTTATTTCAACATTTTCCTGTTAATCTAATTGATCGGTATTTGAAAATTGGAATATTCATTAACCAATTCTTTTAAAAGCTGGTTCAACCCAATCAACAAGATTTACAGCTGCTCGGCAGATCGGAGATATTGCCAAATCACATCCTCTAGATTTGACCTCTCTTTTGAAAAAGGTATAGTTTTATGTCCATTGTTATATATATATATATATATATATATATATATATTATTGCCCCATGGAAATCCAAACCATCTATTTTTCAAGTTAAATTATGGCTTTTATTCTCTAACTCTATTCAAAATCAGTAATTCACTTGCATACCAGACTTTTTTCTATGTTTAACTGTTTTTTTTTTTAGCAATGTTTGGATTTTTCGCATATGAGCTATTCCTGCTGCAATATCTAGATCTTATTTTTGTGTCAAATGATTTATCGATTGTTTGTCTTAATTCTTGCCTCTGGTTAGGTTTCTCATTATCTTCGAAGCAAAAACTGGGATACAAGGGTAGCTGCTGCTCATGCTATTGGAGCAATTGCTGAGAATGTTAAGCACACATCTTTGTCTGAAGTTCTTTCTTGTGCTAAGTCGAAGCTGTCTGAGGCTGGAATATCCGGTGGTGTTGAAGATGTGATTGCACAACCTGATTTCCATTCTAACATTGCATGCACCTCGTTTAGAAGGTTGGTATTTAGATTCTTGAACTTTGATGAGCATGATTTTTGGTTTATGCTTGTGAATGAGTCTCTTGGAGCTGATGCTTTTATTGTATTTACTCAAAACATTTTAATTTTTTATTGCAACAGCTTTAATATCAACAAGGTGTTGGAGTTTGGTGCTCTATTGGCATCCAGAGGACAGGCAAGTATGATTAGTGTTCTGCAACTTACATAAAAGAGGCATGATTAGTGTTTTTGCAACTTGCATAAAGGAGGTGTCAGTGTGTCAGCTCTATTGTCATTTTGGAATTACAATATGGATTATGCATCTAATATATGTTTAAATGCATTTAATTAGGAATTACAACATAATATGAATGCTGAGTGAAATAGTATTGTAATTGACCAAGTCATGATTCCATTATTCAAGTATAAAATAAAAGGGATATGAGGGAAGAGTGATGTATCAGCTGATTCTTTTTGTGCGTTTTTATACAGAAAAATATTTAATTGATTGATATTAGATAGCATGGTTGTAAAAGTAAATATTGATTGAGTATTTTAATTTTTCTTCTTTGCTTGTGGTACAAATGCTTGAGGATAAAAAAATTTGAAACTTCTGATTGACTCATTAAGAATTTAAGATCAATCAAACCAGATTAAAGAGGTATGACTTCTTAGAGACTGTAGCAAGTAACCGGCATTTCAAGGCTCAAAAAACCTTGTAGTCTTTGTTGCTACTTGCTACTCTACTTGCAACGAAGTTGTGTGGCCTTACTTTATCTCCACACTAAACACATTACACTTGAACCCCTAAACCATGATGGAACGAAAGAGAGAAGGAACTTAGAGCTTCTAGTGTTTTATAGATCAAGGAGGCCACAGAGACACATGAAACCTACATTGGAAGTGTCCTAAATTTATTATTATCACATAATCCTTCCAAGAATCCATTAGTTGTTATTAACTCTGCTAAACAAGACAATTGCTGACTCCTATTTATACTACTTTCCCAATGGTTTATTGAGGGTTTTTAGAGTGCTATCAAGTAGGCCATAGAGACACATGAAACCTACATCTAATGAGTCCAAAAATTATTAGTATCAAATTCCTTTCAAGGATCTATTAGTTGTTGTTAACACTGTTAAACAATGCAATTGCTGGCTCCTATTTATACTTCTTCCCGATGGTTTGTATAAATGTTTAACTATGCAAGGTGTTTTACTTATGTGTGGAGGGGCATTCTATTGCCATAAATTGAGGGAATAGTCGTTAAAACATGAATTATATGCATTTCAGGTATTATTATTTAATAAATTGAAAATGCAAAATATATTAAAATTATTAATATTTATAAAATATATTTGAAAGTATTAAAATGTGTGAAATATATTTCTAAAAATTTGTCTCGAAGTAATTCATAAAAATGAGATAAAAGAATTTTACAGCACTACTTGGACTTAACAAAACTTTGAAAGAATGTGGGAATGGGAATAGCATAAATGTAACAGGAAAAAGGGGAGAGAGGAAAAATGAACATAGCATAAGAGAAGCTGCATGGCAAAATGCTTTAAGAATTGGTTTGTATAACCAACTATTACATGCATATTTTAATTTTTTTTGGGGTATACTAACGCATTATACACATGACTTGAGATGATTTTCATCCATGGAATGATAGTCCGAATATGTGAATCTTGAACTATAATTATGGGTGCTGGGAATTTGTGCATACACCAATAGTACTATTTGGAGTGTCACTTTGAGTTTTTGGGGTTTGCAGATGGTTTATACCAGTGGTGCATATGCAGATTTATGAGAGCTGAAATTTACTTTTCCTTTTCAGGAAAAAAAAAAGAAAAGAAAAGAAAAGAAAAGGATAACAAGGTCCAAAATATTAATTAAAAAGGGTGAAGGAAAATTTAAAGATATGCAAATTTAAAGGTTTTGGGGGCAGCCAAAGATATAATTAATATATATATATATATATATATATAAATGGTAGGATTTCTGAAGATAAGAGTCAATATATGGGGATTTTATCAAGTTCCCAGCATTTTTATGGCTATTTTGATGGCGTTTAGGCATATCCCAATTTCTTTAATTTTGTTGAGTTGGAAGGATGTGATGTAATATAATCTTCTCTCTCTCTCTCTCTCTCTCTCTTCTTTTCTTTTTTTTTTTAAAGGATTTCTAATTGTCTCTTAACTTTTGTTAATGTGCTATATTTATCAATAAAATTAAGTTTTCTATCCAAATAAAAAATCTGTTTGCTAAACTTTGTGATAGAAGTTTAGTTGGTCTTTGTTTATTTAATATGTTAATTATTGTTGTGTTAGGTAATCATGTAGTCTGGATATTCTAATATCATCTTTGGATTCAGGAGTATGATATTGCAAATGATAATATGAAGAACCCAAGGGAGAGAATGGCTCGCCAGAAACAAAATCTTCGACGCCGTTTAGGTTGGTCGTGTTCCACAATTTAACAATGTTCTAGCCAAAATACAGTAGGGAATTATGGTAACACCAAACACCTCTAACAAGTTTGCAAGATGCATTACTGGCAAACAGAATGAAATTTGGGTGGTGTGAAGGGGGGGAATGGTTTTTGTTTTGAAATTAAGGTTACTTCCAAAATTCAATCTACTTGTTTGTTTGAACCATAATTTAAGTAATGAATGACATACTAGAATAATTTAACACCACTTGGTTTAGGAATTTGTATTTTCATAATATTTTAATTTCGGGTCAAAATAGGAAAAAGAATTGAAAATCTAGTGCTTGTTTATCTTCTTCTTGTTGTGTGTTGTGTAGGAAAAACAATTAGTTCATTGGACATTTATTCTTTCGATTTGAGGTGGTGGCTGTTAAGTTTTGGTCTTGGTTGGTGGAGTAGGCTGGGCTTCTATGGGCATTTCATCAATTTTGTTCAGCTTTAATAATTAATAAATCCAAAGGTTTTGGGGGTGGTACAAGAAGGATGGTGCTTTGGATTTGTGCTAAATTGTAGGACTTCTGAAGAGAGTAATCAAGATATAAGGTTTTTTTAAGGGATCATATCAAGTATGGACCTTTTTATGGACATCCGCTTACAGGGAATTAGGCTTATTTGCGCCATTAGTTCCTAAACTTAACCTATAGTAGCATTTTGGTCCCTGAACTCTTTTTTTTTTTTGGGCACTTTGTCCTTGAACTTCAATTATAGTCGCATTGTTAGTCCTTATTCTATTTTTTTGTCAAATTTTAAATGGTTTTGACATGTTGAATGCAAATGATGCGATTTTGAGGGGCTTTTGAAGTCATTTCACTACTAATTTTTTAAATTTTATTTAATATAAAATGACTTATTTTTTTAGTAAATTAGTATGAAGTGATTTATTTCTTTAGTGAATTAATATAAAGTGATTTAGTGTAAAGTCATTTCTCTATTAATATTTTTGGTTTCATTTTACTTTGTATTAAATAAAACCAAAAATAAAAAAGTTATGGGTGAAATGATTTAAAATTGCATCATGTGCAATGCACATGTCAAAACCATTTAAAATTTGACAGAAAATAGATAAGACTAACGGTGCTACGATAATTAAAATTCAGGGATGAAAGTGCCAAAAAGAAAAGTTCAGCAAGTGGTACTGGGTAAAGTCTAGGGACTAATGGTGCAAATAAGCCTAAGAATTAATGATATTTCAAATTTCTTTGATTTAGTTTTGATGGAAAATTTTAATTTCATTTTTTTACTCTTCTTGATGATTTCTCATCCAGTTTAATTTTCTAATTCTTTACTTTTTTATTGTTTTCCTTATCCATAAAGTCATGTTTCCTATATATGAAAGAAAGATATTGAAAATGTTTTAGTATTTGTGTTGTGCTTGACATATAACTAATATGATCCCCTCAGTTTTGCTCTCTATTTGCAAGTCCTTATAGAATGTCTCACTGTCCTTTTACACAGGGTTGGATGTATGTGAACAGTTTATAGATGTTAATGATATGATAAGAGATGAGGACCTTATTGTGCAGAATTCCCATGGGAATGGGATAAATCAAAGAGTTTATGTATCACGTAATATTCAGCAACTAGTTGCAAATATGGTTCCAAGTGTAATATCAAAAAGGCCAAGTCCAAGGGAGATGAATCTTCTAAAACGAAAAGCGAAGGTTAGTTCAAAAGACCAAACAAAGGGCTGGTCTGAGGATGGGGATATGGAGGTGTCGTTTGCTCAAAGTACGCCAACGCCAAAGGGCTTATATCCTGATTCATTAAGTGGTAATAAGGTAATGTTAACTTGTAACAGGTCCTACTTGATCTGTTTCATTTGGAGGTTATACTGTCATACTCTGAGTAGTTATAAAATATCTTATGCTTTTGATATGATCATTCTCTTGTAGCATGTAGTTCTGCTGATTATATTCGTCATTTAGGAGTGTGATTAGATAAGCTCTTATGCAGGAGGCTCTTGAGGGTGGCAAGGGATATTTACGTAGAAAAAGATTAAAAATAGCATCTCTCTGCTTCACAAGTGTGAAAAGATGCATTGCTTTTGGTTGTAAATGTCATGAAGCATGTTGATTTCTGAACAAATAATTGAAAATTTGAATTTATGTGCCATATTATCTTGGTGATTGTATCCAACATGACTGATCAACCCTCATAAGCTGTATTAATTAGGTCTAGAGGTAAGATATCTTATTTTCTAAATGTCAGAAGATGTAGAGATTTTTATTTTACTTTTTTTTAAGCAAGAATAATTTCTGACCTACTGATTGTGGGGTAGGGATTTTGTCACCCTTCATGAAACTTGAACTCCTGACCCTAACACCCCTATATCAAATTTGAAAGACAAAATGATTTAATGGAATAGTAATTGCTATTGTGTAGTATTTTCATTCGTTGTTAAATTTTAAGATGATGTAGGGTTTTAAATTTTGGATCGGGATGTACTAGCTCTTCATCAAAACTGGAACTAGTAATGAACCTAAACCTTCAATTTGAACTAAGAGGACACATTGGATAAGTAAAAGAGTAATTGCTGTTTGTAGAATTTCATTCTGAATTTAACTTCTAGAAAGAGAGGATTTTGAGTTATAGTTATCCAGGGATGACATCTTCTAAAGTTTAAAATAGGGATGCAAGAATATTTCAGCCATTGTTCGGTAAAGACAGAAAATTGGGAGGATTGATAGAATAGGAGGTGCGGAAAGTGAGATGGAAATTTTTTTGGATGCTCATGTTGATTGGTATGATAAAAGGAAAGAAAGTAGGTAGCATATCTTCATCCATCCTTCTTACTAAACATATCCTTAAATATTCTCACTTTTTCAAGGAAGGTTGCATTCATATTTTCTGGTGTTGGATGGTATAGCATGTATTGTTTTGTGGTCTGATAATATTTTTAAAAGCAGTGTTATCTATGCATCATTTATTGTTCTCCTTGCACCCCCTCCAGCACTCTTTTAGTAAAGAATTAAATTCTCTTTTGTGAAACTTTCTCAGTGTGGATTCTTTTATACATAACTTTTTATTATGTCATATTGTTTGGTTTTGTAATCAAATTCTATAATTTACCTATCTGAGTTCTATATGCTATTTAATTGAGTAGATATCAATGTTTAGTCAATTGATTTACCTGGATAATTAGTCATTTCTTTTCTCTCCATTTATTTTTGCTAAATTATTTCATTATGTCTCTTTCTTTCGCCTTCCGTACAAATGTACCAGATTCTTCATTTGGATGCTAATTTCTATCTTTCTTTGTAGGCATCTATAGATGTTAACCGTGATGAAGACAACAATGAAATTGACAAAGATGGTTGGTGGCCTTTCCAGAGTTTTGTTGAGCAACTAATCCTTGACATGTTTGATCCTGGTTAGTCTATTCACTATTTTCATTTAATCTTTCATTTCTTTCTTCTTTGTTTTTTCTTTGAAATGATCATTCTTTTGGCTATTTATTGTCAGTCTGGGAAGTTCGTCATGGTAGTGTGATGGCTTTGAGAGAAATTTTAAGTCATCAAGGAGCTTCTGCTGGAGTATTTATGCCTGAGTTTAGCTCAGATGGTGCATCATTAGTTGAGGTAGAAGATGAAGACCCATCTTATACAATAAAGAGAGAGAGAGAGATTGATTTGAATATGCAAATACCAACATATGAGTCTGAATCAAGCCTGAAAAGGCCGAAGTATGAAGATGTATCTTCTCCATGTTTGGATACAATGGTCCCTGCCAGCAATGATTGTAACTTTGGTATCAGCTTAAAGGCTGAAGGTGATGGATCAAATTTGCCTTACGAGCCAGCTAACTGCCAATTTAATGTCAGCTCTGTTAAGGTGGAGCCAGAATCTTACCTTGATGCTACATGGGTTTCAATTAAAGAAGCAGCTGAGCCCAAGGATTTCTCTAGCAGTAAAGTTTCACTTGAAAAAAAAGAAATGTTAAAAAACCTTTCTGATAATTATGAGCTGATGAACTTTGTAAAGCTGGCTCGGCATTCTTGGCTTAAGAATTGTGAATTTCTTCAAGATTGTGCAATTCGCTTTCTGTGTGTTCTGTCACTTGACCGGTATGGTTTTGTTTTCCTTTTGTCGTTTTTAACTACAGACTTGAGAGCTTATTTGTTCAAATTTTTATTTTCTAATTGATGTCAAACATTAAAACTATTTATTATATATCTTGCTTCTTGTTAGAAGTTTCTGTATGTTTGTGCTCACTTGGTCTATGTATGTTGCTTTTTTTTTTTTGCTGGTTTATTTGATTGCAGTTTTGGAGATTATGTTTCTGATCAGGTTGTTGCCCCAGTACGGGAGACCTGTGCACAGGCATTAGGCGTTGTGTTCAAGTACATGCATCCAACATTAGTTCATGAAACATTGAATATCTTGCTGGAGATGCAGGTAAATTTCATGTAAGGACAAGCTTTTAATACTTTGGGCACTGTAGCGTATAATGGGTCTCTGTGTTCTCTTTGTTTTTCTCTTTTCTGCTGTCATTGTACTTACTGTTGAACTTTCCTATGCTGGTGATGTTTCTGTATGTTCAGTGTAGACCAGAATGGGAAATTCGTCATGGAAGCTTGCTGGGTATCAAGTATTTGGTGGCCGTACGGCAGGTAAATGTTCATGCACATGGTTATTTAGTGAGAATTCTGGATTTTGTTGTAGAATTCAGGTTTGATGCATTGTTCTGAATATGTGGATGCATATAATTCCCAATCCCATCCAACACCATCATCCTTTAGCTGTTTAAGCAGTTATCTTAGATAACTGTGACTGTAGCAAGGTCTCCACCTCCACTTTAGTTGCTAGCGATATTCTTTTTCTGGAAAAGAAGAATGGACTGATTTGTGAAAATTGGATTAGGAAATCATATGACAGGCATTCTTGCAAACAAAGCAATATCTCTCTCACATATTGGATCTCAATTACTACTATTTGTTTTTTTCCCTTACATGATTAACTTTTTGTTAAAATAGTGGGTTTATAGTCTCATAAACTGTCTGTTACAAAGAGATCACATTTCAAAGATTTTTTGTAATATTTTAAAGAAGTTGTTTTTAGAAGGTATAACAGAGATTTCTGTTTTCTGGTTAGCAGCATTTACTACTATCTCCATTATCTGCCTATGTTATCATTTTAACATTTTAAGTACATAGAGATTTTAATACTATTTCTGTACGTTATAACAATAAAGAACAGGAGACTTCAGTTGAGTAAAGAAGAGAGCGCCGTGAAAGAATTCTGGATCTTGATTCATAATGCTATAGGCTCTCTTGCAAAGGGGGTTGGTACAATCATGCAAGGCTTAAGAATTTTTAAGAGAGATAAAGTTTGATCAAGTTGTTTACATAATGTTGGAGGAATAGTAGTAAGTCTATGTTTGGAGTTGGAAACAACTAAACTGGCGTAAAAAGTGAAAAAAAAAATATGAAGAATTTTAGTTGCATTGTTTGGTTAGGAGTAGAAAAGAGAGAGAGAGAGAGAACTGCTTCAAGTTGAAAATGATGTTGAAATAATTACGTTCTGGAAACTTTAAATTTTCATGAAAATAGATGAAGATTCTTTAATTCGAACTCCAAACTTTGTCTAAATGAAATTGATGAGATATAATTTTCGGATTTGAATATGGGATACATCTAGTCAATTAATTGAAACATGTTTATTTTTTTTTTCTGACAAAATTGAAGTTTAAGCATTCTTCATGTGAATAAGGATTTTGAAAATAGTAAAGAGAAGCTGAAGTATTGGAGGAGACTGGTTAGAAGGTGATAGTAATATGGTAATTATTTAACTTGTAAGAGGGAGTTGAGCCCAATGTTAGTTGATAGTTCAGAACCCAAAACACAGGCATTAGGGATAGCAGATGGCCAAGACAAAGCGTTAGAAAATTGCCAATATATACACGGAGCAGCTTTTTCATTTATTTAGTGGTTAACTGAATCACTTGTATTTTAGTAGGATAATGGTACGTTTGTATTTACATTTTAAGTTATAAGACATGTGTATTGGATGCAAGTTAAACATAAATTCAAGTTGCATTTGTTTGTTTTTGAAGTTTATGATCTACTGTATAATTTTGGTTTGTTTTCTTGGGTCTAGGAGATGCTTCATGAATTGCTTGGACATGTCCTCCCTGCTTGTAAAGCTGGGTTAGAGGACCCTGATGATGATGTTCGAGCAGTAGCTGCAGAGGCTTTAATACCAACAGCGGCTGCTATTGTTGGCTTACAGGGTCAAATATTGAATTCTATAGTGATGCTACTTTGGGATATTTTACTGGACTTAGATGATTTAAGTCCGTCCACTAGCAGGTGTGTTTTATCATCCAAGTTCCTCAAAAATCTTCTCTTTCACTTTTAATTCCTGTAGCAAATCATTTTCCAATAATGTGTGCAATATGCTATTGGGTGTAATTTTATTGAGGAAGACAGTGAGAGATGTACGTTGCAGTCACTGCAGTTAATAAAGAAGTGCTTTTCTAATCACCTATCAGTCTCCATTTATCACATGCCATTGGCTGAAAGCCGCATGTTGTTTTCTGACAGCCACCTGCAAATTTTTGGGTGCAGCTGGGTGCTCTCACCACCTTCTCCCAGTTGCCTGATGCCTATTGCATTCCGCTTGTCTCCTCTAATGGCAGTTGCCTGACATCTCCCCAGAATTGCTAATCACCTGTCTTTCACCTTTACTATGAAAATTTTCCTTGAATGTTCTGAACAATATAAAGTTTCAGGAATACTTGTAATGTGTAGAAAATGTGTTCCATGTAAAAGTTTTTCCATTAGGATGATATTTTCCACAACAGATATGGAAACTCTGTACACACTTATTTTCTTATGTGTTTTCAAGTGTTGGTTAAAAAATTATGATATAACAAAAATAATTTCTTGGTCTCTGTCATTTTTTGAATTTAGAACATAAATACTATTTTGTCCATGCATCACTTTCTGAATTTCTGTAGTTATTTCAAAACTTGACTGAATTGTATGTTATTATATTTTGAAAAGTTTGTAATCTTTTGCAGTGTTATGAATCTGTTGGCTGAAATCTATTCCCAGGAAGAAATTATTCCTAAGATGATGGGGACGTTGACACCAAAAGATAACCAAGAGTTTGATCTAAATGAGCATCATGTTGATGATGGTGGAGAAGGAATACACTCACAAGAAAATCCCTTTATGTTGTCAACATTAGCACCGCGGTTATGGCCTTTTATGAGGCATAGTATCACCTTAGTCCGTTTTTCAGCTATTCGCACTTTGGTAATTTTCTCTTGAATCTTTTTCGATTAATTTCTTAATCCAACATTTATATTTTATTTTATGAAATAGGTTGTGAAAAACAGTTTAAATGGATGTAGTTTTTGCTAAGGGTTGTGGTATGCTTCTTTATTTGTGCATATCATATTATATGTGGACATTTTAGTTATGAAGGTTTTTTTCGTAGGAGCGGCTGCTTGAAGCGGGATACAAAAGGAAGATTTCTGAGTCTTCGAGTACTTCATTTTGGCCTTCATTTATATTGGAAGATACTCTTAGAATTGTTTTTCAGAATTTGCTGCTCGAATCAAATGATGAAATTGTGCAATGTTCGGAGAGGGTTTGGAGGCTCCTTGTTAAGGTCGTAGTTTCTGCATTTATCTGGTCTTTGTGCTTGCTTTTTCTTGAGCTTCTTGCATTACTGTTTTCTGTACATAAATGTACATGCATGTATGTTGTCATCTATGTATGTGTAAGTAAATTATGAGCCTTTTGAATTATTTTATTAAAATTATTAAGCATATCTAGCATGTAAGTTTATATTTGAGTTATTCTTAACTGTTCAATGCCGGTCAAGCATCAGTAAAAAACTGGCTTTGATATTTGTTTCTCTCTCTCTTTCTTTCCTTTTTTTTTTTTTGTGGCTCTGACTTTTCTCTTTGCTCTTGCTTTTGGGTAGCTTAAAGCTCTTTTCTTATGGTTTTTACAAGACCATTTATTAAAATGTTGTCTGTCTGAATCAACTCCTCTTGATTAATTTTCAGTGCCGAGCAGAGGACCTGGAACTTGTTGCAAGGTCACATATGTCTGCATGGATAGAACTTGCAACTACTCCATATGGTTCAGTATTAGATGCTACAAAATTATTTTGGCCTGTTGCTATTCCTCGAAAAAGTCATGTTAGAGCAGCGGCTAAAATGAGAGCTGCAAAGCTTGAAAACGAATATTTTAGAAACAATGGTTTGGAGTCATCAACAGAAACTATTCAGCAGGAGAAAATTGGAGATGTTTGCACCAATTCTTTTAAGATAATTGTTGGAGCTGACGTGGATGCATCAGTAACTCATACAAGAGTGGTTACAGCGGCAGCACTGGGAATTTTTGCATCTAAGTTGCTGGAAAATGCGACACAATATGTAGTTGATCCACTTTGGAATGCCCTTACCTCTTTATCTGGCGTCCAGCGGCAGGTACTAATTCTTCCTTTTAGTTGGATTTGATATGCAAGTTTTCTTCCTCATCCATCATTTCTAGTTTTGTTTAATTTATAATTTATAATAGGTGGCATCTATGGTTCTTATTTCTTGGTTCAAAGAGATAAAAAGCAGGGATGCTAATGAAAACCTTGAAGTTATGCACAACTTTCCCAATCATCTCAAAAGTTGGTTGTTGGATTTATTAACATGCTCTGATCCTGCATTCCCTACAAAAGATTCAATTCTTCCTTATGCTGAGCTTTCAAGAACATATTCTAAGATGCGTGGTGAGGCTTCTCAGTTATTACATGCCATTGAAGCATCAGGCATGTCCGAGAAATTTTTATCTACTACAAAATTTGACCTGGAAAGCCTGAGTGCTGATGATGCAATAAATCTTGCATCAAAAATTCCAACCTTGTGTAATGATAACGTTGGGAGTGATTCGTTGGGAAGACATGTTGATGATATGGAATCAGCAAAACAACGACTTTTGACAACTTCTGGTTATTTAAAATGTGTTCAGGTATGTCAGATGCAACTGGTCATTCTTTTCAGTGTTGTGATTTAAAGAGATACACCTGTTCTTTTTTTATAATTTTAGATATCATAATTATGATAGGCTTTTTCTTTTTTTCTTCAAGTGCTTTAAGTGGTTGTTAGTTTACACTTAAGATTAATGTTGGTTTTAAAAGATAATTTCATTGATGTCGCCTCAAGTTTGACATCATTGCAAGTAACAAACATTGTTTGTAAAATTTTATCAAGTGCTTATAGGTTTGAAATTCCTCAATTAGCTCTCGTTTGCTAACTATTATTGTTTCAATTGACGAAATTAGACAGTTCATGTTAACTGTAGGGGAACCAGTTGATGAATTTTCAAATTAGTGGTAGTTTAATGCAAAATGCTAAGCCTTGAGGAGGTTAAAGTTATCTTGCTTTAGGTTAAAGTAGAAACGGGTTGTCCAATTTCTCTCTAACATGCTCATTTATATTTCCCGAAACAATCTGCAGAATAATCTGCATGTGTCTGTCTCTGCCCTAGTTGCTGCTTCAGTTGTATGGATGTCAGAGCTTCCTGCACGACTAAATCCTGTTATTTTACCTCTTATGGCTTCAATTAGAAGAGAACAGGTACCATTCTATTTAGCACATGTTTTAAACATAGCCGGACATGTGATCATTCATTGTTTGATGTTTCTTAAATTCCTTTTGAAGGAGGAGAAACTGCAACAAAAGGCAGCTGAGGCACTTGCAGAGCTTATTTCTCATTGTATTGCGCGTAAGCCTAGCCCAAATGATAAGTTAATAAAGAATATATGTAGTTTAACATGCATGGATCCTTGTGAGACACCACAAGCTTCTGTCATGAGTTCCATGGAGACCATTGATGATCAGGATCTCCTCTCCTATGGGACTGGTACTGGTAGACAGAAATCAAAGGTTCAGATGCTGGCTGGTGGTGAAGATCGGTCAAAGGTTGAGGGCTTTATTAGCAGGCGAGGATCTGAACTTGCTTTGAGGCATTTATGTGAGAAATTTGGTGCTTCACTATTTGATAAGCTTCCAAAACTGTGGGATTGTCTCACAGAAGTTCTCAAGCCTAGCAGTAATGAATCTCTGATGGAAGATGAGAATCAATTTACAAAAGCTATTGACTCTGTTAAGGATCCTCAGATCTTGATAAATAATATTCAGGTTTCTATCATCCTGCATTATGTCTTTGGTAAATTCATGTTATTTTCATTGACCACATAAGTCTGATATGACAATGAAATGATTTATCATTATTACCAATTTATTTCTTCATATGTAAAATTCTATGCTTTTGCCTTGCATTTAACCATTTCTCTATTGGACATTATGCATAACTGTTATCCTTTTTATACATTTGTATACATTTTGGTTGACTTCCTTATCTCACCTACTGTGTCTATCCAATTGGATTCTTCTCTTATGCATGCTTTTTTATGAAAAAATTGTATTTCTTTACCATGGTTATTACAAGGAATATACATTTTTGAATTGTATTTATTATTCTTAGGTCAAAACTAGGTTTCTTCCTTTTTTTAGTATAGTTTCCCTTCTAGTGTTATCTTTCTGTTTTTTTATCCATCTTTTCGCAGTTCATCTTCAATCTCTACAATCTTGCTCTATTAACAAAATGTTAAAATGTTGGAGTGATTGATTGGCATGGTTTTAAGGTAAATCTTGTGTTCTAATCCTACTAGCCATCACCAATGAAAGAAGGGGGCAACTGTTCTATTTCATGGTTGTGGACCATGTTCCATCTAGTCTTTCATATTGACCCAAGTTTTTTTGCATTTATGTGGTTAATGTTGGAATTTCTGTACTGTTTCTTTGTTAATCATACTGAATTTTTTGGGTAGGTGATGGCCATTATCATGCAATGTGAAATTGATAATTTGATAATCCCCTGAATAGTTGACTTGCCAACTGAAACCAACCCTTAATATCATCTTATTGTTTCCTACTAAAGAAGCATCACCTATATTGATTTCATCTCTGGTTTGCAGGTGGTGCGCTCTATTGCTCCTATGCTGGATGATGCACTGAAACCAAAGCTGCTCACCCTTCTCCCATGCCTTTTTAATTGCGTTCGCCACTTCCATGTTGCTGTTAGATTAGCTTCTTCGAGGTGCATCACCTCAATGGCCAAGTCTATGACAGTACTTGTAATGGGAGCCATAATTGAAAATTCCATTTGTATGTTGGGTGATATGACAGCGGTAAGTGCCAGGCAAGGTGCTGGCATGCTTATTAACATGCTTGTGCAGGGGTTGGGTGCGGAACTGGTTCCCTATGCTCCTTTGTTAGTTGTTCCTCTTTTAAGGTGTATGAGTGACTGTGATCAATCTGTCAGACAGAGTGTAACACACAGTTTTGCTGCTCTTGTACCTCTTCTTCCACTAGCTAGAGGCCTCCCACCACCTGCCGGACTGAGTCAGAATTTCTCTAGGAGTGCAGAAGATGCACAGTTTCTTGAGCAATTACTTGACAACTCCCATATTGATGATTACAAACTTTATGCTGACTTGAAAGTGACATTAAGGAGGTAGGTATAAAACTGTTTTACATTGGTAACAAGTTCGAGGTCTTTGGTCTATACTTTTTCTTGAAACGGTTTTGCATAGAATTTAATTGGATATAGGAACATTTTAAAAAAGAAAGTTTCTCAGATTGTCAAGGTCTAAGAAATCAGGTTGCCATACCAAAATTTAAGATTGCTGACTTGCATCCAAGACACTAGATGCTTTTGATTAGGTGCTTAGATGCAGAATCCTATTGGAAAAACATAAAAACAGAGAGAACTGTTATATACCAAAGAGAAATATAATTGTTTATAATTACAAATAATAGACTGCATAATAGGGTTCCCAAAAAACTTCTTTTGTATATACACAACCTGTCAGAAGAGGGAAACTAATTAAAACAAGGAAACTGAATAAACCAGGAAGGAACCAGTCGAACATAAGTTAAAATATTCTGTAATTTATTTTTTTATTGTCTACCCCTAAAATAAGTCTGGAAATTTCCACTATTGTCTCTGCCATGCTGTTTGGCATATTTTTCAAAGTTGCTTGATGGTATTTAAGGCTGAGGCAGAGATTTAACTTCCCAATGCTGCTCTTCAATAAAAGCATGGGATTCTGTATTCAAACTTCAAAACTTTTTTCTTCTCAATAATTCAAGTGCTGGGTTTACTATTGGAATGCACAGACGACAACATTTACTTATTCTTGACTACTATTTGATTGATTGTTTAATGGTTTCAACTAGTCAATTATAGAAAAATAATCTCTATCACACTTATTATCTTATGCATGCTAACTTGCTTTCATGTTTATTTTAGTTTAAACTGACAACCAACTCTTAAAGACCCCCTCTATCCCCAAACTTTAAATCTAATACCACAGAAGTTACAGTTTTGGTTCTGAGATGTTGTAGTTTGTTCCAGGTATCAACAAGAAGGTATAAATTGGTTGGCTTTTCTAAAGCGTTTTAAACTTCATGGAATTTTATGTGATGATATGGGGCTTGGCAAGACACTTCAAGCATCAGCTATTGTGGCTTCTGACATAGTTGAGCATCGCGCTTTGAATAACAGTGAGGCTATTTCATCGTCTTTAATTATTTGTCCATCAACACTTGTTGGACACTGGGCTTTCGAGATAGAAAAATATATTGATGTTTCCATAATCTCTACCCTTCAATATGTTGGTTCTGCTCAAGACCGCATTGCTCTTCGGGAACATTTTGATAAGTACAATGTAATAATAACATCATATGATGTGGTCCGTAAAGACTCTGATTATCTTGGAAAGCTTGCTTGGAATTACTGTATATTAGATGAAGGACATATCATTAAGAATGCAAAATCTAAAATTACAGTCTCGGTAAAGCAGTTGAAAGCCCAGCACCGCTTGATACTGAGTGGAACACCAATCCAGGTTGGTTACAGTGTTAAAATTACCCTAATTTTCAACATTCTAAGATTCCTAAAAGATTGTTTGCATGGTTGCAGAATAATATCATGGATTTGTGGTCGCTTTTTGATTTTCTAATGCCAGGGTTTCTTGGAACAGAAAGACAGGTGCATCTTCTTCTTTTGTATTTATTTAAATATCTAAGTTCATGTGGTACTATTAAGTGGATTTATATGCCATTTGGTTGAGGAATTTTTGCTGTGAACATAAGCTATAGTTGGAAACATAATAGTTTTGATGTTCTGAATGTGTCAATCATCACGTTTAATTGGTACTGATATCTGTTCTTGCTTTACAATGTATAGATTTTTGCTAAGAGTTTACAAGTCCTCATCATTGCTCTGACCAAAATTTTAAAATTGCAAGCACCTACTCTAAGACCTTAAAAGCACGTCAAAAAGAAAACACCTAAATAACTTCCGTTTTGCTCCCAGTAACTCAACAGCAAGTTCACTGTGTACTCTCTCGTACTGTTGCTATATCTTTGTCTTTCTCATAAAGTGAAGAGAATTGAAGAACTGAACAGTACTACAATTATAAAGATAACTTAGATTACAAGAAAGGAAACTAAACTTCGGTAAATCTGAGTTTAGAGATTTAATTTGCAAAACTAAGAAATTATAATATTCCTAAAAACTGATCAACGATTTTAAAAATTTCTAGAATATGTCCAAAACCCTAACCATCTTGGTCCTCAATGGTGAGACTGAAACAGTGAAACTACTAAATCACCAATGGGACTTTACTATTGGGGGAAAAAAAACTGTATATTACCTAATAATAGAGTTGCCCGTTGGACTGGAGAATCCTTTATAAAATTCTACCCGTTCATTGTAGAGTCTATTGTTGCATTATCATTGTTCCTAAAAGCTTAAGCTGTGAGAAAGTAGGCACAACTATGTAAAGATAACTGTAGTATCATTTTCAACACTCGCCTTCACATTTAGGCTGCCCATTAACAGAGGCGAGAAGTTGGGCCTTACACATGGAGAATAGTTAACATAAATGATAGAAATGAGATGTGAACCTAGAACCTCTTGGACCTTTGGCTTTGATAACATGTTGAAATAACACTTTTCCCAAAAGCTTGAGCTGTTAGGAAGTGGACCCAACTATGTATACAAGGTAACAGTAGTAGTTGTTTTAACATCTATTATTAAAATAAGATGCGTATAAATGTAAACTGTAGGTTATCATGTGCAATTCTCAAGAAAACCTTTTCTTGTAGACATAAAACTTGGATTTCTCATACCAATAAACTTTCTCAAAGCTTATCCACTTTAAGTGAATGAGGTGGAGACAGAATTGATTATTTCCAAATAGGTCTTTGGACACTCACCTTGTCAAGATTAAGAACAAATGTGAATTTTGTACTTAATATGTTAGTCTACTTTCTCTTGCTTGGTCATTCTATGGTGTTTGGCAGTTCATCAACATTTTGATATGGTAGACTAAACGTATTTACCTAACCCTTACATTGATTCCACCTTCAAGTGTTGGCTTCATCTAATTTACTGTTGTCATCTGCCATTTGCCCATTTAAATGATTGTTGATTTTATGTGTCTCTGAGCAGTTCCAAGCCACATATGGAAAACCACTAGTAGCAGCTAGAGATCCTAAATGTTCTGCCAAGGATGCTGAAGCAGGGGCACTGGCTATGGAGGCATTGCACAAGCAGGTGAACATCTTCTTTACCATCTAAATAAAAACACAGTTAACTTGTCTCTCTGTTGCTTAGTGTGATGCTTTGACCCAAAGTTGTAGCCTCAAGATAGTCACACTTTTCCCATGATTAGCTGATACCAGACCAATTATTTGATGGCACCCTTCTCCTCTTTTCCACCATCTGACCAAGCCTTGTTGCTGGAATGATGGAAAGTTTAGAGGCATAACCAAACATGTGGAGAATATAGCATGTTTCTTTAGTGCTGAAAGTTTGAAAAAGCAGTTATTTTCTGGGACAATCTTTTCTGTCTGCGTGAATTTATTTTTTGAAAGTCGTTTCTGCAGAACTGAGGTAACTTAAGTTGAAAATGATATTCCATTCTGACAAAGGAATTTTCAATCTCATAGGTTATGCCCTTCCTCCTCCGTCGAACAAAAGACGAAGTTTTGTCTGATCTGCCAGATAAAATTATTCAAGATAGATACTGTGACCTGAGCCCTGTACAATTAAAGTTGTATGAGCAATTTTCTGGTTCAAGTGTGAAACAAGAAATCTCAAGTATGGTAAAAGTAAATGAGTCTGCAGATACAGGAGAAGGCAGTAGTGGTTCACCTAAAGCATCTTCCCATGTTTTTCAGGTAAGATGTTTATTTATTTATATATGTCTTTCTAGCTCAGGTTTAGTCAAGTTCTTACATCATAATGTATCTTGTATTGCTGATGTTTCAGGCACTTCAATATTTGCTTAAACTTTGTAGTCATCCATTGCTTGTTCTTGGAGAAAGGATTCCAGATTCAGTTGCAAGCGCTTTATCTGAGTTCCTACCTGCTGGTTCTGACACTATATCTGAATTGCATAAGCCTTGTCACTCCCCCAAACTAGTTGCACTTCAAGAGATTTTGGAAGAGTGTGGAATAGGTGTTGATGCTTCTAATTCCGAAGCTGCTGTGAATGCTGGCCAGCATAGAGTTTTGATATTTGCTCAGCATAAAGTAATGATGCTCGCTTAGTTCAATTAATCTTTTTGTGAGGATAAAATTATTGATCTCCCCTGAAGTTTGACATAACTACAGGAAGCCTGTACTGGTTATAAAATTCACCAATGGGCTCTGCCCCCTTGTGGTTTTAAATTTCTTCAAATGACACCCTTGTTGCCGACTATAATTTGGTTTCAATTGATGAAATTAGATGTTTCAGATTGACAGTATAAGATCAATTTTGAAAGCAGTAGTAGCTTCCTTGAATTATACCAAACATTAAGGGGGGTTGATGAAGTTTTCTCTCTTGTGAGTCTAAATATTGTTTTCGCTAATTACCTATCTTATTACAATGGCATCTCATGCAGGCCTTTCTGGACATTATTGAAAGAGACTTGTTTCACACCCATATGAAGAGGTTAGTTTTCTATTCCTCATTTTTCTGCAAGATGCATATAGACTTGTATCATAACTCACAAACGTGTATGGAGTATTATTAAGGCTTTTAGATATCTATTGTCTAGTTAGCAAGCTTAGACATTTGGATTGGCCTAGAGTTTTTCTTTTGCTCTGTTTAAAATTAACTTTTTACATTCAAGGATGTCAAATGCTTATTCTGTAATTTATAATGTATGTTAATATAGAAAATACATGTAAATAAGTCTTATAGAAATATATAAATATGTAACATTATAACATAGGAGTTCCAGGCCACCTTTTTTCCGGCCCCGAATTACATCTATTCACATTTAAACATGTTTTGTCAAAAAAATTATTAAATTAAAAACAGCATGAAGATTAATATGAATCCATTGGTAACTCCTCTCTCTTTCTTCTGGCTTTTAGCAATTTGAATCCAAACAAGAAATGGGGATTAAGATTTACACAACCCGGAGTACTAGAACTTGTGCCTTTCTTGTTCTCTCCCTTCTCGAGTATGCAAATCAGTTAAAAGATTAGTATATATGCATAGTCTTTATTAGAAATGAGTGTAAACTGTTAGTCAAATCTGCAAATTGATTGGTGGGTGGGTGGGTGGGTTCAGATTTCTGAGATTTTTTTTTGGTCATGCAAATCTACTAACCTATAAAAAGTGTTCTTTGTCATGTAAAATTCTTCATCTATTGTTGATTTTGTCAAATAATTTGAATTAAATGAAGCACGTGTATCTATGAACCAAAAAGAAAAAGATGCACATATATCCAGTGGCTAGCACCACATGGATCTTTTAAGTTTTCAATTTTCAGATTCTTTCTCCTCATTTGTACTGTTCTCCATGGTTTTCAAAAACGCCTAAAGCATGCTCTTCAAGGTGAGGCAAAGGTCATAGTGCTTTGACACTCTTTCAATGGTTGAGAATAGAAAGTGTCAAACTGCCTGCTATTTGATGTGGAGCCATGGGAGACTAGAATTATTGGAAAGAAACAGTTACTATATAAGAGACTATGGAACGAAGAACAATTAATTTTCTTGTTATAAATGTGACAGTTTTCTTATTATATTTTGTTTATGTGATCTTATTAGTAGGTTTTCTTTATATTCTTTTATTATTACTTTTTTCCTTCAATTTGAGGCTTACTCTTCTTTGAGGCTTATACCTTTCGTCAACTTTGTGAAATGTCTCAAGTAAACCTTAATTCTTTCAAAACCTTCCACTTCTCCCAATAAAACAATTTGACTTATCTGATTTGTTCCTGAGAATATTTGTTGTATACAATATTGAATTCAAAAATGTATAGTCACTGCCACTGTTTACTGACACAATTTTGCATTTAACGTTTTACATATGTGATACAGTCTGACTTACCTGCGACTTGATGGATCAGTTGAGCCGGAAAAGCGTTTTGAAATTGTTAAAGCTTTTAATTCAGATCCTACAATTGATGCCTTGTTGCTTACTACACATGGTAAACTCTTTTTACTCATAATGTTTACAAAAGTAGATTAAGTTTGGAAGCGACTGAAATAGATTAAGTTAGGAAGCGACTAAAATAAATTTACTGTTTTCAGTTGGTGGGCTTGGCTTGAACCTGACATCTGCAGATACCCTCATTTTCATGGAGCATGACTGGAATCCTATGCGAGATCTTCAGGTAATTATGTTAATGATACTATCTTTGAGTACTTATCCTTGAGTACTTCTATCCACTAGAGAATCCAGAGTTTGAAATCTTGTAGTTAGATAAAGAAGTCTTTTGCTATGCATTTTAAGCTAAAGATAAGAGCTGTATACAGCCAATGAACTTTGTGGAAATCAACAATCTAAGCTGTGGATTGGGTCTAGGCCAATTGGCAAGGTTTTTTGCCTTATTTAAAAAACTGACCAAAGTTCATGATTTGGCTTGTAATACTCACTTGATGTAATGACACAAGGAGGTGGTAGAGTTAAATGGAGGCTCTCTTTGACTTTGATACCTCGTGCCTTTTGTTTCACTGTTGTAATCTGCAACTCTACTATCTCAGCAACCCTCTTTGACTATCATTAATTTCAATCTTCGGTGTCAAAATTTTGATTGAAGTTTCTATGGATAATGCACTGTGAAAATCATTGCTTTTGCATGGAAGGTTGTTTATTTGGTAGATGGACGGGTGCTAGGGAAATTTGTGGCTAATACTATCATCATTTTCATAGACGGGATTGGTCTAAGATATTACTGTAATGACTTTGGTTTTGCCTAAAATCTTATGCCAGCAATCCTTACGATTTCAACAAGATATCTTGTAAATGATCCGCAGGAAACTCTCTAGATACCTGTAACCTTTTTTGTTCAATGTTTCAGCCCTAATTTAGAGGTCATTATAAAACTAAATCGGTCCAAGTCTAAGATGATCTCTCTCTCCAAAACCATCTTGATTAGTATCTTCAAGGACTTTGCATTTGTGGTCATATGGATTGTGACAGATCTGTGTATGCATCTTTAATGTTCCCTTCCTTAACTTTGATTACAGGCAATGGATAGAGCACACAGATTAGGTCAGAAAAAAGTTGTGAATGTTCATCGTCTAATAATGCGTGGCACCCTTGAAGAGAAGGTTATGGGCCTGCAAAAGTTTAAGCTTTCAGTAGCTAATGCCGTCATTAATGCTGAGAATTCTAGCATGAAGACAATGAATACAGATCAGTTGCTTGATCTCTTTGCATCGGCAGAAACCTGTAGGAAGGTATGTGTTTGGTCCTAGCATTAATGCCTGTTTTTGTTTGATAACTTTTCAATATTAATTAGATATGAAATAATTACATATGGTATGGGCATGTACAAGTGCACTCTCTATGTGCGGACCTTGGTTAGTGCATTAAAAGCGTATTTGAAAGATTCGATTTTAATTTCCCTAATTCTTTTAGGGAACTTCTGTATCAAAGAGAACAGACAGCAACGTTGGAGACCCAACTTTAATGGGCAGCGGCAAGAAGGGGTTGAAAGCCATTCTTGGTGGGCTGGAGGAACTCTGGGATCAATCTCAGTACACGGAAGAATACAATTTGAGTCAGTTTTTGTCAAAGCTTAATGGCTGAATCTCAGTGTTCCACTTTGTACAGTGTATATTTCTGGAGCAAGTCAGGACCCCAAATTTTGACATCTTAACCTATAGCTCTTTCTGCCCGCATAGCCGCGCTCCGCCCTGCCAGGCCTCTCATTTGTCCTCCAGCATTCATTTTCCATTGGAGATCGAAATAGAATGGTTTGGGTTCTTGTGGAAGCGAGCGTGGCGCAAGGGATAATGGTAAATGTTGACCAAGAAAGGTTTTGTTTAAAGGGAAGAGAAATTGTATATTTCGGATATTGTAAATACAATCAGCTTCTCTGGTTCCTATTTAAATCCTCCAATTGCTTGGGCCTCGGAGGATGTTGCACCATACATTATAGGTTTGCATTTTGCCTCATTTTTTGCTAGCAAATTCCATCAATTCCTACTTCCCTAATGTAGTTTGGGGTATGCTTCGTGATAGAGTACTATGGCCATCAACTTGTTTACCAAGTTACCAACTCATGTTATTTACCAAAAATACGAAGTTACCGACTCATGTGGCAGTGGATTAATTGTTGACGTTAATAAATCCATGTTATAGTCAGGTGAATTTAGTGCAAGCCAATAAAACAGTGGCACACATGGTTTAAATCAGTTGGTATTATGTAGTAGTAATGTATCTCAGATGGACAAACTAGCAACTGACCCAATGAATAGAATAATGGGAGAATGGCATAGCTTTGGTCTACTTAATTTTGTGGAGGTTATATGATTTTTGTTTTTGTTTTTGGGACTTATATTGTTGTAATATTCCAAAATTTGAAGTTATAAATATATGCTTAACAAAAATTAATAAATAAATATATAAAGTATTTGATATCATATGAAATACACAATGACATTGATGTGTGGTAAATTTGTAGGGTTAAATGCGTTGAAGTACTTTCTAGCTTTGGAAAAGGGTTTTGGCTTTTTGAATGAGAATGCAAAAAAAACCAAAATTGAAGAGTCGGTTGTCTCTCAGTTTCTTTCTATATTTATCCTTTTTTTCTTTTTTTCGTCAGATAATAGAATATTCGCCACTATTAACACTTACATCACTTTACCATTTTTGTCTGTTTACCTCGATTCTTTGTTTACATACAATAATTTAATACAAAATACAAAATATATATTATACAACATACAATGACATCAACTGTCACCATATAGCTGCAATTTCCACCGCCACACTCAGACTTATCCTCATACAAATCAGACCCTTAAAGAATTCTACAAGACCATCTTCTTCAGTTTTTCACTCAAAAGCTCTCTAAATTTTGTTTCTTTCTTTTATTTTATTTTATTTAAAAAAAAAAAAAACCCAAATTCGACTTAAAGAAGGTAGTTGAGATGGGTAGCTTTGAAGAGGAAAAACTAATTGAAATGGTACATGATTTTATGGAATATTCAGAATCGTCACCAAGAAGACCACTTTTTTCATCTTCCTCAAATCGTCTGCCTCTTAATAATCAAACCCAATATTTCACTCTGCAGGTATGTGTGTTCCCTCCCTATATGCCTTCCAAAAAAAACTAGCTATCTTCAAGTATCGTTTTATTTATATAGTGGTTTTGGTGTTCTTAATTGGCTTGTGATCTATTTTTGTACAAGTGTGTGTTTTAAGTTCTGAAAATGGTTTGGTTTTAGTGGAATTTTTTGTTGGTTTTTTTCAGGATATTCTGAGAAGTGGGGCAGAGTATGAAGCTGATCATCAGGTCCTTGAGATTATATTAAATCATTTGAGAAACAAAAGGGTTTTAGAGAAAACTAGTGGTGTGAAGAAGTGGCTTGTGATGAGACTCAAAATGGATGGTTACAATGCTTCCCTTTCTCAATCTTCTTGGGTCACTTCCTTTGGTTGTCCTGCTGGTGGGTCTCAATCAACCTCTTTGTTTCTCTTTCAAAATTTTATTTCTTTTACTTGAAAACTTTTTATGAAATAAAAATGAAAATTTTCGTTATTGTAAATTTTAAATACCAACTGATGTGGCACTATTTTACTGGTATGCACATGTAGGTGAGTATGAGTACATTGAGGTTATGGTTGAAGATCAAGATAGTGAGCCAACGAGACTTGTAGTAGACATAGACTTCAAGTCACAATTTGAATTGGCTAGACCTACACCAGCATACAAACAGCTGACAGACACACTCCCAAGCATCTTTGTTGGGACAGAGGACAAACTCATCAAGATTATCTCTATTCTCTGCTCCGAAGCTAAACAGTCACTCAAAGAGAGAGGCCTCCACTTACCACCTTGGAGGACCACCAGTTACATGCAGTCCAAATGGCTCTCTAGCTCTCACAACAAAGACCTAAATAATTTTGTGGGTTTGAAGAAGAAAGAGAATAATAAGGAAGTGAAAATTAGTGCAAATGGTTTTACCAAATGGGTGCCTCCAAATCCAATTGTAAAACCCAAGAGGAGGGATTTGGGTGGTGATGGGTCTTCTGGTTTGTCTAGTCAATTCTCTAACATGAGGATAAATTGCTGCTGATCTATTATTGTTATTATTTTTGTGGGTTATATTTAAATCTTAAACAGGTGAGGCTAGCTAATTCCCCAGTTTTTGCCCATTGTTCGTTCATATTTTATTTTCAAGAAATGAGATTAAATTAGTTTGAATTCTATTTCTTATCTATTGCTGTGTTAATTTGTACATATTTTTTTTTATCAATTTTTCTCCCACAATTAATGGAAAAAAAAAGAAAAAGAAAAAAAGAGTAGAACTGTTACTGATACATTTATTTATTTTACACAAGTAATACAACAATCATTTTTATTTTCTTTGAGATTTATATAATCTTGTCGTTTTTTATTTTCTTTTTCACAATCATCAATTTGTTTTTATCAATCATCCGTTTTTTTTTTTTAATTTCAATGTCGAATAACAAAATAAAATTAATATATAATTATTTTTTTATGAAATATAGAATAATTACTGGGTTTGTTTGGTGTTTTGGACGTTTAAATATTTTATTCTACTTCTACTTGAGACGTTAAAGATTTTGTAAATTACAATCCCAAAAAAAAAAAATACTTTATGGTGTTTTTTTCTTGATGCGTGTCAAAACGAAATCCCACCTAAACATATTGAAATTAGAAAATTATTTAAAGTAAAATAACATGCAACATTAAACCATGGGACCCATAAAATTGATCACTGAATTATAAGATTAATTAGTATTAAATAAACAGACACATGGACAAATTAGAGGAGAGCACTCAGTGTCATTCTTGATAAATATTGTTAGACAAACTAATTAGCCACAAATTCAAGATATTAAATCAACATTAAACCATGAAAGTGTAATCATAAAAAGATAAACTCGCAAACATGGTGCGGTTAGTCAACCATAAAGTACTGTCATGCCACACGGCACTCGTAAATTATATTTACAAGTTACTTATGAGCAGCAGTGGTGATTTATCAGCCATCTTGAACTGCAGCGTAAAATAAAAAATAAAGTAATAATTGCATGACAGTGAATATGATGAGCGCTTCAATGTAGATTATGTTATAGTCTTGTGGACAAAAGGAAGAAAAAGCCTGTAAATTCCCATGGTTTTTAGTGATCAACACATTCCACGTATAGAAAAAACCAGACCTGGGCGGTTGGAATATTACAGAAGCCAATGGCATTTTGAAAACAATGGGGACTTTCAGACACTCTCTCTCACTCTGCTGCTCCAAATACTGACATAAAGCTCTACAGAAGCACCCTCACATTGTCCATACTATGATTATTATTATTATTAGTCAATCGTATAAATTATCTTTGAGCTTGATTAAATTTGGACAAAATTGGACGTCTAAGCTATCACCTATAAAAATTGTTGTGATCATATGTTTTAAGGTTAATTTGTAAGTATCCAAAAAGAAAGAAAAAGAAAAATAAGCACACCCCATCCAAAACCTCGCCTAAGTGATTTGTTTGGTTTGAACATCAATCGGTCAATAATACTTCGTTTGCATGCATGCAAGCATGCATTAAATTTATGGTCTCTGTTATATATACGCATTTTAAAGAGGTTTTGATTCTGTCCATGTGTGCGAGTATCTATATATATATATATATATATATATATATATATATATATATATTATATATATATATTTCATAAAAAATAAAAAGAAAAAAAGAGAGTATATATATATATATATATATATATATATATATATATATATATCTGTATATATGTATATAACACAACAAATCAAGCCACAACTTGTTTATAAATAGCTTTAATTTTGGCATCATCGTTCGGTGCCAAAAGCAGCTGTCTTTTTCATCTTTTTGACTCTCTGATCTTTTGGGTGACGTCGCAAGTACAAATGATGATTGTGATGATGATCATAATTATTCAGATAAGGATGTTGGTGGACCCAATTAACATTATTTGCACAGTTGAAGAGGCACATAGTTTTTGAGATGTCAATCTACTTACAGGCCACACATAACACCTCATGGACGCCAAGCTCTGCAAGACCTAGCTATCTCTCATAAGACGAAAGCTGGTACGTTGTGTCAATCTACAACTCATAGTTGAATTAGTACATCTTAAAAGCATCTTTTATCTTCGATAGATGTTAAATTTTGACATTATTATTTATTTTTTATACATCATTATCATTTATATTTTATACTTCAATACTATTTTAATGTTAAAAAATAATAATATTATTTAAAATATCTGTGCAAAATAAAATAGAAATTGAACAAGATAAAATGGGTCCACTTTTTGATATACCTTTTTAAGTAAAATTATATATTTATTTTTTCGTTGTATATTTTTAACATGACATATCAGTGTGATATGCTATATTTTAACATTAACAATTTAATATTATTTTGAAGAATGAATTTTAATATTAAAATTTAAAAATACTAGTATTATTATAATATTTTTTTACTAGAGATGCTCTTACTGTCTCTTAATTTTGATCAAAATTGAGGTTTTTTTTTTCATTAAATTTTTTTTTTTTTTTGAATGTGATCATCTACGTTACAAACCTATACTATTGTAGAAGGATTGGGACAGAAATAAAATAAAAATAAAAACAGAGTGTGCAGATTCTTTAAAAAAACTGGGCCTCCCAAAGATCCAAGATAATCTACCATTTTATTATCATTATTTTCTAATAATTATATATATAAAAAAAGTTATTGTTCAAAATATTTCTTTTTTTTTTATAATTTTTTTTTATAATAATTTTTGTTTTGGTAGGTTATATTAGAAATAGTTTGTGAACACTGATTTACCCTCCATTAAAATATTAAAAACGCTTGTAAAAGTTAATATTAAAAAAATGGAAAATATATATATAGATATATATATATATAATTGAATTTGATGAAGCACCGAGCCGATCGAACCCATTTTGAAGCCCATACCCGCCGAAAGCAACAAAAGCATCCATGTCCATGTTGGAAACCAGCCCAAAAGAAGTGCACCAGTAAACCCTTCAATCTTTTTTCAGTTCCAAGCTTCAGTCTCTCTCTCTCTCTCTCTCTTGTCTAAGAATGACGAAATTCAGGAAGCTAGGCAGAGATTATAAACATCGAATGTCCATGCTCAGGTCCTTATATTTCAGTTCCGTTTCACGTTTTTATGATTTTCCTTTTATCTCTTCTTTATTTATTTGTTATTTTCCTGGAATTTTTTTTCTTTCTTCAGGACCATGGTGTCTCAGTTGGTAAAGCACGAGCGCATTGAAACCACTGTTGCCAAGGTACCTTCCTTCGTCCTCTTTAATTTATTTTATCATTTTTGTATTTTTTTGCAATTTCCCAATTTAGGGCTTTTCTTGGTTTAGTTCATTATAATGATAAATTCGATTTCTAGATAATATATTGATTTAATTTTTATTTTTTTTCTTTTTGTTAGGACAACTTTAAAACTATGAGAATTTAAAATTTTCTCAAAACATTAAGTTTTTGGATTTTTTGTTTGCTAAGCTGTTGTAAAATTTTGCATTCTCCCACACACACACACATAAATTAAATTGATTATTTTTCTTTTGATTATTTATGTTTTTCTTTTGTATTTGTAATTTGCAGGCAAAAGAGGTTCGACGTCTTGCTGATCAAATGGTCACGCTTGGAAAAGAGGTGCGTGTAACAAATTTGTTCTTCAAAAAATGTCATGTTTATGCAACATAACAATTTGTTTAAGTCTAACTCTTAATGAAATGAAGATTTGTTGGGACCAGTTTGGGGGTTTAGTGATGTTAAATTAGAATTTATGTAAGTGTTCACTCTTTGTCTTTATTGCCCAAAACTTTTGTTAGCCCTGAATCAGATTGGTACATGAGGCGTTTGCTTTGGACTAACAGCTAAACTTGAGTTGCAGCTGTTGTGATCTTCATCGAAGTGAACAACTTTTGGAAATTTCTTACTTTCCAATATGTTATTTTGTTTATATTTGGCCTCCAGGAGTGTCAAAAAAACAATATTTATAAGAGGTTGATAAAGCTGCTCATCTAATGTATCTTCAAATTACTTACAAAATGAAGGGGTCAGTTGATTCCAACCAAAAAATTGGGGTTCAGTTGATGAATTTAGTGGAGGTTGGTCATCTAATGAAGGAAGGAATTGAGACTTCAACATTGTAACTAGAGGATCTTCGAGGAGACTTTAATATTTGTTTCTCGGGTTTTTCCTTAAGTCTTACTAAATTTAAGGTGGGAGTAAGAGAGGAGATTACATTTTGAGAGATTCTTGGGAGTCAAATGTATAGGCGAAGAAATAAAGGTAAAAAAATAAATAACAAGAAAAAAGAGATAGAATTGAACAACCATACAGGCATTTTGTCGTTTAATCCTATGATCCTTCATTCATATAGTTTACGAATGTATAACATTCGTCCTATATGTTTTCTGGCTCTATTAGTGCTCGTAATAGCTTACTTGTTTAGAATCTCTCAATTTCCAAATAAACTTGGATTATAGAGAATCTTTAAAATCTTGCTTGCTATTGCAAGTTGAGATTACATGACTCATTCATTTAGGATGGTTTTTCTCTTAATCCCAGTGCAGCTCATAATATCTTTCTGGCTAAGAGCAAGTGGAGCTGATAATAGATTGTGCTTTTGTGATTACTTTAGTACTCTTTCATGCAAATAATTCTTTGTACTTTTGACTGGCAATCCTTCCTATTTGGTGTTGATCCCTTCATTTGGAAAGCTTGTGTCCTTTGAAGGTCCAGTTTTTTGTTTGGTTAGTAGCTCTTTTAAAGATTAATACCTATAATTAGCTTGAAAGAATACCATATACTTTTTTATTGCTTTGTGGTGAACTACGTTTTGCAAAGCTTGTTTGATTTTGGTTTGTTTTGTTTCTTACCATTTGAGGACTTCTCATCCCTCTAAAAATTGCTGTCCTAAATGTTCTGATATTTATATGCTTTGTTTCTTGAAAAACATTTAATGTTTGTTATTTTTTATTTATTGCTTTTTAGTCTTTGGTTTGTTATGTTGGACGGTCAGTTCACATTTTTTGCTTTGTATTTTTTTTTCCCATTGATAGAACATGTGCCATATCCAAGAAAGCATGAAGGACTATATTTTTCTTACTTTTTGTTCCCCATTAAGGCCTAATCTTAATGCTAGAGCTCTTTTTTTTTTCCTCTCTCCAACTATTTTCATCCAGTGCCCATTTCATCTTGCCTGCCCTTGCTCAAATATGAAAGTAAATGTTATCCTCTTCCCTTTTCTCTAAAGTTGAACCATATAATCTTTTTTCTGAAATTGCTAAGTGAAAACAAAAATAAATAAAATAATTAACATATTGAATAGAAATCATCCTTGACATACCTGTTTTAGAAGCAAGTGATAGGTTGTTCCAAATATAAATTATCCTACAAACATAAAGCCAACTTAGTCATTTTAGTGCTATTTCTGCTAAATGACAACCTTTTTGTTTAGGAAAATGTGCTTTTGTTGTGCTATTGGTATTTCTCTTTTGTTTTATAGACCATGCTATCAAAAAAACCAATAATGTCTACTTTGGGAAATCAATCTATGGTTCCAGAAAACATGTATGAAGATGGTAATGATTCCTTATTCTTCCTAAAGCAGTGAGAGTTGGTCAGCGAGACATGCTCGTAAACTATGATTCCCTTTATGTTATAATTACTTCTGCTAATTTTCGTTTATATTTGTGCATTGTCTTGGGTCTTTATTAAGAATTGTTTATATAGGATAACATAATTAACTTAAGGAATAGCATGTTGTAGACCTTATATAGCATGAATTTTTTAAACTCTTGAAAGCCTGGAGATATGATTTGATATGCGGGTTCTCAAGTAGGAAAGAAAAGGAGGTTGATTAAACAACTGCAAAGATTTTTGTTCATTTTAGTTTATTGTTTTGTCTTTAATGTCATTCTGCTGTCTTTCAAATTTATCACAGGGCTCCCTATGTGCTAGTAGGCGTGCTGCTGCTTTTGTGAGAGGGGATGATGTTATGCATAAACTCTTTACAGAACTGGCTTACCGATACAAGTAACTCAGATTCCTGTTGCTATTTTCCAATCTTAATCTTTGTAATTGTTGTGCTGATTGATTGCTGTGTTACAGAGACAGGGTAGGTGGATACACAAGAATGCTTCGTACTCGTATACGAGTTGGTGATGCTGCACCGATGGCTTATATTGAGTAAGGCTGTTAGTTATTGGTTCAATTTCCTTTCTGTGATTAAGATATGCCTTCCACTGGATTAATTTATTGATATATTCTTCATCAAACGAACTGTGATCTTTCAAGATCACTTTAATTTCTCATTTACGATGTGGTTAATGTCTAAAAAATGGTGCTTTTGGAGTCCAATAAAACCTTCAAAAACACAGTGAGTAAAATTAACAAAAAAGCAATCACCTCAGATGGTTTCAGCTTCATGTTAGCATATCTGCTTTTGCAGCTACGTGTATAAGAATTGCTTTTTGAAGAAATATGAACTTCTTTTGAATGGGAAATTCTTCCTAAATATATCTATCATCATTTTAAAAGCAAAAAAAAACAGGGCTTGACCACTTATATGATTTGTTAATAACTTATCAAATTTCTTTGACTAGTGATTAGTGAAGTGAAATTTTTTCTCCCGAGATATGCCTGGTTGCTTAGAATTGTTTATTTGCTGAGTGTTCATTGAAGTTGCTTTCTAGTTTTAATTATTTCTTTATACAATTATTTAGGTTCATTGACAGAGAAAATGAACTTAGACAATCTAAACCACCAACCCCTCAACCACATCAGAAAGCTCCATTGGACCCATGGACAAAAGCCAAGCTCCGTGAGCAGTTTGCACCTCCAAAAGAAGATAAAAACTCAGAGATCTGATTTTCAGTTTTGAGATTTCATTTTCCTTTTTCTTAACTTGCCAATGAGGAAAGCTTTGACTTATTGTAACTCCTAGGCTTCCTTTCTTCTTTTCTTCAAAGTAATGCTGCAAGTTTTCCATCCGTCTCATGCTGTTTTTGTTAAAAATGAACATCACAATTTGGTTTTGATGTATTTATGCCATGAAATCGACAAAGGATTAGTTTGATGCATACTCTTAAACCGTAATCAAATGCACTTCTACCTCCAATAATTTTTATGTTTTGTGGTATTTCTAGCTTGCTTTTGCATATTTGCATGTGTCCTGTACCTGTGATTTGTGGCTGAAATTCATATATGCAAGGTCAATTTTGAATTGGTAACTCCAAGTCATTCAGTGAGTATAATGAACGAGCAATTAAAGCCTTCAAGATTCAAGTCTTATCTAGAAAAAATGAGAAAAACCAAATTGGTTAAAAAGGACTTGTTTCCCTAGATGAGCATGAGCAATTGAACATGCTTGTCAAAAACTACTTTTAGCTGTGCCAATTCTCATTGGTTACAAACTGGTTCACCAACTTCTCTAAGTAGGTCCATATCACCTGCATGCTTAATTTATAGCTCTTCTTGTTACTTACATGTTGGAAAGTTTTGTACACTTGAAATTCCTATTGGAACATTACTGCAATAGTTTCTCCCACTCGTACGCAATTCTAGATCCTACACTTCCATATAAACCAAATGGTCCCTACAAAACAACTAGGTCATCTGTCTCTAACAGTGTGGATTAACTTAGAAATCATCAGTACAACTCTCTTGTCAAAAGTGGTCCAAAAACCCACATTTAAAAATTAATTAATTAATTAATTAAAATCCTTCTATAAACTTGAAACCAGTGTGGCTAATTTGTAGTATTTCTGCAAAACATGAATTTATTCCTCAAAAAGTACATTGGTCAAGGACACATCACTTGGCTTCCCATGAACAATTAATAACAAATATAAAATGGTTTATACGAAACCAAAAGCTCCGCCTTTTGCCTTAAGGTTGCTTTGCTTACAGTACAATACAAACGCAGCGTTTAGCTAGTCTCTATATTCTCAATGTCTTTCTAATTTAGTTATATTTTATGTTATTTTTCATTATCTTGTTTCTATTCTAGGAGATATAGCTTAAAATAAATTCTTAAACTGTTATTCTTAACATATATTGTTTACTGTATATATATATATATATATATTTATAAAATCTATGAGAGTAGTAGTACATTGTACTGTACGCAAAAAATGCATGGGAGAGAGGTTGAGTAGCAGAGAGATACGTACCGATGGGTGCAAGGTTTCTATCATACAAAATAAGTCATTCCCAAACTTTCTATCACTTACATCAATCAAAATGGCCTTGTTGTCAAGATCTTTTTTATTGTACTTTCAAGCTAAAACTTATATAAACGAAAGTGGGAAATTGGTAATGTGGGGGTGTAAATGTGTTGATGAAATTTTGCTGGTAGTGTTTTTGTTTTTAGTTAGACTGACTATTGAGTATTGTTTGTTTCTGACTTCAATTGTTGTTAATGCCTTATGTTTGGTGAAATAGTGTTTGAAAAGTCCCTTAAACCTTAAATCATTTCCCCTTAATTGATATTACTTATTTAAGAAGAAAAATTAGGATGGATAAAGAAAATAAAAACAAATTATGTATAATTTTTTAAAAATAGGCGGTGAAATTAGGTGCTTATACTCTTTCCACGCTTAGAAACAAAACATTTTGTCCTTAATCGTTTTTCTTTTTGTTGCCTATATATTGTTTGCTAAAATTATACTTGAAGAAAATAATAGACGCCAGAAATATGAAAACAAAAGACTACCTGTTTTATATATATATATATATATATATATATATATATATATATATATATTGTTTCCTATTGTTTCTCCACACTATAAATATGGAAAAAAGTATGTCAAAATGAAAAGAAAATCATACCAACTTATCTCCTCCAAAAAAACAAAAACTAAAAATAAGAGGGTAGAGAGAGAGAGTTGTTGTTGTTATTAATTGGGTCAACATAGTTTTTAATATTTTGAATATGAATTGTAGAACTAATATGGGCAACATAACATGGTTAAGGGCTAAATTGAAAAACAAACTACATTGATTAATTGGATAAGCAGTCGGATTGTGTTTGGGGATTCAAACAACAAATCAAGGAAAGTGATTAGATTTCCCAACATGGTCAGTGAGATGGGACTAATGACCATTAATTTCCACCCATTAAGTAAACCAGCACCATTTGCTTTCATTGTAACCTAATCTAGCAACTACTATACTAACATATTTTTCACAATTATATTTTTTTTTTCATTCCAAAAAATCGAATATTTCAACAAAAAGAATTCACTACTTTCATTACTCTGCTGAAAAAAGAAAAAAAGAAGGAAATTTGGTTTGTTTATTATTATTTTTTTAGAAAAAGAAATCTACCAAAAACATTTTTAAACCATAAGCAGTTAAGAAAAATGTTCAAAAGGCAAAAAATAAAATAAAAAGCATTTTATTTTTGTTTTCCTAATGGGCTATGCTTAAGAGTCAAGATTACAACAAAAAGACGGAAAAGGTAGATTATTTACCAACCCAAAAAAAAAGAAAAATCCAATTCTTGAAAATATTTCATCTTGCAAAACCAAGCACCTTTTAACATTAATCATTACCCTCAATATCTATTCATTCAAAGTTCTTAAAGTTTCTTTTATCTGTTCTACTTTTTATGATACTTATTAATTGATGAGTAGAGTGCTGGAAATGCTTTTCTATTTTAAACTATAAACGAATATTCTAGTTAAATGACAAACAAGTTATTTTTATAAATGTTAATGTTATTTTTGGAGCAAAAAACCTTTTAACATAAAATAAAAAATAGAAGATAATAACTTTAAAAAAAAAAGAAAAAAGAAAAGGAATGTTAGTGACAAACTAAAAACTTTTAAAGTGAAAAATAAATTTGAGGAGGGGAATGAAAGAAAATTCAAATAGAAGTTACTGTCTCTCTCTATATTGGCTTTGGTGCCTCGCTAGCATCTCAACCTTGCCTCTCTTCACCATCCTCATCTTCAAGCTAAGCTCCAGAATCTTACAGGTTTCGATCTCTCTCTCCCTCAGCATTTTCATTATGTTGCATTTGTTAAATCAGTCTTTGTGGTGTATATCTCTCATATTTTCTGCATGGTAGTATGTAAATAATTTCTCTTTCAACCTCAATGCACTTGTATGTTCTCTTTCTTTATGCATTTCTTTTTGTCATCAAGTTGATAATAATTAGCTACAACAGTTGCATATGTAGAGTTTTCTCACTTTAATAATTTTTTGCAATTCAACTTATTTGTATTGTTTTTGAACAAGGTATTAATTATTTTCTCACTCTTTTTAATTTTCTCTTTTCTCTTTTCAGCCAAGAAATGGTAATGATATGTAATCTGTAGATCAGATGTTGCAGTACTAGTATTCCGTACAGCTAACGAAGATTAGATCAAGATGAGAGGAGGAGCAATGGCTAATTCGCCTCGTTTATCGATGTAAGACTTTTAATTCAACATATGTTTTATTTGTCTACTTGAGTACATCAAACTTCTCTTAATCATGATCATTCATGATTAAAAACTGAGATTCAAAATAACCAATCAGAAATTGTACCTTGTTTGTTAATTCTACAAAAGTGGGTCCTCATAGATCTGTAACTCTTTGAATTCTTTTTTTGCACTTTTAAGCATAGTAAATGGAGGCTGATTTTGACCCATGTTTTTAGAAAACCTGATAAATGGCCATCAGCATGGAATTGAAGTCTTGAAGATGTAGGATTCTAAATAATTTGCAAAAGATTGATGGGGAAAACTTAATATTTATAGTTATCTAAGATAGCTAATTCTAAAACCTTGTTGATTCTAAGTCTACCTCAAGTTCTTGAGAAGGCCTATGAATTGTCGAGTAAACACACCAACTCTCATTTTATGTGAACAAACCATATTATTGATGAAATCAGGCGCTTTTAGTCACGTTTGATCATATTGTTCAAAAACAATGCATTCTTAAATTGTATATTACCTTTTAAGAATTACATTAAGTTTCAAACTTCTTGTTGGATCAATCTACTTAATTTAACAGCGACGACATATGTAGAAGACGATTACAACGGAGTAGAGTTAAAGATTCAGAGAAGCCTTTCCACCTATCCATCCATGACAGGAGTTCAAAATGCAAGTTTCCTCTGCTGAGGGTCGTCCTACTTATTATCGCATTTGGCACTCTTGTAACACTTATATACTCTCCAGAGGTTTATAGTAATAACCATCCATCACATTCTGTTTCTGGGTATGTTTTTGGCCTCTTCTTTCCCCTTAAAAGTGGGTACAGGGGAAATATTTTAGTAATGATGCAAAACTTGGTTTGGTACAGGGGAAATTTTGTCAACAGGTGGATATGGGGAGGTCCGGATCCACGATACGTTTCACATATAGACATTGAGTGGGATGATATAATGAAAGTTGTTAAGGAAATTCCTACTCAAGGAATTGGACTATTGAATTTCAATAGGAGTGAAATTGATCAATGGAAGGAGCTTATTCCTGAAGCCACACACATTGTTCTGAATCTAGACCATGCTGCAGAAAATGTAACTTGGGATTCCTTGTACCCGGAATGGATAGACGAGTTAGAAGAGGAAGAAGTACCTACTTGTCCATCTCTGCCAATGCTCAATTCCCCCGGAAAAAGAATGGATCTCATAGCTGTAAAGCTTCCTTGTCGAAACGAAGGGAATTGGTCAAGAGACGTTGCTCGGTTGCATTTACAACTCCAAGCAGCTAAACTTGCAGCCTCATCCAAAGGCTACTACCCTTTACATTTGCTTTTTGTCACCAACTGTTTTCCAATACCGAATCTTTTTACCTGCAAAGAAATTGCTGCTCGAGAAGGAAATGCTTGGTTATACATGCCCAACCTGAATGTGCTCAGGGAAAAACTTCAGCTTCCTGTTGGTTCCTGTGAACTTGCTCTTCCTCTTGGCGGTAAAGGTCAGTTCTAACCTATGCAAGTTTTTAACTATCTGCAACCATATTCAAAAGCATGCGCTACTTGTTTCCATTACATCCATCATAGCTCTACATTTCATTATTGTATTGTGCGTCTAATGAATAGCATCATTGTAACATAACATACAAGTGAAGTTGATATCTCAAAGTTGGTATTAAAACTTTGGTTTTTTCGACAATAATAATATCTTAAAAAACTTGAAACAGACGTTACTACATGCTCATCATTTAGTTATTGATTTAGTTTGTGTGTTGGAATATTTTCGGGATTAATGGAAACGTAATAAAAAGTAATCTAATACAAAACAGAGATGGTTTATTCGGGGAACGTGAAACGGGAAGCATATGCAACTATTCTCCATTCAGCTGATGTTTATGTTTGCGGAGCCATTGCCGCTGCCCAAAGTATCCGAATGTCCGGCTCTACTAGAGACCTTGTAATACTTGTTGATGAGACAATCAGTGAGTATCACAAGAGTGGACTTGAAGCTGCAGGATGGAAGATCAAGACGATCCAAAGGATCAGGAACCCAAAGGCTGAGAAAGATGCATATAATGAATGGAACTACAGCAAGTTTCGGCTATGGCAGCTGACTGACTATGACAAGATCATATTCATAGATGCAGATCTTCTTATACTGAGAAACATTGATTTCTTGTTTGGTATGCCAGAAATCTCAGCAACGGGAAACAATGGCACACTTTTCAACTCTGGGGTGATGGTAATTGAGCCTTCAAATTGCACATTCCAGCTTCTGATGGACCACATCAATGAGATAGAGTCCTACAATGGTGGAGACCAAGGATACCTAAATGAGATCTTTACATGGTGGCATAGGATACCAAAACACATGAATTTCTTGAAGAACTTCTGGGTTGGTGATGATGAGGATGTGAAACAAATGAAGACTAGGCTCTTTGGTGCTGAGCCTCCAATACTTTATGTCCTCCACTATCTGGGTTTGAAGCCATGGTTGTGTTATAGAGACTATGATTGTAACTGGAATATTGATTTCATGCAAGAGTTCGCTAGTGACGTTGCTCATCAAATGTGGTGGAAAGTTCATGATGCAATGCCTGGGAGGTTGCAACAGTTTTGTCTTTTGAGGTCAAAGCAAAAAGCACAGTTGGAATGGGACAGAAGAGATGCTGAGAAAAACAACTACACAGATGGGCATTGGAGGATTAGAATCCAAGATGGGAGGTTGAACATTTGTATGGACAAATTGTGTAATTGGAAGAAGATGTTGAAGCATTGGGGAGAGGCAAATTGGACAGACAATGAGTTTTACAATCCAACCCCACCTGTACTCACCTCAGCTTCTCTCTCTGGATTATGAAATTAACTTCTATTTTTCTCTTGTAATTTCTTCCTCTTCCTCTTTCAATTTTTGGTACTACATTTGAGCCTTTCCTTATGTAAATGACTCTTTACTTCGATTACCCATATTATTAATTCATAAATGTACTAGACCCACTGTGTATTTTGGGTATAGTAGGTGTTAATCACCTTTGATGGTTCTGAGACTGATTTATTTCTTTGCTTAATAACAGAGAAACACAACGCTTTCTTGATTTTTTTTTTGTTGCTTTCTTAATTATTCATAGTTGATGCCTCTTCTTCTGATTTCATTTTTCTTACCGCATTTGAGCATTTATGTAAATTGTTGAAGCTAGTACCAGTACTAATTTAGTATACTTACTTAAATCCATTTTCAGCTTAAGTTTTTGAAGTCAATGGTAATTAACATAAATGACTTCCAAAAAAGACCCATATTGTAATGTGCGGATCAACTATTATGAGTTCCTAACTTATATAACAGATTAAATAGAAAAATGCTAATGGTGATGCTGATGCTAACAGGGTTCACTTTCCCCAATTAGTGTTCTAGTGTAAAAGCTTCTTTCTTTTTTTTCCATGGCAACTTCCATACCTACATGGTGATCATCACTAGTGGTGATGAATAGCAAATCTCAATCAAATATTGATCAACCATACAACACTCACTGTATTTAGATGAAAACCTTTTCTTTCTTTTTTTAATAAATAAAATTAATTTGGAATACTGCTACATGATGGTTATTTGGATTCATTGTCGTCATCCACAATGTTTTGATTCCAGATGGAAACAAACCAAGAGATAATGTAAAACTAAAGGTGTGTGGGTTTAAGAGGATAAATAATTAAGAAGCATTCAACGTGCACTACAAGAAAAATGGCCTTTCGCAACAGGCGATGTTTGTTGCAATAGCGCTTTAGCAACGTACATTTGTATGTTGTATTCCGCGAAGTTGCCAAAAATTCGGCGTCTATGGCAACAGTCAATGTTCGTTGTTAAATCTAAAATGCACGTTGTTGTTCTAGTTTTAGCAACAGACATTAGAGTTTTAACAACGTGCATTACGATGTTGCGTTAAATCAGAATGTATAAATTTTTAGCAACGTTCAGGTGTTTGTTGTTGTTAAGTTTCAGCAACAACTTTTGCATGTTGCCTTTGATGTTTGGCAACAATCACTAGCACGTTGCCTTTGATGTTTGGCAACACTCGTGCTTTGTTTTTGGCAACAGTCATCAGCACGTTGCTTGTTTTTTAAAATATATTTTATATATTATTGTTTTTTACATTTTACTTTCTAATTAATTTAAATTCATATTGCATACAATGAGTTATATATATATATATATATATATATATATATATATATATATATATATATATAAAACTCATTCCAACCATAATTCAAATAAACAAATATGGCCAAAGTTAATCAACTTAAAATATATTATAAACTAAAAATTATAAGTCATCATACAAAATATTATCAAGTATCCAATATAGACTTTATACAAAGTTTAAACTAAAACCTAACAAAACACACATATCATAAACCTATTTCATCTTAGTTTGCCTCTTTTGTTTTCGGGAGCAACTTCATTTGTTTACTGGATGTTTTGCTCATTTGTAATTGGAGTAGATGTCCTATTTTCTGGTTCATCCATAATTTGTAGAAGGGTGAGCTAGAATTGTGTATGTACGACGTTGGGCTATGTGATTTGGGATAGATTTACATGACCTGTATCATAAACGTACAAAATCACATCTGTATAAGAACAATAAAATTGTATCATATAGGACAAAAAAAAAATGAAAAAAGAGTATCATACAGCACAAGTCACGAAGCTTACATTATTGGTTCACTAGAAAAAGCATTAATCCTTTCACTTATAAAGAAATTTCATAAAGACAATTTTAGCATCAAACCAATCTGAAAAGTACAATGCAAATATGGTAGTATAATTGTCAATACTACCATATTTTGCATCTTCAATCATATTCAAACAACCACAATTCCGCTATGGATTTGAAAAAAGTCAAGGAAATAATTGAACCAAACTCCAATTCAAGTGGTAAGAATAACCTCAGACTCAACAATATATTGTTAATTAGATTTTAACATCAATGTCTAACCTTGTGAACCTCCAAGTTGGTGCAAGGCACTGACAAATCGCCTATGCAACTCTGGTATCCATTCCCGCATTAGCCCTCTGTAACCATCCTTTTTCACTATTACTTGAAATACATCTCTGATTGATCCACTTTTAAATCTATCACATCCGCAAACACCCTGTATAGCCAATGGAAATTCATCATCAAAATATTTTATTTTGACAAAATTCATCATCAAAATCATCAAGACCTAGAATAAGAATATTACAAGAAGGAATATGCATAAATCAATGCATGCATCTAGACAGTAAATAGCATTGATATCTTCATCCATAATCACAGTTTAAATAAACTGTGAGCAAGAGAAAATGAAGTAACCATGAGCAGTACTGCATCAATTACAGAGAGAAAACTTGAAGAGATCTCATCGTTACTTTAAGTGAAATCTGTTTTTTTAATAAAAATAAATAAAAAATCAGACAACATGTTCTGTAAGGAGAACAAAGTTTGTGGTTGGAGACAATTACTGGAGCCAATTTTTGGGCACAAGAAGTACACAGTTAATAGAGCCAATATCCTTAAATCTAGAATATCTCATTTAAATGGTACAGAAACATCTTTTCTTTTTCTCTCAGTTTCATGGTGTAATTTTGATGGGCATTAATATATTCATCCATTTCAAGCTCCTTCATAGAAAGAAAAAAAAAAGAAACAAAAAACGAGGAAAGAACAGGTAAGAAAAAATAAAAGATCATACATAGCATATGATTATTTTCATGGAATAATACCTCATCAAATACTAATAAAGAAGTTTGTCATTCTAAAGCAACTTTTCATACAAAGAAACCCAATGATCTCGTCTCTCATAGGTAAATAGACTCTAGCTGAAAAAATCTGAAAGAAATACTACCCCATTATAAAGGGAGATCAATCTTTGCTTCCATTAGTCCTGAGCTTGTACCTATCTATTACAGAGAGCTTAGTTTGGTGACTCACGGTAACTGATTTCAACAAGTGCTCTTTGGTTCTCAATTTTAATTTCAACAAGTGCTCTTTGTTTCTCAATTTTAGTCCAATCTTTGGGCTCAAGAAATACATGGATATTAGAGCCTGTTTAATTTTTGTAACTAATTGCAATAAGTGCCTATTGCCTATTTGTGATTATAAGTAGTCTAATTTATAAGCTATTTCTAACGTTGAGAGTTCCCAAATTATTCTATAATATAGAAAACAGAACGTAGAAACTCAGTCCCACAAGTACAGGTTAATTGCTTATAGTTGATGGTTTTAACATGATGTTCAAACTCTTTAAGGATAAGCACAACACATTAATCTCCATGCACCAGGCCTAACAAAATCTCTTTGAATCACAATATAACAACAACGAGCATGCAAGTAGGAATGTAACAGACAAAAGACAGTACCTGGCACTGCAATTGAGTTTTGACCACATCGAGCGGTGTAGTTACGAAAGCAGCCAAAGCCCCAGCAAGAGCCCCTGCAGTAGCATGAACAACCAAACGCTCGTTGTTGGCACTCTCCGGAGAAATCTTCATCAACCCCCTCTTAGCAGCCTCATACGTGGTAAAATGCATAGTAGTAAATGGCGCATTCATCAGCACCGTGGTTCTATACGATGCGTAGAAAGCTCCAAGCCCCTCTTCCCTTAAGACCCTCTTCACACAATCCCAAACGCCCAAGTAAGGACTATTAGCCAACTGCAATCTCTGCTTCACCATGTCCATAGGCGTAAACATGGTGTCGCTAGCGACAATGACGAAGACCCCCGAGACGACGTGGGCAGCATAATTCCCACCGTAGAAATTTTTTTTACAAATCTCATACCTCAAAAAATACATGGCATGGGCGGGTCCCGCGCCTAGACCCATTGCACCAATGCCGCAGTAGAGTCCCCTTGGGCCCTTGGACTTCAATATGGATGTTAGGGCTTCTCGAACACCGACTTAATCCGCAAGAGCCGAGAGCTTGCATATGGGTCTTAACCGTGTTGATGGGAAACATAGCCATGTGCTCGATTGAGCCGACGATGGAACCGGCCATGAACTGCCGTAGAGGCCGCCATGGTCCTTAACGGTCTGGGTGGAAGTCCGGCTGAGGGATCGGCCTTAAGTCCGGTTTTGGAATTTGGAAGTGGCTTCGTGGCCATGGAGAAAGAGGATTCGAGAGGCAAAGCTTGGTATTTGGGATACAGAGCAAGTCCCGAAATTTGGGAGTCTGAGATTGGTTTGGGCTGAATTGATATGACGGGTTTTAAAAGTTGGGGGTTTTGGAATGGTTTTTGGATTGAACGGAGATTGGCTTCGTCCATAAAAGCTAACTTGTAGGAGAGAATTTGAGTTGCATCCCTTTAGCAATTATAGCAGAGAACCAGCTCCATCATTCGGAGAAAACTGATAAAACCACAAGGAGACATAGGATTTGGATTATTGTTTTGACTAGTTATTAGGGATCCCCAGATTAGGGCTTTTAGGGTTCTATTTTATATTGATTTTGTTCCGCAGATTGCTTTTAGGGCTCCAGTGACAGTGGGAAAAAACAATTTCTTCGCCCCAATCACTTTTCTTCGCTCGCTTACATTGGGATTCTAATTGGCAACATACAATTTTATATTTTCACCACAAACCGAGTATGTTGCAAAATACTGAAATATTAATTTTTACTTGCAACGGGTGAAGTTTGTTGCCAATAATATAAAATATATAAAATTTTTGGCAACAGACATATTATTGTTGTAGTATAATACATTAGCAACACACGTTTAATGTCTGTTGCAAAATCTAAATTGATTTAATCAATAGCAACAGACATTTGATCATTGTTGCGATAAATTACTTTTAGCAACAGTCATTTAATGAATGTTGCTATTTAAATGTTGCAAAAAGGCATTTTTCTTGTAGTGGTGAAAGTGGATGCCCAATGTCCTCCTATATCCTTCAAATAATGGAGATGTCGCTATAGGTTTTAATGGTAGGCTGATTATGGAGAAACCTTGGTATGCTTTTTGGTAGATACAACGCTATTCGGTAGTAGAAATTAAATCAAATAGCATGAAAGCAATGGAAGAGATGAAACAAAATTACAGTAGTACCCTTTTATTTTAACTGTTAATTTTTTGTTTCTTATTTTTATAATATTTTGTTTCTGTCCCATTAATGGCATTGAAAAGAACATGAAATAAATTAATTTTCTTTTCTTTTCTTTTCTTTTTTTTTAATTTTCTATTCTATTCTGGCTTTGCTTGTTCAACTAATGCAATTTATGGCTGAAGCTTCTCAGGCAATGCCTTGAGTGGCTATATATTACCTTAAATAAATAAATTAGTGATTCAGATTTCTAATTTATTATTCTGGCGTAATCAAGATAACCAGATAACGCTCTTATTGAAAAAGGTCAATAAAGTATTTCAATCCCATATTGAAAGCCAACAAAATAATGCACTAACATTAAGTGTAGGGATTTATTTTATTTTATTTTTTCCATTGTAGCCATTTGAATTTATTTCTTTATTAACTAAAACTTAAAGCTTAAAAGTAGACCCTCCTCTTATCAATATTAAAACTGTAAACCATTTTAAGTAACAAAACTTTGTAAGTAAATATTTATTTTTAATAATGTAACCCTACATAAAACTATGGTGGACTAGAAAAGGATTTGGAATTTGCCAAAACTAATGGCGCATATAAAACTATCATATTTATTTTAAATTATTGAGATGTTGGAATCCACTCATTTCCTTGAATAAAGTTTCGAACTGAATATACACTGAGATGCTCAGCAGGAATCTGACTGCTCCAAGCCACTCTCTGTGACAAGTTAGAACCTGGTCCTGAATTCTTGAATTCTCCATAAAAAAGTGTTTTCAGAGCAAAGTCACCACTCCATGGCATCCAACCCTGTGGTGTGATAAGTGCTTCCAAGTTACAATCTATGAAAACCGTCCTCGAGTATTCTTTCCATGGCCTTCCCAAGTAGTTCTTGTGCACTTTAGGCTTGCTATGGTACAATTTCATGTACTCTTCAGTCCCATTTATCAAGCAGTTCTGGAAAACGAAGCCGGTGGATTGTGCAGGATCTGTTCTGCCATGAGCTGTAACGGCATTGTTTTCGCCTTTCTCTGGCTTGACTTGCCGGGGACGGACTAAGATCTGGCAGTCCTGGAAGATGGAAGCTGAGTTCCCGAAAATGAAGTCTACGTTGCCTTGGATGCGACATGATTTGTAGAATTGTCGAAGGGCGTGAGCATAGAGGGTATCTTGATTGCCTAAGAATTCACAATTCTGAACCACAGAAAGATCACTGTCTGATCTGAATGCTACTGCTTGGTGTGCATCAGGACCAGCTGTGTTCTGGATTGTAAGATTACTAGCCATAAATCCATCACCGAGCACTCCTATTATAAGATAAAACCATGAACTAATTAGGAAATCATACAAGTACAGACGCACACATAAATTATACATACACAAACCTTAAACACTGTTTCTTTACTGGGCACTACGAAAAACTATGGAATTTGTTTTTGCCAAAGGTAGAACAGACAAAAACCAACAATTAGCAAGTCATAGAACAACAGACACAGACGCATACACAAAGTAAAGAGTTGCTTTACTTGGCAGTTGTAACAAATGACTTTGATTGTTCACAATACATTTTTTTAATATTGTTTTCGGCAATGGCAGAGCAGATAAAAAGATCAAACAGGAAATGGACTGGCTTTGACGTTTTGGAGAAGACTAACTAGTCAAGGGACTCAACCAACATCAGAAAAAGCATAAAGCCTAGCATATACTTTCCAATGGGTTAAAGAAAATAACTACCAACTCACGACATTTGTTTGATGCAACAGGAAAACGACTTGCTTGAAAATTAGGAACAATGAAGTCAACAAGAAATAGACCATCTTGGCTATATGAATTTGGTTTTGATCGTCGGCCCATGAGAGTGCGATTGAGTAAGTGACCAACCCCATAATGGGCATTTTGAACAATGCATGCATGTGTTTTCTCCTTTTTTTCCTAATGCTATCTCTTACATTGACGAAAGCCAACTACCTACGAGAATTTAAACACCAATCGAAGTGGTGGCCATGTGCGGTGACAACTGCTGCTAATGAAGTAAAAATTTTCGAGGAAAGACATTTTCATTCCAAGCATGTTAGCCTTTTTTGGGTACGTGAATTTTATGAAGACACAGGCCAACAATATTGGACTTCAAAAATAAGATACATAATAAGTTCAACGTGCGTGTGAACTACACCATGAAACTTCAAACTACACGTAACAAGGAATTATATAACGCATACACAAAATCAATTCGTTGCTTTCATCATCAGGTCCTAAATGGAACTACGTAAGCCAATAAATCAAACATGAAATATAAAAGTAAAAACAGTCTGATAGCAATTTCTTGTAAGCGTTTTGTTTTGTTATTTTTTAAATACAAAAAGAAAATGACAGAAACAGATTGCTTACCGACTGTGGCAGTATTATAGGTGGAGATCCCAGGTTGGCCCACATTCAAGGACCCCGTAATGACAGTTTTGCCCATCCCATCACCCAACAAAACAACGTTCCTCTTCTCTAACGGCACCCTCACGATTTCCTCGTAGATCCCTTCTTTAATGTAAATCACGAACCTCTTCCCTCCCGCCGCGTTGTCTGGCGCAGCGTTGACGGCGTCTTGCACCGTCTTATGACACCCTCCGCTACCGTCCTTACAAACCGTCGCATCCGCCGTTAACTTTGACGGCACCCTACCAGGAGAACCCGGCTCCGACTGCCCGCCGCCCGACACGTTCTCCCAGAACCCGTCTCGTTCGGTCCTCGGGGGGACCCACGAGTTGGTCTCTGTCCCAAAGTTGTCGTACGACGCCAACATGCTCAGGGCATTGCTGGAAAGCCCGATCAAGGAGTCGAGAAACGACATCGTCTGGTTCACCATTTGAGTGTCGTTGGCGTACTTGAGAGCCGACCAGCAGTCGTACTGAAACAGCAAGGCAGCGCTCAACCAAGCCCGGCCGTCCTTGATCCTCCCATGTGGCAGGGCATCATTGGTGGTGAGTGAAATTCTGTACTCGGAGTTGTGGAGCACCTCCAGGCAGTTCTTGGCTGCGGTGGTCCGGTTCTGACTACCGGAGGAGGACTCCAAGATCGACTTGACCATTGAAATGGCGGTCTTGAGGTTCTCCGAAGAAACCCAGATGGCGGTCTGGACGATGTCCATCGAGGAAGGCTTCGGAGGCAGGTGAGCCGCCGATTGGGTCAGGGAGGTCTGGCATTGCTCCGGGAACCGAGTGGCCTTGCAAGCTTGTTGGATCGCCGGAGGTGTGGAGGAGAGCAATGGTTTGGGAGAGGGTGGTCTGGAAATGGGTCTAGGATGGTGGTGGGAAGCAGAGGATGAGAGAGAGAAGAAGAGTGAGAAAGAGACGAGAGAGAGGAAGAGAAGGGAGGCCATGGAAAGGAGGAAAGTGGGTTTGGAGAGTGATAATGGGAATGGTGTGGGTGAGGATTTGATTGGTTTTTTGTGGTTGAATGACATGGTTAATGTTATTTAATTTATAGAAATTTTGTAGTGGATCTTTTTGGATTGGATCGAAGTGAATTTGGTTGATTTTGTGATTGGACGTGTAAGAGAGAGAAATTCTCTGCGATTTTAATGTAGGAGATCACGAGCTAGACATAGAGAGAGAGAGTGTGTCACGGGAAAGAAGAAGGGATTTACAAGAAGGGCAGTCACGGATTTACAGAGAAAGGTGGTAGAAAAGGGTGATTTTGGAATTTTATCTTTTCAATAAAGGACACTTTTATCGGTGTTGTAGATAACGCAGTGGGTTTTTTTTTAAAGCGAAATAATGTAGAAGGTAATTGAATTGCTTAATTGCAAAATCTTGTGCTTTGAAATTCTTTATTTCCTTATAAATGGAGATCATAAGTTTGCATCACCATCACCATGTGGCGACAAAATTATCAAAAATAAATAAATGAACGGTGAGGATGTTGTCCATGTCAGCAAATTACAATTAATAATATGTATTAAACAGATCTTAATTTTCTTCTCAAAATAGTGAAGACTTTTTAGAAAAATAATGGTGGAAGATATAAGAACAGGATATTGAAAGATCTTCATTACTCTCTTATAATTTTAAATTAATATTGCAAATACAATAGGCTCTATTTGTAGAGCTTTCGTAAGAAAAAAACATTCGGTACTTTTAGAGTATGTATTCTTTTTTTTTTTGTCGAATTATGTCGTCGCATATTCATTCTTGTCTATGTAGACTGTAGTATTATTTTAACGGAAGAAGCACTTAAATAATAATAGGTATATGACATCATCTTAATAAAAAAAAGAATACCTAATCCAAAAGTACTAAATTTCAATGGAGAGTTGACTTGGTTCTATTTAGAGCCAGCTATCTATCTTCACAATCACATAGATTGATTTTGATCATCTCATTGATTTGTTTCCTTAACAAATCGAACTATTAGTTGAATACTTTTAAGGAAAATGATTACACATAATTAAGATCCAATATAAGAATGCATGCTTATATATATATATATATATATATATATATATATATATATATATATCATTTTTAGTTCATGTATAATTTGTAGTTGGTCTTAGAACTCCTAAAATCTATTGAATTTTAATGTGTTTGAAAAAAATTGTATGTATATATATAATTTATTTTATCAATTATCAAAATGTGGCATCATTTTTTCTTTATGAATTTTAATACCTGTATTGATGAATATGTTTCCAAAATATTTGTTTTAAAATGTCAGTCTACTGTTCCTTATTCATATCAACATTATTATATATTTTCCTTAAAATCAATTAAGAGTTTTAATTTAATGCATAAAAAGGAAATTAAGATCTCTTTAATACTCATCTTATTAATTGTAATTTTGTTAAGTTAATACAAAACACCTCACACCCACTTTTAATTTTATTAATTTAATTGGCAATATTACCCTTGTCTAAATAAGATAATTAACTCATTAATTTAATAAATATATATTTTTTCAATTTTGTATCTCAACTAATGTGGTATTTATGTTAGTGAATTTAATCTACGATTCATTCATATCTCATTATTAGGAATAATGACATTATAGTTGAGAAATATGTTTGTATATGTACTATTATTTTTTCCTAAACAATCATATACCAATTGATTGTAATTTCTCTAAATTATTTAATTTAATATTTTTCTCCATCGTCGGTTTGTATCTCATTAAAATTTTACAATTTTTTTTTCTAATTAATTAGAGAATATCGTCTTCTTTTTCATTAAAATTATAAAAAAAAAAATGAAAAGAAAAGGAAAAGACTATTTGGCACTTGGGTTTTTTCTCCTCTTCCTTAGATCTTGGGCCTCACTCTCTCCTCTTTCTGCTGGCAGCAGCCCAACACAACCTACCTCATTAGGCTCCTCCACTGGCAGTTACACATTCTTCTTTCTGTCTCAGTATCCGACGACGGGCTTGTCACGCCGACAGGTTCTTCTACTTTTTATCCATGGCGTTAATCCGCTGAATACTAATTAGTTCAAATTACTTGAGGATTATAGTAGTCAATTCTGTGGGAAGCTTGTTGGTAAAAGCTAAGAGCACCATCGAGGCCGCCAGCACACCCTATGCATGACAGCAATGGCTCAGTGTATGCCAGGCTTAAATCCTCCCCAAACCATCAACCCCAAGGTTTCAATTCGCACCCTCTCAATCCCTTCAATATTTTCCTTCAGGACCAAAAAATCCAAATTCAATAACTTGTCAACTACTTCTGTATCGGCCATGGCGGACTGGAAGCCACACCAAGAGCAACAACCTTTGCCCTTGGATGCTGTGATTAACAATGCGCACAAAGAAGAGATATTTGACACCATCAGGAAATCCTTGTCCAACTGTCTTCAAGAAACCAATTTGCACCTCACAGTGCCTGGTCTCGAATCTAAAACCAGAGGCAAGGTAAAAACTTTTTCATTTTGAATATGTGTATATTTTTATCTATTATTTTGTTTGAGAATTTCTCTGTTTTACTATAGTGTTGGGCTAATTAATTGTTATTGTTTTTTGATCCTACATTTTTTTTTTCTTTTTTTCTTTTTCGAAGTTATTAATGAAGTTTTCATATTTAATGCGAAACTTTTTTGGCTTCAGTAGGGGTGGGTTGCTTCTGTTTATCATTTCAAGAAAGCATAACAATACCAAATTTAAAGAACTCAGATTCAATAGTTTTGGTGACCTCTGGATTTTTTTTTCTTTTTTTGGGATGGAAAATTTAGTTTCACATGTCCCCCTGCCCCCTCTTTCAGGTTAGAGATGTTTATGATGGCGGGGATTATTTAGTTTTAGTCACAACTGATCGACAAAGTGCCTTTGACAGAATTCTTGCTTCCATTCCGTTTAAAGGCCAGGTCTGCTCTCAACTTGGAATAAATTTTTATTGAAAATTTTGATTATTGGATCTAGTTGAATTTGGTAATAGGAAAATACAAAGTGTTCACTATTATCTTGTTCCACGTTGGATATGTAAATAGAAAATCACAAGTTCTTTTATTGTAATTGAATATGATTTTCAGGTTCTTAACGAAACAAGTTTATGGTGGTTTGACAAAACTCGACATATAACTTCAAATGCAGTTGTTTCTGCCCCAGATGAAAATGTAACAATTGCAAGAAAATGTTCGGTGTTTCCAGTTGAGTTTGTTGGTAAGATATTATGGGCTTACTCTTTTTCTTTTTCATTTCATATTTTCTGTGAATGTATTTATCCTTTGAGTGGAGGAAAATTTTATTTCTGGGAAAAGTAATTGTACCAGTTGAAGCTGTAACTTGTATTGCATTCTGAGTTGATACTTGTTCTTTTTAACCCATAATGTTTGTTTCATATATAAAAGTATTATGATTCATATATAGCTGTTGAGTACATTCAAGAATGGGAGATGGCAAATCAATATAATGATAAACTATGTGGAAGATACAAATGGGATGGCAATTTCATGGATGAATTTTAAAAGAAAAATGTCAGCTAGAGCTCTAAGAGGGTGGTAATAGTTAATTCTAGATATTAGTCTAGCTACTATTTCTTCTCATCCTTCTCTTCTTTTGTTACTAAAGGAACAATAACAATAATTATAATGAGCTAATAGCCTTATGTCATCTGTGTAATTTATGTGACTTCGTAGTTAGTCTCCTTATCTGTAGATTATTCTTTTTTGGTTAGCTAGGGAAGCTAAGTAGTTCTGCAAACCACATTAGTGGTCTGGTTATAGTTGATTTTACAAAATGATCTGGCATATTGAAATCGTCAATTTGAAGCTATTCTTTATTCATCCATTAAGACGTCAGCTCTCTGATTGACAGTCTTGTGTATTTTCTGTTTTCTAGTTAGAGGTTTTGTAACTGGAAGTACCGATACATCATTATGGACAGTTTATGAGAAAGGTGTCCGAAATTACTGTGGCAACGTACTTCCAGAAGGTGCACCTTTCATTTATTTTTTATTTTTTTTTTCCTGATGCAGAAACTTTATGTATGATCATCTTTTCTTTTGTTATAGGGTTGGTGAAAAATCAAAAGCTTCCTACAAATATCCTCACACCAACAACTAAGGCTGCAGATCATGATGTTCCTGTTACTCCAGATGAGGTTGGTCAATATGATTTCATTTGTAACTGCCTTTAAGACCCTACTTTTACTTGATGCCTAGAAAAGGGAGAGAACAAAAGAAAAGAAAAGAAAAGATATTTATTGTTTCACTTAGAAAACCTAGTAATCTCATATTTGATCTGGGAAGTGTTGCACAACAAATTCATTCTACACCTATTGATATTGATCCATTAGAGAACTGATAATTTAAGCTATTAATTCCTGTTGGACATGAACAAAAGTTGAAATGTTGTGATATTGGACCATTCGAGAGTAATGTTCTGGATTTAATGGCGTTTCTATTTAACTGTATATCTTTATATGTCCATATACTAGTTGATATGAATATTCTCTGATATTTGTACCTCAACAGTCTCACATTTGGGGGAAGAAGAGGAATATTATTTTCTTTGCGTATTATTTGACATTTAGTTTTGTAATGAGAAATGGTTTTTGTTATTTGACACTTGGTTTTGTAATGAGAAATGATTTTTGTGGGGTTTTCACCAGAAGGCTTATATTTTACCACTCCAAATTGAGGTTCGTTGACTTATGCAATCCATTTTCCTTGTAGATTATCAGTCGTGGACTTATGACTCAAGCTGATTATGAGGAAGTAAGCTGGAAGGCTTTGAGTTTATTTCAATATGGACAAGTATGTTCAGTTTTCTTGTTACAGTAGACAAGTCTAGTGAAATGTAATGGAAATCGTGGGGCCCGCTCATAATAACTTTTTCCTGAGGATGTATAGTAAATTAAATGGATAATAAAATAAAAAAATAATATAAAGGCGTTAGTGGAAATTAATTGGAAGAATAGGAATGGAAAAATTCTAAGTAACATCTAAAGATCACTGTCACTTCTTAACTCCATTTGATGTTAGCATGACAGGGGTAAGCTGCTGAATAAGTAAGTGCAGTCAGAGGGTTATATGCTTAAATAATGTGTTTTATTTTTGCAGCATGTGGCTACGGAACATGGCTTAATATTAGTTGACACCAAATACGAATTTGGAAAGGGACGTGATGGTTCCATTGTTTTGATCGATGAGGTTTTAAAATTTTTCCTTTGCTCATTCACTCTCTCTCTTCCATTGTCACACATATTCAGGGGAAGTAATACTGGATTAAATTTGTCTTCAAATGTAGGTACATACACCAGATTCCAGCAGATACTGGATTGCGAGTTCGTATCAAGAACGTTTTCAGAATGGTCTTGAACCTGAAAATATTGATAAGGTATATTTCTTGTTACGTGGTAATGTTTACATACTAAAAGCAACTTGATGACATAGTTTTATTATTATTATTATTACTATGTATTATTTTATTTTTTTGTGTTACTATTATAAGGAGTTCTTGAGGTTATGGTTCAAGGATCACTGCAATCCATATGAAGATGAGGTAATTTACATTAAGTACTGTACAACCATATTTGCTTTCACTATTTGTGCATGTTGGAAATAGCAGCAAATCTCACTGTGTGATCCACTATTCAGGTCCTCCCTGATGCTCCCGATGAACTTGTTTGTGAGCTAGCTTGGCGGTATTTCACTTATTTTATTTGCCTTTCGTGCTATATAATTATGGATATTTGGTTAATTTTACTTTATATTTGGTTATTTTCGACTCTAGGATGTGTGTACTATTGGACAGTTTATATCTAAGAATTTACATATATATATTGGTAGCATTGATGTTGCTGTTGAATGACAGATATATTTTCTTGTACGAGACCATAACAAACTCAAAATTCAAAATGCCATCAACAGAGGTAATAATACTCAATACACAATGAGGCTGGCTTTGTTTGTTTTTCTTTTTCTCAACTCTCTCTCTCTAAAATCTGGATGATCTGTTAAGTTTATAAATTATATGCTAAAACATACGTTTTACAGGAGCCTATACATGATCGGATATCTCGTAATGTTGCACTCGCACTGTCATCTCTAAACTGAGTTCCATCCATCCCTCCCTTTGAAGCAAAACCAATTTTGTCTTACAAAATGATGAGCATTTGGTGAATTGATCTTTTTAACAGGAGCAGTTTTCTCCATTTACTATGGAGGATTATGTAAAAACAATGAGGTCTGTTTCTACCTCATTTAATAATCTTACACCTTCTACTTTACATTATAATTTTTTGTATGAAATATTTTGATGATTTTGCTTGTAAAGGGTTAAAGAGTAGAGGCATTTTTTGGTTTTGAGAGGTGAGCAGTGATATATATATATATGTATATATATATATACACACACACATATAATTCCTCATATTTGGTGATCAAAGGATGTCTCCCAATTTATTTATGTATGGATCAGGGGAAAAAAAAAGTGAAAAGAAAATCATATCGTATTTTTTCACTACAAGACAAGACTATAAAATAACATCTCTGCTCTTATCTCCCTTCCCATTGAAACGCTGTGGTTTCTTTTTACGTAGACAGCCTTTTAAAATTTGTTTTTATTGCAACTTTTTATTGGGTAAATTACAAAAATATCCCCTAAGCTTTTACCAAAGTTGTTTCAGTTTGCCTCCTAAACCTTTTCTGGGAGCAATTTGACTCTTAAACGTCGCCATATTGTCAAATTGTCTTGTGTTCTAAATTAAGACAAAATTGGCTAACTAGCATTCTAATTAATATTATTTTAAAATTGGAAGAGAACATAGAAAATATATTGTTTCGTTTCAAATTTTTTTTAATTTTGTTCCAAGAAAAAGTTAAAGAGGCTAAAATAAACCCTTGAACCCTTGATATGTATAGATGATATATATATATATAGAAACATGCTCTAGTGTACTAGGTAGTTTATATATAATGAGTAATAATAAAGGTATAATTAAGTAGCTTATATATGATGAGTGATAATAAGGGTATAATTGACCAATTCACGCGGAACCCGGTGAAATGTGTATATAAAAATTAATAAATAATATAAATTTATATTGTCCATATTTAATAGAATGATATGTATGTGTTACTTACCATATATGAGCGATGTAGTACACCAGAGTATTTTTATATATATATATATATATATATATTGGATATTATAAGGTTTGATAAGTGGTAGACAAATAATTACACTTTGGAGTTAAATGGCGTTTTGATGCAAATATGGTAATATAATTGTATAAATGTGTCTATAAATTTTTTAAAAATTCCCCAAAATTAAACATAAATATGCCAGAGAATTATGAACTGAGAATTTTTTTATGGGAAATAAATATAAAAATTGAGAGAAAAAAAATATTAACTTGTTATATATAATAAAGTTTTTGAAATAAATAAATTATATGATAACTATTTTTCGAATGTTTCAGTAGCCCTCACTCTTAACCAGCACTATCCATAGTGAAAATTTTAGCCATTATATATATATGGCTTATATATATACACTACAAGAAAAATTTGAATTAGTCACGAAAATGCTATTTATAAATTATTTTTTTCGTAACTAAAGCATATGATTTTGACACGAAAAAAAATGTCGTAACTAATGGGGATATGTGTACTACAATTAGTTATAAATAGAACTTTGTTACTAAACATTAGACAAAAACACCACAATTCCCTTTTGGCGGCAACTTTCCCACCACAATTATGCTTACGTGGCATAAAAAATCCTTATTAGTTACGAGAACCAATTGTAACTTTACACTTAACAAAAAAATTTTGTTCCCAAAATCCTCAAATCAGTTTCATTCTTCCAAAATCGTCCCCAAATCAAAACCCTAAATTTCGGCCTACCTCAAATCCTCAAATGTCACTCACCCAATATCTCCAAATCAAAATCCCTAAATCAACCGGCCATGATCACTGATCTGCGATGAAGGAAAGAGAAATCTTAGTATCGCTTCTCAAACCGTGTGGGAAGTTTCGGATCTGAGTTGTCGCTCTCTTGTCTCCGTCTTGCTCTGTTTCAGAAAAGCTCATTTTACTTCTCATTCTATCTGAAATCTAACAAAAGAAGGTAGGGAAAGAAACCCTAGCTCAGAGAAATGGGACATAGCAGCGGTGGTACGCACCTACCAACGTGGTCCAAGTATTTCTTCATAAACCTGAGCTCCACTTTGATGATCGCAGCGCTTGTCTCTTACCTTGAAACAATACGCTCTCTCTCTATAAAGTTTATCTCTTTGGAACTTTGTTTCTCAACCTCTTTTCAGTCATCTATTATATATATCAACTTCATAATTCTTGCAATAGTTTTTTTTTTCTTTTTAGTTTCAGAAACTTTTGAGCTCTGCAGAGTTTTTGGTAAGATTAGTATTTGTGATTTGGTCGTGTTTTACAAAGTCGGTAATGGTGATTGTCCTCATTTGCATTCAAATTAAATATGCCATTTGTACTGTTAAATTGACTGAAAATTACTAATAGGAAGGGAGTCAAATATATGCTAAAAAACGTAGGCAATTGAGAAAGAAAATAGAGGACGGCTTACACTTTATTCATATTTAGATTGCTTTGTTTGGAATTATTACACTTTATTGATGTAATATATGACACTTGGTAGAAAAGAAAAATGGCAGTCTTTGTTTTCTCTATTTTAATTCACATGTGTCAACAACATAAGTTGATCTTTTGATTGACATGAGATATTTCTTCACAAATACTAGAATAATTAGTATTTGTTATGCTACAACATAGTTGTATCTGTTTGTTTTCCACTCTTATCCTGTACTGACTATTTTTAAATATAAATATGTTCCTTTAAGTTGGATTTAAAGGAACAAATTATGACTAAAAATTCATTTCTTTCTTTGAATAAGTTCATAATAGAAGAAGAAATAAATAGGAAAATGCCTCCAATTTTGTGGCTTACAATTTTATGTATGTTATGAATGAAGTGGCTTCTCTTTGTTTTGTACATTTGTTTGTCAAGTCGATGATGATTTGAAGTTCCTTTTAGAGAATGATGATAGCATACGGGTTGAGGAGACAGTGAAAAACTATTCTGATGAATTATCTGCAACAGTAATTTTCCAAAAATTTTTCTTCTCTATCTTATGGCGCATAAGCATATTGTTTTTGTTAATATCACTGAAACATACATGGTGGATATAATGTTATCTCAACTTCAGGATATTTACTCAACTTTAATGGTAGTGTTATGATAGTTTATATGAACTGGGCACAAATGTTTGCTTGGTTTTAGCTAAGGTACATGGAGCTGCAGCTCGAAGAACTTCTTGATCTTGTGATGTCCAAGTGCGGTATCGACCGCGAGAAGAGAGCACTCCTATAACTACTAACTAGGATTTTTAAATGTACAAAACAATAGCTAGGATAGCTCATGTGTATAAACATTTGAAGCAACAATTGGCCTGTTTCCTCTTGGATGTTTCAAATGTTTCTTGTTGTTGTTGCCTTAAACGTTTTAAGTTCAATTTTATAGGCCTATGACTCTTGCTGAGAAGCGAAAGCTTTGGAAAGTGATTCAGGTGTTAACCCCTAAACATCTTGACCATGTTGTGAAAATCATTCAGCGTAGTAATCCAGCAGAAACTAAATATATTTTGTGGATTTGCCATGTTCCACAAAATATATTTTGTGGAGCTTTAGATGATCTGTTTTGTGAAATTGCCACAGTAGGTTACAGTTTGTTTGGTTCCTTTGCCTTCTTTCAACATGTGGGTTTGGTTGGGCAGGTTTTATTATTTTTATAATGCTTTCTGTCGTTTCATAATTGTTTGCTTTGGAAATATATTCATTGATAATGTGAATGTATGTTCATTTTATGGCATTCAGTACTGAGGCTAATAGACATTGGTTATCATGTCTTTGGCTTTGTTAGGTTGCTAAATGCTAAAGAAAACATCTGAACTCCTAAAACTGGCATGTATGATTATGTAATCGTCAATCTAAGCTAACTGGTGGTACATAATTTTGTTTGCTTTTAACTTGTTTGTTCTTTAATATTGTAGACGTTAGTGAAATTTTGTAGTTTTCTGTTAACCTTTTCACTCATAATTTTCAATCAAGGAAAGTCTTAGTTCTTTACACGTCTAGTTTATGTTCATCCAAACTAAGTAGATAAGAAAGATGGATTGCATCTTTAGAATCATATCTAAAACAAGAAGTTTTTGATTCATATCATCAGGAATATTCCAGATATTTACTGTCTTTCCTAGTGTTTCAGTAATCATATTTTTTTCAGTAGATGAAAGCTCGGTTGGTCGATGCATTTCATTCCCTTGAATTTGGTGCTTCTCTTATTCCTCGTCACTGTGGATAAATTAAGTGTGTTTTTGGATCAAGATTGAACTGATAATTAGCTTATTGAATATGTTGGCTTGTACGACAGGACCTATATAGAAAATTCTTTTTCTCATGCTCTGTTTCTCCAAGAAGATATTTATATGAATTTTCCTAAACTTGACTACAATATTAAATCTAATTCCTCAATCTACCAGCTGAAAGTTGGCATAGAATTACTATTCATGTAGTATTACATTAGTATTTCTTAATGATAACATAAAGATATGTGTGTAAACAAAAAATTATTCCACAGTCATGTAATCAATGAGGAAATATATACCTTGTACATTTTCACTTACTACATTCAACCTCTTCCTAGGGCTCCTTCATCAAATTCTAAATTCCAACTCCCCTAAGAAATGTAGATGTGGCAGTAGAAGAGGGTCCTTCCAAAGCAACCACCGATGACAACCTACATGATGGGGCAATGGCAAATGAAGAGGAAGAAGGTTGATTACTACATTAATATGCATGCAAATATTGTGAAAGTATACATAACTATGATTATTTATTGTTAATGTATACATAAGATGTTCATGGTTGAATGTGTTTAAACACCATATGGATGCAGGTTGTGAACAAGAAAGACCAAGTTCCTTCACTGATTTTACAGAACCACCTGAAGATGGCGATGTTGAGGGTGATGGGATGGAGAATGCAACTGACTTGGAATATATGGGTAAGCTAAAAACATTTATAAATGAAATTGATTTTAGGATGAATGAACTGTAGATTGTTGATGTATTCAGCATGCATGCTAAATCTGAAAAGTATTTATGATTATTCTGTTGATATTATTAAAACATGGATATATCAAGCATGTGTGGCTATGTTATATGATTAGTCTGTTTATATTATTCAAACATGGATATGTACAAAATGTGTGGCTGTGTTATCTGCTTAAGCTATATATATTATTCTATTTTTTCCTATGTATGTATGATTATACAAACATAAATGAGAGCAGAAAGCACAAGAAGAGTGCATAAGAAGCGTACAAAAACAACTGGACAAGAATTGACAAAGTGGAAGAAAATAGAAATTAAACTGGCTGTTGATATACCGGAAGACATAATGAGACTAGTGGGAGTAAATAGCCAAACGTTAATAACTGAAAAGAGTTGTGTTGTGCTTGGATTTGCACCGGTGATAGTCGCAGGATGGAAAGATATCAAGAAGGAAAAGGGAGATGACTTGCTTTGTGAAATGAGGGTATGTTTTTTACAACTCATGAGTAGGATTTAATTCTGCTCAAGTATATTGAGCTAATTGTTATATGATGTTTTAGTTCTAGCAAACAAGTGTAGATGATGACAATTGCTTGTGGATTAAATCTAAGTATGAATTTAATGTTGTATGGTGCTTCAATTAGCAGACTATTCTATGTTAATTATAATATTTTATGGATTTAATCCAAGTATAGTTTGTATATTATGCATTGTGTGATTGTATTATATTGACAGGTAATCCAATATTAATTTATTAAAAATTAATTTAATGAATTAAATTGGATATTGTACAATTCTTGAAAGAATAATTACAAAGACAAGTGTAACTATTATTAAGCATTCACATATTTTTGTTGTAACTATAATACAAACATTGACAACATTAAGCATTTGTAACAAATGACATGTATAGTGTAATTGTAACTTTTCATATTTCAATGATAAAAAAAATCGTTATTAAAGATACTAGAGTTACAAATTATATTACCGTAACTAAGAAGTTAGTTACGAAATTTATAATCTTAGCTACAATTTTCACACAAATATGAAATTGTACTAATATGTAGTTACGAATTATGAATTCGTAATAAGTAATCAAATAACAACGAAAAAGTGGTCGTAACTAATTATATGATTTCGTAATTAAATGGCCACTTGATCAACATTTAAGGTCGTAATTAGTTACGAAATGACTATTCAGTCACGAAAAAAATTATCAATTAATAACGACAATTTTTATAAGTAAAGGTATTTTATAGTTACGAAACATGTGTCGTAACTAAAGATGTTATTTTTAGTAACAAAATGTCAATTTTCGTGATTTATTACTAATCTATTACGGTCCTTTAGTCACGAACAAATCCACGAAAAAAATTCGTTGCTATATGGTATCAAGGCACGAAAAACCGTAACTGATTAATCTTCAAGTACATTTTTTAAGTTTGTGACTAATTGAAAAATTTCTTGTAGTGATATATATATATATATGTATATATATGTATGTATGTATATAGACACACACACGGTATCATCTTCCTCTTCTTCTTCTTTACTTTTTCGTTTTCTTTTTTTGGTTTATTTAGATAGTCCACTTTACTTTGAAGAAAATTAAAGATAGAATCACTTTTATTAGTGGAGGATTGGTTAAATCATATGATATCCCGAGTCCTGAGGGACCTGACCTACATTTTGTTTGGTAGCTATCCATAGATTTTGGCCTAATTGTTGACTGTTTGGCATCGTTGACATAAAAAGACTTTTGTTTTAATAATATACAGGTTTAGCACAGACCCACATAAAATTAAGCCATTGTAACTTAGTAGCATCGGCATGAAAGAAAATTAATTTGAATACTTTCCAGAAATGCTATTTTATTAACCAAATTTGTTTACCAAGTAGTGAATCAACGATCACTTATAAAATAAAAAATGCTGATCAAAAGAATCAAAGGTTAATTAATAATTATTTATCACAAATGGTAATGAATAAAACAACGCTAATCGATCACATTGAAATTTAGAGAAGCATAAAATTGATAAAGTATATATACTCATATATAAATTTTTTTTAAAAAACACCCAATTAGATAAAAAAGAAAATGAAAAAGTGGAGGCAATGATGATGATGATCAACTAATTAGATTGTCAATAATTCCCAAAACAACATCACAAAAATGCTTCAAACCATCCTCTCTACGTGCAAGTTCCGGCGGATAAACCAAACCTGAATACCTCTTGAAAGCATTGTGACAAGCATTTGGATAATCAGCAGCAGCAGTTATGTGCATGGAAGCATAATCATATGAGTCTGAAGCCAAATCTTGGGCACAAGCATGAAGGGCATCAGCAGCATAAGTATATTTAGCAGCACACTCCTTGAGAACCCTCTTCATAATTTCATCATTCTTAATGCTAAGCAATTGAGAGGACAAGTATGAGGAAGTGGCTGTGGAATTTGCCAACCCAATCCCAGCCATTATCAAGGCCAAGCCTTTGGTGTCAGCACTGGTGCTTGCGGGATCAGATTTTAGGGTTTGCAAGCAAAAGTTGTAGTACTTTGTGGTTTTGCAAGTCTTCTGAATCAAATCCTCATCACCTTTGACAAAAACAATGCTAGGGTTTTGATCATCAAACAGGTAGTGATGAGGACATGAGAGGGAGAGAATTACAAAGAAGATGAAGAAATTGGAAGAACCCATTAGAGAGAATGAATCAAAATAATAGTTGGAAATCCTTTTTATGCTTATATTTAGCAAAATAACCAAACGAAAAAAGAAGATGAAGGTGGAGTTAGGTGTTGGAAGACAAGAGTCAAAGATACATACAGTCCCTAATTCTATGGCTATAATTTCACTTTCCATGGGCCGTTTTGACTTGTGTTGTCACAAATCATTTGCTTTTTACTGTGGAAAATGAACTGTTGCAAGTGCTTTATAGCCAGCCAACTGGGCTTTGTGAATATTAAGATATTATATATTATATAATTTACAGGATAGGCAATGTTTGGCAGGTTAGTATTAGCCTATTAGGCCATGTTTGGAAGGTGGCAAGGTGCCAAAACTTGGGTCACGGGTCATCACAACAACCAACAACAGTGTAGACCCTCAATCCAATACCCCCCTTTGAGTTCTGAAATATTTTGTTTTTAATATGGACATGAAATCATCACAGCTGGACATGGGTCCGTACAAAATATACATGTAACAGCACTCTTTATTCATCACAATAATTTGATATCTATATGGGGCAGTTGTAATGAGAGCTTTTTTGTTTCTTTTTAAAAAATTAATTAAAGGCTGCCAAATCATTTGTAAAAATTCACCTTATTTTGAAAAGCATTATTCATATATGTATGCGTGCATATAAATGATATCTTGAACCATTCACCAAAAAAAAAAAAGGATATCTTGAACCATCTGTTAGAAATATTTTAAAATTAGAAGGTACTCTATAATTTCCTTATACGTACGTAAGTATCAAATACATCATTACTGACATCCTTTTAATTTTGTTTATATATAATATATATTTATATATAAATTGGTGAGATGTTAATTTGTGGACCTGTATGATACCTGCTGAAAAGCTGTTGGTAAGAAATGAATACATAAAGTGTATAATATTAGATAAATTATATTAAACCAAAAAATACCAGAAGATTATATTTATTAATAAAATTTAGACCAATAAAATTCACATCAAAACTTTTTTTTATTTATTAAAAAAAAAAAAAAAGAAAGAAAGAAGAAGAAGAAGAGAAGAGAGGTCAGCTGTCTGCATTCAGCTGTCGTATTTGAATCACCAAGTTCATATTCCTAATTTTTTCAACATGAGCATTAATATATATTAATTGGACGGCCAGTGGAGCAATTAATATTCATTTGATAAAATTCATCAAAAAAAAATATTCATTTGATAAAACAACATTAATCCATGATTTGACTAATTTCTCATGCATTCACATGGTTTCGTTTTAGCCTGTGAGATAATAAGCGTTAGTTGTATTCCAGAAACAGTCACCTATCTAGCTGTAGAAAGAATCATTGACCCCAACCCCAACCTTTCGGTAACGTTTCTGCTTCTTTTTGTTTTATTTTTATTTTTTGAGCATTCGTATGTAACTTACTTAATTGACTTTCTTGCATAATATAATTTTGGGCAGAGGTATTATAAGATTTTTATATGGTATTTCGTTACAGGGGTGAAGTATTTTTGTTGAATTCTTATAGGATATTTCATTGTAGGGTAAAGGAATTTTACAGGATAAAGTACTTTTGCAGGGTGTATGACTTTTATAATTTTTGTAGGACTGTTCTCTGGCATTCATATGTAGGGTGTACAATTTTTATAGGTAAAGTATTTTTATAAAGTATTTAATTATAACATAAAATATTTTTATAGAGTACTTAATTGTAAGGTATAAGAATTTTATAGAGTAAAGTAATTTTATAGGGTATAGAATTGTATTGTGCATTTTTATAGAATATTTTAGTTGTAGGGTAAAGTACATTTGTATGTAGTGAAGTATTTTTATAAGATATTTAGTTGTGAAGTGTAGGGATTTTGTGGGATGAAGTATTTTTGTAGGCTATTTCGTTGTAGGGTGTTTAAATATCCTACAAAAATTCTACATCTCACATAAATATTTTTACTCTACAGTTAAATATTCTATAAAAATAATTCATTTTAAAAAAATCTTTACCCCATAATCAATAAACTATAAAAATAACGAAGTACGTACTATACAAAAATATTTTATCCTACTTTAATCATACAACTTATACTAAATGCCCTATAAAAAATACTTCAACTACAAAAATTTTATTCCCTATAAAAATTATAATCCCTACAGCTAAATACCTTGTTAAATCCTACAAATATACTTCATCCTACAAGAAAACACCCCATAAAAATTCTACAAAAAAATACTTTAATTCTACACAAATCGATACACCCTACAATTAAATACCCTACAAAACTTGCAATTTTGAACTAGAATTATATTTATGTTCGTTGTTGATTTCCTTATATTGAATGTGATCTACCTACATTTTTGTTATACATCGATAACTTATGTTAATTAAGGAAATTTATGTTAACTTATGTTATTCATTGCTTTGGCATGCGTGACTGCGTATACGTTACATATCAATGTCAATCAGATTTTTTTAACTCATTTAATCTTACTTTAATTGTATGTTGAGGAAACATTATATGTGTACAAAAATGAAAGAAAGGAAAATTAAATGGTGTTAAACCTCGAATAATTCAGCGGACAATTAATTAGAGCATCATTGCATTTTGGGACAAAGAATACTTTATTTATTTATTTATTTTGGTAAAAGGACAAATGAAGTAATAATATTAAAACTAGAGCACTAATTAATTTCTATGTATAAAAGGCAGCGAAGAGGCTTCTCCCAACTAAAAACATTATGGTTTTAGGAAATACAAGTGCTAAAAGCTATTTTGTCTTTTATAATTTATTCTACCACAAATTAGTTCTTCTTCTTCCTTGGCAGATTTGAGAAATGGGTTTGATAGTGAAATTAGTATTAGAGATAAGGAGAAGATCATCAAGAAGGAAAGTGCTTTACATTTGGGCAGAGACAGGCCTTGATTTCCATTTTGTTCGAGCGCTGCCTTATACATGACTTGTTTTGGCATCGAAGCTTGTGATGGGTGTGCTCGTGCTTGTCCATATATGGTCATGCTTTGCTCAATATTGATGGAAGCCCATTGACATCAATCAGATTAATTTCAAATTCAAACGGATTTCTTAACTTAGTGAGGACTAAGTTAATTAGATGGACGTACAAGTTAACCAAGTAAACGTAGTTAAGAAAATTTAGATTAACACTTTGGCGTGCATGATCACTGCGTACACATTTTCGTTAAAAATCGATATATATATATTGAAAGAGAACTTCAATGTGAAGGGCTACACTGTACTTTTCAAAAAAAGTTTTTTAAAAGAAAATTTAAAAACAGAAGTATAGGGAACAATGTTTTATCTCTGATATATGATTGTGATCATGCATAATTTTCTGAAACCATATATTGTTTTTTAACTATTTTGTCTGTAGAGAACTTTCCGAACCATGCATGTACAGAAAGGATACCGTTTGCATTACTTTAATTAAAAGCAGAGTCAAAATTACTATGGGCATACATTATACAAGTGCCCCACTAACTTTCTCTCACCATAAATTATTGTCCCTGTGTGCTTTAATCATATCTTCATTGTCCAAAGTTTGGAAAATGAAATGTGAGAATACCAAATCCTCATGAACCACACTTTCGAAATCAAGGTCCAAAATACTAAAGTACTTCTTTCTTCTATTTTCGACTGAATGTGGGATTGCTAGAGGACTTCTTCGTTGAAGAAAAAATCTACTGATGAATGAGGAAAGAAAGTTGACACCTTTTCTCATCCTATCAGGCTTGCTGCTGAGAATTAGTTCTTGTGCTAGCATTTTCCAATATGGATTTATGGAGGTCAAAGGCCAAAAATCTACAAGAGTCTTTGAACTCGTTGTCGTTGAGCTCGAAGGGAACGGAGGCATCAAAGATAACAGAGAAAATATTGATAGGGAAAGTCCTTTCGAGTAGAAGCTTTAGATGATTTACAGTGATGGAGATATTGAAGAAGGCGTGGACGTTAAAAGGGAAATTACAGATTGAGAGATTTTCGGAAATATTTAAAGTTGAACTTCTCTTTGAAGGAAGATAGAGATGTAATCTTTAACAAGAGACCATGGTCACTGAATGGGGCTCATTTCATTGTTAAAGAATGGCCGAGTCAAGTATCCCTGCAAGATATTGATTTTTCTACGTCAACCTTTTATTTGTAAGTTCATGGATTACCTCCCAACCTTCTTCATCCAGGAACTGCTCTTCAGATAGAAAAAGAGTTAGGAGGTGTTCATCAGTCATCAATTAGCCGAAGTGCAGTGGTATCACATCGATTTTTACGGTTCAGAGTAGAGATTACAGTGGGAAACCCCTTACCAGCTCGTTTCCTTCAAACCAGAGAAGATGGATAAGAGTTTTGGGTGCAATTTAAATTTGAAAAATTGTCAGACTTTTGTTTCTGTTGTGGATTATTAGAGCATGTTACAGGGAAATGCAGATATTCAGAGCTAGCGACGATAACAACTAGAGCAGGTCTAGTGGCAAGAATCTATGGACCTTGGTTGAAGGGAGGGGTCGCCGGTAGTATCTCGTTTATTACTCCGGCGCCGGAACCAGCGTGGGAGGTTGTGAAAAGTGGAGAAATCGAGGCTTCAGAAAGTTCAGAAAATGTTTACGAAAAGTCCTTAATCAATGTCAGAAAAGATGAGGCTTTTGAGAACACAGTAGGTGACAGTCATAGAGTGGGTAAAGAAATTGAAAAGGAGATCAGTGAGGTGGATTTTCAAAATATGGTAGCGATGTGCTCTGAGATGGAAGCTATATTACTGTCATTAAAACGGAAATCAGCAAAGGCTGTGGAGGATTTTAAGTCTCTGGTGATTGACAAGATAAGGAGAGAGGGTGTAGATGTTTATCAATTTAGGTTTTGGGCCAGGAGAGGCTTGAGTTATTTGAAAACTTTGGAGGCCCATAGAAGGGAGGAATTGAGGGCCCTTGACTTGGGGGATTTGGAGAATGAAATGTTTGAATAGTTGGATGTGGGCCGAAGTCTGGTGAGTCCAGCATATAGCCCAAAAGCTATTTATGAAGGTCTAATGTGGAAAGAGTGAGCTTTAAACATAGAGGATTAGGAGGCTTGGAAGAGGGACTAAGGGGGCCCATAGATGATCTTAATGATGATGAGGGAGTAAACATGGACAACAGTTAGCGAGGAGGAAGCAAGGAGATAGAAGAGCTGGCCTCAGATCTACAAGCAGTAGATATTCAGGTACAATCAACCTTTTCACCTCCTTCGAATTTCAAGCCAGGTGCTTCTATAGGTCGCTATTATACTAGATCGCAGACAAATAGGAGTCGAAGATCTTGGAAGGAATTGGCTCGAAGGAACAGGGATGAAGAAGATGAGTCTGGAGGTGGTAGCTCGAGTAGAGGAATTGATTGCAACAACGAGAAAAGGAAGTTGGATTTTCGGATGGCCGAGGAGGCGGGCCAATCCATGCCCCCCCTCTCTTCCATGAACATCTTAGCATGGAATTGCAGGGGTTTATGCCGAGCAGAGGCTTTAAATTCCCTGAGTAATATGGTTAGGAAATGGAAACTAAACTGTGTTTTCCTATCCGAGACCAAAGGAAAAATCCGAAATTTGGAAAAGATTTGCAGGAAGCTGAAGTTTGATTATGTCGAAGTGGTAGAAGCAGTGGGACAGGCGGGAGGTTTAATGTTGCTTTGGCAGGAGGAGGTCAATTTAGAAGTGGTGTGGACTTCCTCCTCGACTATATGCTGTAAGATATATGATATTGAAGCGAAGAGTTACTGGAGATTGTTTGCTTGTTATGACCCTTCTAAATACAGTGATAAAAGAATCTTTTGGAGGGAGATGGAAGATATGGCTCAGGAGATTGATTTGCCTTGGATGATGTTCGGAGACCTTAATGAAATAATTAACTGTTCAGAAAAATTGGGAGGAAGAGATGTTGTGGGGAAAAGGTTGTTTCTTTAGGAGTTTCTCCACAACGTTGGAGGTGTGGATCTTGGATGTCATGGAGGGAAGTTTACATGGGCTAATAAACAAAAAGGGTTAATTAGAGAAAGGCTCGATAGACCTGTGGCTGATTCATCTTGTCTTAGTCTCTTCCCGGGTGCTTCAGTTAGGAATTTGGAATTCACAGTCTCAGACCATGCACCAATTCTAATTTGTACTAATGGCGAGGTGGATAAACTGGTAAGGCCTTTCCGTTTTCTAAAAGCCTGGACTATAGACGGAGATAGTCATAAAGTAGTTTCGGAAGCTTGAAGAAGTAAAGAGACATAAATGAGGGAATTTGTTAATACAAATTCTCGATTAATGGCCACTTCAAAAGCGTTCAAAGCTTGGAACAAGGAATATTTTGGCTGGGTTCATGTTAAGATCAAGGCTTTAGAGGAAGAGCTAAGGCATCTTCAAGAAATGGAAGACAGGGGTATTAACGGGAATTAAGGTAGACAGGAGGAAATTATTTCAGAGATGAATCAGCAAGGGGTAAGGTACGAGTCTATTATGAAGCAAAAATCAAGGGAAAATTGGCTGAAAGAAGGAGATCGGAATTCTAAGTTCTTTTTTGCTAGTACCATGATTCGTAGAAGACGCAATAGGATCAATGCAATCAAGGATGGGTCGGCTTGGATAACGGAGAGGAAAGACATCGCAGACTATTTCTTAAAGGAATTCTCTAATCTTTATGATACAGAAATCCCAACACTTCCAGGCCACCTTGAAGAATTGATAACGCCGTGTATTGATGAGGAGGAAAACAATGAGTTAATGAGGATTCCGTCTGTTGAGGAGGTTAAAGAAGCAGTTTGGTATTTGCATCCTCTAAAGAGCCCTGGACCGGATGGTTTCCCAGGAATTTTTTACAGGGTTTATTGGGATACAGTGGGAGAGCAATTAGTTAAATTTGTGCAGGAATGTTTCTCGTTGGGAAGAATGCCAGCTACGATGAATAGAACGATGCTGGTTCTCATACCTAAAGTGAAACACGCTTCAAATTTCAACCATTTTAGGCCAATAAGTCTGCGCAACTTTACCTACAAAGTCGTTTCAAAGATTCTAGCGTGCAGAATGAGGAAGTTCTTGAACCGTATGATTAGTCCCAACCAAGGTGCGTTTGTAGAAGGGAGATAGATTGCAGAAAATACTGTTGTAGCACACGAATTGGTCCATAAAGTTAGGAAGCACAAAGGGAAAAAGGGTTTGATGTTAGTAAAGATTGATCTAAAGAAGGCTTATGATAGGATCGAATGGAGTTTTTTGGATATAGTGTTGGGAGCTTGGGGTTTCTCGACGAAGTTTCGAAATATGGTTATGAGCTGTGTTCAATCAGTCCGGTTTGACATTCTTATTAATGGGAGTGTTTGTGGGAATTTTAATCCTTCAAGGGGCCTACAATAAGGAGACACACTGTCTCCTTTTTTATTCATCACATGTGCAGAGATCTTTTCGAGATTGGTTTCTAGTAAAGAAGCAGAGGGACAAATTCATGGAATTCGTGTGAGTAGGGAAGCACCTCCAATATCTCATCTCCTCTTCGCAGATGATATGTTGTTGGCGTGCAGGGCAAATAGGAAAGAGGCTCAAACTTTAAAGAAGGTTCTTGAGGTCTATGGGAAATGGTCTAGTCAATGTCCTAATGTGGAAAAATCTCAAATTATGTTCTCCAGGAATACAAATAGAAGGATTCGGCAAGAGATTAAAGAAAGTCTTGGTTTTAAGGAGATGGATTGTAAAATAATCTACTTGGGGAACTCGTTGATCTTTGGGAGGAAGAAATCTAAGGAGTTTGAGAAGATCAAAGACTGTCTTAGAGCTCGGCTTGAAGGGTGGCAAAGCCAATTATTGTCAAAAGCAAGGAAGGCCACCTTAATTCGTACAGTGGCTCAAGCTATTCCACTGTATTCAATGTCGACGTTTAGTTTGCCAGTGGAAGTTTGTAAAGATCTGGATTCCATAGTTCGTCAATTTTGGTGGGGAGCTAAACCAGGAAGGAACAGGACTTTGATGTTGAAGGCATGGGTGGATATTTGTACTCCTAAAGATTATGGAGGGCTGGGATTCCGGAGGTTCAAGGAGATGAATTCTGCTATGCTGGCGAAATTAGCCTGGTCTGTTGCTAAAGGGGATAGGAAGTTATGGACTGATTTAATGAGGGCTAGATATCTAAAAAATAAGTCTTTTTTTGAGTATGAGCTAAGAGGAGGGGAATCACTTGTGTGGCAAGGAATCGTTAAAGCTCGGGCTTTTCTAGCTAAAGGGGCTTGTTTTAAAATTGGTAATGGTATTTCGGTTAATCCTTAGAAAGATCCATGGATTCCGTGGGTTCCAGGCTATGTGCTTAAACCGAAAGAGGGGGTGGATGTATCCTACTGGAACAGTGTGGCATCCTTCAGGCTGAGAGATGGAACGGGGTGGAATCAAAGACTGTTAAATGAAATTTGTGAGGAAGAAATGGTGAAGAAGGTTCTTTAGATGGGATTTACTCAGGATATGAATGAAGATAAACTCCTTTGGATTGGAAATGAAAGAGGAAGGTTCTCAGTTAAAGAATGTTTCTTAAAAGGAATTAGTGAGCGGTTGAGTGCAGATAAGGACCCCATTTGGAATGCTATCTGGAAGAGTAGGCTTCATAAACGTTTAAAATTGCACTTATGGAGGATGCTTGCTAATGCTATTCCAACAAGAGACTTAATGTGGCAACGGACAAAACAGGGGGATAAATTTTGTATATGCTGTAATGCTGAGGTGGAATCAGGGTACCATCTTTTTAAAGAATGCAACTTAGTGAGGTGTCTTGCTTTTGGCAGTTCATGGGGTTGCCGGCTGGACAACTGGGTTTGTGAATCATTAAAGCAGCTTGTGGATGGGTGTTTCCATCCTCCACGTGCTTGGCTTGAAAGGGGAATGGAAAAAAGTGATTTATTGACTTTCTTTGCTACACTCTTTTACAAAGTATGGGTTTTTAGGAATTTTTTGCATTTTAAAGGTAGTCTTAATGTGGAGAGAGCTATTCGTGAATTCTCGCTGGCAGTGGAGGAGTTCAAAGGGAGTGGAGTTGGCAACGGTGGGGAGAGTTCAAGCTCAAACTTAGTGAGTTACAAGTGGAAGCCTCCGCACAAAAATTGGTTGAAGATTAATGTAGATGCGGCGTTCGTTCAAAATACATCAGCTGGAGCCTTTATTGTCCGCAATGAGGATGGCAAGGTTTTATTGGCAACTTCAAAAGTAATGAAGGATGGGTGTAGATCTGCGTTTGAAGCAGAGGTTTCAGTTTTGGATTGGACTTCTGACTTTGCTGAGAGATGCAAATGGACAAGAGTTGTTTTTGAGATAGATGCGAAATTTGTGGTGGATGAAGTTCTGGCTGAGTCTGAACCGAATGGGTGGAACACGTTTGAGAGAGTGAATGCGATAAGGAGCAGATTATCGAAGGCAGGGTGGAAGCTTGTTTGGTCTCCAAGGAAAACAAATTCTGTTGCTGATGGTTTAGCTAGATTTACTCTTAATAATAATGTTGTGTTTTCTGTGGATGAATTCTCGCTAAGGAAACTTCCTCCTAGTGTTTTGGATAGGATTGTAGCAGAGCAGCTTGTATTAGCTGTGTGATCCTCCTTTTTGGAGGCGTCTTTTGTTTGCGTTCGTTTCCTTTGAATGCAATTCTTAATTACCAAAAAAAAAGTGCCCCACTAACGACCTTTCTTGACTTTGGAAATTAAATCAACTTCATTAATAGTGTGCAAGTCGGTCTGTCCCATTAACTTTTTGGAAACAATGGGTGTATTCTATTGAACCACGCAGCGCAGTCAATGAAAGCACTTCGTTTTATTGTCATCTTCTTCTCTCTTCTTTTACACAAACATATTTCAAAATTTCACATTTTCATATGTGTCATACAGTATATTAAACCATTTTGTAGTGATTCATTTAGTAAATTTTTTGTAGAGTGAAGTATTTTGTAGGGTATTTAGTCATAAGATGCAGAAATTTTAGAAGATAAAGTATTTTTATAGAGTATATTTTTATATAGCATTTTCACATAATTAAATATCCTATAAAAATATTTCACCTTAGAAAATACTTTACACTAAAACTAAATACCCAGTCATTAAATACCCTACAAAAATAATTTACACTACATAACACTATCATAATTTGACTTCCATATGAAGGTAAATTGAAAAGAAAACTAAAATGTGATGTGGGCTGAAGTAATTTTACAAAATAGGGTGACTAATTACTATAATGATAAGTCAAAGATATTCTGAACGAGAAAACATTTAAAAATCAATATAACGCGTAAAAATATTCATCAAATTTCCTGTACATATCCGCAGGTCAGAGTCAGGAACAAGCATAGCTTGCCGCAGTTTGTTCAAAAAAGTTCGGCAGCTGGTCAAAAATGGTTTTTGCCTCTTGAATTTGTAATAATATTATTTTATTATCCTCTGTTTGTGAACGTCCCACTGAAAAAAAATATATATATATTTTATTTTTAAACCTCTGATTTATCTCTCTGTATATAATAAACTACCAACATCTTATTTCTTAATTTCCAAGCTTCTCTTCTGCTTAATTAATTGCCTTCTTAATCATCATCATCATTGTCATCACCACCTTCTTTATCTTCTTCTTCTTTACGGTTCATATGGAAATGGAACTAGAGAAGCCCATTATGATAACACAAGCAGCAAGAACCAGCAGAGCTCCAGAGCCGATCAACATCAGCAATACTACTAGCACATCATCATCATCAACAGAGATAGAGTCATCTTCGTCATCCTTTTATAATCTTTGCAGTAGTACTCGTTATGAATCATTTAGGAAGCTTGAGAATTACTTGCCCAAAACTCATCGCTCTGCTGGCCTCAAACTCTCATGGCTAAGGTCTCAAATCATTGGAGGTGATGTTGAATTTGATTCTCCTTTTGGGAGACGAAGAATCACCTATGCTGACCACACTGCCTCTGGCCGTTCTCTTCGGTATATTGAGAGCTTCATCATCAACAATGTTCTTCCATTTTATGGTATGTATATACCCTGTGAGATTATTGATTTTTGTATATATTCTCTTTGTTAATTAGTCTTATCAATGTCTAATTAATACCAAAAATACAAATGATTAGTTGAATATATCTTTATTTTAAATTCATGAGAAGCTATATCTATTCTATATATATATATATATATATATATATGATTTTTTTTAATCTTTGTTTAATTTTGATATATATATATACATATATATTTTGTTTTGGTCTGCTTTGATTAAACTTGGACAAAATAATAAACTATACCCTATTCATATATATAATTAAATTAGACAGTCTATCTTCATAACATTAATATTCAATTAATGTAGGAATTCATATCCAACTGTCCGACTGTCCAACAGTTTTCTTTCACCATCTGATACGGCCTTTTCTACTAGTGGATATTAAATTAAGGAGAAGCTGGTATTGCATTTTTTATTAATTTGTCATAAAAAATAGTAATGTTAGACATGCCTGCCATAAATTATTGCATCCATATACATACACGAAACAAAATCACATTTTCAATTTTATTATTGTTATGTAGGTAACACTCACACATGTGCCAGTCATGTGGGGCAGCAGACGACAAAAATGGTGCATGAAGCAACAAAATACATTAAGAAATGCTTAGGAGGTGCAGAAGATGATGCACTATTGTTCTGTGGCTCAGGGACAACTGCTGCTATAAAAAGGCTCCAAGAGGTAATGGGCATTGCTGTGCCTTCTATTTTGAGAGAAAGGGTGATAAAGAGCTTAAGCAATGAAGAAAGATGGGTGGTCTTTGTTGGGCCATATGAGCACCATTCCAACCTCCTTTCATGGAGGCAAAGCTTAGCTGAAGTAGTAGAGATTGGTCTAGATGACAATGGCTTATTAGACTTGGAGGCTCTAAAACTAGAGCTTGAGAAATATAAAGATTCAAACAGACCACTTTTGGGTTCCTTCTCAGCTTGTAGCAATGTCACTGGGATTTACTCTGATACAAGAGGAATTGCTCAACTTCTTCACCAATATGGAGGCTTTGCCTGCTTTGATTTCGCCGCGAGGTACCAACATTACTATTATGTATATATCTCAGTGTTTGTAAAAATTTCAGATTGTGATGGATATCATTTGGTATATAATTTAGTTTACTAATGAAAATCATTTGGTATAGTGGTCCCTACGTGGAAATCGACATGCGATGTGGGAAAAACGACGGGTATGATGCTATTTTCCTCAGTCCACACAAATTTCTTGGTGGACCTGGAACACCAGGAGCACTTTTGATGAGCAAGGCTCTGTATTTGCTTCGATCTTCTCCTCCATCAACTTGTGGAGGTGGAACTATTGATTATGTCAATGGATTCAATGACAAGGTATGCCTTTAATTTTTCCATTTATATACCTCCATGTGAGTCTTCATTTATATATATATATATATATATATATATATATATATATATATATATATATATTTATTTATTTATTTATTTATTTGTGGAAATTAAATGAATTGAATATGGTATATAAACTTTTCTTGCAAAATCACGTCAAACCTAGAAACTTATTACACCCATTGCGTGTACATGAGAATTAAAGATACCAATCTAAATAAATTGATGATTGCACATGCATATTTATGTTTCTTGTTGGTTCCCTATGTTACAATCAAATGTGGTGGGTTATCTACTTACATTTTTCGTTGTATATGTACAACTTATGTAATGATCAAGCAAACATTATTTTCGGTTGTATATCAAATATCTCAAGCAGATTTCTTAAATTAATTATCACCAAGAGAAATAAACAACTTATCCTATAAAACCAAGAAAACTTGATTATGGCGCATGAAATGTTATATCGATACACCAATCAGATTTCAAGGTGGTCTCTTAATGAGGACCAAGTAAGATAGACAACTTAACCAAGCAAACTAGTTTAGAAAATTCAATCATGCATCATTAGATGCATGCTCACTACGTACACATTTTCGTTAAATATCGACACACACACATATATATATATATATATATTGAGCAGATTTCTCAACCAACACTCATTTAATTTTATTTACTTGTATATTCAGGACACATTATATGTAGACAACATTGAAGAAAGGGAAAATGGTGGTACACCTCAAATAATTCAGACAATTAGAGCAGCATTGGCATTTTGGGTCAAAGAATACATTGGCTATGAAGTAATAGTAAAACAAGAGCATGTCTATGCAGAAAGGGCACTGAAGAGGCTTCTCCCAATTGAAAACATTTGGGTTTTGGGAAGTACAAGTGCAAAAAGACAAGCCATTTTGTCTTTTATAATTTATTCTACCACCAATTCTTCTTCCTTGGCAGATTTGAGAAATGGGTTTGATGGTAAAATTAGTATTAGAGATGAGGAGAAGATCAAGAAGGAAAGGCTTTACATTTGGGCAGAGACGGGCAATAATAGAGACAAGCCCCTTGATGGACATTTTGTTGCAGCACTCCTTAATGACTTGTTTGGCATCCAAGCCCGTGGTGGGTGTGCTTGTGCTGGCCCATATGGACATGATTTGCTCAACATTGATGAGAGTCATTCACATGCCTATAGATCTGCCATTCTAAAGGTAAACATTAAATTGCTCTTACATTAAAAATTTGAAAATAGCCCTTAAATATTTAGCAAATCTTAATTAGATTTGATCATAATTAATGTTATTATTCATGATGATCAATAGGGCTACAAGGGAGCAAAACCAGGATGGACTAGAGTTAGCTTTCCTTACTACATGTCAGACGAGGAATTTGAGTTCATCTTATGCGCTTTGGAATTTATAGCAATTTATGGGCAAAGATTTCTTCCATTATATCACTTTGATTTGACAGCTGGTAGCTGGATTCATAAAAAGAAGGCAATGAAAAACCTAGTGAGAAACAGCAATTGCAACATTGACGTTTTGGCTTTAGCAAATGGTACAAATGCAGTAATGAACATAGACCATGAAAAGTCTGAAGAATTCAACAATGGAGATGACAAACTTACAGGGTTAGTCGGTAAGTTTGCTTTGTATATGGATTCTGCTATTCAGATTGCTCGTCTCCTGCCCAAGTTTCCTTCACAGCGCAGGCTTCAGGAAGAAGAAGATCTCAACTTCTTGCATTTCAGAGTCTAAATATTTATTTTTTAAACTTTAGTTTTTCAAGATGTAATCATTAGTATTTATTTATTTATCTAATTTTTTATTTTTAATTTTCCAGATGCAATCCTAATCATTAGTATTGTTTTTTTCCCGTGTTCTCTTGCTATAAACATGATTTATAAATTGGGGTTAATATCATGTTTAACAATTTTCCCCTAGTTTTAGCAGAGGAGGGGAACAAAGAGCAACTGCATCAATTTATTATACAATAATATGTGGCATAACAATCGATAATCAAACCCTAATTTGTTCATTAATTTCTTCGACCAATATCTCTAATTAATCCGCTTTTTTTTCAATTAAATTGAGGGGGTTGAGTAAAAAGAAATTTAAAATAGGGATGTCTAATTGTATTTAGTTGAAAATAAGTCCCCTAAAAAGAATTTTCAATTAAGTTAATGTAAATAATGATAGTATTTTTCCTTTTTTATATAGATAATGTAGAATATATATAACAGACCTTTTTTTTTTTTTTTTACTTCAAATACTTAGTAATTCAAATTTGAATTCCCTTTCAATTTGTACCTTTTCCATGTTTAAGGTCTATATACAAAATATTATCAAGTAATTTTTAGTTTTTCTAAAAAATAACAAACATATCTTTATTATACTAATAATTAAACATCAACCAAAATATTCCGAAGATTCATTGAAAAATAAATAGGAATATATAAAAAGACGTTATTCTATATATTTGCATGTAATGATTGAAAAATGGCATTGCTGGGTAGAGCCATTAAACTTGAGAATACAAAATAATTTTAACAACAAAGTTTCATCTTTTTCCTTTTCATGTAAAACAAAGTACGTCATCGTTTCCCATCTGCCATAGTCTCTAAAAATACAAGTGAACAATCTTATTCCTTTTTCCAAATAAAATCAGCTGACAATAATGAATAATCAGAGTCACATCAATCTTCAGCCCCCATATAAACAAATGTTACACCCATATAAAAGCTCATTAAAAAACCCATCAATTTTATTAACTATTTGTGGAGTTTTAACACATGTGTCCCTCAAGTACCATAAACCAATTTAGCCAAACCTCTCACTGCTAGCATCAAAAATGAAAATCCTGAATGCCTTTCCTATGCTCTAAAAGCCTATAATCAAGATATAGGTGCTATAGAATCATAGTATACAACAACAACAACAATCACCTTCAGTAAAACGTAATGCATAAACCCACCAACCTATCTCCTTGAGGATGAAGTCTAGCCCAATCTCCAGTAACCCTCTTTAATAAGAAAATTCCTGCAAAGGAAGCAATACCATAAATCAATTACAAAGATATTTTAGCTCCTCATTTGACTGAAATAAGCTACCTCCAAGAAACAACCACGCTGAACTCGCAAAAATGCAAGGCAACACTCACCACACCAGCGATGAATTCTGTCAATGACAGCTCTATATGATTGTACAATGAATGAGCTATATATAAAACCCTGCATGTCCAGCTCCATAAAAATAATCCATGACTTTGGCAGTTTAACACCCCGTAGACTATATTCCATCTAGCCAGAACCAAGATAACACTCCTGCCTCTTGAGCATGATCTGGGAGCACAGCAGTAGAATTGGTGAAATGTGCAATGAAAGCTGACACCAAGTACGACCAGGAAAATACTTTTCATCAACTTAGTAAATTAGTAATACAAAAATGAAGAATGAAAGAACTAGGGCTCCAACCACCACAACATCTACCAACCTAGCCATGAACCAGCCTTGCCGACCCACTGCTCCTGCACCTGCGAACTACTATGCTAACTAAAAGCAAGAATTGACTGAAACTTGATACAATAATTTATTACCGCATCATATATGAATGAAACTCCATGTTTCTCAAAAAATAAACACATACACATTTATATCATCCATAGAATAACATTACTCTCTATGGTTCCCCCACATACAAAAACTTACAACATTGTTATCATATCATATAATAAGTATTTATATTATAGTCTTCCTATGTTCTTTGCCCAGTACTTTCTTCTCTCTTTTCCCAATACAACCTATCAGAAAAAACAGGTTCCTTAAGACCATCGAACTCGACTCCAGTCATAACAAGTCATTTCCAGTCAAGTGGTGTTACACCAAGTTTGACTCCCGTCTAATTTTGACCCAAATCCAACCCATGCCTACTTTATCTTTTTATATAATGAATTGTATTAGAAAAAGAGAAATAGGAATATCAAGTAGTGTAAAATAATACAGTTTTAGATTCAATCTGATAGCACCAGAGGTGATTTCACTCACCAGAACATAATCAATATGATCTAATGGCAATAGATCATATGTATTTAAATCTACCAGCAAGCATGCAAATAGAAAAATTGGAAGGAAAACACTTGATAAAGTACAATTTGAGTGAGAAAAAATTGCATTTAAACTAGTGAAAAAAATGATAATTAAATCTGGGCAAAAGATATTAACTTTTAGAGGAAATGGCTGGCCATCAAGAGTTGTGGCTTCTCTTTGTCTCCTTCAACCTCTGCTGAACCTTCATTTCTAATTTCTTGAACCCTTTTATCCCATATATTGTCTATTAGCTTCCAAGTTTCATCATTTACAACTTGGGTCTGCAAACAAGTCAAAAAGAAAAGGAAAGAAAATGGCAGAGTGACAACAAAGACCTTAGTATTACAACAAAGTATAGTAGTTTAAAAAATCTGCCAATATACATTTCCAATACCTCCATGGGGCGGGGTGCACCAAAGGTTGAAAATCCTACATTGCCAGGAGCAAATGTAACCCTCCCAGGAAGCGTAATTCCATGTAATCCCCATCTTCCAGCATATATTAGGGCACCATATTCATCAATTGGATTCACATCAGGCTGAACAATAATTAGCAAGAATAAATGTATTAGACCAGGAATACATCCATAAATGTACATGTGTACACATCATGCATACTAATAAAGTAAGTTTACATCCATCAAATATTCTAACATCTAGAATCAGCCTCACCCACTCTTTTCCCAGCACATAAATAACTAGCCTATTAATTGAGAACCAGCCTTACCCACTCTTGAACATCAATATAAAGAAGCATTATCCTTGTTTGGTTAGCAGCAGTACAGTAAAAGACGCAGAGGGATGCACAGTCCTAAATTTCAAGTATATTAATACAGCGTAATAGTATATCTAGTCAGCTGTCTCAGCACATATCTACTGAATGAAAAAAGCAAAGTGGGTATGAGGAATACAAATAATAATTTTAAAATTCTTAGTAAATTTCAAAATTATTTATGACCGAAAGAATCTTCATGAAAACTATAGCATATTGAAATTTCCTGTCAATAGAATAACATAATAACTTGTGGACATGAACATGAAAGAAATAATAAACTTAATAAAATAAATAAATCGAATTAATGCCAAGCATAGAGGATTACAAAAAAACATCAAGTTCAAGAGCTACCTGAGGTATCCGAGGAGCCCTTTTATATATGTCCCAAATTTCTTCAGCTTTAATCTCTCCCTTCTCAAGTAAGATATCTGCACAGCATGAAAGCATGCAACAGACACCAAGTATTACACAGAGAAAACTTTGAAAAACCAATAGATTTCAATTCTCTTACATATGAATATCCAAGCTCAACAAAAAACATAAAACCAGAGTTCATTTGATAATCTCAATTTAAGGTATTCCTCAATTCTTTGAACAAATAAATCAAAAGCGCTAATCACCAGTGATTGTCTCTACAGCAGAATGATATTCTCTCAACACAGCTGAACACTTCTCAACAGCATAACGCATATATTCATCTCGAAGTGCTTCAAGCTTGGCTGCGAGCTGTTGGTAAATGCTTGGAAGTTATTCATAAGATAGATGTAGAAGGCATTTGTTAATAAAACTTCACAGATACAATGGCATTCTTAAAACTTGGATCCTGGAAGTGTACATTTGGCACAAGATCACTCTGATTTCTGTAGTATGCTTTTCCAAAAGCTGTCATCCCAGTCTGCAAAATTAAAAATTCAGCCAGCCTTGAAGCTTCTATTGTGGCCTTTGCAGAGATCCAACACAGGTTGTCAACTCCAAACATCTCCTCCTCGATAACTCTAGCTGCAAAACAAGATTAGAGTTAATAATAAGAAGTAACATGTGCTTAACAAATAAAACCATAATTTAATATTAGGACTGGCACCAGGTAGGAATAAGGGTTAAATCTAATAATTCAACATCCTTGAACTATGCATGAGTCATGTAAATCAAACGTTACCTATAAAAAATTATTAGAAAACTTATATATAATAAATAGATGTCACTGCTAAAATATGCTGAATTTTTATAGCACTTCTAACTACCCTTCAAGCAAAAACCTGACATTAGAGGTGCTACATTCATCAATAAATTAATTAGTTGACCTTTCTTCTAATCATAATCCTAAATATTACCAATAAATCTTAAGTTTGTGTCCTAGCTGTAAGCTATCAAACCCTTCTCCATAACCAACATAATCAACCTATGTCAGCTCAGATTATAAAGTTCCAAATTGTATCCATGGTTTGCAACAAATTGGTGAGATTAACTCGAGGCTGAGGGTATTCTGCAGCTTTACTTTCTCAACCAGCGCAATTGATCTCAATTAATATAACCCAGACACAACCACCATATTTGATGTTTGATAAAAATACAACGGGTTCTTACTCAAATCCTCTTGCAAGATTTGATTAATCAACAAAATTCTCTTTAATTTGAAACTTCAATTAGAAAATTCAAAATACATTCAGGGGAAAATTAAAATGAAAAAAAAGGAAAAATAGCAACAAAAAAAAGAAGGGAAAATACAAAGATTTTACTAATACAAGTTCAAACTACCAGGAACTCCATAAGTATGCCAGCACTACATGATGTTCCTCAAAGGAAAGGGATTTTGTTCCACAATGATGGGGGAGGAGAGAGAGTCTCCACAACCATCATATTAGGAGCATATTTTCCATTAACACAAGCCAATATATCTAAGATCTAAGGCATGCAAACATGATAGAGAAGGTACCAAAAGATAAAATGGTACATCAACACTAAAAACAGACAAAAGAAAACAAATAGAATTTATAACTCAACAGTGAACCCCAACTTATTCAAAAACCTTGATCCAAATTCTATCAATACGCTAGGATCTTATTCTTCATAAAAAAAAAGGAAAAAAAAGAAGCAATTATGTTAATAGAAACAAGAGTGTGCTGAAAAGTAATGTTGGGAGGTAATGAACAAGAAAGACAAGCGGCAATTGCTATAAAACATCATTTTCCAACAAGAATCTTTATACTTACGAGCACATGCACGCACTATAGAGTTTATGTAATCTGATTTTCTTGAGAAAACCTTGCCCGGAGTTTTGCTATACTGCATGTTTGGCTGACTTCGTATTGAATTTATATCTGTCTGAAAAAATTATAAAGGACAGAGCACAAAGTTTAAGAGTCTCTAGAAATAGAAAGAACTTATAACTGTAATCAATAAAGAAACAGTACTGACCTCAGTAAAAGGGCAATGGGGATCTGGAAAGTAACATGCAAGGACAGCAACAGCTGATTCTCGGTATGCCAACCTCAGTTTTAATTCCTCTGGAATTTCAGTACTATCTTCCTGGCCTGTTTCAAAGGTACCCTTTTGCTGCAAATATTGATAAAGTGGAACAAAAAACAAAAATGAGGACATGGAGACAACAGGTCACTAAAAAACTGCATTATTTTGATCAACTACAGAGATATGCACAAAGTAAGGAAGAAAAACTAATATGACAGAAATGCAAAGTCGATGGAAACTTTGGGGGGGAAAAAAAGGAAAATATAAACAAATATTTAGCTCAAACGACTTTTACAATGAAAGTTTAGGAATTGTGTGATAAAAGCTGTATGTCACGTCAATTACATCAATAAATTTCACAAAGTTGTGCATGAATGAAAATTTAGGACACACATAGGGAACATGGTATGCTGTGATGCCGATTTAGTAAATGTAATATAAAATAAGTAATAAAATTTTCTAATTTCAGTCAACATAATAAGAAATGATTTACTTCTTTGTTTCTAAATTATAAAAAATATCAAAGTAATTATGCATTGATTTGATTTTTTACTTTTATTTATGTATTTATATTTTTCCATTTCAAATATATATTATTAGTTTTATTATTTATTTATTTATTTCATTCTCCCAATTGAAAGAGAAAATCTTCAAAACAAAACAGAACAAAAAATGCTACCAATTACAAGCAAGCCAGTTTCATTTTATTTTATTGTCAAACAAACTACCTCATAATTTTCTTGTAAAAAACAATTTAAAAGTATCAAAGATTAGTTAAAACCACATTGTTTAGACCATTTTTCCCCCTCAAAACAAGCTCCAGTGACCAGCCTATGTTTTCTTTGCCTTGAAGGCTAGACAAGCCCAGCCCACTTTGTTATTTATAAATATTAATATACTGAAAAACACAATCACCAGCCCACATTCTATTGCCTAGCACACCCTTAAGTACAAATGACTAATTACCCAACCCTTAAATAAGCAATTTAGTAGTGTCCATTTCTCACAAATAAGAAGCTAGTAGAACTTAGTCATTTTCGATCAGAACACAAAAGAATAGTTTGTTCCTTCTTCACCAAAATTAAATAACTCTCACATATCTTCCATCTTTTGCAATGGTAAGATATTCTCCAACCAGCTAACAAGATTTATCAATGGAGAAGGCACCTAACAAAGAGAAAAGCAGCCTGGTTCATGGAATATCCTATCGGATATACTGGAAATTTTGACAAAATACAGTCATGGAAATTTCCAATAAATCCACTAATTTTTGGTGGATTTCTTTTGACACCCCACAATATTAGCGACATCTCGAGACATTGTCAAAATGTCGCTGCCGACTCAGTGGAAGGATTGTTATTCCCCCCTCCTCGCCCAATGTCAGTATCAATGAGTTAAAAAATAAAAATGCAGGCAATGTTGTGCTGACATGGCTAAATTTTTCCCCCATGGTATAAAGAAGGCAATTACAAACCCTTTTTAAAGCCTCTAGTAGTTCTTCTCGTCCAATGTGATCTAAATCCTTCCTAGCAGTCAAAATCCCAGCTTCATTCCTGTCATTAATTGAAAAGCATAAGCATCGCTCTCCCAAAGTTCAATTGAAAATAAAGCTAGGGATTTGCATGAATTACAGTATGTTCTGCAGCTCTGCGCCAGTAAAATCTTCTGTAAGCTCTGCAATTTCCTGAAGTAGAGCTTCCTTCTCCTCCTCAGAACGAAAAAATTTATTTCTAGCATGCACCTATTATGCAATAAAAGTATAATTTTAAGGTAAAAACAATAAAGTTTTCAGGAACCTAGATTCTGGAATTCTGATAACAATAAGTACAATACCTTCAATATGGCAAATCTACCATCCTTAGAAGGCAAACCAACTCTTATAATCTTGTCAAAACGGCCCTTCCTCAATAGAGCAGGATCAAGAATATCCAGTCTATTGGTTGCACCTATTACAAGCACCTGCAATCCCATGTTTAATGGCCAAACCAATTAATCCCCTTTTGAGTCCACAATAAAACTCATCAAAAGATAAAATGAAAAACATACCTGTGACGTAGAAACTTTAAATCCATCCATCTCTGTCAGTATCTGAAGCAGACCTTGTTCCCTTTCTGCACCACCCTATACAAAGCAATGCAAATATATTTTTCCACTAAGAACTTAAGAGCTACAATGGACATAACCAACTCTCCTAAAGTTGACATCAACGAGAATGAAAAAGGACAAAGTTTCACAACTGATAACCTAGGGATTAGAAACTGTTCCCAAAAGTTTAAGTTGTTAGGAAGTGGGCCAACTATGTACATCAAGCCAACAAAAGACGCAATATATTTAACATACACACACACACACATGTATGTATATTGCAAATTTTATGAAAAAGTTTTAACTGTTATACATGAAACGAAAAACCTTCTGCACAGCCTAAGTGTAGTCTTGCAGGCCTTGAGCACAAGGAAATGAGTCAGGATGTGCGATTAAATTGTTTGACTATAATAATTGTGAATAAAAGGCATCTACAATAACTCACTTAAATCACACCCACATATCAGAGACTTTGAGCATGTTACCATTTGTACATAAGGGTGATTCAATTGGAAACAAAGAACAAACCACGCCAGAGAAACCTTTGAAACATCTTGGAAAGGAGAAAATAAATAATTTAAAGTAATTTTAAGCCTAGTCCATCAAGAAAATGAAAATATAGATAATATATATTACATGGAAAGAAATGGAAATATTAAAAAAGAGATTTTTTTTCTCTTTTCTCTCTGTTAGGTATTAACTTACCCCACCAATGTCTGGACCACCACGTTTACTACCAATGGCATCTATCTCATCAATAAATATAATGGATGGTGAAAATGAGCGAGCACTAGCAAAAAGATCCTTAACACGAGATGCTGCCACACCTACAAACATCTGGAGAAAATTTAAGTTAGCCAGTTGCCTTTAAATTCCAGTACCTACAACCTCCACATGTCCCAAAGAAAAAACAAGAACCAAAGAAAAAAAAAATTAAAGCAAGAGAGAGGAGACACAGATAGGATAATTGAAAACACAAAAAATAAAAAGGTCAAGTAGATAAGACGTTAGTATTTGTGACTGAGAAGCTTAGATACACTAAAACAACCACTTTATGAACCATAAAGTGAAAAGAGATGCATAAGACAACTTAAGTTATTGTGCTTGGGGCAAAAAATCATTCACAAAAAAGTGAAGCAAACCTGTCTAAGTGGCTAAATACTGGGGTTTGAAGAATATAGGAGAAAAGAAAGAAATTGCCAAGCGGAGGATGTTAAAATAGAAAACACTTGAATCGATGACAAATAGAGAACACAGTAGAAGAAATCTAGAAGGATCATGCTACAAGGTAGATATCTTAAACCATAATGCAGGTACTCAAATTGAGGCCCTGAGTATGATGAATAAAAGAACATCTGTAGCCTTGTTGTCTATGCCCACATTCTTTTTTGGAGACAATGTCGCCTAATTCTTAAAAATCACCTTCAGTAGGCATACATGTATATATACAATTACGTGTACACAAAATGCATGATTTTTATTAATAGAAATCCGTTTGCCACAACAGTGGACCCTGTTACTAATTATTCCAGTAAAAGTTGCAAAAGTATCTGCATGTTATTTTGCATTGTGTTGTTTGAATGGGAGTTATTTTTCATCAACCTGTATTTCTTTCCATCCACATAACCACTACTCAAGGAAATCAGGCCTAACCTCAACAAAATCAGTGCCATTTGCTGCAAAGAAAGGAAGTCCCGCTTCACCAGCAATAGCTTTAGCCAATAGTGTTTTACCAGTTCCAGGAGGTCCATGGAGAAGTACACCTTTTGGGCAATAAATGCCTTTGTCTTGAAATTCTTCATCATTCTTCAAAATTCGTACAATCTCCTGCAGTTCTCTCTTTATATATTCCTGGCCAGCAAAATCATCAAAGGTAATACCAGTTGATTCTTCTGCTGATATAAATTTGGCCCTGGTTGAAATGCAGGCATTAAATTAAATCCCATGTATGTTAATCTATCACATAATTAATTTCTACAATCACATATATATTGCCATGACCTACTTGCACATTTCTCAAAACACAACACCTTCAACAATTATTAATCACAGAAATATCCTTCACCTATATCTACAGGCTCAGCTTTCATAAGACCAATACAGACATCATTTTCCGTTCATAATCCATATACATTAAAAGGACAACCCACCATCCAAAGAGAGAAAGAAATTATCTTAGCTAGGATAACCATAAACTATCCAAAATACAACCAAAGCAACAATAGTAAAAGGTATATAAATAACAAATAAATAACAATAAGCAACTTGTACTCTGCTTCACAAAGCAGACCACAATCTCTGATCTACCAACCTCTACGTGCTATTAATAAATTCTTTGTTAATGACAACTGTCAGAAACCTATTACAAAACTACTATTTTGACGATGGCAGGACCAGTTATGTAAATTATACACAATTAGCATGACAAAAGACATAGAGTGAAAACACTAGTTTCCTTGACATAATAAGAGAAATTATCAAGGAAAAGCATATATATCTTTAGAACATCGGCATACTAACAAATTTAGTCAAAAATTTTACTTCAATTTCAATTCACAGGAAAATTAGTAAGGATTTCACATATTTTATTTTTTGGTAAATAGTAAGGATTTCACATATTGGAGAAACAAGGAGGCGAAAGGTGACTAGGAAGCCACAACAAGAAGTTTATATGAGCTACTATGAAAACATTACAGAAACATAAAAGAAATATCTAATGATAAAGTGGAAGATTCAATCCCACAAAATAAAAGAATTGTATGAAGTTTAACTGGAGCTATACTAATATAGATGACGTTAATATCAAAGTATTCACTAACTTGTAACTCTTCAATAGATGAAATGTGTATATGTGTGTGTGTGTGTGTGTGTGTAATGTATTATACGAATCTTTGAGCAACTTCAAAACAGTGATATTTAGTCAAGTAATCTTAGATGCCAAAATGCCAAATTTATCATAATGTCTTAAGTATGAATCTGATAGTCTGCATAAAGAATTTTATTTCTTGGGATGTACATTTTTATTGCCGTGAAAAAATTAAACAACCTAATCATGAAATATATAACAAGCAAGTCAATGCAAAATTACTCTCTACTTACCGACTCTTGCCTAATGATCCAAGTGCTCGGCGCTTGAGTGGCTTCCTAGTTGTTTTGCTGGGAGTACCTAAATCACATGGTATCAACTTTGCATAAATTGGTCTCATCAAGTTATCAATCCAGAGATACAAAACAACAGACAGAGCAAGCCGCATAGACCATATGACTGCTGTTGCAACAGTAGAGTAGACTTCTGCAGGTACTGTATCAACGTTAAGAACATCAACATTTACAATTTGTTGGTGCAACTTTTGCCAAACATCATTCCAGCAATCAATTGGCATACGGTCAACCACATGACGTCGGAAGACAACTTCCTTTTTTAAATTTTTTTCAGCCTCTATCTCTCCATCTTTGTAGTAAGGTAGAATCACTGCATGCATGGGGCAATTTATTTCAGAACTATAGGGATTAAAGAAGACTCATAGAAAATCAGCAGGAGCATATATCATACATATATCATTAGAGACATATGACCAAAGTATGCTTTTAAGCTTAACAATGAACCACAATCGATATATGAATTGCCACTAATTACAAAATTTTGTAAGCCAAAAACTGCAAGACGACAGAACATGAAGAATGGCAATCAACTATGAGACCACCAGAAAGGCAATGTATGTAAAATTATGAAACCAGTGAAGAAAAAAAGTTCTTTACCTGATATTGTTTGACCATAATTTGAGTACTCCATGAACTGCACATTATTGGAGTTAAGAAGTCTCCAAAAATCACTATAGTTAATCCTGTGCGAGTTTTCAGGATCCCACTCTGTTCCTTTTAACTTTCCACACATAGTCAGCAAGACCCTGCTCCAATATGATGCCATGACAAGCTGCCTCTCTAATTGAATATTTGCCTTGTTGTCAAGTTCTTCCAACTTATTTATCCGTTGCTTTTCTACTTCCTTCAATTTCTGAACATTTTTCAAAATTAAGATTTTGAAAGTTGTTAAAGATCCATAGTCATCATAAAGGTAGCATATTCCTTTTAATTTTATGAGCAGAACCACTAGTGAAAAGAAAGGATAAGTCAGAGCCTCAGTACCCAGATAGCATACTAAACCCCTGTGATGCTCGGACTCTTTAAAATAGGTGAAGTATCCGTGTCGACACGATGCAACAAGGATATGGATACGGAATACGTCTCCGATCCCTCAATTTAGAAAAGGATACGGCAATGCAAAGCAAAAAAGAGTTAAAGACTCCATCTTGGTAGTGACTCTGAAGAATGTAAACATAAACAAGGAGAGAATCCTATTGGAGAAAAAGAGTTCTAGTGAAGAGTCCTACTAAATTTAACTTTTACTCTTCTCAAAGCATCTCAAAGCAGGGAAGAGTAAAAGTAAAAGAAGATAACGTTATCTGTTTTTTAATACTAGATAAGATTAAAAATTAATTTATTACAAATTAAATTAATTACATATAAATCTTAAGGTTTGTAAAATTTACTATATATTAAATTTTATCAATTTTTTTTTAAGTGCCTAAGACGTATCCTTGTATTTTGCATTTTATTTTTTTTAAACAAGATATATTTCTAATTGAACTTTAAGGAGTTTTTAAATTCTTATTACATTTGATTTATTTTAAAATATTTTATATTAAATTTTATTAAAATTTTTTAATTTCTTAGAGTATCCCCGTATCCGTGTCCAAATTTTGGATCCTTATGAGCTGTATCCCCATATCCTAAATTTTGGAACTAGAAGGATTAGACTCTTGGATACGTACCTGTATCTGATACCCGTATCTGATACCCGTACCCGAGTCCGAGCAACATAGCTAAACCCTAATACCCTTAATCACAAAATTGAAAACCAAAAGTGAGGAGTATATAAAAATTTGATGAATCAATTCCAGAATAGTAGAATTTATTGTAAGCTAACAAAAATTTCCTGTGCTACTGGATAGAACTGCCTCAACTTTCAAAGAGGTTGCCATGATTCTACAATCACAATGACACAATTCTCCACAGTAATGCCCTACCCAGTTATCCTCTCCAGATACTAACAACTCAACAAACCTATCGTGAGCCAAGAAATCTCAAATAAAGTAGGACTGCAGGACCAAGCACCATAGTTCAAATAAATAGGGAAAAGGATATGAAAAGTAAATAACCATCTGCTTTGAAATTACACACCAATCAATAAAGAATTGCTTCCTTGTTCCAAATTTTGTGCTGTTAAAATTCCCCTCTCGAACTATAGTCCACATGCACAAAGCCGCTTAGAGGGACCCTTACCCTTCAAGTAAGCTAAAACCCCTCAACACCTTATATAAAGATCTCGAACGACTTACTGACGATTATAACACAATGCACCTCTTCTATGGCCCAACCCTGTTGGCATGTTCACCCAGGATAGAAATAGTTTTCACCGAGTCTACCTCCTAATCTTGCAGAATCCTTCCAAGCATTGGGATGCATTGTAGTACTAGTAACCCTCCATCATGCACACATAATCTCTAACAATTGCCATTCTAATCTACAGCTAGAACAAGAAAACATTTGAAACCATCTTTTACCATCTAAAAGAAATCTCACTAACACTTCCCACCTTAAAACCAAAGAACCGCCCCTAAAGTTTCTCCAAACATTTCTAGTGCGCCCCTCAAACGGCCAACCCCCAGAAATCCTATAAACTCACAAAGTGACTGCACACTGTTTTGCAGTTGCAAAAATGTAATGTCTCCAACATAGGGTATTATGGGGCACGGGAATGTTTAAATTGGCTCATTGAGCTAGCAATTAAATAATTTTTCCACTCCACATATTCACAAAGAAAAAATACAGAGTCCTTCTTATTAAAAAAAAAAAAAAACACAAAAAACAAAAGAATATCATTAAACCAAAAACGAAATATATAAAATAAACATAATTCTCAAACTTTCCACCTTTTCTCGATTATCAAACAATAGAAATACATTAAAAACTAATGAATTTTCAAAAACACCTCGAATAGATGTGCGGACTCCGTGTCTTCCTCGACGTTTGAGGGCCCTGTAACCAACTTCGAACTCGAACCTGAAGCGCTACAAGAGCGAATACTGAGTTTCCTGGGCTTACAAAGATAAACGGCATTGCTAGTTGCCTGATACTTTGTCTTGAAAGCATGTTTACGAGGTGTTTGAGATAATGACAATGAAGGATAAGGGAATTGGAGAAGAAGGATTTTGGAGGGGTATAATAAGGGTTTAGGGAGTTGAATAATATCAGATGGGTTTAAGGATTGGGATTTCATATTTAACCATTTAAAGAATGCACTACCTCCTGCTCTCTCTCTCTTTTCTTTGTCCTTCTCCTTCTCTCACTTTCCAGGGTGAGACAGTGGAAGAGTTACGATTTATAAGGATTATCCCAGCGAGACTGGCACAGGGGCTTTTTGATATTTGGGCTAATGTTCACGTTAGCGCTTTTTATATTTTGACTTTTAACCAAATATCATAGAATTTCCAATTGATCCTGTGTATTTTGATATTTTTGCAAAATAACCCATTTATTTTAAGAAATTATGTAATAACCTATTATATTTCATTTTCATTTCAATTTATCTATTTAACATTAAAGTGACCAATTTACCCTTATTTAATAAAATATGTAATAATTTAAAAAATAATAAAAAAGATTCCAATTAAAAAAATGTTTTTGATAATGTTGTTAGATTACAAAGAAATCTTGTAGTAAAATAATTTTAAGTATTTTATATAAAAACTATAAGGGTTAAAAGTATCATTTTTTTAAATAATATATATATATATATATATTAACTCGAAATAAAAAATGAAATATAAGGGGCTATATTGAAATTTCTCAAAATCTGCAAAAAGTAAAATGCAGGGGCTATTTTGAAAATTTTGCCTTATATATGATATTTCACTCCAGTTTTGAAAAATTGCAATTTAGACTCCTATTTAACTTTTGTTTCAATTAAATCACATTTGTTTTTGTTAATCGATTCATGATATAAATTTCTTTGTAGTTCCTTTCTTTTTCCGCCCCCTCATATTTTCATTTTTGTTTTAATTTTTAACCACATATGTTAGTCAGTCAACCTATGTACTTTTAATTTTATAGAAAATGATACTTTTAACCGTCTGATTTTACATATTGGTCAAACACACTTTTTAGATTGGAGTTTTAATATTATTTTTAAATTAATATACATTTATTAAAAAAGAGTAAACTAGCTAAATTTAATACCATTTATTTTTGTTATATAAAAAAGGTTAAATTGGAACAAAAATGAGATGCAAGGAGCTTCAAAAAATATGGTGGTAAATCTATTACAAAAAAAAAACAGTTAAAATTGAAGCTACTATTTTGATATTTACCTTTCTTAATTGGCACTTTAATATTTATTGGAAAACTACAGTAACACCCTCTCTATTTTAACATTTTTTAAAAATGCATTTGTATTTTGACCTTACCTCTATTTTTTTTTTCCTGCACTGAACCACCCATGAAATCAAAAAATCAATATACAGATTCAATTTTGAAACAAAGTATACGACTATTATATTATACAAAAATAAAAATAAAAATGGTAAAAGAAAATAGGAAAATTGGATGTTGCGTTTTAAGAGTATTAAATGCGTTAAAAAGAGTTTTTTATTTTTGACAGAACAAGAACAAAAAAATATTTATTTGTTGTTATATTTTTGCATTTCATTTGCGCCTTGCCCAATGCGGAAACCATCACCAGCAATTTCGCAATAGGCACATTTGCATTAATACCTTTTTGCTGTTAATATTAACAGATTTTGACTAAAATCAGGGAGATTTATGAGAATTATAAAAGCCTAAAGGGTACAGTTAAAATTAACCCAAACCTAGGGGTATCGATGAAATTAACCCTAATAATAAAATAAGATGATTATAAAAGGAAAAAACTTATTTGTGCAATAATATTTTTCTTTTTTCTTTTTTTAAAAAGAAAATAAAATAAAAAGCATTATATTTTTGTGGGCCTTTTCTGTGGGGACCCTAGCCTAATGCTTAAGTGGCATTACCCTTTAGCCGGCGGTAGCCTTGTTCGTTTGCAAGAATAATAGCAAATCCTTTTCGTTTTGCTTCTCTAGACAAGCTTTTGCATTCAGTACATAATCAAACTCTTCTCCATACATAAGAGACGCACAAGTAGCTTTGTAAGTTAGAAGTTGAAAATCACCTGCGACAAAATTAAAATGGAAAACACAAAAATGAGCACCACTTATTCTGTCTATAGCTATAAATATAGATGAAGAAAAGAAAAAAAAACCAACAAAAATATAGAACTCCATGGAGTTTAATTGTGCAACAATACCTGCTAAAATTTCTGATTCAAGTATTTTATGACTGAAGTGTCGTGTCAACCACCATCTCTGGCGAAGCCTCCAACTCTTTCCTGATTGACCCTCTGTAAATATCTTAAGGGTCTTACAGAACCTAACAGAGTCCTCTTGTTTATGTCCCTCTTCATTTCCACACGCTGACATTCGGTCCTCTTCCTGCTGAGAGAGCTTGAGGAAACATAAAGCAAACTCTCTCCATATACTGAAGTCCGCATAAGTAGCATCTAGATGCATTGCTATCATTTCCAATAAGGATTCTACACTATAATCTCCTGCAAAGTATCAAAACCGGTAATTAAAAGATTTTTATATTCATCTCTAGGATTGAAGCTTGTTCCTAAAATTCTTGGATTTGAATTAACAGTTTTTTTTCTGTAGCTGTCAAAATGGATTCAGAATGATGCCCAAATGATGAGAATTTGTAAGCCATGCCTACGAAAAGAAATCCATTAAATGAAAGAAGGAGATATACGAAGCCCCAAGGTACATCATAAAGGTTTTAAATCAAAGTAAAGCATAATGAGACGAAGGCTTCCTTGGATGACAGTTAATGACATCATATTAATGGAAGACTAACTTTTCTAAATTCAATCAACATATGCACAGCCAACTAGAAAACAGTTAGATGATATAAAACACATGCAAATAGATCCAAAGATAAGAGAGACGTAATATAATTTGTTGAGCCAGAAAACAACAATTTTCTTAATAATTTAGAGATCAATACCCAGGGAAATTTTGGCCAAAGACTTCCAAGTGCCAAAAACTTGGTTTCAATTCTAAAAACAATGAGAAGAAGAAATATAAACAAGCAAGTGGATTTGACTATCAGCTACTTGTCTCTAACTTAAATTATCTGTTCTTACAAGATCTGACAAGACAGCAATTTCGTGGATAACTATGAAACCAAATATTTACCATGAAAACATTTGTTACTAGAGTCCTGATGATTCTCATATCAGTTTATAGACTTTGAAGAACAGAATCAAGATCCATGGAGATTCAGCCTTTCTAAATGGCCTAGAGTTGTGATGACTCTCATAATACAGAAAGACTATAGGACTAGATTCAATTATGATTCTCATATAAATTTATAAACTTTGAAGAAGAGACTCAAGAACCGTGTAGATCCCAGGCTATCTAAGTGGTACATAACACATGGCCCTTTTTTAATGGGTTTAAAATTTTAAAATTCTTCAATGCTCTAAAATGCCAAGAGCAAAAAGGACTTGTGTTTCATAAGATCAATAGTTCCTTTGTAACCACAAAGAGAGAAGGGAAAAAAAAAGAAAAAGGAAAAACACACACACATCATTTGTTTGCATCGAGTGAAAATTGGTTTTGCATCTAGAACACGTGAGAAAGTTTCAGAAAGGTGATGTACCATTTTGATGCATGCTGACAAGCTTAGCCAATGAATGACAACATGTTGGATCCTTCTTTAAGGTATCCTCAAAACAGGTTGAAAGCATGGCAGTGTTATTGCGATCAACATGCTCCAAAAGACGAGCCCTTAATCTGCATAATACACATGTTTTAGTGCTTTATAATGTAGTGTTAAATAACTGAAAAATGGTGTGTATTTCAATGACTGCAGCCCACCAACAATCATGCTAAAAGTTATAATGTTGAACTACTGAAGCCAAAGCTGTAGGAAGTGCGCAACAACTTCAGAAAAGGCTGGGTCTGTCATACTGATATTTCGAAATGCTACAGAAACATATATCCAAATAATAAAATACGCACACACAAGTTACATCCAGCCTTTTATTAGAAAAACAAGAAAGGAAAATCCTCAGCCAACCACCAGTGTTAACTCATTGAAACAGAAAATCATCTATTGAGGGAAAAATACAAAAGTAGTTGAACTTAGAGGAAGTATTTTCTCGGATACATTAGATGTAGTATTGAAAATTGTATAGTAGTTAATGCAGTTATATAGCAGGCAACCTCTGATAGCAACTATTTTGTTCCCATTTTCACCTATGGTTGCTTAAACCAATATCTAACTTGAATTCCTTTACTAGAATGTTTTCTATCTTTTTTCCCTATCAAGTCATACTTCCCTTTTCAAATTCTTCAATCCTCTAAGTAATCAGAAAGAGCAAAAAGCTTAGGAAATAAGACAGTACCGGATAGGTAATGCTGTGTTTGAATCACAACAGAACTTCTCAAGCTCATTTAGGGCCTCATCAACTCGACCTCCAATCAGCAACAACTGTCATAACAACAACTGCAAATATTAAAATAAGAATTAACCGGAGAAAATTTTAGAATTTGCAAAGCAAACAACTATCAATGTTTGAATGGGGAGTGGAACTTTTAGGATATATTTTTATTTGATAAGATCAATCCACTTGCTTAATGATAATCAAGCTAACAACAATAACAACGAAAATATTAATCATATGTGTAGAGACTCAATGACCAATTTTTTATGCTCTAGCGATAAGCCATGTCATACATCATTGATGTGTAGGACATCCATATCCTAATGTAGAACTACTAAATCCACTACTCAACATCAGTCTTCAAAAACATAAGCAACTAGCTAACACGATAACAAAGTAAAAAAATAACCATATGCATAGATAATGACCAATCTTTTATGCCCTAGCTATGAGCCATGCATACATCATTGGTGTGTGGACATCCATATTCAAATGTGGAACCGTTTGCATCACTCTTCAGAAACTCTTTTGATAGCTTTAAAACCACCAGCAACTTTTCATTCAAAAGATTGATGCCTAAAGTAATGGTTGGTTTACACAAGTAATAACACATAAAAGTGTACATCCAGTAAAGCTAAAAACTAAAGACTTGTGTTACTTTAAAACACCTAAAATTATACCAGTGACAATTTAGAAAAGCTGTACAGAGCCTAACATGATTTAAGAAGGAGATGATGTCACTGCAGGCTTGTCTTATACATGCAGATAGTTCTAAAATATGCACTTCTAAAACTCATCATTTTTTCTAAGACGCTTCTTATTTTTTGGCTAATAACATGAGCGCATATAAATGTTGCAAATAAATTTTCTCCAGTGACGGATTAAAATTGAATGTTGCACTTGCCGATAAAAATGAATGTTCAAAAGTCTGGCAAAGTAATCCATTTGACTTTCCAACACTATGCAAATACAAATTAAGATAGTTCTTGGACTCTTTCTTATAAGATAAATGTTCACCTGTATTAAAGGAAGTAACGCTACCAGCATTGGAGTTGTCGAGTAAAGTGCAATGCGTAAGTACTTCACTGCATCTTTATAGTAGTCATTAAGCATTTGCATATGCAAATAATGTAATTCCTCAGAATTCTCTGTAGATTGTGGCAACCGTAAAGGCAATAACAATGAATCCAACCCTTCTGAGAAAAAAAATTGATAAATTCAATACAGACCTTATATACCCATAAACCAAAACAAATACAACAGGACAGATAATGCCTAGTCTAATGGACCCGGACAAAAGAAAATAGATATTTTTCACTGGAATTATCAAGCTGCAAGACTGCAAAATACCAAAGAATCCTTCTATTAAAAAATCCAGCCTTTAAAATCCTCAGTAAGAAAAATAATACTTCACTCATATTTAAAATGTGCAAATTCACTACTCACCCAGAGCAAAGAAACTAGAAGCAAACTGCCTTTGTTCGCTATGAGTAGCTTCACTTCCTGTATTTTCAGCAGAATTTGCATAGAAGTCTTGGGGCTGGAAGTTCTGGGGAAGAGTTTCTATCTGCATGTTATCAATCCCAACAAGATGTTCCCCGTGTCTACTGTCAACATTGGTAGATATAGCTTTACCATCCATCACAGAGGTGTCTGAATGGCATTGAAAGGCAGTAACAGAGTTTTGAGAGTTAACTGCATTTAGTCCTTCAGAGTAAGCAAGCAGTTCATTTGATTGCATAGTAGTATAAAACTCATCAGATTCCATCCACTGCATCTCTTTTGGAATAGTAGAATACCATAAATGACGAAATGTCAATCCCACAATCATATTTGACACCGGGTCTCTTCCAAACTCATGTTGTTGAATGAGGCTAAAAAAACCAGCATTAATGATTCAGTTGATGTTTCCGCTTGATATGTCCATTAAGACACCATGTAAAGACACCACGTTTACAACATGAGTAACTAAGAAGGTTAAAATAATTAGTGAACATAAGATTGATGACTCTTCCAGCCAACCAATATGATAACTGTATTCTTGTTAGTAGATGAAGCCTATAATGACCACAGCTTTCAAGAACACGCAAATAATCGAGGATGCATAATAGCATATAACCACTATTGTGCATTATGGATATTGCAAAAAATTACTTTGGAAAAAATAAAATTGTCTATGTTTTATGCAAGCAATCTATGTTTCACTAGTCTATGTAAACTACGATGAATTTCCTAAAGTGTTTACAGGTATCCGAACTAACAGTAGCTATTTCGAATTCAATAAAAGTTGAACCGACAGGATTGACCTGCTCGTCATCGAAATGTTTCAAAAATTGCTTCCTTTTTCAGATTAAGACAAATCCCCGAGATGTAAGGAATTCTTACATCCATGCAAACAGCTAACAACAAGAAAAATGAAAATCATACCCTAAAGCAGCATGATGTGCATCCTCAATATTCCCCTGTGAAAAGCAGAAAAGTATGAACTCCATGTCCACCAAAAATCTATCCTGGCCAAAAGCAAAAGTATATGGATGAAAACAATAATTAATGTGGTAAGAATATGAAGGATTCTTAATGAACATATTTATACACTTGTTTCTGCTGGAAAAAAGGCCCAATGTAGCTGAACGATGAAAGCAAATCCACTTTCCTACACTATGATTTAATACGAGCAGGATACAATAACAAAATTCAAAGCAAACCTCAACTGGGCGATCTTTCATTGATCCAACCTTTCTCATCCAAACATAATAAATGTTCTTGATCCTAGTAGAGTTAAAATGATCACCTCCAATATGCTCAAGAAGCTCCATCAACACCTAATATAAAAAGTACTACTCGCAATTAAATGACACAAACTTCAAGTTCAAAATCCAAAATTTCAATTGTTAAACATATACAAATAGAAGAATACCGAATACTTGAAGCGGTTGGTCATTGTCGATCTGTCCTTGCACGTCCCTTTCAAGAATACGCTCAGCACACCACTGGCTTCAGTCCAGTTGTGCCGCCTCATGAGACGGCGCAAGAGGTGGCCGAGTCTAACACGGTTCTCAGCCCTAACAGTCTTGGAGCCAAGGCCTAGGACATAGGAAGGCTTGGTCAAGGATAAAACGACGCGTTTCACAAGCCTTGCTGGTATGGCACCAGTGCCATCATCGACCATTGTGCTGGAGGACTTCCTTTTCCGATTACGTGGTTCATCTTCGCCGCCATGTTCCTGTTGTTGGGTCTCAGCTTCAGACATCTTTGGATTTTGTCCCACAAGCACGTTCGTGTAGCTGAGAACCTCCTTTGGTGATGTTTGTTCGTAATCATTCTAATCATTCCTGCAGTTCACAATTGATGCTCATATAAGTATTTATATTTGTTCCAATTAATATTTTATATATGAATTTCTTTTTGTTATTTTATATAATTAACAATTTTATTTTATTAATAGTGTTTTTAATATAAGGGTTTTTGGGTAAAATAACCACTAAAATAACAGTATTTGGAAAAATACCCACCAATCTATATTTCTTGTAAAATCTAGACAGTATACCGAATTTACCCTTCACTAACTCTCTTAGCCTGAAACCCTATTCTCCTAAAACCCTACCCGCGTCAAACTTTTCCACGAAGTCGCCATCGGCCAACTCTCACCGCCTTCTTCCATCACCGACAACAATGGCTCACAAGAGATTGAGGAAGGCTAAAACAAATCCACCAAGAACAACAAGGCCGCCACGAGAGGAGCGTGAGGTTGAGGAATCCTCTAATGCACTCAGGTATGAACAAATTTATGAAAAAATAAAGAATTTTTATATATATAAGTATTCATTTGAATGAGTATTGTGTATGCATATACAATTTGTATAGGCGGCCGATTTAGGATACTCGCCACTTTAGAGCATCGGCCAAAGCGAGGGTGCCTCTTGTTATATATGGATACTCGGCAAGATGCAGGGCCCGGCCAACTTGGAGGAAAGCCTCTTGTTATATCACGGATACCCCGCCAATGTGCTGGCATCGGCGTTGGCGTGCTCCTATTATATCGGACACCCCGGCCAAATTTCCGGCATCGGCAAATTTAGCCGGGGGTCTCACGTATATAACAGAGCACCCCAACTCCGATGCAAATTTGGCGGGGGTATCCGTATATAACAGAGGAACCCCTTGGCCGCCCTGCATTTGGGGATATCCGTATATAACAAGAGGGCTCCCCTACCATTTGGCCGATGCCTCGTAAATTTGCCGGGAGTATCCGATATAACAAGAGAACCCCCGGCCAATTGGCCGATGCTGCACTATTTGCCGGATATCCAGTATATAACAAGAGGGCTCCCCGCCAATTTGGCCGATGCGAATTTGGCGAGTATCCGTATATAATAGGAGGGCACCCCGACCATTTGGTGATGCCTCAAAAACTTGGCCGAGGTTGCTTTCATTTACACTAGTGTTTCACTCGGCCATACTAGAGGACTAAGCAATTGGTAGAGTGAAATACCAAGAAAAGTTATGAATGCAATTACACCGAAATTCATACACTTCACACATATATACTTATACATACATACTATTGTTGTTAGTTTCAATTGAAAATGCGTGATTGGTTTTGTTAATAGGTTTTGATTATTTTGATATGTTTTGTGTTATAGGTTTCACGAAGAATTATTCAGGGTGCGGGGATATTGCTTCATCTCACGATCATATCCAACTGCAAGTGGCACTCAAAGTTATCTACAATTTCTACGAAGGGATAGATCAATTTGAGGCTTCAATTTTGGTGATTTCCGCGATGAAGGCAGTATAATTTTGTGGTGGATTTGTGCACCACTTGCTATCGAGACAACTATACAACGATGACCACACGTGATCGAGTTCAATTCAATGGAGTTGGAGCAAGGTTTGATAGGAAGGCCTTTGCCATGTTCAGGTTAAAGCGTGGTAAATTCCCAGGAAGCGGAGATGAGGAATTTATCTTATAGCTTGTGGACCAAGTACTTTGGTGAATCGGGTCCAATGACACAAACAGTTCACCAGTTCAAGAACATTGAATTCAAGTACGACAATGATCAAGAAATATGGGACAATGTCGAATCGCATGTTCTTTTTAGAGGCTTCTCCCCCGATCGATCAAGATTAGTGAAGAAAAATAACTTTACAATCATTGAAAATGATAATTTGCTAGAAAAGTATCCATGGGGAACTTATGCTATGATCTTACGATTTCCAGTCTCCGTCGAAGATGGAAGGAAACACAAGACATCCTACGATCTTTCTGATTTCCTCTTGCATTTCGGTGACACTATATTACATAAACCGTCATTGTGTTTATATTTTATAATTATGTGCTCTTATCAAATTCATTATGACTTTTTGTAGATGTGGGGCTTTCATGTGATACCCATGGTTCCCACCATGACATCGCCTTTCTCTGCCGGATATCCAAGGATGCTAGGATACCATTCCCTAACATCCTACACTATAATAGGTGGCCAACGACGTCTTCAACAAAAACAAGTAAGTTCAACCAGTTGAATTTTCATGTATTTTTATGATCGGTTGTATGATTTATTTCAATTGTATTTTCGTTCAGTAGTATATCGTGAATAATGAGCTTATTCCCAGAGGAGGAGTTGAAGACTTACATGATCAACTTAGGTAAGACGACAAACAATATGTTGGGCCACCAGTTGTACATGTATCAGCCCCCTCATCTGCAGCGCCCGAGCCAGAACCAGAGCAAGAGCCAGTGTATACTACACGAGCTAGCACACAATCTCAACCCGAGGGTGCTCATTCGCAGTATCTTGAAGGCATGATAAATGAGTTGCGGGAAGATTTTGCAAATATCGAGGTGACTTTGGACTTCAATTGCAACAAGGCGTATACTAGAGTTGAAGACAATGGTGGGCGGTTGTTCTGAGATCATAAACAACGGTTTATTTTTTAATTTGCATTGATTATTTGTTTAATTTTACTTTTACTGATTAATGGTTTACTTAATTGAACTAATGATTATTTTGGTATATTATGTAGCAAATAGTAGCTTATACGCCGCCACCACCATCCCCAGCCCCAGAACAGGAACCACATTATCCAATTCATGTGGTTTGGGATCCTTTTAAACCAGTAGACAAAAAGAAAAAAGCTGCATTGTCTAAATTTCTTAAGGATAGAAAAAGTAAATTGTCTACGCCGTTTTTTGATAAGATAAGTAAAGAAGTTTATAATATATTCTTAGCCAGTGGAGGGTGGTTAAATAATGATGTAAGTATAGTTTTAATTAAGCAAGTTGTAACTACTTTGTGCGGGCAAAACCCAAACTTCACTATTATAATTGTTTTGTAGGGAATGGATGTTGTCCTATATTTCATTAGAAAGAGGATCGATAGTAACTCCGACTATTTCCATCGAGCGTGATCATAACCGATTGCTTCTTTTGGGTACGTTTTATGTATATGTTTTCAATTATCAAAATATAATAATTGTGTACACACTAACACAATATATTTGTTTGGGTCCGTGAATAATAGGCCTCAATGCAAGGGCGTTATAATAAGCATGTGGTTCGGGATCCACATGTTGATGAGACATGGACCAATTTGAAGCGAACATTGATTGAAATGAGATGAGCGATCGCCTTTGATTATTATGCAAAAATGCCGCCGGATCATCATCTTGGGCACAGGACATTGTGAGTATTAACCATTTTATATTTTTCAATGTTATTGTAACTAATTGTAATTAATTTTACTTACAAATTTTAGTTTTTCCAAATTGGTGTAGGTATATATCGGTGAATAACAAAGTGCGCATTGGTTGGCAAAGGTTGATATTAAGAAGGCATATTACCCTATACACTCGGCAATTAAAATGACACCTAAGTCATGGTTTCAAATAAAGAATGCAAGACCATTGGCGGTTTTGTTCCGTATTTCTGATGGTCAACGAATACTACACTCATCATCCGGATCAAATGGACTTAACTCCATTCGAATGACCGGGAAGAGGATTCCTCACTCCCACAAAGAAATAAGCGAGTAATTTCTTCAATACTCATTTACACATTTTTAGGGTATCAATATATTTTATTATTTACTTAACCAATTCCAATGTGTTTTTCAGGTGGTGATCGGGTGTTTATGCATTGAAGTATATAGAATACCTCGTTCTTTGGAAGGCCATTTGACTTCAAAGCCACATTGCTTTATTTAGGGAGAAATATCTTTGGGAAATTTTTCACAATGAGATGTAAAGTACCTATTAGTTTAGTCAATATTGTAATGAATATAAATTTATTAATGGTAAAAACTATCAATTGATTCATTTATGAACCGATTCATTTATGAACTTCAAAATTGTAAGTAAACAAATGTACCGGACCAACAATTTCAAAATAACTTGTTTAAAACAAACTCAAACGAAATACTGGCTAATGCGAAGCTTCTAAAAAGTGGGCGAGTGAAATTCCAAAGTTAAGTAGCTGCGGAATTTCACTTCGCTACTATGCCGAAGTTCCATTTTAGTAGTCCTTTATAAAGGCACACGGCCGATATGCCGAGGCACTGGCAGTGGCGAGTGAAATTCCGCAGTTAGTAGGTTGCCGGAATTTCACTCGACTATGCTTCGATTTCGCCGAGTAGTCCTTTATAAAGGCACACTCGGCGATATCTTAGAGGCTCGGATAGTAGCCGAGTGAAATTCCGCAAGCTACGAACTTGCGGAATTTCACTTCCACTATCCAGGCCTCGCGATTTGACCAGTAGTCGCTACAACGACACACTCGGTGATATCGCGGGCAGGCAGTGGTCGAGTGAAATTCCGCCATTAACTTGCTGAATTTCACTGCCATTTCGAAGGCCTCGATTTCGGCCTAGTAGTCCTTATCACACCTGATATCGGGCACTCCGGATAGTGGTGCAATAGCCAGTATTTCGTTTGACATGGGATTTTGTTTTTTACAAAATTTGGGTTTAACTTACAACCCAATTAATACAATACCACAATAAAATGAATATCTATAATGGCATATTACCAGTGCATGTTTGTCGGTTGTGACCAACTGCCCCACATCTGCTACATTTACGATGTGGTGGTCTCCTCCGGGACGTAATCCTTCGAGTCCTAGGTCTTGGAGCACGCTTAACTATTGGAGGGAGACGATCCGATCAATTACAGTAGGGGATACATGCGAAACGCCTCATCATCTGAGGATATATAGTCATTCGCGTAGCATTCCTCCATGAAGAAACACGTAATATTTAGAACAAAAGGCGTAGGCCAAATTTCTAAATCGACACGCTAAAGATTGCATGTATACATGGATACCCATCCATTTGAAACTGCCGACACGAGCATGTTTTAGCTTCCAAGTTAACTGTGGTAACGAATTCGAAAGTACGAACTTCAAATTCATACAAACTCAAAGGGATTACAGTGAATCTCCGACATTCATTTAGCCTCTTTGTTAATATCTTTTCAATCCATGGAGTAAGGTGTGGAGGTAGGCAGATTCATTTCGACATAAAACCAGTTTTGCAACAAAGACCTTATTGCCTCGAAAGTAGTATGAAGTGACCTAGCATCTCTTAAGGCATTCATACACTCATTATATTAGTTGTCATTATCTTTGTATCTATTGCGGGAAAAAGCTCTTGCCCACTTATCGGGACTAGCTTCCATGACATATTGATATGCTCGTATATTAATGGCCTCTAGCTTTCGCATTTCATTTCAAAGTCTGAGCAAATAAGCTTTAGCTTGATAAAAAGCCATATGGATATGTTTATTTTTCCAAAATGCGGTTTCACATTGCGTTAGATGATACATGCAATTTCCATGATAAGCGTTGGGATATACCAGGCAATAGCCCTTTCCAAACCCTTATGTCATCGGTAATAAATGCTAAATCATTAACCTCACCGTAGCCTCCTTAAACTTTTCAAAGAACGAGTGTATGATGTTTCATTCTCGGTATCCACAATACCAAAGGCTAGAGGGTATATCCGCTCATTCCCATCGCATGATGCAATAATTAAAGTACCCTTGTATTTTCCTTTTAGATGGGTCCCATCCACTACAACAGCCTAACTTTATGAAATCCGACAATACTTTGGCTAAGGCCATGAATAAATATTGGAAACAGTTGTCATCATCCGTCTTAATATGAGTTATGGTACCGGATTCTTTGCCTCCAACATTGAACACCACACGGGCAATGTTTGATATGACTCTCGGGGTGCCTCGATACTATTTAATGCATTTTCTCTTGCTCTCCATGCCTTGTCATATGTTATACGGACCCATCATTGCAGACATCCAAGATAATCTCTTTCTATATTGGCACCGAACTTGGTACTTAGATCTAATATGATTCCCTATATATTTCTTTGCTTGCTTGTCGATGATCCGTTGACATTGCTTTCGAGTCGGCTACAATGTGATATTTAAAGACTACCTTTATAGCCACAACTCTACATTAAGGACCCTAGTGGCACGCACGCCATGTACAATTGTCTGAGGTACATCCTACCTCGAACCTTTGTGAACAAGACTTCATGACCTTAAATTGAAAATTTTCCTTCATTGCATACATGGCCAACTTCCGCTGCAACTCTTTTTGTTGGCGTATATTTGACCAACCGCATCGCTGGATAGTGAATAATCATTACTTGAACTCGGTTCAATTGTTGTGATGAAGGATGACTAACAAATTGAGATGCACTTACCCTTTCACTTACTCTTATTGTTTCGAATTACTTTCATTACGAATAGGTGGAATGAGAACACCGTTCGTCCTATACCGATCCGATACAAAATGAGCATCACAATTTGCTTCATTGGAACTTCAAATGTACCATTGACTTCGATATCATCATCCATGCAATATCATCTTCTTGCATTCGCGTTCGCATCATCATCACACTCTAAATCATAATTGTAAAGGTTATACAACCTATCATATTCATCTATTGTGGCAACACGCGATCACCATTTGTAATGTCATCCTATTGTTCAAATTAAATGCAATATTTTCCTCAATTTCATTATGTGGGATTGAATAATCTTCATTTCAATTCCACCGCCATTAACATTCACATCCACTATTGGTATCGACGTTGAAAGTCTATTCTACCAGAGGCAAATGGAATCGCAGGATCGAATCTCTTTCTCCAACTGCTTGCCTTTTCGGAGGAGTATCTTGTAGCGCCAACCTCAATAAATAGTGGAGATGTATGCATTGTATCCACACGAAAATGCTCTTTGAAGAAACACTTCACATCTCCATCATTTTCAATCTCAATGGGATCCAATTTATAACATGATCGAACTATAAACTTCATTTTGATGCGAAATTGGTTGGGATTTAAACTTGTTGCTTCATATGCTATTTCTAATAACTCATTATATGTTAGGTGTATGAGTCTTGCTTTCGTCTTCCCATCCACATAAGTCCAATTCCTTTCGGCATCCATCTCAAACATTCCATCACAAATAATCACAACTATAAATTTGCTTGCATCAACAACCTACAAATACAAAATTATATAGTTTACTTTTTTTCAACTTTTATTTTATGAAATCAAAAATAATTCTTGCTCAAAGTTGGCTGAGCAAATTGACATAGGGACTCGGCGGGCTTGCAGCAGCTAATCTGAGGAAAGCATAAAATGATATTCCTCGACAAATTGGCATAGGGACTCGGCGGGCCGATAGATTGACTAGGGCCTCGGCGGACTGCTGAGCCACTGGCAATCTAGGAAAGCATAAAATGGTATTCCTCAAAGAATTGGCATAAACTCTAAGGCTGGCGGATGACCTAGGGCCTCGATGCCGCTGGCCCTGGCCAATCTGAAAGCAAATGGTATTCCTAAATTGGCATAGGGACTCGGCGGGCTGCCAGTCCATACCCAACCCGGAAGACCGTTTATGCTTTAGGTAGATTGACTGGGCCAGGTCCCTATGCCAATTTTTGAGGAAGGCACCACCAAAGCCAATGAATGCACCATTGGCGGTTAGTAGGCCTATGCCAACACAGGATGCATCCCAGCTGATTTTTTCGATCTGCCATTTTTTCCAAAACTCATGCATTCCAAACACAATACATCAAAACCACAAAATCAAAAGCAAATATACATACTTATTACTTATTACCTTCCTCAAGCATATTAACGCAACATAACAAAGTATCAATCAGAATTACAATTTATTATTACCTTTTTACAAATGATGAGATTTAATGAGAAAAAGAAAAACAAAGAAGTCTAAGAAAAAATAAATTAATAAGGAACAAAGAACAAATTATGAGGTAGATAGAGAAGAAGAAAGAAGAACTTTTAAAGGAAACCCACAACTTAACGTCATAGATGGAAAGAACAAAGTGTCGGATGAATTAACGTGGAATCGGTTCTTGTAAAGAGAGTTAGTGAAGGGTAAATTTGGTATACTGTCTAGATTTTACAAGAAATATAGATTGGTGGGTAGTTTTCCAAATACTGTTATTTTAGTGGTTATTTTACCCAAAAACCCTTAATATAATTGATGGTACATATACTATGATTAAATATACTGCATAAAACACTATTTATTTTACGGTGAAATCATAAAAGAAAAAAAAAAAACTATAACATTTATACATAAATAATTAAATATATTGCCTAAACAATTATCAGTAGAATTATTATAATTTTTTTTTCACAAAAAAATATATATTATTGTTTAATGGGATATGCAGGTGATCTCTTCATCTATTTGTAATCATTCTAATCCAAGGGCTGTTTGTATTTTTAGTGAATTGTGAATTTATAATCCAAGGGTTCGTAATTACTCGACTGCGCTATCTTCCTGAACCCTAAGCAGAGAATTACTGGGCTTCTGTCTGAGAGCTTTGTTTTTTCCATAGACACTTACAGAGGAGAGGAAATGACGGTGAAGATCTGTTAGCTGAAATGGTTAACAGAGGCACGTACCACTCTAGGACCTCCATTACTGCTAGATTTTTCTCCAGAAAGCCATCTCCTTTTGCAAGTACTCTTCAAATCTTCTGCATTTTTGCATTTTCCATTGTTCTATTCCTATTCTATACGAGGAATTCCTTGGAAGATGAACAGAAACAGCCATATTTCTTCAAACAATCTCAATTCAATGAGGTAATCTGGTTTCTTTTATTTATTGCTTTTGATTATTTTAGGATTTGGAGAGCTAGTTTTGTTCTTGATTGTATAGTTGTAGATTGGTAGCTGTGGTTTGAGCTAGAAAATGGTGATTTTGTGCTTTGATCTCTTCGATTCCTTTGTATGCTTTGTGTTCTTTTGGCTGTTGTTGTAATCTCGCTTGAAAATTATTGAAATATTCGGGTGTGGGTCATTGTGTTCGTAGTTTCAAATGCATTATTTGATTCGTTAGAGGGCTTCCTTGGATATGGTAATAGAAGATGGACTTAAGACTGTCAAAGATTATGACAAAGACATAGAGAAACATATATACGTGGGAAATTTATCACCAGTTGTTAAGTAGTTTCTTATGTAATCCATTCAGTTGAAGAAGCTAGAACTGAAAGAAACAATTGATCATTGATCCATTCGGCTGGGCAAACCTTGCAAATCCGTCCGTAAGACTTGGTGTCTAGTTATATGGAATCTATTAAGCTCATGTATGTTCTAAGGTTTCGGGGTGCATGGAATGAATCTATTTTATTTGGCTATCTCTAACACTTTCCCGGCTGAAAAATAAAATTAAAAGAAGGAACTAATAAAAAGAAAGAGCATCTTATTTGACTTTGCCTGCCTTTTAGTTATTACTGTAGAAATTATTAATCTAAAAATCTGTCAAGTTGGGGTGAAGTTTTTGGCTGTAGTGTGGGGCGCCAAGTCCTCTGGACATCAAAGTCCTTACATGAATATACACTCTAAACCAAATTAAACAGAAAAGATCAAGTTCTGTACCATATCCATATGTGGTCTTGAAGTGAATAGAATTAGATATTAAACCAGTTTGGCATTTTGTTTTGTAAAATTTGATATTTAGATTACTTTGTGGTTATTCTCCACTATTTTAGTTTTCTACTGACAAGCAAAGTATCCCATCAGCCATCTGTTCAAAATTAACCTTGAGATTCTAACTTAAAATGGAGCTTCTCTTATGGAGAGAGATATTTCAAAACAACAGGTTATACTCTATTGCTAAAGTATCAAATACTCCCAAATGTGAGGAACAAGTCGTATTTCCTCCCCTACAAATGTTATAGAGAAAGATTTTCTTCTTCTGAAAGATATGTGTGGCGTCAAGCTTGTTGGCTACTTATCTCACATGCTCTGGCAGTTAACCAGTAGTATACATTAGTGATTCCACAATCTTTGTTAGGAATTTAATAATACTGTTCCCCGTTCTTATGCTTTATGTTTTGTTCTGGATAAAATAGGCAGATCTGCTTTCAGATATGCAGACGTCAGATGGGAAACTTTGGGATGCACCATTTAGCTATGGTGTACATCCATGCATCAAGCCAACTGCTAAATTTAAAGGTTAGAATCTTATTTTACTGCATGTAACAATTTTTGATGAGTTATGAGTATTTCCTTAGATTGAGAAAAGATAAAATGTAATAATTACTGGAACATCTTTTAAATGTCTATTTTCTTGGAACATAGATTCCTTGCTTCTTACCATTCTACTTTAGTGCTGATGTTTCCCAACAGTTTTAAGCCTTTGTGTGGTATTGTAAGTAACCGTTGTTTTCAAACTGAGGTAGTTTGGTTTTGCATTCATTTTAGATCTTCAATCTTGGTAAGTGGAATTCACGCTCTCTATCACTCTTTCATACACGAATGAGCAAAATTAGATGTGTGACCATGCAGAGCATGTGTGCTAGTGCATGCTTTCACGCACTCATAAGATTGTGTGTATTTGTGCATTCAATCTCAAATGTCTCTACACCTTTAAGCTTATCTAGGTTTCTGATAAGCACATAGGTTTTTGCACACATGTTTTCTGCCTGCCTCTCTCTCTCTCTCTCTCTCTCTCTCTCTCTCTACACACACACACACACAGAGATATATATACATATATAAATATACTCTTTTGTTAATACCATGTTACAATGTCAGCTGCTATGGGCTCAGACCACTACATGACTGTGAGAAGTAATGGAGGACTTAATCAGATGCGCACCGGTGTAAGCTGCCTGACATATAGTTTCCTTGGTGGTTGTTGCTATGTAATTCTTAATTTCTTAGTTATCTATACCTGTTTTCAGAATTGTTTGAAGAATTTTGACTGTTTTGTTTATACCTTTTTGGAAAGTGATATACACAATTCATTCGCCTCTAGATAATATGAAAGGATAAGGGAAATGATTATTTTTGTTCATTGGCAATAACAGGATTTGTTCATATATTACTGTATTTGTTCATTGGTATATTTGTTCATAATAACAGGATTTGTTCATAAATTACAGTATTTGTTCATTGGTTATGTGTGTTGCATATGATTTTTGTGCCACGTAATAGTTCCCCCTTATAGAGCAGCTATTAAATAATTAAAAAACCTGATGACCGTTTTAGTTTATTAATTTTATCTCATATTCTATGAATATGACTATCGCAGTTATAACTTCGTTTCATCATCAAATGCTATCTGAGGCATACCTGACAGCTCATAGGATTTCCAAATACGCAAACATTTATGAAATTGAAAGTCATTGTCATATATTTGTTACAATTGTCGTGGATTTGTATATTACTGTTTTTTCTCCCTCCCTCTCTAGATGTGTATGTTTATGCCTGCATGGTATGGTTTTGTGATCTTACATGTCCTCACTGACTTCATTATTTTTTAATCTAAAATTTCTTTCGAATTTTAGTAATAATATTTCTTTTAGTAGATATCGGACATGGTAGCCGTGGCACACATTTTGAATGCAACCTTGGTCATTCCTCAACTTGATAAGCGTTCATTCTGGCATGACTCAAGGTAATCTCAAGTGTCTACTCCTGTTTAACATGTTTGAAGAACTTTCTTTTCTTTTCGTTTTTCTTTTTAATATTTTTTACTTTGCTTTACTAAACTGTTTTGTTATGTGGACCATCTGCTCAGTACATTTTCAGATATATTTGATGAGCTTTATTTCATTGAAACCTTAAGAGGAGATGTACAGATTGTGAAGGAGCTGCCCAGGGAGTTGGAAGCTCTTCCTCGGGCCAGGAAGCATTTCTCTTCCTGGTCTGGTGTCAGTTACTATGAAGAGTTGACGCAACTATGGAAAGACTATCAGGTAAACACCCTTCATGGGGTGAACTAGTGCACCATGGTTGTCAAGAGCATTTTCCAGCAACCGGCTTCTCCTTTAAGATGTTAATTACTATCTTAATTTTGCCAATCTTTTGCAATTTAAACAGTGAAATTATATGTACCATTGACCATTTCATGATCATATGAGCATGATAATTTGACCCTATGTATATATGAGATTCTTCCTTTGCAATGGAATCATTGGACTTGATGGAAAAACGATCAAATGCCACTATTTATATTTTGTTAATAGTATTCGTAAATGGGACCACACCAAAATGATAATAAAAAAAAGTGTGACTAGAGTTTGCCAATTTAATATGACCCATGCATTCAATGGTATTAAACCAAGTTGGATCTTATGTGATGGACAAAATAATTTTTGTTTAAATAGTATGTAAGATAAACTTGATTTCAATTTTTTTTTTATGTTAGTGCTGACTAAAGTTAAGTATGTGATTAAATGCCTTGTAATGGGCTTGTTTTTGCCTATTTTAAAGCTATTTTGAAATAGCTTATCCATTGTTAAGTTGCGTTATTAAGATGATAGATTTGTTGTTTGCGTTATTAAGATGATAGATTTGTTGTCTGCGTTATTAAGATGATAGATTTGTTGTTTGTTTCCTAATACTCATTTGAATGAATAGTTGAGTATAATAACATGGTACCCACATTAGTTGTGATCAAAATTTATTGGTATGTTCAGTTAATTGAATTCCACTCCAGTATAACTTATCAAGTCGATTTGTTCAGGTGATTCATGTTGCTAAATCTGATTCAAGACTTGCAAACAATGATCTTCCTCTTGATATCCAGAGATTGAGGTGCCGTGCTCTATATCACGCCCTCCGGTTTGCTCCCTCAATTGAGAGCCTAGGAAAGGTTTGAAGTGCTTTCTCTTTGGATTACCTACACTCTTCTTCAATCTAGGTTTTAAGTATTTGTTTTTAGGATTTGATTCATTAGGCTCACAATATGTTCAGTGATTAGCTCAATTTCATTGACTACATATTTAATTTCTACAATTGTTAAAGTATTTGGATATTTTTAGTAGATAAAGTTAGGTTGGTTAAAACCTTGGATGTGTAATAGCTGTCAAGCTTACAAAATATCATTGCACGTGTAGTATGTTATGCATTATAAGAAGATCACATGTGTTTCATTTATGTATTGATGCATTTAAGAGGTCTCCTATGGGGCTTCCTGTTACATTAGGTTCTGAGCATGCATGATGGTGACACCACAGAAGCTGGTGGAGCGACTCAGGTCACGGGGGGGAAGATACATAGCACTTCATCTGAGATATGAGAAAGACATGCTGTCTTACACTGGTTGTACTTATGGTCTTAGCGACACAGAATCAGAGGAGCTGAGAATAATGAGGTGAGAAATTTCTATGTGTGTATTTGTGTGATGGAAACTAGCCCCTTTAACTAAAAAAGAGAGGAAGGGAAAGAATCCAAGCTGTTTTGATTTTCCAAAAACTTGAGTTTTTCAAACTAGTTGCGCTCATGTAATTTTCATAATTGGAATTTTATTTTATTATTATTTTTGTTGTTATTATTGTTGTTGTTGTTTATTTTTTAAAAAAAATCCAGAGTTCGAATTTATTACGTAAGTACGCTTATTTTCTTCTTTAGAAATAATATTGAGTCTTCTTCAAATCTTTAAAAACTTTTCTCATCCTATAGTTGGTGTTGACTTTTGGTCATGTCAGATTAATTTTTTTGTCTTTATAGGCTAGCCAGGAGAAATATATAAAATTTGATTAATAGTTATGAATATCGTATGTGATTTTTACAATATTTTAATTGAGACACTCTAAAGGCCTTAGTGAGATTACAATGCTTTTCATAATTTTCTTTTTAAGCTTTCCAGACAATACATCCTAAATCATAGCTCATTTTTACATGGTCAGCATTGGCTTCTGGAATAAAGCTTTCCTGTTAGTTAAAGTTATTTATAGTTTAACTAATTAATTATGCATAACTACTTAAGAGCCAAATACTAAATTACTTTAAATTGTTAAGACAAGCTAATTACTTTAGAATTTACCAGTATATTAGAGCTTAGACTCAGTTCCAGATATGAAAAAATATTTCATATGTGGAGAATTAATATATTGATATATATATATATATAAAGGCGCACTAGCTTACAGACCAAATCTTTTTGGGTATTTGTGGTTCCGGGACTTTTATCTTAGATTTATAAAATTGATATATATGTTTTTGTTGATGGAGTCCGGATTTTTAAATATTCTGATTTGGAAGTTAAAATACTTGGATATCTTAAACATATCCCTCTTATATATAGTTACTTATTTTCTTTTATTTTCCTTTTCAATGTACATGGAATATTCTATATATACTCTTGTATATTGAAGAAAAATATGGAAGAATATTTTCCATAATACTTCCCAAACCAAGTGCTTTTGTATCAGGACTATGCTTCAAAACTCACCATTAAAATCTACCATTTAGGACTATTAATTTTATGTTTCTGGCATTCTTCTGTAGGTGTATTGCCTTTATAAGTTGTCCATATTATTCTGTCTTTCCAGGGAAAACACAAAGCATTGGAAGGTTAAAAAGATAAACTCAACTGAGCAGAGAGCAGGCGGATTATGTCCACTTACTCCTAAGGAGGTGGGAATATTTCTTAGAGCTCTTGGTTATCCTCCATCAACACTAATTTACATTGCTGCTGGGGAAATCTATGGTGGCAACACTCACCTTATGGAGCTCACATCCCGTTTCCCAAATGTAGTTTTCAAGGTTGTCAGTGTTTGTATTGTTTTATTACATTGACTAAATATCTATATGCCTGGAAACCTGCTGATAAGTTTTGATAGTTTGGTTGATGGCAGGAAGCACTTGCTACCCAGGAAGAGCTGAGAGCATTTGCCAACCATGCATCACAGACTGCAGCTCTTGATTACATTATCTCCATTGAAAGTGATGTGTTTGTTCCGTCATATTCTGGTAACATGGCAAGAGCTGTAGAGGGGCACCGCAGATTCTTAGGTCACCACAAGACAATCTCTCCAGACAGGTAATGATCAGTCACCACATGGACAAGGTCAAGTGTTTTACTAGTTGGTATACTCTAGTTTGTGAACACCATGTCATTTATTTATTGAAAATTCACTATGGAAATGTTTCAACGCTTTTGACTTTCTGCTTTTGTTTTTGCTGGCTGCCTCTTGCTTTACACGTGTGTGACTTCACTGTAATAGGAAATTTCTGGAAACAGCTCTCTCCAATTGAGATTTTTGTTTGTTTGGAAGTCGTTTCTGTAATTATGTTGTTTGTTTATCGAGTTCTGTTTATTTACATATTTTTCAATTGGTTGTCCAACGTTTATTTACATATGCAACGTTACTTTTCTGTTACTGGTGGCGGCTAAATCTGGACGGGAATTGCTCCCTTATTATTTGTTGAGGATAAGTGTCACCACTTCTGGTCTAGTCTATTAAGATTTTAAGAAGCACAAAGGTCTACATTTTCTGAACCTTTGAAGCCATTAATATGTTAGGTGTTTCATATATTATGCAACTGATCCCATAGCAAAAAAAATATTTTTTGGTAAATGGAATAAGCTAATCCTTATTTACTAGCTTTCTTCAGGCACAGGTCTTACTCCTACCATATGGAGTTTTCTTTCATTCTTTACTTCGTGCTCATTAAATCTGTTTGCAGGAAAGGACTTGTTGAGGTTTTTGATATGCTTGAAAATGGACAGCTCGAAGAATCTATGCTGTCTCATCTTGTGTGGCAGATGCATGAGGATAGGTAACTTGTTGCAAAGTCTATTTCTTTATTTGACTACAAGTTTGTCGTTATTAATGGACAAGGTAGATTTAGGTATTGCTAAATCCCTATGAAATGAGATGGAGGTCTGAATCTCAAAATCTTCTGGTGAGTCCATTTGAATCCCGAAGAATTAGTGACACAAACCATCCATAAAATGTTTAGAAGTACGCAAATTATAATTCAACTTGATCAGATAATGGAAGTAACTACACATGCTCCTGTTTCTTAGTGCTTGATGGTTCTGTACAGTTTTCATTTGAGAAGGGACTAGTTTAGAAAGGTAGGAGATTATATTAATTTATCGATTAATATGCAGTTCCTTTTCATTCTTTTGATTTATGATTTTCATGAATTTAATGTTAGTATGTTCTCTGCATTGCAAGAAAAAGAAAAAAAATGAATGCGATAGAATCCATTTAAATGACATTGAAACAAATTTTTTAAGGCAAAAATGGACTTGGCTTTTATCGATTTTACAGGCAAGGAGCTCCAAGGGAAAGAAGGGGTCCGATACAAGGAATCAAAGGTCGAGGACGCTTCAGGACTGAAGAAGCTTTTTATGAAAATCCATATCCTGAATGTATATGTACTTCCAAGAGGCATTTTGAATGAGTTAATGTACAATTACATTGGTATGCATTTTCAATGCGAAATATTATTTTTACGACCATGTTTCACGTAGTGTGTGGGAATAGCAGGCCGGCCCTGAGCATGTGCAAGTGGTGCTATCGCACAGGGTCTTCCAAAATATAAGGGCACTTAGATATATATTAGTTATATATATATATATATATATATATATATATATATATAAAAGTATATATTTATATCGTAAAAGTTTTATTTTAAAAAATATATATATATATTTTTTAGTTAAAAGGTATAGAAATTTAAAGATAATAAATATAAAAAAAGTTCAAAATAAAAAAGACTTTTAAATTTTGTATAGGGCACTTTAAATTTCAAGACCGGTCCTGGAGAATAGATTATCAGTGTTTTAAGTTCCATGCAAGAGGCTGACCATGGCAGATTACTTCGTTTTATTGGTAATCTCAATTTTATTGTTTTCCACTGCAAACATAAATATATGGATACATGGAGTTCTAGTCTACCGCACGACATTGCTCAGGTGTTATCCTGAACTAAGCAACAATAATTTTTTGATTACAAGTTTTTTATTATTTTTCCTTTCGTCATTATTTTCTTTAGATAATCATAAAACTTTTCTTTTAATTGATTAAGAAAACCCGTATAAAATTAATATAAATTAAAAAATTACATTGGTAAATATATAGAGGAGACAATGGATCGCGTATTTCATTTCTTTAAAAAAAAAAAAACGAATGTGAGCAAGTAGAGGAGGCAAATTCTTGTAGAATGTATAATAATACTATTGTATGACAAAATAATAGTTTAATCTCTTTTAAAATATATAAATACGTATATATTCATTTAGATTTTTTTTTCTTTTTCCTTTTATTATTATATACTAATTTTCAACTTCTTTTTTTGTCACAAAGTCCCATTACACACACACACACACACATATATATATATATATATATATATATATATATATATAACTTTTAACAATATTAAAGTTTAGCACTTAGTATACAATAATAAAGGATGACGATTGGCAAATTTTTTTTTTTTTTATAAATATGCCGCTTTAGCAATTAGTATACAATAATAAAGTTTAAAAATTAGTATACAACAATAAAGGATGACAACTGGCATTTCGTTATGCTATGCCGCTTTAGTTATATTATTAATGCTGGCTCGGCTCCTCTTACACAAACATCAAACAAATATATACGACTTTGGTAATGTAAGACTACATACACTAAATTGGCTTATGTTATTAGAGCATTCCAAAATGCTTTTTATATATCTTAAATTTTTTATTTTAAAGAGTCATCACATAAAATAAGAGTCTAACAGACTTTACTCTTTAAAAATAAAATAAAAAGTCAGTTTGGCTCTCCACATTTGGAGAGTCAAATCTCACTCTCTACTCATATTGTAATTAATACATTACAAGTTTCAATGCACTATACTAATTGATTTTTTAAAAAAAATTTATTATTATAATTTTTATTAACATCTCATTAGTTCTTGAAAAAATAATTTTTCTTCTCATTAATAATTATGCTTGAAAACCAAAATAAAGAAGAAAAATATAAAGAGTCTATTGGACTTAAATAAAAATTTTTACTCTTTATACATCAATATTGATGAAAGTGCTCTTTATTATATAAAAAATACTCTTTAAAATAAAAAGTACTGTTGGAGATGCTATTACGAAGGTATAAAAGAATAACAAAAAGCGGCCAATTGAGTGGCTGATCAATTGTGGACAATGGTTGTTTTTTAGGGTAGAACATATATATATATATATATATATATATATATATATATATATATTATAACATATAATATAAATTTCTCAGCCTCGGTAATAACCTTGACAGAGTCATGTACACAAACAAAGAAGCTGAATAATAATATATTGGTTAGTAATATTGACTTAATTGGAGACAATAAGCAAAAACACGGAAAAATATTTCTATTGAATATTGATTCCTGAACCCCCTCATTTAATGGTCTAATCAGTAGAAACCTTGGCTACATTCGCCTGATTCCAATTTGAGAATATTTTGGCCGGCTTTTTCTATGAGTTATAATTTCTGAGAAAGTATTTATATATTTATCCAAACATATTAGTCGACTAATAATTAAGGCATTCATGATGATGATGATCAAACTTCAATTTCTTCTTCTCTTTTTTGTCGCAGTTTTTCAGCACGTTTGTGGTATGTACTCGAACTACTTTGTGGTATACTTTAATTCTTATTTTCAAGTTATTGATGTAATTTTCTTTGTAAATATTTCCTCATAATTAAACAATGGATATTCTATAGGACCCCCCATAAAAATGAAAACTAAAATAAATGTTTTCTGTACTTAATTTCCTAACAACCAATTATCCTATAGTAGAATTGAAATTAACGTGATTCGTATGCTTTCTCACTGGCTATCAATCAGCTTATTAATATAATTAGAGAAATTATTATCTCTATATATGTATATCCTTAATTAAACTCATACAATATATTCATTTCTCTATATACGAATATTTGATTGATTTAATTAATTATAAATGATTAATTTATTCAGATGGGAAGGTGATGATGGAGTACATTGGAGCCACAGGCATTCCTATAAGACTTGATGATGTACCAATTGAAGATGACATTGACTTCCATTTTTTACTTGGTTTTGCCATTGATTCAGACCAATCAGGCAACCCCCAAAATGGTAAATTCTCACCATATTGGGCTTCCCCATTAACACCATCCTCCATTGCTGACATGAAAGCAAGCCACCCCAATGTCAAAGTCTTGGCTAGTCTTTCTGGGTGGAGTATTGGTGAGAAAGTACTTCGCTGGTATGACCCTGTGGACCCTAAACAATGGATATCTAATGCTTTCTCATCCATCAGATACTTGTCAAAATCTTATCATCTCGAAGGAATTGACATTGATTATGAAAGATTCCCCAGAAGAAATTCTAGTACAACTCACCCTTCTGAAAAATCATAGTGTCATTTCTGTGGCCACCATTGCACCATTTTATAGCACCGCCAAACCCTACTTGGAGCTCTTCAAGGCCTATGGAGGTGTTATTGACTTTGTTAATTACCAATTCTATACTGACAAGGTTAAGACCCCAAAAGGGTATTTGGAATCATTTCGATTTTGGGCAACGCAATTCGATAAGAATAAGTTGTTGCCTAGCTATGAAGTCAAGGGACGAGGAATTCAAGGGGATGCTTTTTTTGATGCTTTAAGTCTGTTGGAGAGAAATGGATCATTTGAAATCAATGGGATTATGATCTTCTCAGCAGATGCTTCTTCCTCTAATGACTACTATTATGAGAAGAAATCACAGCAATACTTGCTTAATTCTGCCAGTGGGTGATACTGATACCCATATATATATATATATATATATGTACACACAATTGCATATGCATCGTTTGTATGTACGTAGTAGAAATTCAATCATCACATGGAATATATGTAGCTCGACTCGAGGTTAGAAGCCCTAAAGTACTGCTTCTCATCTTTATGCACCGTTACAAAAATATTTATCTCTATTGTTTTTTACTCCGTTAATATTGGTTATTTTTTATCAATATTTCTTTTCGTCTAAGTTTTACATTGTAATTTTACTTCATGTTAATTTGTCTCGTCAAGAAAGGTAACAAAAGTAGCATTAAAATATAACATACTTCTAGCACACTAAATATATTACTAGCACTTTTCATATATAAAAACACACTTGTTAACACACACTAACATATACTGCAAGCTCTATATATATTTATACTTATATATATATAATCGTAAAGCGAGGTTCCACACTCTGATATTTACAAGCAAAAGTTTACTAATAACTAGAACCATAGACGTCGGAACTTGGAGATGAAAGCATTAGCGAAAACCTTTCCTTGAGGACCTTTTCTTGAAGACCTCATCTTTCTTTTAGCATTAATTATTTTGGCAATGTCATGGGCTATACTTTTTGCATCCGATGAAACTCCAGCAAGTCCTTTCCCTAGCATTCCTGCGCAATATAGACGTTTTTCTCCCCTCCAAAGGTTTGGATATTTATATTTGGGCAAACCATCTGCCTCAAGAACATGTTGATAATCCTACAAAATTGTAATGCAATATTATCAATTAGTAACTAATAAATTTCATTAGTTAAACTGCACTACAATTAGTAACTCTAGTCCCAATTTTGAAAAAACTGAAACAAAGAGGGTACAAAAATGAAGCTAGAGGGATAATTAAAATTAATAGCAAAAAGAAAATTAAAGTTTGAACTTTTGTAGCAAAAAAGAACCGTCTTCTCCTTCTTTTTTATTTATATTTTTTTTTATCCATCATCTTTAATTTCGTAATATAGAAAATTGAACTTGCACAATATTTACGTACCTTGAGCCATTTCCTCGCTACATTTCTATAATACGTCCCAAATATGATCGCATCAAACCTATGTTCATAGCCATTCTCGAACACTACATTTTTTACATTCACTTCAACTATTCCAGGGACAGCCTATTCCAATAAAGTAATGCTATTTAGCACATAGGTATGCAAATTTACGTACAACTCCTGCACATGATATGATTTTAATGAATGTGCCTAATGCGTAAAATCATGTCATATGAGTGTTGAATTTGCATAACTTATGATACATAGAATTATTCATTCCAATATGTATACACATAAATTACCTATATATATGCATGTAGCTAATTAAGAATTAATAGGAATTACCTTGATTTGGTTCGACCGAATCTTCTGGAGGCCTCCGGTATCAATTACAGAGGTTTTTCCAGTGACTGATTTAAGTTGAAATGGGCCTAATGTGAGAGGTCGATGGATTCCATATCTGGACAGATCCCCATATGCTAACCTGGCAACTCCTGCAATGATCTTATCTACAACTTGTACTGGCATGAATTTTACCATCAGCATCCCCGCATGCACCATGCTTTTGCTCAACACATAGAACTGCAATATGTAATATAAAACATATCATAATATATGTATATACAAAATATATATGTATTTATAAAGAGAGAGAAAATACGTACAGGGCTTCGAACAACAATGGAAGTGTGCGCTCCATGGTCAGAAAGATCATTACTAATCTCCATGCCGGAATTTCCACATCCAACAACTAAGACATGTTTGTCTTTATACGCCTCCCCACATTTATAATGGCTTGAGTGAATTATCTCCCCGTCAAAGCTCTCCAGTCCACAAATCTTCGGTATATAAGCCTCGTCATTTTCTCCACTCGCCAAAACCAAGAACTCTGCAGCATAAGCTTCCATTTTCCCAGACACACTGTTCTTGGCTTCCACCATCCATTTCTTCCTAGCTTCGTCGTAGTAAGCTAATTCAACGCTACGAAAATACAAAGGGTTTATGTCGAATTTCGAAACGTAGTTATCCAAGTATATATAATAACAACAAAACAAAATAGACTCTTTTTAAAAAAAAAAAAAGAAATTTTTTGTCGCGTTCGACTAATTACTATAAAACAAGTAATTATCATTACTCTCTTAATTGACAAATTAATGATACGAAAAAATTAGATTTTTCAACTTTTTGTTACTTTTAAGCAAGAATTTTCGACAAGTACAAATTCGAAGAATATAGGAAATTGTTGTACGTAGGTTAGCGAACGTACGTATGGAGTATGTCATAGGTTGTTAATTAACTTAATTACATGAAATAGTGGATTGGTAGCAAAGAATCAATGAATGTTGTTTTTTTGTCAAAATTAGTTATAAATCAGACTTTTTCTCAAAAATATACAACTCATCTAATTAGCTTTGATATCATCAAAACTTACTTTTGTTCATTTGTTTGTAGAAAAACTTCCAAACTATATATATATATAGGTAATTAATTAAAGAGATTGCTAACAGGATATATATTTATGTATATATACAGTGCATATGAATCTTGTAGATGATATATACAATAAGTACCAAAGACATTAAGCTTAATTATTGCCAAAAGCTGGAAAAAAAAAACTCATTTTAGATTCAAAATTATGTATTTGAAATGTCCTCAATCCTCAAAATATACTACAAATATGTCCCTATTTTTCACCTCCTTTTTGCAGCCATATATTAGCCACAAAAGCTAATTTCATCCACATAGCCTCTACCTGTTGCTATATATGAATCCGATCACACACATACATATATATATATATATATATATATATATATATGCATATTGATTTTGTTTATACGTTATGCATTTGAGCCATGATCATTTGATCAAAGAAATTCTTACACTATATATATATATATGTATATCATTGTTCTTGGTTAATAATAATCTCCTTCCACTCATATGTATATATTCCAAACTATATATATATAGAATTAAACCAAAAAACTATGAATGCTAACGCTGCGCCTAGCTAAAATGTTTTTAAATTATAACTCTGTAAATCATATATAATAGACAAGATGAAATTAAGTAGCTAATCTTTATTTGTTGCATGCGTATGCATGTTGTCCACGTTGAAGTGCGTCCCTCAATCCACTTTTCACTCAATGCGAGAGAAGGGGACGAGAGAAAGTGAGAGAGAAAAGCTGACGGATAATGGAAAGTGAATTTGTATATACATGGAGGAAAGAAACACAGGTGGTAGTTTCAAGTGTGTTGTTGACAGTATATATATATATATGCAAGGTGTGGAGCAAGAATAAAGGGTTGATTCCATATAAATAATTAAAGTTATTCAAAAAAGGTGCACAGATGCGTTTTTTCTTTTCTTACCTGTGAAAAACCCTAGTAACGTATAGTTTCGCTAGCTAGATCTTTCAAAAGGAAACAACGTAAGAGAACCTTAACTAAAAACAAAAAAAAAATGTTTATTGCCACCTGGCAGTTGGGCCATACCTTACGTGGCAATGATAATCTTCTTTAATTGTGTAATATTAAAAATGTAAATTGTTAATTTTCTTCGTCAAAGAAGGGATTACGATGACGTTCGGAGATCTCCTTCTCTTTTCTTTTTAGATTAAAAATATTATAATCATTAAAACAAAAACAAAAAACAAAAAAAGATTATGATATTTTCATGAAAAACAAAATTCATTCCATGCGAGATTTTGTACATTTACAAGCACTTTTTACGTAATCAACAAAAACCAAAAATACAACTTCTTTATAAATAACATAAATTACACGGGTTCTTCATCCTTGCACATAGTGACATATATATATATATATATAGCTTTTTAAAAAAGCTTAAAAGTAGTGTTAAACAAAACACTTGTATATATATTTTTTTTACTTTTTTTGGTAAACAACCACTTGTATATTGTATATTACAAATGGATTGAAAAAAACAAAAAAAATAAAAAGGGTGAAAGAAGAAGAAGTTGAAAACGTGTCTTGCTGATGACTAATCAAATCAATTATAATGAAGCAGACCTTTGTCAGCCATTACAATTTGATTTATATCAGCAGCTATTGCCTTTGCATCTGCTGAAACTCCAGGCAAACCCATCCCAGTAAGTCCAACGCAGTACAAACCTTTCTCTCCCTTCCAACTTTTTGGCGGCTTATTTACAGGTTTGCCATTGTCGTTGAGAACATATTGGTAGTCCTACGTACACATAACAAAATAATATTAAACCTAGCTGCTAAGCTTAATCTGTTTGCAGCTTTTATTTTCTTTTCTATAAAGAGAAGGAATTAAAGTCTCACCTGAAGCCAATTGTATGCCACACTTTTGTAGCCGGTTGCAAAAATTATGGCGTCGAATGACTTGTGAACACCATTTTTGAATTCGACAGTGCTTCCGTCTATGTTCACGATGTCAGGAACAACCTGTCGATTAATGAGACATGAACACATCATTATTAGGTCAATGAATTTAAGAAGTGAGGAATTAAAATTTATAATGGTGGAGAGATAGTGTAAGTGTTATAAATAACGTTGTTATTATGCCATGTACATAATAATAATAATAATAATAATAATAATAATAATATCTGGGGGTGAAAGATTCTATTTAAATTACTTTTGATCCTAATTAAGAATAGACTTTTTTCTTTGGACATTTGATTTAATTTTGGGAGGGAGATTTTATTTACAGTCTTAATCAACTGGAAATAAGCAATATATAGCTGGTTGTTGTTCTCACTATTCCTCCTAAAAACAGTATTTGAAAAATTCAAAAATAATAATAATAATAATAAGAGAAAATAACACATATATAATTATTCATTTATAATTACTTATTTACCTCGATTTCTCCTGCTTGAATCTTCTCAACAGCGCCGCGATCAATGACTGGAGTTTTCCCAGTAGCCGCTTTAAAAGCGAAGGGTCCTTGTTTTGGTCGATGAATCCCACACTTAGACAAATTTCCAAACACAAGCTTTGCCATCGTTAAGAGCATAGAGTCCACAGTTTTTACAGGAAGGTATTGTAATAATTTCATCCCCAGAAACACCATGTCTCTTGTAAGCACATGAAACTGCAGCAACCAAGTGCGTACGTACGTACCATACATCAAAATCATGAATAAAATGTAGACGTTAATTAAGGACAATTTATAATATATATATATATATATATTTTTAGTAGTACATAGTCAAACACAGGGCCGGTCCTAAGATTTAAGGTGCCCTGTGTAAAATTTTAAAAAGTGCCCTTTTTATTTTGAATTTTTTTTTATATTTATTATTTTTAATTTTTTATACCTCTTAAACTTAAAAAAGAAATATTTTTTTTAGAAATAAATCTATTACGGATATATACTTATATATATATAGCTAATATATCTTTGAGTGCCCCATATTTTGGGAGTACTCGCATTCACATCTCGGTAGGCCACGGTCAAACATTAGGTGACTATATATAGGCGGAAGTATGCGCGGCCCCCAAAATATAGAACGTATATATATATATATATAAGTATATATTTATATCGTAATAGATTTATTTTTAAAAAAAATATTTATTTTCTAAGTTAAGAGGTATAAAAAATTAAAAATAATAAATATAAAAAAAAATTTAAAATAAAAATGGCACTTTTTAAAATTTTGCACAAGGCACCTTAAATCTCAGGACCGGCCCTGTATATAGGTAATAAAGGGAGCCCCCAACTTTAAAGATAGAGCATTTTCTTGGCACCCAAGCAACCAATAAACAATAAATTAATTTAGATACTTAAAAGACTATAGGGTTAAAATTATTCTTACTGGGCTTCTAATAAGAATGGAAGTGTGAGCTCCAAAGTCCGAGAGATCTCTGCTGATCTCCATTCCTGAGTTACCACATCCAACCACCAACACCTTCTTGCCACCATATGTCAAGCCAGATTTGTATTCGGAAGCGTGAACAATTTCTCCTTCAAAGCTCTCTAACCCTGGCACCTCAGGAACATAAGCTTGGCTGTTTTCTCCGGTCGCAACCACCAAGAATTTCGCAGCATACACCTCCATCTCCCCAGATACAGTGTTCTTAGCTTCAATCCTCCATTTCTTTTCGTTTTCGTCGTAAAACGAGTGCTCCACCGACCGATTGTACAGGGGTTTTATGTTGAACCGCGAGGCGTAATCGTCGAGATAACAAACGAATGTGTCCTTGGACATGTATTTAGGGGTTGTGGGAAGGTGTGGGAGGAGTGGTAAGGCGCAGTAACGTTTCGCGAGATGGAGTTTCAAACGATCGTAAGCTCGTTTCTTCCAAAGCGAAGCACAACAATCTTCTCTTTCGAGAATAATATTAGGGATCAACATTGAGTTCAAGCATGCAGCTGTTGCTAAACCAGAAGGGCCAGCCCCTACTATTGCTACCAAAATGTCTTCCATGTTGATGATTGTGTTTTGTGTTGTTAGGAGGCTGTTACACACTCAATTTTTCTTTGATTTTCTTTCTTGTATATATAGGTTGAAAAAACTTAACAGATTCAAAAACCAACTCATTCTCGCTAGCTCTTTCATTGGTGGAATCTAATTGTTATGCTATATATGAAGAAACCACTTGTTAGAAACAGAATTAATATTTAATTAATATTGAGGTTGGCTTAGTTTAATTAGTGCTTTAGTTGTTTAAACAGAGAAAGTTGTATGGCATGCATGTACATACCACCACTACAAAACAACACATATAGCATTTTAAAATAACTGAATGTATATGTAGGCGTGGATCTAGAAATTTAACTTATGGAGCCACTTTTGGAAACAAATATACAAATACAAAATCTCATAAATATAATATTCATGCTTTTGGTCTAATTTGCATGTTAATTTTTATTTTATGTTTTGTTCAAAATATATGTAGAAAAATTACGAAATGATAACTACTTTCTTATATATATATATATATATATATATATATATATATATATATATATTAAAAAGAGAGAAATTATTCACTACAAGTATAATTGCGGTGAAACATTTAATATATATTTATTTATAACTGCTATTATAATTCAACATGCATGAAGTTTTTCAAAAAAAAAAATGCATGAAGTCTCTCGATAATATTCCTATTCTACATGTGAAAAAAAACAATATTTATTTATTAGTAATTAAATTAATTACCAAAAATATGCCCAAAAAGATAATAACACACTTTCTGTTTTTTTATGAGAGTAACCACATTGCTTTTTTTAAGGGAAGGATAACCACAAATTAACGAAAACAAATTATGTAATTTTAATTTATTAATTTAGAGATGGCCCCCAGGGAAAGTCAGGGGTCAAATGGCCCCCAGGGAGTCAAGGTGGAACCGTCTCAGTGCAACACAACCACGACGATGTCGTCTGTATATGATAAGGGACAGGTTAACTGTTATATATTTTTAAATATTATATATGAGTTTAAGTGAATAAGAAATTATTTAAAATATATGACAGTTCATCTATTACTTATCATAATATATAATAGGGTTTTTGGGTAAAATAATCACTTAAATAACAGTATTTGGAAAAATACCCACCAATCTATATTTCTTGTAAAATCTAGACAGTATACCGAATTTACCCTTCACTAACTCTCTTAGCCTGAAACCCTATTCTCCTAAAACCCTACCCGTCAAACTTTTCCAAAGTCGCCGCTCTTTGGCCGTCGACTCTCCGTCTTCTCCATCACCACAACAATGGCTCGTTGAAGAGATTGAGGAAGGCTAGTGACAAATCCACCGAAGTAACAACAGTAACTGAAGCCGCTGCCACGAAGAAGAGGAGCCGTGAGGTTGAGGAATCCTCCAATGCACTCCAGGTATGAACAAATTTATGAAAAAAAATAAAGAATTTTTATATATATAAGTATTCTATTTGAATGAGTATTGTGTATGCATATACAATTTGTATAGACGGCCAATTTAGGATACTCTCGCCAAATTTAGAGGCATCGGCCAAATTGGCGAGGGATCTTGTTATATACGGATACCCGGCGAAGATAGGCATGGCCAATTTGGCAGGGTCTCTCTTGTTATATCGGATACCCTCGGCAATGTGGCATCGAAGTTGGCGGGTGCCCTATTATATACGGATACCCCGACCAAATTTACCGGCATCGCAAATTTAGCAGGGTCTCATATATAACGAGCACCCGCAAATTGGCGGTGCCTCGGCTTGGTATATGAGAACTCCCACGTGGCCGATCCCGGCGAGTATCCGTATATAATAGGAGGGCACCCGCCAATTTGGCCGATGCCTCGGCAAACTTGGCCGAGGTTGCTTTGCCTCATTTACACTAGTGTTTCACTCGGCCATACGGCCGAGGGACTAGGCAATTTGGCCGAGTGAAATACCAGTAAAAGTTATGAATGCAATTACACCGAAATTCATACACTTCACATATATACTTATACATACATACTATTGTTGTTAGTTTCAATTGAAAATGCAACATTGGTTTTGTTAATAGGTTTTGATTATTTTGATATGTTTTGTGTTATAGGTTTCACGAAGAATTATTCAGAGTGCGGGGATATTGCTCATCTCGTCATATCCAACCCGCAAGTGGCACTCAAAGTTATCTATAAAAGCTACTGAAGGGATAGATCAATTTGATGCTTCATTTTTGGTGATTTCACAAGGATGAAGACAGATAATTTTGTGGTGGATTTGTGCACCACTTGCTATTGAGACAACTATACAACGATGACCCACACGTGATCGAGTTCGAATTCAATGGAGTTGGAGCAAGGTTTGATAGGAAGGCCTTTGCCATGTTCACTGGGTTAAACTGTGGTAAATTCCCTAAGGAAACGGAGATGAGGAATTTATCTTATAGCATGGACCAAGTACTTTGGTGAATCGGGTCCAATGACACAAACGAGTTCATCAGCGTTGAGAACATTGAATTCAAGTGCGACAATGATCAAGAAATATGGGACAATGTCAAATCTGCATGTTCTTTTTCAGAGGCGTGCTACCGATCGATCAAGATTAGTGAAGAAAAATAACTTTACAATCATTGAAAATGATAATTTGCTAGAAAAGTACCCGTGGGGAACTTATGCTATGATATTACGATTTCCGGTCTCCGTCGAAGATGGAAACACAAGACATCCTATAGTCTTTACGGATTTCCTCTTGCATTTCAGGTGACACTATATTACATAAACTGTCATTGTGTTTATATTTTATAATTATGTGCTCTTATCAAATTCATTATGACTTTTTGTGTAGATGTGGGGCTTTCATGTGATACCCATGGTTCCCACCATGACATCGCTCGGAGCCTTTCTGTCGGATATCCAGGATGCTAGGATACCAATTCCCTAACATCCTACACTATAATAGTGGCTAACGACGTCTTCACAAAAACAAGTAAGTTCAACCCAAGTTGAATTTTCATGTGTATTTTTTATGATCGGTTGTATGATTTATTTCAATTGTATTTTCGTTCTTGTAGTATATCGTGAATAATGAGCTTATTCCCACTGAGGAGGAGTTACAGAAGACTTACATGATCAACTTCTGGGTAAGGCCCGACGACAAACAATATGTTGGGCCACCAGTTGTACATGTATCAGCCCCTCATCTGCGGTAGAGCGAACGAGGCGAGAGCGGTGTATACTACACGAGCTAGCACACAATCTCAACCAGGGTGCTCATTCGATATCTTGAAGGCATGATAAATGAGTTGCGGAAGATTTTGCAAATATGCGAGTGACTTTGGACTTCATTTGCAATGGCGTGATATACGAGTTGAAGACAATGGTGGGCGGTTGTTAAAGATAATAAACAAGGTTTATTTTTTAATTTGCATTGATTATTTGTTTAATTTTACTTTTCTTGATTAATGGTTTACTTAATTGAACTAATGATTATTTTGGTATATTATGTAGCAAATAGTAGCTTATACGCCACCACCATCCCCTGCAGGAACCACATTATCCAATTTATGTGGTTTGGGATCCTTTTAAACCAAGTAGACAAAAGAAAAAGTGCATTGTCTAAATTTCTTAAGGATAGAAAAAGTAAATTGTCTACGATTGACGGTTTTGATAAGATAAGTAAAGAAGTTTATAATATATTCTTAGCCAATGGAGGTGGTTAAATAATGATGTAAGTATAGTTTTAATTAAGCAAGTTGTAACTACTTTGTCTTTGCAAAACCCAAACTTCACTATTATAATTGTTTTGTAGGGAATGGATGTTGTCCATATTTCATTAGAAAGAGGATCGATAGTAACTCCGACTATTTCCATCGAGCGTGATCATAACCGATTGCTTCTTTTGGTGCGTTTTATGTATATGTTTTCAATTATCAAAATATAATAATTGTGTACACACTAACACAATATATTTGTTTGGGTCCGTAAATAATAGCCTCAATGCAAGGCGTTATAATAAGCATGTGGTTGGGATCCACATGTTGATGAGACATGGACCAATTTGAAGCGAGAACATTGATTGGTGAGATGAACGATCGCGCCTTCGGTGATTATTACGCAGAAAAATGCCGCCGGATCATCATCTTGGGCACACGGGACATTGTGAGTATTAACCATTTTATATTTTTCAATGTTATTGTAACTAATTGTAATTAATTTTACTTACAAATTTTAGTTTTTCCAAATTGGTGTAGGTATATATCGGTGAATAACAATGGTGCGCATTGGTTGACAAAGGTTGATATTCAGTGGCGGCATATTACCCTATCGACTCGGCAATTAAAATGACACCTAAGTCATGGTTTCAAATAAAGAATGCAAGACCATTGGCGGTTTTGTTCCGTATTTCTGATGGTCAACGAATACTACACTCATCATCCGGATCAAACGGACTTAACTCCATTCGAATGACGGGAAGAGGATTCCTCACTCCACGCAAATAAGCGAGTAATTTCTTCAATACTCATTTACACATTTTTGGGTATCAATATATCTTATTATTTACTTAACCAATTCCAATGTGTTTTTCTGGTGATTCGGTGTTTATGCATTGAAGTATATAGAATACCTCGTTCTTTGGAAGGCCATTTGACTTCAACAATCACATTGCTTTATTTAGGGAGAAATATCTTTGGAAAATTTTTCACGATGAGATGTAAAGTACCTATTAGTTTAGTCAATATTGTAATGAATATAAATTTATTAATGGTAAAAACTATCAATTGATTCATTTATGAACGATTCATTTATGAACTTCAAAATTGTAAGTAAACAAATGTACCGCACCAACAATTTCAAAATAACTTGTTTAAAACAAACTCAAACGAAATACTGGCTAATACGAGCCACCTATCTGTAGGCACTCGGCAAAGTGGGCGAGTGAAATTCCACAGTTAAGTAGCTTGTTGGAATTTCACTCGGCTATTATCTTAAGTGCCTCGCATTTGGCGAGTAGTCCTATAAAGGCACACTGGTGATATGAGGCAGCAGCAAAGTGGCGGTGAAATTCCAGCAAGTTAGTACCTTGCTGGAATTTCACTGGCTACTATCTTGAGTGCCTCGGCATTTTGGAGTAGTCCTTCACGACACACTTGATATCGAGGGCCTGGCGAAAGTGGCGGTGAAATTCCAGCAAGCCATTAACTTGCTCAATTTCACTCGGCCATTTTGCTGCCGGCGATAGTAGTCCTTTACGGCACGGTGATATCGCAGGCGCTTCGGCATAGTGGTAAGTGCCCGGTATTTATTTCGTTTGACATGGGATTTTTTTTTTACAAAATTTGGGTTTAACTTACAACCCATTAATACAATACCACAATAAAATGAATATCTATAATGGCATATTACGGTGCATGTTTGTCGGTTGTGACCAACCGCCCCACATCTGCTACATTTACGATGTGGTGGTCTTCTCCTCCGGGCGAATCCTTGAGTCCTAGGTCTTAGGGCGCTTAACTATTGGAGGAGGCGATCCGATCAATTACAAAGGGATACATGCGGCGTCTATCATCTAGAGGATATATAGTCATTCGTAGCATTTCCTCCATGAAGAAACACCGTAATATTTAGAACAAAAGCGTAGAGCGTCAAATTTCTAAATCGACACGATTGCATGTATACATGGATACCCATCCATTTGAAGCTGCGAGCATGTTTTAGCTTCCAAGTTAAGCGTGGTAACGAATTGAAAGTACGAACTTCAAATTCATACAAACTCAAAGGGATTACGATTGAATCTCAGGCATTCATTTAGCCTCTTTGTTAATATCTTTTCAATCCATGGAGTAGGTGTGGAGGTAGATTCATTTCGACGCCATAAAACCAGTTTTGCAGACCTTATGCCTCGGTAGAGGTACTGGAAGTGACCTAGCATCTCTTAAGATGCATTCATACACTCGGTATATTAGTTGTCATTATCTTTGTATCTATTGCGGGAAAAAGCTCTTGCCACTTATCGGGACTAGCTTCCATGACATATTGATATGCTCATATTAATGGCCTCTAGCTTTCGCATTTGTCCAAAGTCTACAGCAAATAAGCTTTAGGCGATAAAAGCCATATGGATATGTTTATTTTTCCAAAATGCGTTTCACATTGCAGCTTAGATGATACATGCAATTTCCATGATAAGCGTTGGGATATACCGGGCAATAGCCCTTTCCAAACCCTTATGTCTATCGGTAATAAATGCTAAATCATTAACCTCACCGTAGGCCTCCTTAAACTTTTCAAAGAACGAGTGTATGATGTTTCATTCTCGTATCCACAATACCAAAGGCTAGAGGGTATATCCGCTCATTCCCATCGATGCATGATGCAATAATTAAAGTACCCTTGTATTTTCCTTTTAGATGGGTCCCATCCACATTACAACAGCCTAACTTTATGAAATCCGACAATACTTTGGCTAAGGCCATGAATAAATATTGGAAGCAGTTGTCATCATCCGTCTTAATATGAGTTATGGTACGGATTCTTTGCCTCCAACATTGAACACCACACGGGCAATGTTTGATATGACTCCCGGTGCCTCGATACTATTTAATGCATTTTCTCTTGCTCTCCATGCCTTGTCATATGTTATACGGACCCCTAGCTCATTGGCAACATCCAGTACAATCTCTTTTGGTCTATATTGGCGACCAGTAACTTGGTACTTAGATCTAATATGATTCCCTATATATTTCTGCTTGCTTGTCGATGATCCGTTGACATTGCTCGAGCGGCTACAAGCTGATATTTAAAGACTACCTTTATAGCCCACAACTCTACATTAAGGACCCAGTAGCGCGTTGCCATGTACAATTGTGAGGTACATCCTACCTCGAACCTTTGTGAACAAGACTTCATGACCTTAAATTGAAAATTTTCCTTCATTGCATACATGGCCAACTTCCGTTGCAACTCTTTTTGTTGGCGATATTTGACCAACCGGTGCATCGCCTGGATAGTGAATAATCATTACTTGAACTCGGTTCAATTGTTGACGATGAAGGATGACTAACAAATTGAGATGCACTTACCCTTTCACTTACTCTTATTGTTTGCGAATTACTTTCATTACGAATAGGTGGAATGAGAACACTGTCCGTCCTATACCGATTCGATACAAAATGAGCATCACAATTTGCTTCATTGGAACTTCAAATGTACCATTGACTTCGATATCATCATCCAATGCAATATCATCTTCTTGCATTCGCATTCGCATCATCATCACACTCTAAATCATAATTGTAAAGGTTATACAACCTATCATATTCATCTATTGTGGCAACACGCGATCACCGTAATGTCATCCTCATTGTTCAAATTAAATGCAATATTTTCCTCAATTTCATTATGTGGATTGAATAATCTTCATTTCCAATTCCACGCCATTAACATTCACATCCACTATTGGTATCGACGTTGAAAGTCTATTGCTACCACTTCGAGAGGCAAATGGAATCGCAGGATCGGAATCTCTTTCTCCAACTGCTGTTGCCTTTTGTAACGGAGGAGTATCTTGTAGCGCCTCAACCTCAATAAATAGTGGAGATGTATCATTGTATCCACACGAAAATGCTCTTTGAAGAAACACTTTACATCTCCATCATTTTCAATCTCAATGGGATCCAATTTATAACATGATCGAACTATAAACTTCATTTTGATGCTAAATTGGTTGGGATTTAAACTTGTTGCTTCATATGCTATTTCTAATAACTCATTATATATGCGGTTAGGTGTGTATGAGTCTTGCTTTCGTCTTCCCATCCACATAAGTCCAATTCCTTTCCATCCATCTCAAACATTCCATCACAAATAATCATATATGCTTCTTGCATCAACAACCTACAAATACAAAATTATATAGTTTACTTTTTTTCCAACTTTTATTTTATGAAATCAAAAATAATTCTTCTAAGTTGGCCTGAACAAATTGACATAGGGACTCGGCGACTTGCCTAGGCCTAAGCTATCTGCAGAAAGCATAAAATGATATTCCTCGACAAATTGGCATAGGGACTTCGGGCCGATAGATGACTAGGGCCTCGGCGGACCTTACTGCCACTAGGCGATCTAGAAAGCATAAAATGGTATTCCCCAAAATTGGCATAGAAACTTCAGGCTGGGGTGGGGGCATGCTGAGCCCAGGCGATCTGAGGAAAGCAAAATGGTATTCCTCGGTAAGGCATAGGACTCGGCGGGGCCGGTCCATACCCAACCCCTAGGAAGACCATTTATGCTTTCTAGGTAGATTGACCTAGGGCCTAGGTCCCTATGCCAATTCTTTGAGGAAGGCACCACTAAAGCCAATGAATGCACCATTGGCGGGTTAAGGGCACTATGCCAACCTGAGGATGATCCCCACCAATTTCTTTCGGATCTCGTCATTTTTTCCAAAACTCATGCATTCCAAACACAATACATCAAAACCACAAAATCAAAAGCAAATATACATACTTATTACTTATTACCTTCCTCAAGCATATTAACGCAAACATAACAAAGTATCAATCAGAATTACAATTTGTTATTACCTTTTTCACTGATGAGATTTAATGGGAAAAAGAAAAACAAAGAAGTCTCTGAAGAAAAATAAATTAATAAGGAACAAAGAACAAATTCGAGGTAGATAGAAGAAGAAGAAGAAGATGAACTTTTAAAGGAAGCTCACAACTTAACAGATGGAAAGAACAAAGTGTCAGATAAATTAACGTGGAATCAGTTCTTGTGTACAAGAGAGTTAGTGAAGGGTAAATTTGGTATACTGTCTAGATTTTACAAGAAATATAGATTGGTGGGTAGTTTTCCAAATACTGTTATTTTAGTGATTATTTTACCCAAAAACCCTATATAATATAGGTGATATTGTGTATCAGAGTAATTCTCTCTATGTATATATATAAATTAAAAATGTTCTTTTACAGTAATATTATTTGACTGATATATTTTACAAAATAATAACGTGGCACATAAATATAGTGAGATCATTCTTATTCTCAATTTTATTCTTATATTTATTCTAGAAGAGTATTAATTATATTAATCAACCCTTCCAACTCCCAACTTAGAGGAGAGGCTGTTTTTCATTTCGTTTATTTTCTTCTTAATTTATAGAAAAATCAATTTTACAATGTGGAGTTAAAAAAATAATAATAAATTTAATTAGTTATTATATTTTTTTTGAAAAAACTCCTGGTTAAGCTGGCGTGGGCTTCGCAGGTGGATGACAAGTGCCAATATTCGAGCGAGAACAAAGAAAACCAAGTCAACGTTGGATCTCATCAGCCCAGTCAGGAGTTCATTACAGATGGGCCCATCACGCAAGGCCTCACCTCTTATGTCCGGCCCAATTTTCAGCTGTCCCTTTGGAATGGCACATCTTTATTTTCATTTTTTATTGTTCTATTTTTCAATATTTTTCTAATAAAAAAATGGCAATTAAAAGGTTTTTTTATTTTATTTATTGTTTTTATTTTGTTTTTTTATCTTTCTTCATAAATTCTAACTAACTCCATAGCACTTGACAAATACAAAGAAAATGGGCTCATTAGTTATATAACATTACCACATTGAGTTTTCAAAAATTAATACATACATGCATAAACCTAATAAGAAATGTTTTAAAACATGCTGACCTAAATCTGAGATTGTTGGATTACTCCGACAATTAAAATGAGTGAATAAAATCTAATAAGAAAAAATGAACCTAATTAGTGAAATAAATGTAATAAATAAACCAAATAATAAATGTTTTAATCTAAGGCAGAGCCATAGACCCCACAAATATTTTAAAAATATTCGATTAACTTTAAAAAAATTTCAAAATTACCTTAAATATTTTTTGGAAATTTAAATCCCCTAAAAAAAAATTACATAATTTGACCTCTCTTAGAATATACTAAATCACCTTATCGTAGCCTCAAAGTTAGGTCCTCATTAAGAATATACATATACAGTTTAAAAAATTCAACATTTGTAATTGTATGTAAAAATAAAAAATGAAAAAATAAATTGGAGCAAGTGAAACTCAGTACTAATTTGTAATTATGATTATTAGTATTTGCATGGAATGAAAATCAACTTACTAATGCCATGGTTTTTTTTTTTGTTAGCATTTGATGCTTTTGGATTGTTGTTTTGGGTGATTACGTTACGTTTTTTAAGTCTTATTTTGGGGGGAAAATGGAAAGCCACAATCAACACGCGCACAGAACAATTGGCGCATCTACGCACGACGGCGCACGTTAGCAGTTAATAAAAAATTGTTTCAATAAATATATAAATTAAAAATAATAATAAAATTCACCTTCGTCTTTCTCTCTCCAACAACAACGTCGACCACAGCACCAACAGCAGCAGCAGCGCCAGCAACACGACGTCGTTCCGAAGAAGCTGAGGAAGATCCACCAATACCCATCGCCTTCATAATTTTCCCTAATATTTTATGCACTAAGAATCAGATTTACTCCCTCCACGAATCGATCTCCCGTTTTTACCATTTTTGGAAATTCAAAATTTTCTCACGTTTTCTCGGGAAAAGATTCCCGATCGTCTATGCAATACCTCTCGTCGTTTCACTCGTTATTTTCCCGTGAAAAACACAATGGGAATTCATTTCTCTCTTGCTTCCGCCATCGAGGATTGCGGTTCCTAGGGGAGAACTGGATTTCGGAGGCTGCACAGTGAACGAATTGGATTGGATAACCGGTGAGCTGAAACTTCGTTTCCTGTGAAAATTAGGGTTTTCCATTAAGGTTTTAGGGATTTCTGGGGTTTTGTGTTGAGGAAATGGTGGGCTTGGTTTCGAATTGAAGTATTTTTTTTTTTAGATTGCAAGGAAATTAGGATTCTTCTTCAAAGGCGTGTAGGGTTTATGATGGTAGATTGAGAATGGTGCGGCTTCTGGGACTGGCTCGCGGATTTACGGATGAATCGCCTCGTGAGATCGCTTCTCGGGGAAACCCATCGAGTGAATCAGGTGAGAATGGGTGGCTCATTCGATTTTTTGACTCTGCATTCTTCTGTGAGTGGATCGCTGTTAGCTATCTCTACAAGCATGATCATCCAGGGGTACGAGACTACCTCTGTAATAGAATGTATACTCTGCCATTGTCGGGTGTTGAGAGCTATTTGTTTCAGATATGTTACATGTTGGTGCACAAGCCAAGCCCTTCTTTGGATAAATTTGTGATTGATATGTGTTCCAAGTCGCTTAAGATAGCTTTGAAAGTGCATTGGTTCTTATTGGCAGAGCTTGAGGACTCAGATGATAATGAAGGAATTAGTAGGATTCAAGAGAAGTGTCAGATTGCAGCCACATTGATGGGTGAGTGGCCTCTTTTGTTACGGTCTCAAACCGAGTCAACTAGCCCTGGGAATAAGAACCAAGTTTTAAATAGAATATTGTCCTCAAAGCAGAGGTTTTTGTCACTAACATCTTCACCACCCTCTCAGAGGTCTTTAACTTTCTCGCCTACTTCTGGAAACAGTTTACAGGAGGATGGTCAGTCATCTCCTGATGAGAACAAGATATTTAAGAAATTTATTCCAGGTCCAAAAGTTCGAGATGCATTGCTGTTTAGGAAATCAGTTGATAAAGATGACGATGATAAGGATGGGTTCTTTAAAAGGCTCCTGAGGGATGCTAGAGGTGATGATGAAACAGGTTCAAAGATTCGAGAGCTCTTTAGGAAGTCAACAGATAAGGATGATGATGACTCTGAAAAAGATGGATTTTTTAAGAGACTTTTAAGGGATAGTAGAGGTGACGATGAGGAATTGACGTCAAGCTCTGAAGGTTTCTTTAAGAGGTTATTTCGTGATAGCAAGGGTGATCCTGAGGATAAGACATTATCTAAATCAGTAGAAGATGAGGAAAAAGAAGGGTTCTTTCGGAAGTTTTTTAAAGAGAAATTTGATGACAAGAAGGATGTGCTCTATAGGAATGAAGATGAAGAATGTTCTAAATCTGCCGAAGATGATGAAAAAGAAGGGTTCTTTAAGAAATTCTTGAAGGATAAATTTGAGGACAGGAAAGATGGTAATGATAAGACTGATGAAGGAAGTGCCAACGGAGATGAAGAAGAAGCTTCTGAATTTTCCTTGTTTCGAAAATTATTTCGTGTGCACCCAGAAGATGCTAAGAGTAATGTGGCTAGTGAACTTAACAATGGTGGTGGTTTGCTCGAAAGTAGTCCAGGAACCGAGAATTTTTTCCGTAAACTGTTTAGAGATCGAGACCGTTCAGTTGAAGACTCCGAGCTATTTGGTTCAAAGAAGCAAAAAGAGGTAAGTCACTTGTAGTTTTTCTGCATGCTGCTTAACTAGAAGTGGAAGAGTTTCCTCTACATTGCTTTTCTTGGTTGTTGTTTCTTAGTAAGTTTAGAATATATATTTCAATAATATCATAAGTGGTTATAAGTTTATTTTTTCTGTTGTATAATTTCATATTTAAAATGTCTCTATATATTTCTAGGTTAACACTTGTAAATGTATATGGAGACTTTGAGAAATTTCCTTTCTTCTGATTATTTGAATAAATATTCTTGCTATATGCAATCCAGTAATGTCTCATTCAATCTAGTTCGATGACAATCTCTTTAAAGTTTTAGTCATTAATTCTATTATAGCTACGAGTGTATCGGAAAATGTTTTGTTTTGATTATTATGGTACAACATTTGTGTTGAATTTTAGGAGGCTGTTTGTCGGCCTCTAGCATGCTGTAATAATTGCCAACTTTTTATCCTTCATTGCAAATTGAAGTGTAAAGTATATTTGCAGATAATTGGTGTAATTTTCTTCTTTGTTGAGTTTGTCACTAGAAGTTAGCATAATAAATTAGGCTGACATGCAGTTATGTGTAATATCTTTCAAATGGAGAAATGCAGGGCTCAATTTTTTTTTTTTGGTAAGGAGTCATACTGCTGCTTCTTTATAAGATGAAGTGGTTAGTTCACACCAGAGATTGTAATTATGAGTGGAGTCCCGAAGCTTCTTTTAAACAAAGTGGTGGTAGCTCACAGTAGATTATGTAATTTTGAATAAATAACATTGGAGTGGGAGTATAGATACACATAAATATTAGCAAAAGGTTGACTATCTTTTCCTAGAGAAAAAAAAAATTTGATTAAATGCTGATAGGATATAAATCAATATCTTAGAAGAAAACATTTAAGACGATTTTAGCTCTCTCTAGCAGAGGACAAATATTGTGGATTGTTTTTTTTCTTTAGGTAGTTTAGAGAGTGTTACAATTATTAGGGATGTTAGAACTATTCATATTATTGATTATTGGGTTATGTATTTCTTGTTGTCTATAAAATTAGGAATTCTAATGATGAGAATTGGTGGCTTACTTGTGCTTTTCATCCCGGCAAGGTTTCAAACAGAAAGACTTTTGGGATGAATTAGTTGGGCTGCACAACGTCCGTGGTTGCAAATGGCATGGTGGTGGTGACTTTAAGGGGGTTAGGTTTATTTCTAAACAGATGGAATAGTAATGGATTGACATTAAGTATGCATTTCTTTGATGAATAAGCAAGAGAACCTAATTTAACTGATTCTCCTTTGGATAATACTAAGTTTCTGTGATTCAATTTGAGGGAGAATATTGTTGCTTGTAGATTGGACGGATATTTATTCTCATTTGAAAGAGGCTGTTTTCGCTAAGACAAGAAACTTTGCCTGAGTTAGGTTTTCATGTTGTCCAACTATAGTAGATGCCAGATAGTTTGTAAGATGGATAAACTTTGCTTTGGAGGTGTTATTGCTTGCAGACTAGGCAAGATATTTAATTCTCTAATTTGGCAGAGGCTGTTTTTGGATATAAGGTAATAAAATTTGCCTGAGTGAGGTTTTCTTGTTGTCCAACTATAGTAAGATACTATATAGTTTGTAAGAAGGAGAAACTGGTGTCTTTCAGATCTGGGAATATACCACTTAAACATCCTGATTCTCGTAGTATTCGAGAAAATAAATTTATGAGAAAATTGTCATTAGTCAAGGAAAATATTAAGAGGTGGTGCAAAGATGTTTTTGGGGACTTAAGGGTTGAAAAGACTAATTTGTTGTTGAGTATTGGAACTTTAGATTGATTGAAAGAAGATGAAATAAAAGACAATACATAGGAAAAAGAGGGAAATAAAGGGAAGATTTGGTGGAGATGTGATGTCTTGGCTATTTTTTGGGTCATGTGGTTGGAAAGAAATGGAAGTATGTTTGAGGGAAGTTTCAATGTTTCATGATGGGTTACATTTGGTATCAAATATCAAGTTTTTTGGCTTCTTTTTGGAATCGTCTTCTAAAATCTCTATTCTTTTTATGCTCAGTTTTTGTTGAAAGGACTAAAGGCCCTGTAAACTGATGCAATTCTAGCTGCTTTCATTTGTTTTGTTATAGACCTGTTAAGGCTTCTCATCTTCTAAAGGCAATTAACTGAATGCTCTTTTATTGATAAAGTTTTGTTTCTCTTAAATATATAATATGTATGCATATATGGTAACTTTCAAATCCAGATGACCATGATTTAGTTTCCAAGGTAAGAAAAATATTGTCTAGAACCCAAATTTTTAAGACATGGGTAGGGAGTCTTAAATTTTCAAATTTAGCACAATTAGTTTTGACTGTTCAGGATATCTGCACCCTCAATCCCATCAAATTAATGTGTTAATTTTTTAATCTTTTTTTTAATACTTTTCTGGTGATGAACTGTTACAGTCCAATTATAAGCCCATTGACATAGCATGATATGGCTTAAGCCCTTGGCCTCCTACACTGAGGTCATTTTTGACAGCTGAACAGCCTTTGTTTATTGTATTTCACTGATTGAAGTCATTTCAATGAAATGTATACCTGCAAATTGAGTTGATTAATTTGTGTCTTCTATTCAGCAGAAGCGTCCTGGGTCACCAAAGCAACGGAATGAAAAATCAAATGCCAAGCCGCCTCTTCCAAATAATACTGCATCCCAATTCCGCAAGGGGACTTATCATGAGTCATTAGACTTTGTGCAATCATTATGTGAGACATCATATGGGTTGGTGGATGTATTTCCAATTGAAGATCGCAAAAGTGCTCTTCGGGAGGTTATTTATATGTTTTCTAGCTTATTCCATACTACACTTGTGTTGTATATATACATGTACGTATACCAATTTGAATGTCTGACATATGTTTTTCATTCGTGTTTCTAGTCGCTCACGGAGATCAATCTGCATGTTACTGAGGCGCAGAATAGCGGAGGTACTTCTTTAGCCAATTATCATAGGAGCCTGATAAAAAGAATGCAGATATAGAGGCACAATGTCTGAGTTTTTTGCTAAATGGAGTAATTTGGTTTAGAAATTAACATCTGTTGTACAAAATGGGCCTGAAATTTTTTTTTTTACGAAAATATTGCCCACTTTCATTCGCTTCAATGCCTTTTGATCTATATCTCAAAGAGTCTTGCTTTTGAATGTAGAAGACTGCAAAAGTTTGGTTAAAACATATGGAATTTTTTTATTTATAGTATTTACTGTAATTTTTCGAAGGATTGAAACTTGAAAATGTTAATTCATTTTAATTGAAATGAGGATGGTGAATACAGGTTGTGCCTTTGGTTAGTCTAATGCTTAATTTTCTTGGATTCTCTTTCAAGGTTTGGAAACATGATTTAAGTTCATATAGAAGCTTGACATTATGAAGTTAAGAGAATCTGTTGCCTACTTTTCTGAATTTTGTGCAGCCTCTTTTGTAATGGAAAGCATTTTGGCTTGATGTAACTTACTGCAAATTTATATATATATAATTTTTTTTTTCTCTCCTTTTCTTTTAGTGGCAAATTGTTATTTATTTTGTAACAACCCGTAAATTTTGTGATAACATCTAATCCATTGTCTTATTTTGATTTTGCTGATTGTCTATTAGGAGTTTGCTTTCCAATGGGAAAGGGGATGTATCGTGTGGTTCATATACCTGAAGATGAAGCTGTTCTTTTGAATTCTAGGGAGAAAGCACCTTACCTGATCTGTGTAGAAGTCTTGAAAAGTGATACTCCAAGGTATTCACGTCATTACATTATGTATATAAGTTACCAATAGTTTCTACTTCTTACTGTAACTTGAAAATTTTCCTTTTGAAATTATTTTAATTGATACATATTTTCCCCCACCCCACTCTCAGCAATACAAAGGACTCATCCAGCTCCCAAAAGCTTTCAAGAGGAGGAATTCCTTTAGCAAATGGAGATGCACTTCTGCCAAAACCACCTCCTTGGGCATATCCATTATGGACTGTCCAAGAGGTGTATCGCAATAGCAATGATCGGATGTCAAGTTCAACTGCTCAAGCAATTGACCAGGCTATGTCACATTTGTCAGAGGCAAAAGTGAAATTTGTTAGCGTAAAATTTTCTGTGGAGAAACAATTAGATACCCAGTCAGAGGATGTTGAAGTATCTAATTCTGGCCTGGGCATCCAATGCAATTGTACTCAGTCTGCTTCTGATCCATTGCAAATTGAATCCAAGAGTTATCAAGGCAGAGACGCTTTAACTTATGCATCAAGAGCACCACATGTTTGTGATTTGGATTGCGTAAGGGTGGTGCTGACAGCAGATCCTGGGGTTAGAATGGATGACATTGAGGATCAAGGACCACCACGTCGAAAGGAACACCGCCGTGTGCCAAGTACAGTAGCTATGGAGGAAGTAAAGGTAGATCTTTGGTTTAAGTTCTGTTGATCTATTGCTGCAATTATTTCGTTCAAAATGAATCAAGTTATTGATTCCTCTTCTTGCTTGATGTTTATCACTGTTATCTTCTCACTAAGCCTTCATGCTATGTTTGGAGCAAGGTTTGTACTATGGACATGAAAACAGAAGAAAAAGGGTTTTCACACTTGTTTCCTTGGAAGACAAAAATATCTAAAAAATGACGTCTATCTTATTATTATGTCATATATCATGAACTTTATAATTTTCCCATAACTAAACAATGGAAACCAAAATGCTTCATTGTTTTTAGTTTTACTTTTTATTTTTCCTTATTACTTCTCTACTTCGAAATTTAGCATTATGGAACCTGCTTCCATTATTTGTAGCACTTTTGTTATTGGCAAGAAAATAGTTTTATTGCTTACGTCCTGTTTACATTTGAATTAATGGAACTAAATTTGCATGGGGACTTATTTTTGTCTTAGTTTTGCAATGCTTCTGTACCAAGAGATTTCTAACATCAGTTGTACTTGGGTTCATATCTGGATCCTTACGTCAGTTGAAAGTTTCTTAAGAAAGTAAATTTAGTGCTTGGAAGAACAACAATGCAAATTGGAATTTCAAAGACTTTTCTCTTCTATTTTGTAACATTATGAAAGAAATCTTATCCCCCCAAAAGTTGCATGATGTTTTGTTACTTGTATTTGTAATCGACAGTATGCTAATTTCAACTTTAGATGATTCCCTGAATGTGATTGTGCACGGATTTAAGTTAGAAATAGAAAAGATGCATCCAAAAAAGAATTACAAAAGATGCATTAAATTTAAGAAATGATGTCAACAATGTATCGTGATACCGCTTAACTTGTATATGACATGACATGTGTCAATAGTTTTTTAGATGCATAGATGATGTTTGTAGTTTTTTTTTTTTTTTTTAAATGATGTTTTGAAGCTCTCCAGGCTGCTGCAGCAAAAGGGGAAGCGCCTCCTGGACTTCCTTTAAAAGGGGCTGGTCAGGATTCATCGGATGCACAGCCGAGGGTGAATATTCAAAATTTATGAAACTGAAATGTTGTTCATGCATTATGGAAGTATTTGATTTCTTAGTGATAAATTCCAAATATCCCAATAGGTTAACGGTGGTACTCCCAAGGCCAGTGATGCCTTGTCTGGTGAACTTTGGGATGTAAAGAAAGCGAGAATACGCAAAGCATCCATTTATGGAAAATTACCTGGTTGGGACCTGCGATCCGTAAGTTCTACATATACTGAGTTTATTTCCTTATGCTTTAAAATATGCTGATTATTAGTTTGAAGTAAATGTGAACAAGATATTGCATATTTTATTTTACTGTTTGATCCATGGAAGCTTAGTATATGTGTGCTTGAACATGTCTAACTATTAAAAGAGTAACAGCCGACAATCTCGTCTAATAGGTATTAGTTTGTTATGTTACTAATACCTCAACGTTTAAAACTTGGATAACATTGCTGAAATATGGAGGTATATCAGAAATTTTCAGAGCACATGCATATATTTGGTTGTAATTTGTTTATATATTATTGATTATTGAAGAAATATCAGGACTTTTTTTCTTTTTTGTAATTTTGTATAATAATTATCCCTTGGAGCATGTTTCTAATGGGCTGTTATTTCCTTCTTCTTCTTTTATAAATATATATATTTTCTTTTTATTTTTGTTTATTTTTTGGTTATGTATATTGATGTTGAAATTTGAAAGTCTAGTATGACTTGGTTTCTATTTTAGAGATTTAAGAGCTATATTTCCCAGATGATAACTGTTTTAGGTGTTATATTGACTTGGACATCAATAAAAATCATTTTCTTGTTTTGTGTAGGTTATTGTGAAGAGCGGCGATGATTGTAGGCAGGAACACCTTGCTGTGCAACTCATTTCTCATTTTTATGGTAGGTCTATTTTTTTCCTCCCTAATTTTGTGATTTTGGTTACGGATGTTTAGCTCTAAGTGGGAGATACTCTTGTTCCAAAGTTACTTTGTCAGAATCATTTTGTTAGAATATTTGTGTAGTTACTCTTGTTCCATAGTCATAAGGGAACCATAATCTGTCTCTTCTAAGTGGGCCTACCGTTTTGTACTTTTTGAATATTTGTTTCATTGTGTAATCACAAATCTCTAAGACATAGGACACATTAGGAAACCCAGCTATAATTTTGCTTATGTGGCCGGTTTAATGTGGAAAACAGTAATATTTCTATGTTTACTAGAAGAATAGGTTATAGTCAGGAGCTGATTCTGGAGAAAAACAAAGAGGGGGCCAAATTTCAATTATATGAATACTAATATTATACATAAGCATATGCATTATATGTTATTCTTTACTAAGTTAAATATTTAATATAACATCATACATGAAATAAAATTATCTAATACTTATAATATGAAAAAGTAATTTTTATTCTTTTGAATAAAAATATACTTCTATAGAAATGTTTCTTGATAGTTGCTTTCTTAGATTTGTTTTCTGGTTAGGGAATTAAACAGTGAGTTAGTTTCTTATTTCCTATATCATCTTGACTAAATAACCTGACTCCATGGGTAAGATCTCTGTTTTACATTCTGTTATTCTAGGTTGCTTGCTTTTTGAATTAATTTTCATTTATATTGTTATTCCATGAAAATCTCCAATTAGGTTTTAAAGGTTTCTAGGTTTCTAATTCATCCTAGGTTTCTCCTTGCTTGTTACTAATTGCATGCAAAAGTATTCTTGTTTCTCTCTTTATGGTCCAGATTTATATCATCACAGGTGGCTTTCTGGAAGACTGTAAGTTTTAAGCGAAAGAAACTAGATTACTAGGTAGAGTAGTTATTTACTAAAAGAACCTAGATATAGTAGTTAACCACTAAATCCACATGGTTGGTCCCTATATTATGGTTTTTAATGCTATATTATTCCAAAAATCGTTCATATCTTATTTCAGGGCATTTTTTCTCCTTTTTATGAAGTTGAAGCCTGTAATAATTGGGTTTTGATGCTAGATATATTCCAAGAAGCTGGTCTTCCACTTTGGTTGCGTCCTTATGAAGTCCTGGTTACTTCTTCTTACACAGCACTAATCGAAACAATTCCAGATACGGTAATTCTGTGTTTTTGGCTTTCCAAGTTAGTTGGGAATTTCTAATTTTGGCTATCTCTATAATACGTCTTTGTTGGTTTCCAGGCTTCTCTTCATTCTATCAAAAGTAGATATCCTAACATCAGTAGCTTACGTGACTTCTTTATTGCCAAGTATCAGGAAAATTCTCCTACTTTTAAGCTTGCACAGGTAATTGACACCTGCATTGGAGCAGTATCTTTCAAATGGTATGGTTGTTGGAGAGCATGTTAATCATCACGTTGCACTGAAAAAGATTAGTTGATTACCTGGATATGAATTGTGCATCTTATTTATATGCAATTTCTAGTGAATTTCTCTTATTTGACCAGAAAACTGAAACTGCTTAGAGTAAACATCAGCATGCCTAGTGCCTACTAGTTATATTCATGTAATGAAAATTGAAGAATGAGACTTGGATTGAATTTCTTCTTGATACAGGAAAATTTTTGTTCGCCAATATTCATTATTATTTTATTTTTAAAACAATTTTCTCTGTGGCAGAGGAATTTTGTTGAAAGTATGGCTGGATATTCTTTAGTGTGCTACCTTCTGCAGGTATGTTACCCTTCCTCCATGCTCTCTCTCTCACTCCCTCTCCTCTCTCAATCAAAACACATGCATATGCAGATAGGCTACAAAAGAGCTACCTCAAAAAGAAAAAAAATGGATATTCAAGGCTTCTGCTAGTTTCTATATTTCCTAAATGTTTTTGCATGTGATATTGGAAGCATGAATAACAGAAATTGCTGTATTTATCATTCAGTTAACTTGTCTACATACTAGTTTATGTGATTTCACATGTGAAGCAATTAGGAATTTCATTCTTCACTAATAATTTGTAACAAAGTCCCCAGAAAAATAAAATAAAAATGGCAATACTATGTTACCATGGTACAAGGAGATAGTATAATGAGCAAAATGAATAGACTAGTTTAAATTGAATGATTAGGAATGGAATAGGAAAATTGCTCATGAGGTGGTCTGAGAAGACTTGTACATGTCTCTCTTGAACATGAAGCGGTATATTGTTGCTCTTAGTTATTAATATTGGCATGTAGTACATGTCAAATAATTATAGAGTAAAAACATTATCTATTCATGGCTATCCAAAAAATATCTAGGGGTAACTAATGTATGTGCAGTATGTTCATCTTGATGAGCTGGTATAAATGATTAGTTTGTTACAACTTTATACTTTGATTATTTTTCTCGTCCTCTAAGTTATTAAAAAATCAAGTCATGTCATTTCATCAGTCTTCTTGTTCTTGTCTAGATTAAGGATCGGCACAATGGGAACCTCTTAATGGATGAAGAAGGTCATATTATACATATTGATTTTGGGTTTATGCTCTCCAACTCACCTGGTGGAGTAAATTTTGAGAGTGCTCCATTCAAATTAACACGTGAACTTCTAGAGGTAGGATACTAATTTTGTGGCCTTACAGTATTTAATTTCTTTTGCTCTGTTACATTTAACAATTTGGTGGTGTCTATAAGTTTGGCATCTTTAGATGGTATCAGTATGTTCATGATGAGAAGTGAATTGAGTAGTGCTGTTGCTCCAGGTAATGGATTCTGATGCTGAGGGAGTTCCAAGCGAGTTCTTTGATTATTTTAAGGTAGGAATAGAATCACATGTTATGCTCTTTTCTTATGTTTTATCTATATTCATTAGTCTTTCCTTTATCAATTTAGGTTTTATGCATTCAAGGCTTCCTTACATGCCGTAAGCATGCTGAGCGAATTATTCTTCTTGTTGAGATGTTGCAGGTAACACCAGCTTAAACTTTTCATTTTATAAACATTTTTTCAAGTCTAATATTTGGGCGTAGCCCATCCATCTCATGGTTCAATTCGCTCTAAGCAAAGTCCTTTATCATCTGAAGTTGGGGATCATTTTCGTTAGTATTTATAGTATGAGGGGTTTTGTTTTAATGCAAAATGTGATTTGCATGTCTAACTAATGTTTTGAGTCTTTATTGCTGCTGTAGCATTTTCTTTTAACTGTTGAGCTTTTTGTTAAAATGGTAAGGGGAAAAATTGCTCAAGGTTTTATGTTGCATTTTTCATCCATTAATTTAACTTTTAATGCTTAAGCTCAAGGTTTTATGTTGCATTGTTTTTGTTCCACAGCTGAAATCTTTGGCTTTAAAAACACTTAATGCTGTTTCTTGTAATGAGATTTTTTTTTTTTTTTTTCTAAAGACTTAAAAGCTGTTTCATATCATTATTGGTTTAATCAATATTAATGAAATGATAATTTGTAACCATTGATAATGGGTAAGATGATAATTTACCAATTAAAAGTTTTTCTAACGGTAGTAGTTTTAACACTTCCTTAATGTTTAGGCTCGCCCATTAAGGACAGATATTGGACCGTACATGTGCCGGAAATTGATTGACATAAGTGAGAGTTTGTAGGATTTAGACGCAAGACCTCATGACTATGTCTGATACCATATTAAGTTATCACTTCTCCTAATAGTTTAAATCCTTACAATTGGAGCCTAACTATGTATATCAAGCTAACGGTAGTAAGTTAATGGGTTAGTTTTAATAGCATTAAATCCTAGCTGACCTTTGATATTTTGCAAATCTTCAAAGGTGCGTATTATCTCATATTGTGTGCACATTACTTACTTAGGTTACCTGTTTAGTAGAATCCACTTTGCCCATCCTGGGAAGTGGTCCATAGAAGACGGAGATCAAACAGACCCCAATATACTCTCAACCCTGAGCCTCATTTTAGTACTTTAACAGTGTGACACTAGGGAAATAATAGAGACAAGAAGTGAAATCCAGGTTTTGATGATTCCATTGACAGTATAGGGAAAAAAAGAGAAGAAAAAAATTTATCAAGTACAACCTATATAGAAATGATTAAAATGGCGTTCATTTCAGCATTTGTAATGATTTTCTTATAATACTTGAAAAAATATGCATGTATTTGGTTTTGTTGGTTGGTGAATGGAAATGTGTCAATGTGTTGGTGCACACACTCAGGTTACTGTTTTGATTATTTGGATTAGGACTCTGGTTTCCCATGCTTTAAAGGGGGTCTGCGGACAATACAGAACTTGAGGAAACGGTTCCATCTAAGTTTAACAGAAGAGGTTTGTAACATAATCCTATTTGTGACGTCTCTTATTGCCATGGTAGCACATAGTAAATGTTTTCTCTTTCTTCATCAGCATTGTGTCTCCTTGGTGCTTTCCCTGATTAGCAGTAGCTTGGATGCATGGCGGACACGACAGTATGATTATTACCAGAGGGTTTTGAATGGAATATTGTGAGGTTAAGTGCCATTTGTGATTTCATGGTTCTGTTTTACAAAGCCAGCTCTGTGAGATTGTAATCATCCAAATTACGTAAGCAAGTCATTGTGATGTAAGCAGAGTTGGTTCACTGTGGGATGGCTTCAGAGTATTATCGGAGGTGAAAAGGATTGTTGATAGTGATCGATGGCCTGTTTTTCTAGGTGTGAGGAATTTGTAATTGTATCGGCAAAAATAATCTGGAAGTCTAGCAGGCTAGATTTACTGAAGCAGGGTTTTCATTCTTTTGTTTTTTTCCGTTTGTTTTGTGTAATATGGACTCTGCTGGTTGGTTGGTAGTTTACTTACTCAAGAGTCATCCTGCCCTCCTTTCATCATCAGATACAGCATACATTGTACAGAGTTACTTCGATTAAGAAGACAGACCAGAAACAAAATGGCAGCGGAAACCATTTTTCTTGGTGTCCGAGTGCAGCATCTTTGCACTGATTAATGATCTGCGGGGGCCAAGTTTAGTGATTTTGTAAATCTTCCATTTTGCATTGAAGTCAATTAGTCTTCAGCGCAGAGCATTGGACGGGCTCCGCCATTGGGAAGGTAGCCTCTGTTCCTATTCTGCTCTCAGCTGTTCCAGGAGTTTGATTCTTCCATAATATAAGTTGTGGTAGCAAATTTTCCATGAAAAATTAGTATATGATTGTATTGTATCATGTGTAATTGATCCCCCATTTTTTACAGTAAAATTTGTTGATTTGAATATCATCATCATATGTTAAGTTTGGTGGCATTGATTTTTAATTCTTGCAGGAGTTTTCTGCTTGTACATACTAGGTTTTTTTGTATGGATTTTGTACGACTTTCGTTTCTTATCTTTTTCTGAAGCTGCTTAATTCTACGAGGATAAATCATTTAAAAAATTTGTATGGCTATGATATGACTTTCCCACTCGGGGTTAACAAGCCTTGGTGTTTTGATAATTGTATGGTTTTTTAAAAGGTTAATATCTCTTTTAGCCCCCAAACTATCAAACGTATATCACTTTGGCCCCCAAACTAGAAAAACCATCACATTGCCCCCTAACCTGTTGTTTATGTGCCGCTTAGAGGTCTGATAAATTTGTTGTTTTGTAGACATTGTCATAATATTGGTTGGAAATTTTGATGGAATGGTAATATTTGGCTTTATATATGAGATTAAACAAAATTAAAAAGTGTTAAATAGTAATTTTTATTATTAAAAAAAATATTTTTTGTATTCATCAAAAAAAAAAATGATGCGATTATATATGATTAATTGATATTTATTGTTTATGTAAATAATTTGGTAAATAAAGGTGGTGGCCCGTAGTATTCTTCAAAAAATTATTACTGATGTTATCAATTTGTATCCCAAAATTATTTCATGTTTTTCACTTTGCCCTTCATATTTTATTTCTGGTTCAATTTAATCCCTTTTACATAACAATAATTAAAAGTGTTAAAATTTGACTAATTTACCATTCGAAAATGTATATTATTACAAAAAAATAAGAAAGAAAAAACTCCAACCTAAAAAGTGTGATGTTGTTTGGTTGTAATAAAATCTTAAAATAAAGTAATTTTGAAAATTTACATGTAAGAATTAGAAGGCTGAAAGCGTTACTTTTAAGAGTACATAGTTTTTTTTTTAAAGAGTACATAGGTTGGCTTATGTTTGACATAGGTCACCTTACATATTTGGTTGAATTGAAACAAACATGTCACGTTCCAGCAAAATGTAATTATGCAAAAATGTCGAAACACATGGACTAGAATGAAATTTACTCTATACTTTAATATTGAATCTAAAAGACCAAAAAAAAAAAAAAAAGAAGAAGAAAAGAAGAGATTAACATTTCAATTGAAATTTAATTATACATCCAAATAATATACACGTAAAAACATAAAAATTATTTTAGTTTTTTTTAAAACAAATATTTAATATGAAATATTCTACTGGGCCTCCTTATTGTGGAAAAAAAACTCTGTGCACGTAATAAATGAAAAACAAGTCGGAAATTTTTTGAAAAATGAAGAAACAAAATGGTTGGATACTTTGGTTTGCTTGCCGAATAAGATTTAGGCGAGCTACGCGAGCCTGGCGTCTATATAAGCCCTATAGCAGTCTCCCTCTCATTCCTCTTCTTTGCTCTCCATCGAGTCAACACTCCCTTCTCTCTCTCTGCGGCTCTCTCGTCTTCTCCTCTCGGGTTTCCTCTCCCCGGCCGGTACGATCGCTAGGGTTTTTCTCTTTTTCTAACACTTGTTTTGCCTCTTTTTTCGCTAGGTTTATTTTTGTGTTTTTTTTTTCCTTGTTCCCTTTTCATTTGTGGTCTAGGGTTTTATGAGTTTTTCATTTCGTTTCCTTTTGTTGTATTTGATTGTTTTATGATCACTGCTACGGGTTTTTCCATGCGATTTTGATGTTTTTAACTGTGTGGGTGGTTGGTTTTCTTTCGTGTGAACGATTTGTTAATCACTTTGTGGGCTATTATTATTATTGATTCGAATTTCTCTTGTACGTTCGTTTTGTTTGTCTTTTTGAGAAAGAAAATGCTGTTTCTGCATCAATGTTTTATTTCACGTTTCAGTTGTTTCATTTGATGTTTATTTTCCGATATTTTCCTGGTGGATTTGGTTTGTTCCGTGGTTTCCTTTTATATCCATCTTCCAATTGTTGGTTATAAGATCTGGGTTTGTTTTCTTTTAGTTGAAAAGATGAGATTTTGATTTTGTACAAAATGAATTTTTGAGGTTTTAGGTTCTTTTTACTTTTGCATTTATCTGGGTATCTCTAATAATGTTTAAAACAGGGATTTACTTGCGCACCAAATGTCTTCTGTTCTCAACGAGAAACTTTGGTCAATTATTGGTGGTTTTTGTTACATGAACCGGGGGAGGCTTTGGTGTTCGTGGAAGATCTTGTTCCGGCACTGGACTTGACAGTGCTTTGTTGGGTTGTTTATTTGTTACAGCATTCTTACAGTATTCTTAGGTTTTTCTTCTAGTTTTTTGGTGAGATTAGGAAGAGGGTTGGTTTAAAAAAAAAAAAAAGAGAAAAAAGGTCAGGAAATTCTGCGTTGGGATCGACTTCACGTCTTGTGAGGTAATTGTACTTTAAGATAAACTTTATAGATAGTTGGTCTTTCTTTTGTTCGTACGATGGGGAAAACATGTCTTCCTCCGGGGTTTCGGTTTCATCCCACTGATATTGAGCTTGTGAAGTATTATCTGAAGAGAAAAATAAATAGGAAGAAATTCCATTTTGAAGCCATTGCAGAGGTTGATATCTACAAGTATGCTCCTTGGGATCTTCCAGGTACATGACATTATTCACATTTCATTTTATCTTTTACTTTTCTTCTGCTCATCATAATTATCATTGCCATCACCATGATTATCGTCATTATTATTATTACTGTTAGTACAATGAATTGCTTATACTAGTTGGATCAGAACCTTTGCATAGGTTGGTTACTTTCTATTGTAGTTGCTTACTGTGGTGCTATTATCTTCTTTCAGATAAGTCTTGTTTGCGAAGTGGGGATCTGAAATGGTACTTCTTTTGCCCGAGAGAGAAGAAATATGCAAGTGGGACTAGAATGAATCGTGCCACAGAATTCGGATATTGGAAAACCACAGGGAAGGATAGACCCGTTAATTATCGTAATGAAATTGTTGGGATGATAAAGACATTGATATTTCACAGAGGTAAAGCTCCGCAAGGTGACCGGACAGATTGGGTTATGCATGAGTACAGGCTTGAAGAAAAGAATCTTGGTGAGAGGGATGTTGTTCAGGTAATTTCATAATTGTTTCCAGCTTAAGTACTTTATTGATGGAAGTAAGTGATGTCGTTATGATTTACAGCTTCGTAAAGACATCTTTGGGTAATGATATTGATATTCTTGTTCTAATAGCCTAATTGTCTTTGGAGGTTCTGGTTTTTGGGCATATAGCTTCATCCTTATTGTTTGTGATCTTAAATAATTAATTGTGCAATTTATTACAGGCTTAATTTTGAACTTTTTGTTTTTCTCATGTGGGTTACTCTTCATTTAAACCACCTAAATTTAATCTGTTTGACGTCAAAATTTGACCAGTGTTGCTCAAATGGGCAGTTGTTTAGGTATGAGTACTGGAGTGTGATCATGGCGCTATAAGATATAGTAAATAGAAAGAGCTTATTTACTTTATCCTTGATGTAGAGAACAATGATATGTTATTTATCTCCTACTTACTGGATTTGGTCATTATCTGTTTTCCTCCTACTTACTGCATTTGGTCATTATCTGTCTCAAGTTTAGTGAAACTGAAACCTAATTATTTGTGGAATTATCCCAAAGAACAAAATTATGTTAAATTGCCAATCGTAATCTGTTTCTTTCTTTCTTTTATTTTTTCTACTACATGGAAGAGTGTTTGCTGGGATATTGTCTTCTTTTTAGAGTAGACTATTGAGTGTGTGAGTGGTTTCTCATGCTTAGTATGTGTTTAGGCCATGTTATATGATGTCCTTTACTAGCAGCAATGATAGTAGTGTTATGTAGTTTTGCTTGCAAACAAACATACAAACAGGTACATTTGTATTTGTGTACATAAAACTATTTTTATGGATTTTTATTGCTTTCTGCTGTGTACTTATCAATCTTATCGATCTTTTGCAGGATTCTTACGTACTCTGTATGATTTACCAGAAAAATGGTCCAGGTCCAAAAAATGGTGCCCAATATGGTGCACCATTTAGAGAAGAGGACTGGTCATCTGAAGAGGAAGATAATCATAATGAAGTAGCTGGCATGTCTGTACTAAACCTTCTACTGACTACTCATAAGAATGACATTGCTAGTAGCTCACATGCCTCTGGGAGTAAATGCATTGGATCTTTGTCTGAATCATGTATATCAGATATTGTGCCAACTACTTATGAGTTGCCTCAACCAGTTTCTGCTAACGATGTTATAATGGAGACGTATCAAGTATCTAAAGATGATAATTTACTGGAGAAGCATCAAGTATCTAATGATGATGATTTTCTCTCGATTGGGGATTTGATGATGGAAGAAGACACTTCCCTGGTGAATGAAAATGGTAAAAATGAGGTATCATTCTATGCTTCTCTTTTGGTACAGTGTTCCAAATGTTATGGGAGTTGGATATATAAAAATTATTTTCTTCCTTTGTTCTTTTATTTTTATCTTTCATACTTGAAATTATGTTTTTTCTTTCTTTCTTTTTTTTATGAAAAATGGTTTTTAACGTGATGGCGGTGCTTATAAATTTCGATGCCAGGTTGGTCTTTATTTACTTTTCTTGCAAATGAACCTGAGTTTTGGAGAGAGAAACTGGCCTATGAGTCTTTATTAAACCTACTGTTGATCATTCGTAAACCATTACACACTAGACAGTTTATATTTGCTAATAATGTTATTCAAACTTGTTGCTTACTGAAAAATGTTCTTTCATGTGTTTCCAGGGTCATCCTCGTAATCACAACAATGATGAAGATGTTGACAAGGCACCAAGCTTTGATGAGATTGATATTTTCAAAGATTTAGGAGTCTTTGAGAACTTAGCTGATCTGCCTAAAGATGGATATGGTTTTTCTGGTCCATATTCTCAGCGCCAAATTTATCCTGGAGAACCCTTTCTGGAGTTGAAGGATCTTGAGGTGCCATTGGATTTCTCCACTGGAGCTCCTGGTGATTTTAGTGATTTTGGCAAATAGCCAATATATATCAGTTTTGTTTGTGTAATTATATTTTCATATTTTAACTTTGCCCGCCCGCCATCGTTAGTCGTTTCTGTCAACATTAACAGTTAATTGGACAAAATTGAATATTGGCGGCACTGTAATCTGTTTTTAGCCCGTTTGTCAATGTTTTTATTTTTGGTTTTTAGCTTTTGTTTTTTTATTTTATTTGGTGAGTTATGTGTAATTTATTTAGTTTAATAGATTATTTAAAATTTATTACTATTAATTAGATTATTTAATAAATAAATATAAATATTAAATAAAAAATATTTTGAGAGTGTTTTTGATATGGTGTTTGTATTTTTTTATTTTGCTTTATATTTATATAATAGAATGAGAATACTAATAAATTTTAAGTCATTTTCAAATTAAACAAATTAAAGAAAATGTAGAAAATAAAAATAAAAAGCAAAAACGAAATCACATAAGCATGAAACAAACTGTTTTAAATTTTACGCATGATTATTGAACACCAACTCTCTTTCACTTGTACAATAAAGCTTCTTTTTTTTTAATCTCAAATTATATTTAAACACAAGTAGCAGTTTTTAATTAGTTAAAAGTTTATATAAATTATGATGTTTATTTGTATTATCACAAATTATAATGACTAGAAATATTTACACAGAGAATCTAGATTTAATTTTTGAAATATATACATGTATACAATATTAATTACTAACTGAATGTTTAATGGATATTAACATAATATAGTCTATTAATCTTTAATATTTGATAACAGAATATAGTCTATCAAATTTTAATATTTAATGTTATTGAAAAGTATAAAAATAAAAGTATTTAAATTAAAAATATAAAGAGTATTATTAAAATATTCTTTAAAATGAAAAAATGACAAATATAACTAACCCTAAATTATTTAATACTTTTCTTTATCCTCTCCCCCCTTTCAATCATCTAGAATTAAAGAGTATGAGATGCCACTCAACTTCCAATATTCAAACAATAAGGGCTGGTAAATAAGTGAAATCGTCATAATTATTTTTTGAAAATTATAAAATAAAGAATAAAAACATTATTAGATTTGTTTATAATCTTCATTCTCTCTCTCTTTATTTTTAAAAAATATACCCTTCAAAATAAAGAGCAAGATGCTCCTAACCAACTAAACTCAGCACTAACTTACCAAATAATGTGGCTATCATATAGGGAAAAAAAATTAAAAAAAAAATAATAATTGGCAATCAAATAATTATTCAATTCTGCCACGTCGCTTAGAAACAAAATCTTAGTAAAATAAACCTTTAGTAGATAAATAATTTAGCATGTCCCAATAGTCATAATGTTAATGCTATCTTGTTAGAGATTAAGAGAGCCATAAGAATTTCAGGGTTTTGTCATACTATATAAATTATAATAAACAAATTAGAAGAAATTTGAACGAATTATTTATGGGAAGCTGGAAATTTTCGTACATTGAGAGAGAGAGAGAGTATTATTCATGAGATAAAGTTTTTTTTTTTTTTTGATAGAGGGCTTTGGTCCATCTAAGATATCACACACCTTATCGAACCCAGGTGGTGGTGGAATACACACATAGCTTTACCATCAGACCAAACTATTGTGTATGAGATGAAGAAGTTAAAAGAACGCTTAACGAGTAAAAACGGTAGAGAGATTGCTAGAAAGGTGCTGAGACCACGTCCCTTTGTCCTGAATCACCTCTTGAGTATTCGCATTGATCATCGTTTGTATCCATCACTGATGTGTCTCCATTTTGCTTCACAACACTCACCACTGGCTCCAACCCCTATACACGTATATATAATTCAACCTCTTCACCTTTATTAACTTATTAAATAATTGAAATTAACAACTAATTAGTTAAATTAATTAAAATTAAGTTTCACAGTAAAATATTGGAGCAAGGGAGGTAAAATGGAAGTTAAATTTTTAAAATTTTCTTCATCTCTTTAATTTATACTAACTTTTTTACCACTTTTCTTTCTCCTCCGAGCTATTCATTCATCAAGACCTATATATATTTATCTTTCCTGTTTCCTCTGTACAAACAGAATAAATAAATAACTAAAGCAAACGAAAGATAAACAATAAACTACGACTAAAAAAAAAAAAAATACGGATGCAATACCTCAGTGAAAATATTCATTGCTTCTTCTATGCCCCTTGTCCTCAACACCTTCATAGCTCCCTCCTGCAAATCCACATATAAGCACCTGAAATACTAATTCTACCCAAAATCTTAAGCAAACCTTCTATATATATATATATATATATATAAAATCCCACATATATGTTTTGAGGTTACAAACACAAAAACTGAAACTAAACATCCACAGACTAACTGAATTTTACCAGCCTCTAACATGAAACACACATAAATTAGATCAGGAATTAACTTAAACAAGACCTTTATGACTATATAAATAAATATAACCCAGTTGCAAACCCAATATCCATATATACCATATATATAATATCAAAGTAAAATACTCAAAAGCTTGAACTAAAACTTGTTTATACACAGAAGCTTAAAGTTTGACCAGAGATAAAAAAAATGGTGAATAAAATTTTGCAGTGTAGGAGGGTCGACAGAGATGGATATATAGAAAAAAACATACCCTTGCACGTTGAATTTGATTAAGGGTAAGCGTCCTTGGCTCGCTTTCTATGGATGATTTCCTATCAATCCTCACCATTGTTGCACCTTCCATTATTATCTTTCTCTATTCCACAAACACAGAGAAACCACCGATCAAAAGCCAGAGAATGTTAAAAGGATTCTAGTGAAGAAGACAACCATGTGCGCATGTGAATATATATACACATTTGTAATATATTTTATATATGCGGTTGGTAGGGACGATCGGCGGAGCTTGGTGTGAGCGAATGCACCACGTAAGGGTAACGTGGCAACCAAATTCCCCATGAAACTGTATACGTGGCGTGACAGAGATGGCTGTGATTAAAACGTGGCGGGTGATGATGACCTCGTTACCGTTTTTAAAGAAATCCTGATCAGGCGAGTTAAATGCCGTTTTTTCTTTCCTACAATTGGAAAACTCTGTGAACGACTTTGGTTGGACGGTTACGTAGCACCGACCAACCGCTGACTGCCACGATGATGTACGATATGCTTATGTGGTGTACGTGTTCCGTCAGGATCATTTGGTTTGTCTTCTTGTCGGCTCATGTTGACGTGGACGTTCACCATAATGGTTTTTGATGTGGATAAGGCGTATGGGAAAACCATGCACGAGAGTAATAGACCGCTCAATGATTTTGATTTGACTTGGTCAATCAGCCGGTTTACTGGTAGGAGGTCATCTTGGGTTGGGTTGGGCCACTTTGTTGGACTTTCAAAGGCCCATTAATTCTCGGGTTGATCTTGGTCAATTCATAATTCTTGTATACAAAATTTTGTATTTTATAGTTCTTTATAATTTGCAAATTTATAATTAGCAAGAAAGTATGGAACACTACAATTATCAAATACTTCACGCAAATAATATTCTCAGATAGCAAAAACGCAACTGCAAGGACCAAACTGCAAATACGGAATTCTGAGGGATCTTTTTTTATAACGCCTCACTTACACAGTTTTTTTATTTCCCAGTTTTGCCCTTCCTCTCCCTGTGGGTTTTCTTACCTTCCGACGCCGTTTTTTTATCAGTTCTCCATTCTTTTTGGGATGTAAAAAATAATAATAAATTATTATTATTATTATTATTCGCACCGTGTTGGTAATTACACGCCTTGGTTTTCTTTTCTTTTTTAATTCACTATTATTTTCTTTTAATATTAATAAAAAAGTAAATAATTTACGCCATTTTTTATTTTTATATTTTTGGGGTCGTGGTATTTTGTTTTAATTCTAATAAAAATAAGTCTTAGCTTGCAGAGTATCTCGGAGATGGAAATTATGATGGTTGATATATAAATAATATATATTAATCTAGATATAAAAAATACAGAAAGTGTTGATGTAATTTTATTTTTTTTTTATGGTTTTTTAATAAGTTTTATTTTCGGATTAGTTGGAATGGCAAGCCCAAGTATGAGATTTTCTAGCTAACCAAACAGCCCCAAATCAATACCTTCCCACATTAAGAAGTGAGTGAAAAAGATATAAAAGTCCAGCACACACTGTGGTCTGCATGTCAAACGCTTACGGTTACCAAGAATGAGAGCGATTGTCTCCGCTGCCTTTTACTCACTTAAAAAAGCAACTAAACAATGAAAATTACAAAATTAAATGAAACACAAAACAACCATTAAAACCTAAATGTCTCCGCCCAAAGACCAAACTAACAAACCGAACAAAAACTCCAAAAACCACCCAAACACCATTCCCGAGAAAACCAAAAAACGTACAAAGCAAACAATTATAAAACCCATCATCTCACGTCTCAACAAACAAATGCTTTCTCTCACTTCTACACTCACTCTCTCTCCCCCTTTCTCTCTCAAACTAGAACTCGCTTGCTGACCCGGCAGTAGGTCGGCATCCGACTCGCTCCCCAATGGACGATTCCTCTCGCCGGAAACCGAGTTACCGTCGGGACCCGCAGTCTCGCCGGAGATCATGGTGCTGCTCGTTCGCGGTCCCACCTTCGAGTCCCGAAAACCTCTCTGCGCACCGCTCCAAAGCACTGCACCACAAGACCGAAACGCTCATGAAACTCAGTAGCAACTCGGTCCCGAACTCACCGCAGAGCTCCAAATCCGGGTTAGGGTTGAGTCGGATCGACCCTAGGAGGATCTTGTCCCCCGGCAGAGTCTCGCCGATCGACTCCGATCCTACTGTTGCAGCTACGATCCAAGAAATCGAGTCCCACCCATCTCCAGCCATCGATTCGACAACCCAGATGCGGTCACGGAGCTTTCGGGCTCCAGAAGAGAGGTTTCGGGCTCCACCTGAGATTTTGTCGGGTTCTGGTGGCAATGTGTTTGATGTGAGGTTGAATTTGAGAGGAAAGAAAGGTGGGGGCTTGGTTTTGGAGCTGAACTCGGAGGTTCTATGCGCCAAGTCGGAGTTGTTCGCGGGGCTAATTGAAGAGTACAGAAAGGGTTCGGCGTCGAGCGGTTCTTCAGGGTCGAGAATGTGCAGAATAGAGGTTCCAGACGTAGACAACTTGACGGTGTTCAGGGAGACAATAGAGCTTATGTTTGAGGACGATATAACGAAGCGCCTCCTGAAGATCGGAGTATATCGGGCTATTGATGTGCTTGAGGTCAGTGATCTACTCTTTTTTTTTTTTTCCCCTTAAATTTTTGGTTTCCTGGTTAAGCTATAGAATATATATATATATTAATTTCCCTCATTTATTTTCTGGGATTCCAGCGGAATAATTTTTTTTTTTGTCGAGTTTTGAGTCAGAAATTTTAGGAACTAATACTATAGAAATTAATTATTTCATGTTCTGCTCGGAGCTCATATTTACCTCCTCTAGCTTTTTCATAAGGAATATGAATTTACAAGGTGGGTGATTTTAGTTGATGATCAAGTTGGATTTCACTTTTTCGGTTTGGTATGATTATAATATTTTACATATTAATACTACAAAATAAATTGAAACTATGGCCAAGCCAAATTGATATATAAAATATATCTATATATATATTATTTATTTGTTTGTTTGTTTAAAAATAAATCACGAATATCTAAAGTCCTAGTCATTTTGACATTTTATGTTTAATTTTTGGGTTTTGTGTAAAAAAATTTTCGGTCTCCTTTAGTGGGAGTCTGTACTCATATTCTTATGTGGGACATAAATGTGGTATTCACAATCATGTTAGACGAAAGTGTGATACTGTTGGAGTATAAAATGTTTTCCCTGTACGTTGTAATAAAGGTAATATGAAAAAAAAAAAGAAGGTAATATGCATTGACTTAGGTGTGGTTCAATTACATGTTGAAGAGGTTGTGAGTCAGTCATGCGTATGGCTGCTTATGGGTGTAGTATCTAGTACTACTAGAAGGGAGAAGAATATACAGAAGGAAGTACAACCTCTGTGGAGTTAGAGAAACAAGCCTAGTTGGCGTTTAGAGAATAAAAGGATTAATGCCTCCAGCAGCCCTACAGCAATCTCAGAGGCTCCATTAAAGAGAAATAAAGAGGAACATTAGAATATGAAGGGGATCAATCAAGGTTTTGTTACACTTTCTCATATGCATTAGCTTCCAATACCCCAGGCTTCCCAGCATGTTGACAACTCAATGCATAACTACATCTCTAAACAAATAGTATGCATTCCAACTCTACAACCATATATATTCAATTCAAGCATCTTTTGTTTGTCTATGACCGCATTACAATATGACTCTGTCATATTAACAAACAGTGATAATATCTGTTGATTGATTTCCAGAATTGAACCGTTGGTAGGAAAGGAATAATCTTTTAAATATGAAGTGTGTTATCCGGAGTAATTGGCTTTGTGAATTTTAACGTGGGCCTTTTCTTATTATTTCTATAGGTATCAGCAGGTATCATGTTTGGTAAGGGTGTTTTGTCCTGTTTAAAGTACCTTGAGGCTGTTCCTTGGACAGAGGAAGAAGAGGAGAAACTAAGGAGCCTGTTTTCAAGGTTTAAGTTTGATGATGCAACAACTAAAGACATATTGGCCAGACTGTATATGCTTGACTCAGCAGACTCAAAACAAGATTTAGCCAGACAACTTGTTTGGTCTATCACCACTTGTACAGATGCCAATGCGAGGAATGAACTAAAATCATTAGTCAGGGGTCTTCTTTGTAAAAGTTCTGTCTATGAGAAGAACCACCCTGACCTCAACAAGGAGGATATTTATATTGTCTGCTTATCATGTTTAGATTCACTTGTCAATCTGTTTGAGGAGGCCTCTAATGATGTATTTCCTGAGAAATTGGTGATGAAGGAGACAGGTAGGCCTTTGATTGAACGCATATCAAGACAGGTAGATAACATCAACTGGCTGCTAGAAATCCTTCTTGATCGACAAATGGGTGAGGAGTTTGTGGATATGTGGGCAGATCAAAGCGACCTGCTTAAAATGCACGAGAAGGCATCTCCTATGGTCAGGTACGAGCTTAGTCGGGTTACAGCAGTTTTAGTCATTGCAATGGGGACCAGAAAACTGCATTGCCGGTTAGAATCGAGATCAGGGCTTCTCCAGGCATGGTTTGGTCCATTGTTGCTGGACTTTGGTTGGCTTCAGAGATGTAGAAAAGGGCTGGACACGAGGACACTGGAGGAAGCTATGGGTCAGACTCTCCTTACTCTTCCCTTGAAGCTGCAATATATGCTGTTCATGGAATGGTTTCGAAATTTCTCAAAGCATGGAACTGAATGCCCTAACCTCAGTAAAGCCTTCCAAATTTGGTGGCGTCGAACATTTCAAAGAGGCTCAGAAACTTTTTCTATTGAATCCAGGTAAATTGGTTACTCATTATTTTCCACTTCTGGTATTGCTAGTGTAGGTGAAGAATTCTGAAACGTCTGGAGGAAGTGAATAATGTAGTTCAAGTATGTAAAATTTGTTGTAATATGACATCTGTTAGAGCATGCAAAGGCAGCTTAACTTCTGTGATTAACTATGGCCTGCTAATCTTCATTGTCTGGAAAATTATATAGAACATGAGAGGGAGTTCTTAAATCTATTGTTGGGTTGTGGTCTTTTTAGGAGTTTCTTCTCGTGGTGGAATGAAACTTACAGAGCTTTTGCATATTGGCACAGTAAAAATGCCTAAGCCAACTTATCAAGGCTGCAATTTTTTTGGGCTCCAGTCTGTTTAGACTCAGAGACAACTTGGTAGACTAAATTTGCAATGAATATACAGACTTTTAACAATTTCTATATCCAATTCTAAGTTTCATGTAGGATGAGGAATTACTACTGGTTTTGTGGATGGAATTAATTACTATAACCATTGATGCTTCGAAACCATGCTTACGGGGGGGAATTTCTCTGTCTGCAAAACAAATAAGAAAAAATTCAATCGAGTGCGTGTATTATGTATCTCAATTTCTTCTCTAAATACACCCACGTATGAGTGTACACAGAAACTCAAAATATGTATTTAAATTTGCATTTGAGTTCTGTGGGTGTATTTAGTATTCTAGTTTCTAAATACGCCCTAAGTGGGTGTAAACAGAAATGTGATGACTATATTTAGACTCGTAAAACAGAAATTCAGGCGGTGCATGTAGCCCTTTCATTTGTATACTAAATACACCCGTTGCAAAATTCAGTGGGTGTATTCAGCACTTATGTGTATTAGTATGGTGCACTTAACACAAATTTCTGTTCTAAACACACCCATATAAAATCAATGGGCGTATTCAGGACCTATGAGTTTATTTTTGCTAAATACACGTCATATTTCTATAAACACTCACCTAGGGTGTATATAGAGAAGAAATACACATACTAAGTACACCTTGTAATGATAATTAACACGTGTAAATAATATGTCATTATTTAACTGGTGAAATAGAAAAGAGATAAACAAATAAAAACAGATATCTTTCTTAAATTTCAGTATACACCACACGATTTTCTATGGATCTATTTAGTAAAGAAATTGCAATGGCAAATGCACCCGTGAAATTTAAACTTTAGGAGTCTAGATACAGTCGTTAAGTTCTGATTACACTCGCGTGTACTTGTAGTTAACACTAAATACACAGTAGAAAAGTCTTATGCGTGTATTTAGCATGTGTAATATATCTCTATATACAACCTAGATGAGTGTATACAGCAATTTATGGCGTGTATTTAATTTGAAGCTGCAGCCGAAGTGTATTTAGTACATGAATTCTTCTCTAAATACACCCATACATTGTTGTAGAAAGAAATGTAATGTGTGTATTTATTTAGACTCATGAAAAAAATTTGATGTGGTGCAGTTAGTACTGAAATTTATATACTAAATACACCCACAAATTATTGGGTGTATTCAGTTATTAAACGTGTGTGTTTAGTTAAAAGCTTTGGGTGTATTTAGTAGAAGAATTGCTTCTCTAAATGCAACTATATCCGAGTGTAAACAGAAATTTAAGGATTGCATTTAGACTAATAGACATTGAGGGTGTATTTAGCATCAAAATTTGCATTCTAAATACAAATCACAAAAAAGGGTTTTTCGATGCCATATCATATTCCAGATTTAATTGAATTTTTTTAACCAATTCTCTTTATAATTATTATTTTAGCCAGTTTTTGAATAAAAAGTCAAATATACCCTTAATAAATTTCATCACTAATTCATCATTGACAAACGAATTCGTCGCTAATTCATCTCTGACAAAGTTCTTCGTCGCTAATGACGAAGTGGTTCGTCGCTAATGACCTCGTCAAGTGGTTCATTGTTGAAAGTGTTTCGTCGCTAATGACAAAGTGGTTCGTCAACTTCGTTGCTAATGACGAAGTGTTTCGTTGCTAATCATAAAGTGCTTCATCAACTTCGTCGCTAATGACAAAGTGACATTTAGTGATAAATTGTCAATGACAAAGTAACTTTTAACGATGAAATAAATTTTAGCAACGAATTTATTATTAATTTTTTTTAAAAAAAAACTTTGTTATAAATTTTAATTTTTATACTTTTTTATATCTATTAAAGCTTATTATGATTTTTTTTTTATCTCAAACTATATTTTTTTTCATATAATTATTTAAAAATTTCAAATATATAACTAAAAAATATTTTGACAAATTATAAAAAAAAAAGCTAAAAAAATAATTCATCTTCTAAAGATACTATCGTAATTTTATAATAAAATAATTATTTTTGAAAAATTTGGTTAAAAAAATTTAAATGACAATGGGCGGCCTTAAAAAACCACAAAAAATTGGGTGGATGTATAGTGTATACAGCAATTTTACGCCTGGATATAGTTCAATTTTGAATTTATCGGTGTATTTAGTCATTGCATTTCTTCTCTATATACAACCCATGCGAGCGTACAGAAATGTAGGTCATTGTTTTTCTTCGCATTAAGTCGTTGTATTTCTCTGTACGCTCTTCAGCTTTCTTCTTCTTCCCCGCAAGTGATGTGATAGAGAGAGAGAAATACGACATCGTTTTTTGTGGTGAAAATACGACATCGTATTTGCTTTGGCTTTGACAGGAAAAAGAAGAAGTGGAAGATACGACATCATATTGGTTTAAGAGCGAATTGGGCCATTCTGTTCTTCAGAAACAATGAAAATGGGCCGCATGTTCATTCAAAGCTTGGCCCATCTTCTTTTTTAAATGGATGATTGGAAAATGACCAAGACCCGACTTGGTTTAAATTACCTCTAAACCCATCGATCGTATTTACACTGATTTTAAAAAGGTTTTGGATTTCTTAATGCTTTTCTCTAGGTCCTTGAACAAATGCATAGCAATCATATCAACTTAAATATTTTCTATTTTAAGAGTGGCTCATATCACAATAAGGGTCATTTTACTAATTACACTTTAATGCATCATTTAATATAATAATTATGCTACCTCATTATAAAAAGACCATTTATAATAAGATATGTTACAATTATTGAAAAACTTCCATTAATGAATGTTGAATTTCAGATGCATTAAAATGTTATGTGCTTTTTAATTTTTAGGATAAACTTTAATGTTAAAGTATCCAAGACTCGCACAATTTTTCACAATTGTGAACTTTATTCTAATTCACTCTAATTTTTTATTTTTTTTTTGAAATTCCAATTGATTAAGCTTGGAATATAGTGAGAGTCTTCACCATATGTAGCAATGTTTGATCATACGACCACTATTACGTTATATATATTGATCGTAGCAAACTGCCCAAGGATAAAAAATAATTGAAAATATTAAATATTCAATTCTACAAACACATGTTTTCGATAACATGGAATATACTTTGTAAGATGATCTACAAAAAATGAAAGAGGTGCAGCACCTCCCCCCAAAAATAACCTCTTAGAATTTGTACCACACCATCTTACAGTTACTCCTATGTCTTCATTGTGAGCTTTAACAGTATCACTAGCCTGTACATCATTAAAGGTTAGAAGTTGGCCAATCTCTACTCAACCCACATAAATAACCATGTCATAGTCATTGCAAAGAAAGAGCCACGCTTAACCAACCCTCCACCCTTGTCTCAACTTTCCTTTGTCACTACCACTCCTCATATTAGAAACCTCTTCTTGGTTTGTCTCCCACGTAACAGTGTGTCGTTGTAAGCTTTATTTCTTGAGCTTTCCATCTGGTACCATCCTCATCTCAAACTTGGTGCAAACCATTATCTTTGTGAGGAGATTTGCATAAACATTTTATTCTCCATGAGTCTGAGGTGATTGGGTCTTAGACAGTCACACCTTGCCATTTCAACCCCTGTGAAACCAATTTCCCAACATTGACATTGTTTACTGTTGTTTCCAAACCCTTTCAGTCAATTTTTTTGTACAGTCCAACATATCCATGATTTAAATTTGGCATTCCGATCAATACTTCTTGGTTTATTTAAGTTAATTTAAAGCATTTTAATAACTCATTCAAAACCTATTTCATCGCTCAAATGCATTAAAAACCAGTTGAGCCATGGATTGTCATTTTTCTTCTATTGCATTGTCAATTTTGATTTTACTTTCTTTTATAAATAAAAACGCAACATATTTTCATGACGACAAAAACATCCTTTTCATTTCTTTTCATAAAAACAAAATTACAATATGATTGAAAACTTAGCATGATTTCTAAAAATTTAGAGCTACAATACTATTTCTTTTATACAAAAACTTAGATAGAAAGTAATATATATATATATATATATATATAAAAGTGAAAGTATATGTTTAAAAAATAAAATAAAATTCCTTTTAAAAAAATATAAAACTCAAAACTTCATATATAGTCTGTAAAAAAAGTATTTATATATTATTTATGTTTGAAAAATATTTATAAAGTTAAAGTACATGTTTAAAAAAAATTCCTTTAAAAATATATAACTTAAATCTTTATAAATCCGTAAAAAAAAAGTATTTATATATTATTTATTTTACAAAATAATATTTTAAATATTAACATTACTTAATTAAATTCAGTTAGCAGTAAGGACAAGTTGCTTCGAATTTCATATTAGATTTATAAATAATTATTCAGTTAAGGTCATATATTTTTAAGTTCATGCATTTGAAAAAAAAAAAAAACACCCTTTTAATTTCGTTCCCTTAGAAAGAAAAGAAAATTTAAAAAGACCCTAAAAATAATAAAGAAAAAGATCAATCCTTTTGAATATTTGATCCCTGATCAATCTGTAAAAACTAGCCATTATAAAATTTATTTTTACCAATTATAAGTTTAAGTTCGGAGAGGAAAATAAACTTAAAACAATATCAAACTGTTTTATATATAACATAACACTTTCTAAAGAATATATTGAACCATACCAGTTTTGCAATTAATAAAACTATTACAATAGCTTTTTATGCCAAAGAACTAAATCCACACTTAAAGAAATTAATGATAAAAAAATTGTTATAATATTGATTAAGAAATATAAGCAAATACTATAAAAAATGTTATAAAATGATAAAAATAAATACTTCAAAGATTTGTGCTATAGAAGATAAAAACCAAAAGAATTAAATAACCAAATGGAAAGTCCTTTCATTTATACTTTAAAACTTTTTATTATTAGAAAAACACAGTATTAAATTCATATAATATTTTAGTTTTGTTTAGCTTCTCCTTTTTCTATATTATTTTTAAACAGGGGAACGAAATTAATTAAAGGTTTTTTTTCTTTTCTTTTTAAATGCATTATCGATTGGAATGCCAAATTCAAAAGAGAATATGTTGAAAAGCATTAAAAATGAACTGAAATAAGAAAGGAAACAGAGTAAAATACCTTAATTGGAAAAAAGTGTTTCAAGAGGCAGAAACTGGCGAGGGTGAGTGGGCCTGTCCTTGAACCAATGTCAGCCAGCAAGGAGGATATCAAACCCATTATGCAAATCCTTCACAAAGCAATGATTGCAACAAAATCGAAGCCATGGAATGTGGTACCAAACAAAGAGCCGAAGAAGCTAAGCTACAGCAACACACTCAACGATAGATGATACAAGACCAATGAAAGGATACTAATAATTAGTGGTATGGTGGGTGACACTGGAGAGATATAGACATTGAGGTGGTGGGTGTGTGAAGTGAAGCAATTTTCTTTGACCAACTTAGACTTGGGGAATTAATGGGTGGAGTAAGTAGAAGAACGGTGACTTCTAAAACCTTCAATAAGTACTATTGGTGACTCTGTCAAAAAGCTCAAAATCAATGAAGGGACACAAAGTGACTGGCATTAATTTTAATGGTGTGGCACATTCATTAAGATTATTGGTGGGATTTAAAATATTATCTCTTTAATCAATTACATTGGTTTAGACCCTCTTATCTATGAATTTTATGGTGGGGGTGGGTGATTGTGCTTGATTCTAACTTGGTTTAGTTTCTCCTTACTCATGAACCAAAACAACGACAGAAAAACAAGAACACAACTGGGACCACAGCCAAAAAATCAAGACAATAAAATAGAAAAAAAAAATATGTGAAGTGCCCTGCACTCAAAGCCAATAGCGTGGTAGCTTGGCACCGGTGGTGGTTCTAAGGTAATATATATCTGCAAATATTGAAATACAAAGTTAAAAGCTTATAAAATAGTCAGTGACTTTCATGGATTTAGAAAAAAAAAAAAAGAAGAGAGAGAGGGAGAGAGAGAAAGATGTAGAGAAAATGTTAGAAAAAACAGAACAGAACGATCAAAAGAGCAAATAACTTTTTTTTTTATTTTAAAAAGAAAAAGGAAAATAGCTATTGTTTCACTAGCAATGAATAGGCCTCACCAGTAACTCCATTAAGAAACAGTATGGAGTTAAAGGCACCCTGCATCTATTGAAACTACTGGAAATGTAATAGATCCTGATAATGATATGTCCTCACCCCTACTAAACCAAACTTGAGAAGCCCATCTTAAGCACCATAAATGCTTAGATGTACGCGGAGAAAGTTAACTACTTACCCCAGTCCAGCCAGGATTGTGAGGCCTCCATGTGCCAAGTTGATGATGTTGTAAGGGGTTCCAGAAGATGTACTTATGCAGGCAGCAATCTCTCTGCAATATCTCTAGCCTTATAAAGGAAAACTTTATCCATTGAGAGATTATTTGCACTAAGAAGTTCACCTACTACTCTGGAAATCATAAACGTTAGAAAAAAGTAACTAATTTAAGCTTTGAAAACCACAAAAGAATCACAGCTTATAACACTTCATTTCAAAGGAAAGAAGACACATCAAAATCAAAAGAGAGAGACAGAGAGAGAGATAGAAAGGATGGTGGAATAATTAAAATCAACTACAGTTTAAACCTCATAACGCCACCTTATAGTTGTCTTGAAAACACTAGCCTCATAAATCTTGTCAAAATGAATTTGATAGCCACCTGCCAATAATATCACATTAGTTAATTAAAAAAAATGAAATCTACAATGTAAACTAGAGTATAACACTCAAAAGCCCAAAAGACATGCAAATTGTAAATTAAGTTGTTAGAAATAGAAGATAATAAAAATGAATAACAAGATAAGTATGAACAGATGCAATCAGCTCCAATTTACAGCTTCTACAAACAAGTCGCCATCTTTTATGGACACAGAAATCATAGAGAATTATGTGATGTGAGGAATGTAATCTCTACGTAATGAAAATATAGTACAAAATTAATGAAATTATACACTCACCTTTTAGCCTTTTGGAATTGGTCATAAAAGCTAATTGCCCCCAAAATTCATTTTTTTTCCATTATTATTTCAATAGAAAATTTTTGAAAAAGATAAAGAGTCAATTTTCTTTTGAAAAGTATGATGCGATGCGACTATTGGGCATTGTCAGATTGGTTCATAGTTCATATGATGATCAATATAAAGATCAAACTCAAAGAAGGCAGGCAATGTTCATACGCTTTTTTTCTATTATTAAAAACAATAACTAAAACTAATATCAGCTAAACAACAATAGAATGCAATTTAAGCCCAAAAGACAAAAACAAAAAATAAAAACCAAAGATCAAATAAAATGAAACAGAAATCTGGAAACAAAACAATGACTCAACCTGGCTACAAACTAAAAACAGATATGCTTGTTTTACAAATCCTTCAATGCTTAACAAATACAAACAGAATAAAATACGACCAGTGGAGTAAATCGGTAATCTACTTGTAAATCAAAAATAACCTAACCCACCAAAAAAAAAAAAGCGAAAAATAAATTCAAATTAAGCTTGAGATAGGTTTTGAGAAAACGGAAATGTAAAATCAAAATGCAGTCCTCAACATATATCAAACGGAGGTTAAAGTTGTAAATTTCTTACTTGCAAAACTTTTCCTGTCTCGTCTCCGAGTCTCGAAAAACTGAACCAAGTTTTGACGTCACCGTCTCGTTTTCGGACCGCAGAAGAGAAACGGGAGAGGAAAGAGAGGGAGGTGGGAGGTGGGAGATTGGTGGTAAAGACTTAGAAAGAGAGAAAGAAAGGGAGAAATATGGCGTGTCGAACACTCATCGCAGAAGAAAAAGAAGGCGGCGAAGTGAAATTTTCAGCTTTGCGAATCCGCTCAAATGGGATTCTCTGGTTTTAGGGTTTCGGAGCGAGAGAGAATCAGGAGGAAGAGGAAGAGGGAGCGTGTGCACTGAAACGGCTAGTTTGACTAATTGGTTTCCGTTTAAAAACAGTATCTTCAAAATTAGCTTAGCTGCCTTTATATTTGTTTTACTTGAAAATTGTTATCAAATTTATTCATCTTATTTTATGAACTGATTTATTTAGTATAAAGGTAAAAACTTGTCAAGCTTTTAATTAAATTAAAAAATGATTATCAAATTTATTCTCCTTATTTTATGAAATGATTTATTCAGTTATTATGCTAATGGAATGATTTATTTAGTATAAAGGTAAAAACTTGTCAAGCTTTTAATTAAATTAAATAATGAATAAAAAATTCGGTGACACTTTCTTTTTTTTTTCCCAAAACGATTAAGAATGTAAGAATGTTCTTTTCATAATCACAATTTAATTCTCGAAACATAACACTGTAGAAGATATTTTAGAAAGGTAGCAAATAGAAAGCATCCGACTAGTCCATAAAAATGTCACATACAAACTCCATTCCCTATTGAAATCTGACTATTGTCAACACCAATCCGTGATTATATTTCAGTGGCCTCTAGCAGTAGGTGCACACCATAGCAAAATTAATGCGTTGATCAGAAGCCAAACTAATAAATCTTCTAAGCACTTCATTCCTACGGCAATGGGAAATGAAAGAAACAAACCAGAAACCGGAAGATTATATGATACCAATATCATTACAAAATGCTTGTTTCCAACAAAAAGCAAAAAATTGTGAGCAGAGTTGCCATAAACAAAATCCATCACTTTGTTGCTCCAAATTGCATTTAATCAAATAAAAGGTTTCCTCCTGTGCTCAGATGAATACTCAACTCTAGATAAGCAAGCAAATGAGATTGTCTGAACAGGAAAATTTCAACAGGACATGGATTTTATTATCTTAATAGCATAGTTCACGTAATATACACATGTCAGTTTGTATGGCAATGCGAAATATCGAGTTGAAATGAATTTTATTTCTCATTGTGAGAAAGTCAAAAGATTCTGTAAAGCTATGAGGATTGTAACGGAGCAGAAAATTAAGGAGATTGAGATTTTTACACCAATGCAGATGTGTATTATGCTAAACTCTCACACCACTCTTGTCTTTTGAACTCTCATTTTGTTTTCCCCAAAAATAAGTTTGCCTCCTTTGTATGAATTCTCTTTTACCTTCTATGAACAGAAACTCCGACGTGTTACAGTTACTTATGCTTCTTTCCACCTGCAAGAATACGCTGGATTTGAAGCCCTCTGCTGAAAGCTTGGTTGAACAGCAACCGGGTCTGAAACTCTGAGACAAATGGGAACCAGGCCAGCACAGCTACTGGTAGAAAGAGAACCAATCCCATTATGTATTCATACCCTCTAGCTAGAGCTCTGACAGATCCCCACATTCCAAGGGCCTTAACCAACGGTCTGCATGATTGTGATATCTGCAAATTGAAGGAAAGCACAGAGAAAGAACATTAGTTTTATAAACTTTCAAACCCTAGTTGAAAAGGGTTAAAATGAGGTGGGTCTTCTTATTTCAGTGAGACTAAGATTTCTGGTTTCAAAAGGACCATTTCTTAGGAACGAGTAAAGAAGGATATATCAGTGGATCCACTATCTCTCTAAATCCATCAGCACCAATCCCTTCAAAAGTAGGTGGTCATATTAAAGTGTTAACAAATAACAGTAATTAGGAAATTGCCTTAAAACCCCTTTAATCAATACTTGCTAGAAGGGGCAATTTCAAATCATGTCAAAGTTCATCAGATCATTGACAAATTTTGAAAATTGGGGCAAACTTGAAGGACTATTTGTTATAAACCCTAAACCCTTTTCCATCCTAAAACCCAAAAAAGAAAAGGAAACATACTGTTCTTCCTTACTATCACACCAAACAACTTGAGTTATTTTAAAAAAGAAAACAATGTTTACTACCCAATTTTCGCCCCTCCCCACTTTTTCTCTCTCTCATGCATACCAACATAGTTGGAATAACAGAAAGCACGTACAAATACCATTATCAGACAAGAAATAAATAAATAATCTATAGCAAAAAAGATAAGATACATATATAAATACATGTTTATATACACACCCATACATCTAGCACATACCTGCAGGATTGCCCATCCAGTGGGCATGAAGGCCAATATGCTAGCAAAGATGTCTCCGATTGTGAGACTAAGGAAGGCAAAGAGGATAACAAGAGTAACTATAATCCCAATAAACAGGAAAAACTTGAGAAGTCTGAACAACAGCTGGAAATCTGCACTGAACTTCTTTCTACCCATAGACACGATCTGCAATTTTAAGGTTCACCAGGAAAAGAGTAGCATTACAGCGATGGACAGAAAACTATAATTCCAAGTAAACTTTGTGTCTTGAATTCTAACCTTTAAGATGACCATAACGGCAACAATGACCAGCCAAGAGAGACCATAAACCTGGAATTAAAAGTTAAACAGAAGCTTTCTTGATTACACAGTATTTTAGAAATCAAACTGCCAACTTTGATATGTATAACACATATAAAAGCAATTTCATGAATTTAAATTCATCTAGTTAAACAGCAAGTAAAATTTCTCTTAAAAATAATAGTCTTTGCAAAATGTTGGAAGACACTGCTAAGATTAATCCTTATCCGAGTGTTACTATGCCAAAGGACTGACGTCTGTATAATAATCCTGTGCTGCAATCTTATGAAAATGCATCAACAAGGCAGTGTCAGGGTAGACAGAATCTCAGTTCTTATGGCACTTTGGATATATCTAAGAAATATCTTAATATTTCAATAACAGAAATTGGTATAAATCACCATGAAGTTTCAAATAGCCAGCAACAGTCTTCCAAATTCAACCTTAATATTCCAAAATTTGTAGAAAGACATGATCTTGGAAGGAAAATGAATAAAATATTGAAATAAACAAGGAATGTCCAAGATAGTTCGTAGTCTTACCACAACGCCTGTATCATGCCTGGCCACATTTAAATGGTAAACAATTCCGTACTGATAGAAAAAGAAGCGCAGAGAAAGAACAATCTCCCAGAACCGTCCTAAAAGCCCAGTTGACTGCAAGTGCTCTTGTTCCTCATCCCACCAAGATTCCCAGCTCTTGTTTGCTGGCACACCAATACCGCCATGGATGCTTATCCACTTTGTCCAATCATCCCAATCATCCACTATCTTCTGCCATTCAAAACCCATGGGGTTGAAAAGAAAGGGAGCAAACAACCAGGAAATCACTAAGAACCACATCGACAACGTGAGAAAGGTATATGACATGATTTCATCTGTTGAACCATACAAGTCATAAGCTATCAACAATATCATGAGTTCCAGCGCTTTCGTAAAGTGGCTCCTTGAGTACATCCTGTAATTCTCAGCAAACTTCTCATGCCGAACCACGAAACCACGCCCAGTTGCTCTGTATTTTGCACCACCGTGAAGAACGGTTCGCCCAAAATAATGAATCTTGGTTCCAAGAGAGAAAGTAAAGAAAACAGCTGCTAGCTGTAACTGCATAATAATTATGTCTCCTAATGCAGTTCTAAACCCTCTCTCTAGCCCAATTTCCATGACCATGGGTAGGGCCATTAAAAGACCTAATTGAACAACAGATTGTGAAGCCATAGCTGCCTTCAGAGAACTGTCTCCCTTAGACTTGGCATATTTGATTATAGCGTTTTCTACTCCACTCAACGACATGTAAAGTCTTCCATACAAGAAAAAATAGACTGTGAGGACAACAATCTGCATGAAAAAAATCAACGTTAGCAAAAAATGAAAACAATATAGATGTGGAAAAAAAAATTCCAATACTCGTCAAGCTAAAGTTGAAACTCTTAATGCTTATTGTTCTGTCTTATTCCATACCAACTAATTAAGGTCATTTAATATGTCACCCTGAAATTTTAGTAACAAGCACTAATTTCTCTAGGACGGTTGATTCTGAAGTTCTAAGAATTACCATTGAGCTAACATAAAATCCTACTGTCGTAAAAAAACACGACAGCATGCGGAAGAAGTCAAAACGGTGTCCTAGTCGATAGATATCCCTGCTAAGTGTCTGCTCTCCATTACCACAAGCAACTTTTGCTTCAAAAAGAGAGATTTGGTTTAGCCCAACATCTCTGCCCTTCCCAACCTGAATATACTCATGATGCGTTATATTCCCTCGCCTTAGAGTTGAGTTAAAACCTACATAGGAAAAACACAATATTGCAAATCAAATGGCCCATATCCAATGGTACAAAAATGATTTTACAAGACTGTTACCAGCAAAAATGTCCTCGCTGAGATTTATGCCATGAGAAGCCTTGCTCATACCACCACGGGTAATGTGAAAGATTCTATCGAATACATCAGGATGACCATAATGGAAACGAACCCTTAAATAAACCAGTATATTTAAAAATTTGTTAATAAGATGCCCGCTGTAAATTCCATCTTACAAGAAGAATTTTTCAAACATATTACTTCTCACTTCATTTAGCCAATTATGATTGCACAAACAGAAGCCCATATATATGGAAAAGAAAAAATATAAAGCAACACGAAGATTAAACTGAAGGGGAAAAAGCTGACAAATTAATTTAATTGCCATGATATCCTATCAAATAAGGTACAAGCATCATATATATTTAAAATATCCATTTTTAAATCAATTAAAATTTGTCAACATTCATTTGTAACAAAGAGTTATGTCAACAATGTGGTTACTCAAAATAATATCTAATCAACTAATTTCCTTGGAATCTTAAAGAATTAGGTAAGATTAATAAAGTAAAGATTACATACTTCAAAGGTCTTGCAAGAACTCTTTGGCCTAATGTCACGAAGGATGTTTCCTGATTTGACATAAACCAAGCCAAAGAAGATACACTGTGGTACAGATGCAGTAAAGTATCAGATATAGTTCAAGAACATGATATAAAAGGTATCAAAATAGCTTGTGCTCATATTATAAATGGCAAAAATGAAAAACTTTATCTAACCTTCCGGTAAAGATATGTTCACGAACACCTAAAATTGTAGGTGGACGTATGCCATGATCCTCATTGAATTCTTCTAGAAGGTTACGCATTTTAAAAGCTTCCTCCAAGTAATTGTCCTACATGGAATTTGTAAATTAAACCATGCAATTGGCCTAAATAATGAAGAGAATGATGATAATGTTAGATGTGTAATCATTACCTGGTTCATATCAATAGCCTGAAGAGCTTCTCCTCGAGTGAAAATTATAGCATGGTTCTGATTTTCAGGTTTTCCTTCTCCTATCTTTGCTGCACCGGGCAATTTTATTCGATAGATTTCCTTTGGACAGGCACCAAAACTGTTAGTGCATGTGGAACAGTAAAGCAAAATGGTGACTCTGCTTGAGGTTCAAAGGGTCCTTACTTGGTCAAGGTTATCAACTGCTTTGATCAATACAGAATAGTAAACCTTCTGTACTTTTCCATTTTCTCTCTCTTCCATTTCATCAATATATGCCACTCGAAGAGAAGGATTACTGCACAACAGGAGAAAGGTATCAAATTCATGAACAAAAGAAGTAAAACAATAAAAACTTCAAAGAAATCAAACTGCAGATCCCTCTCGACTGTATCAGATGGAAAAACGTACTTAACCATCAGATTAAGTATATCTGTTGCACGTCGATCTCCACTTCGCTTCTGATTGCCATAGTTTTGACAGGTAGCAACATATGTGAATTTCATGTCAGCCACAGCTTCTAATTGAGCATAAAGGGATCTCTGGCTTTTCTTATCCTCCTCAGATGGAACTGTTACCGCTTTATACCCATTAAGTATCTCTGCTCATAATACAACAGTAAACAGCATTATTGTCTCCACAAGTAACTAATCCACTAGACCATAAGTTTAAATATGCATTAGAGGGGGCAACAAAAAAAAAATAAAATTCGAAGTCACTTACAAAAGGCAAAGATGTTCAAAAATTGAGAATGCAATGACTAAAGTTTTTCACTTAAACCTAAAAAGAACTGCAACTCACATGATTTGCATGATCGTTATAAAAATATGGTTAAACAGTGGGAGAAAAGTTGTCTTGGTCTTACCATGTTCACTGGCCATGTCAAGAAAAGCCTGAAGCTTTAGAGCCCGTCGGTAATACATCATCCCTCTCACTGCAGCACCAAAACTAGTTAGTAAAACAGAAAGAGATCCATAGATGAGTTGAAAGAATACAATTTTGCATCTAAAACCTGTCCTGCAGAGAGTTTGTCCTCTCAAGGAGACCCAGTGACGAAGCTGCAAAATGTGCTCATCATTTTCCCATATATCGCTATTTTGTTTACAATTAAGTCGCTCCATGAAGTTATTCCACTCATCTACAAAATTGCAATATGGTAGCTAAATAAGGTACAAATGACTTTAAAAGACAGTCACTACATCAGCTATATGTAGACATCAAAACAAAGCAGAGCTACCCAAAAGAAATTATTTTACTAACCTGGGAAAATCTTCTGCAAGTAATATAAAATTGATACACCATCTTCATTATCCACCTCAAGGTCATTTTTAGAATAAACAGTCTCCTCACTATAGTATGGAGTCAAGACACTGCCAGCGTAGAGAACAATGATACAAAAATCATGAGATGGGTGCAGACATTCAAAGGACAACATCTTGACCTTGTGATACATCCATTCCAAAAATTTCTTTTATGTTTAATGAGGGAAACACAGAGAAAAAAAAAAAAAAGACGAAGAAGAAAATACAAATTGGTCCCCCACATAATGTCAAATTAGGACTGCCCCTATGCTGCTAAAAATTACGTCATGTTCTCTTACAAAAGAAGAATTAAAATACACCACCATCCCTCTAGTGACCAAGCATTAACTTGACCAACAAAATGACCATTATAACTTTTCAAATACCAAACAAACTCATTCCTCCGTGATTAGACAACTGAGTAGAGATATATGATGTGGGAAACAGGATAATACAAGATGGTCTATGGCCTGGGTATGGTTTGCTGACTAACTGAATGGTGACATGAAGTTATGCATTTGGTCAGCCCTATGATAATATTGGATGGCCAGATTCGCAGAGTAGCCAATGATGTGAATGAAGCCAAGAAATATAGATTCTCTGGAGTGTTCTCTTAAGTGAGCGTGGGGGTTTGATTGAAGCAGTGTATGGTATTATAAGTGGAAGTTTTGGTTATGGTTATTGTTCTGGGTTGAGAACCATTTGTATTTGAATTGGAATTTGAATTTTGAATCTGGGTGGCTCTAGGTTAATTTATGGCTAGAAGATGGAGTTAACGGAGGATTTAACCTCATGATCATGGAATCAATTTTTTAGATCAGACAAAATGAAGAGTTTATTTTAATGAACCAAAAGCTCTTTTTTCATATTTGTCAATTGTTAGTAGTTAAGAAGGCCAATGATACTATTTGCCAAAGGAAACTGAAAATTTTAGCCAAATTCAAGGAATTCTAATGTATTTTCCCTGAAAGAAAAGAACACAAGATTTTCTCCCAATTTAGTGAACATAGAAAAAAGAATGATACATAAGGCAAAAAATGCATTGTACTCTCTTAGCTCTTCCTAATAGTTCGTAATGTTGCTGCTTGCTAGTATATTAGATGGTGACACCCAAAAAGGTCTTACAAGTGTAATGGTTGAGCTCAGTCTATTGAGCACATAAACTGTTACTGAGCAGAATAAGATATTTCCCACTAATTTTTCTCATTAAGAATAAGGATAATGTATCCACACATAATAAATGTGTATATACTAGGAACTAATATCTATAAAACATATATATTTATATGTATGTAAGTATGTATGTATCACACCTGAATGAAAGCATTTTTCGGACTCGTGGAGCACGTGGCATGTCCATGAACAATGAATTTGTAAAAAATGAAATTCTCCTACGTGCTTCAAGGTTTGTCGGTACATCAATGGCAGATTCCGTCACAGTCAACAGTAGATATAGGCGTCGTATCTAAAATACAGTATGCAACCGAAAAATGAGCAGTAAACAAATAATATAGTTAAACAGTTTAACAATAATTAGTTACAGTGACATGCATCTGATGGTTCAATTGCTTCGGTCATTTTAAATTTATGTTGCTTGAACTTGGGTGAAACTGTCAGGTATGAGTACATATCTAGGATTTAGATTTAAAACATGCAGAATTGGCTAAAAGGGGTCCAATTATTGGAATAGGATACATGAATGCGTCATTTAAAAGTAACAACCTTGTAAAAATTCAATTGATCATTATGTCTTTTTATTTACAGTGATTTGGTTACTAACTTACTATGCATGTAATTAGTGATTAAAAAAACAGGTAATAGGTCTATTGACCATTTCAGAAAACTCTATTAAGTGCATTAAATGGACTAATTCCACCTTTTTCTGGTAATAGTTTTGTAACAAGTTTGATTTCATCTTCATTTTCCAAGGCTGTCAGAATGAGTAATTTTTTTTCCATGTTCGTTCTTTTCTGTTAAGGATTTGGGAAGGATCTCATTTTAATATTAGTCTTCTTGTGTCAACAAGAGTATTTTTTGGCCAAATGAAGAGTCCTAATACTATAGGTACATAAATCTTACCTGCTCCTCCCACTGAGCTGTAACTACAGGAGGGTAAGCTATGGAAGGTTTCTGGTCGGTACCAGCAAAAAGTTGCCTCCCAGAATCCTTGCTACTATGACCAACTTCAACCAGTTCACTAAAAATAAAACATGAGAAAGTGAATTGTAAACATTCTCGTAGAGGATTAGTTATGATTACCACACTAAACATTTAAGAAGTTCAGTCTAGATGGGTCAAAAAGTTCACCAACCGGATCTCATTCACCATTATATCACGGGTCACTACTTCCAACATATCTTGCAACAACAACACCACTGTGCCTTTCTTGGATGGATCGCCATCTTTCTGCAACAAATCATAAATTTTATTATCGAATTATTGAGACAGGAACTTAGTGCAGATATGATCACTCTTCTGTAAATAACTTACCAAGATTGATACCAGCTCCACAAACTTCTTGCAGAGAGTAGGTAAAGAACCCATTCTGACATTTACAAGAAGCGTATTTTTTGAAATGTTACTTTCGATCTCTTTAATGATGATGCCAATTACCCTGTTAAACCATAACCTGAGTCAGAAACTGTAGCAACAAATAAAAGTGGGATGAAATTTATAATGGTTCTTGATATCAACGCTCATCCAAGAAAAAGGATTGAACACTTCCCTTGACGCCATTAATATCACATTAAGTAATAATCCTCTATATAATAGAATAACAAATAAAAAACATGTGATTTAGATATGTTGTACTGTGAAGTAAAAGGAACACAAGATAAATTGAAGTTTAAACTTAAAAGTAAAAGTCCCCTATGAGATAGCCCAAAGGCATAGTCACTGTTTCATCAGTCAAAGACCCAAAGGTCCTAGGATCAAATTCCCCACCCCCCTTCCCACCATAAATAAATAAAAGAACATATAAATAAATAAAAAATTGAGACTCTGCAAGTAAAAAAAAAAATCCTAAACTTCCAAAAAAGGGCCTACCAGGTTCATGTGCTATACAGAACTCAGTTACGTTACCTCTTTTTCCAAAGGCTTACACTAGTAGAAAGCGGGCTTAACAATGTCTATCAAGCAAACACAGTACATAGTTAATACTCTTCCTCACACGTAGGTCTATGTAACAAGAAGACAGATTATGGGCCTTACACATGAAAAACAATTAATTAACATTAATGAGGCTTGGCAGGAGCTAAAACACAAGATTAGACAAACAAAGTCTCATACCATAATATGATGGCCATGAATATCAGCAAAGACAAATGAATCTAAGACATGCCACTAGCATAAATTTATAGGTTAAAAAAGATGTGCCATATTGCTGGTTTTGGTTTCTTGGAGTTTTAGAAACAAAAACAGATAAAGAAACAAATTACTGATAAAAGATCTGTTGCCAAGAATAACCTTTTCTCATTTTCTCCAACCACAAGAGTTTTCAGGACATGCTTGAAAGATTCATAACATTCAAGGACAGCGCATTTCATGTATTCATCAGCACATATACGCTTCCAGAGATCAGAGTCCTTGGGTTTGAACTGAGCTGCCATATCCAATGCGATTGGGATCTGAAGAGGTAGACAAAAGGTAAAAAACAAAACCAACTTGGGGTTATAAATTTCCAAAAGAGTTTAGTTTGACCTTGCTAGCTAGCAGAAAGGGTGGCCACTGAATCATCTTGAGGCTAGGATCTGACGAATAAGGAACTAGCAATAAATCCATTTCCCTGAAATGAAAACAACCTGAAAGTTCAGTATCATAACAAAATCATGGCTGAAGTAATCAATGAGGTAACTTGTTGAGAGGCCTTTCTTGTCGCTTATGAGATCTTCCTCACGAAAGCTACAGATTACTTCATTCCATAATTGAGCAAATTTTGCAGCTTCAGTTCTCCTGCTTGCTGTAATCTACATTAACGAATGTGAAAATAATTATAACAACTCTACCAATTTAAGATATGACAAGGCATTATAATTTAAACAAATTAAGAAACCTCCGCAAAACGCTTTGAGAAAGTGAATCCCCTTTTCTGAGACTTATCAGAAGGCACCAAATATGTGTTGAATGCGCCAGGTAAGGACTGGAACCGTGATCTTAGCATGCCCAAGGTTCGTACCTATATCCAGAAACCAGTAACAAAATTTAGGACAAAAGAATAACTAGAACCCACAAGATTTAGGATTAATATTTTGATACTTATATAAGCTACCACATAAGTTTCAACCAATCCCAAGCTTTCCCATGGACAAAAAGAAAGAAAGCTTCCCAGTAGTAAAATATAATGTAATTTCACGTGTCAGCTGTTTAATTAATATATCAAAAATTATTTTCATGTTATAACAACAACCCAGGCTCTCAAGCAAAGCATATATTTGATAAAAGTTTGGATAGCCAGCTTAGCAATAGTACGCCAATGTATAGAAACTAAGTTTGTGCATGTTGTTTTTACTTAAATCCGAATGGTCAGAAGTCTATCTTAGGTCTAGACAGATTTAAATATGGTCTTCCACAATATTCATGTTGCCATAACTCAAAATTGCAATTAATAAACCATAGATTAAATTCATGACCAAATTCAAGTTCATAATAGATGCCTATAATTTGGATTTGGCCAAGCTATGAGCCCCTATGATATGCTCAATAGCACATAAGAGAATTAAAATTTCATGACTGTATGGTATGAGAAAAAAACTACAATATATTAAGGGGCTCATTGTGTTATTAGGATTAGGTCATATTTATAAAGGTATTTTTGTAAAATCCTGTCAAATTAAGTACATGAGACTCATCTAATTAAGTTGTAGTCTCTTTCTTCCAGTTTTACCTTCTTTAATCTTCAACATGGTATCAAAGCCATCTTGATACTTACACCAATTGCAATTTTGTTTTTTATGGTATTTGCAGCCTATCCTAACTCTTAACCTCTTTCCATAGCTTAAAACCTAACCCTAACTGCAATATCTGATTGTAAAAAACTGGCTCTACCATAACCATTTTCGAGGTTGCTGTGCTCTGCTGAAATAATCAGCCCTAGTGTTTACTGCTTGAGGATACTAAAGATGTATCTCTCTAGTAGCCTTTCCTATTTTGGTTCAATTATTGCTCGTACCTAAATGTTCCTAAAGAATTGAAAAGAAAAATTATGTGCTTGTTAATTGACTTTACAACTTGTTCTGTTTTTTTTTTTTTTTTTTGCCTTCCTGCAACTTGTCTATTTTCTGCAAACCTGAAAATCACTGCAACCATCTGTATACTACGCAGGACTTAATACTGCCATATTTGTTGCTTCTTCATATGTTTTTGTGGCTGTTTGAATTTCTTACTGCTAATTAGATGGTCTAGAAATGTGTCATGTTCCTGCAGTCTATTACCTGAAAGGATGTGCACCTGCAAGGTGATGATCAAGATTTTTTTATCTATTCTAGTTTTGAACTGCTAATTTCTTTGCTCAAACATATGAAACTCCTCTGTTTAAGTTGTGGTCTCTTACTTCCATCATTTCCTTATTTATTCTTTACCAATCAAAAATCAAAAGGATTACCTCTCCTAGACGATCAAAGGCTCCAACAACACCACCATACAAAGTCGAAAAAACGGAATACCATATTTGAGTATCCATAAAATAAACCTGCATTGAACTTATCAAAGAGTATGAGATGCTTTACAAAAATATGTGCAAAAAAATTTCCAAAAACTAGGCCAAACAAGAGAAAAATATGGGAAGCAGACCGAGATAACAGGTGCCCAGAGTGACACAACAGCTCCATAATTGTGTCGAGCTGTGATAACAAGAGAACCTTTAGCATTAAATGAAGGTTGAAGGTCAAATAAAGTAAGAAGCAAACCGAATTAGTACCATTTGGAAAAAATTCATGCCATTCGTATTCAACTCTACGAATAGACCTTATGTCTCTTGTTGGCTTCACCAAAGGTTTAATCTAACGAAAAGACAATAAAAAGCACAGTAAGAATGCACCTAATAGTAATATCTTACAAAGAAATGAAACAATTACAAACAAATCAAATACCTGGACAAAATAACTGAATGCGAATTTGGAACACAAAAGCATCACCCAGAAAAAAGTATACCTGAAAATTAAAAAGCTAATCAGAATTATATTGAAATTTTCAACAAACATTCAAAATAGGGTAAACTAAAGTACTTGTCAAACTTACTTGAAAAGTGTAAACTGACTTTCATGCATCCCTCTCCCAATATATATTCTTGGCTGCAGAATTAAAAACCAATATACTCAAAAGATGAATGATCATCTTATAGCTTGGTGCCGAAATAAAAAAATCAAACAAGAAAAATAATGCAAGATGAAAATAAATGTTGTAAATTAAAGTGGAAAAGGAGTTTTAAAATGTGTTCAAAGTTAAGGGACCTTTATCTTATAAATCTTCAACTACACCACTAAGTAAATTCTATAAGGAAATTTGAGCTTAACAGAATATATGTAAAATGTTACCAATCAGCTTAGTTTGAATCCAAATTGTCATATCACAATACCAGAGAAATTATACATATGATTACTTAAGAACAAAATTTTTAAATATCAGCATGTATAGTTGCATGATAATATCTACTATACCAAATATTACATTAATAACTAGATGGTTTAAGAAAATTATTTTGGACCATAGAGAAACACTCTGATCTGCTAAGAATACAAAATATTTTATAATTCCACTGAAAAACGACAACTGAAATTGTTAATATATTTCCATATAAGGTAAGCATATATTGGAGAAGGAAAGTTCTGTTTCACGAATTATAATATACAAACAAAGCACTCACTGGAGGAGCACATAGGCATCCCGAAAAAAAAAAATAATGAATAACTAGAATTTAGCAAAGAGATTGAAACTCATTGTAGCTTGTTTGGCCCATCATTTGTAATGCACTAAGCATATATTGGAATGTATTAGTGGATAAAGGTTATATAAATGAGTCAGAAAGGTTAACAAGATTTTTTCTTTTATTGATCGCCTCTACCACACCCACAGCTAGAAGTTACGAAATTATATTTCTTTTTTTAATGAATAATCTTCTGTTCCACAGTTCACTTTTGAAATATTTGCTAGCCAGTTTAACTCTTTCACACTATCAATTTGGTTTAGCAACACATTTTAAAAAGTAAAAAATAAATATTAATAACATATGATAGAAAAATATGAAAAAGAAATTGCTAGAGAAAAAGAGCAGGATAACATAACTACCTGTGACCACCACAATAGGAACCTGACAATATGCCAGTCTGAGTTTTCAATCCAGCGTCGGAGCATGGGGAAAAGGAACAAAACCGCTGCTAGTAGATTGGGAAGCAAGTATACTATGACGGCAAAAATATACAATGGAGGAACACCTTTTACGTGGTTGAGAAAGTTCAGCTTGTCATTAAGTTCATCAGGGTTGAAGGAATGCAAATAAGTCAACAGAAGAACGACAGACCATGCAAGACTAACAATTATCTTGAGAAATGTTCTCATCACATCAGTGAACTTCCACCTATGATATCCCGGGAAATTCAGAAACAGGTCCAGAATACCTATAATTTTAAAAGTGAATATAAATAATGACTACACACTGTCTATTTCCAAAGCATGAACAAAAACCGAAACGAAGCTTTATTGTGCTTGTGTGTGTTTACAATGCACAACAAATAAATAAAGCAAGACCAGGTACCAGATTAAGGGATTTTAGGTGGACAGCCAAAAGAAACACATCAAGCAATATAAAGGAAATTATTCACTAATAAAAACTAGACACCAAATATCATTACTTGGTTTTGTTCCCACTTATTCTTATGATAATTGTTTATTGTGTTTGAATGATATATATAGTTGGGTGAGTTTTTCAGATTGGCAACCCTTAACATGATACTAAAGCCTAACTGTCATCTGGTCTTGTAATTGAATCTTACAAACCAAAATTTCTGGTAATTTATTAATCTATTTGGGAAGATCAAATTGACAGGGATTCATGGTAAGTAGGTACCATAGCATCCCTTATTTTGTGGGATCTTAAAGGAGGTAGGGGGCGCCTCCACTAATCTAAGAATCTCTTATATTATATATGATATGCATCACTTATCAACAATATATTGTGCTAACTCAATATACTTGGTTGGAATCATTCCTCATAATTTAAGTTTTTAGCTGTAATGGGTAACTTGATATCTGGGCCCAGTTGTCTAATTGGTCTGGCTACAAGTGTGGGCAGCGTTAGCTTTTAATTTATTCTGCTAACTTAACATAAATAATTTTGCTCATTTTCAAATAGCTTAAGCTCTAAACACTGATGATAACTTAACATCCCATATTTTTAGAATTGAAATGTTCAAGTAATATTTTTTTTGTTATAGTTCAACGTCAAAAATTTTTAAGTTGCCACTATTCCAAAATACTTAAGTTGTTCGAAAGTAGGCCCAACTATGAATTTTAAGCTATAAGCAATAAAAGTTTCAAAACTCCCCCATGTTTATGCCCACCCATTGACCAAGGACAGAAATTGGGCCCGACATGTGCAGAAAAATTAGCATGTAGAAATTGACACAACAGGATTTGAACACAAGACCTTACATAGAATCTAGCCCCAATACCATGTCTAGTTATAACTTCCACTAATCTCAAACACTTAGGTGCTAGGAAGTGGGCCCAACTATATATATCAGGCCAACAGTAGCAGTAGTTTCAACAATGGTCTTAATTGAAAAGTCAATTTGAAGGAAACCAAAACATCTAACACAAAAAATTTTCAGAAAGCATGATTCTGGTCATAAAGTAGTTGGAACTCAAGGGACCATCCAAGTGTTATGTCAGTCCACCAACAAACTAACTTAATGACCTGCAAGGATATACAAAATTTCTTCTTTCTTTATCCTCTCCAAAATATTAACACATTTAATTTTCACCTTCTCTTGTTGCTTTCTCTATCTGTCTAATATTACCAACAATATGATTATTATTCACATGCTTATTCTCTTGTTTTCTCATAACATTTTCTTACAAAAGAAACCAAAGGACTAGCATAGTTAAGTAACACACAAGAAGTTGTACATGCTAAAGTATTAGGGTCGTTTACATTGATTCAGAAAATTAGTAACTATTTAAGTCAAAACATCATTGAAGGTAACAACAAGGGCTGTACAACATAATAAAGTGCGGTTAAAGAACTTTACATCACATTGCTTCTAAGTGAGAGAATCATACCTTGGAGGAAGCGAAGAAAGGCTGCAGTAATGAATATGCTAGATGCGTGGTATACAACCCTCTTTTTATTTTGAAAAATGTCTGACAGTGAAACATCTTCAAATGCAATAATAATCATTGCCTGTGATAATCAGTTCAATATTAAATAACTAAAAAAGAACCAGCATTCAGAAGGAATTATAACATCTGAAATACCAGATTGGTGCAACTGAATACCTGTAAAGCAAGTATATAAAAGGTCCATAATCTATCAAAACTTCTAAAAATGTGCCAAAAGGTTCGAGTTTCAACAAAATAAGATTTTCCTGTGCTTTCAGATTTTCTTGGATTACCCTTTCTTCCCTGAAACGAAAAAAATATATTAGGCAACAAAGTTAAAAACTAAAATGAGAAAACTGATAACTGCCCAGGATTTGGGAGTACCTTTGCCAAATCACGAGTTGATTTAAAAAAATCACCATCATCACGCATTGGCCAGCCAAGAGAGAAGCAATCAGATGACCTGAAACAATATAAAAGTAAAATAATAATATGCATGAATAAATTTAAGACTGCCCTAAAGAAAATATATGCTGCAATGATTCAGAAATTTTATATGAATCCAAACAGACCAGAAATACTCATTCAAATCATCATAATTGCACCAAGCTGCATGAGGAGCTTTTCCATTTCTACTCTTTTTGGCTTCCTGGAGTATCACAAGAAACATCCTTAGATCTAGAATATAAGCATCTCAAACTTTATGATATTCCCCCTGTTCATGCCATAACATACCTTGTCAATTACACGGTAAAGGGGTGTTATAACCTTCCGCAAGAAAGCCTCATCATCCCCACCATAAGAAGGCTTTATATTCTCACCAGTAACAATGCTGACATTTCCAGCCAAGAGACCATGGAGTTCATATGCCATCTACACAGATTGTGGAGTTTGTTAAGATTAACACAGATTGTGGAGTTGGTTAAGATTAAGGTAAATAACTCAGCATACAGTTCCCATAAAGAGTTTCAAAATAGGAAAACCAACAAAGGAGTCTTACAAATGATACTCACATTATGAAATATATAGCACAGGCATTCTGGCATGAAGCGAATATTTGCTGCTTCACCCCATATGAGAAGATATAAACCCATATAGAGTATCTTCCTCTGCTGTATTTCTTGTTGACCTTGAGGGAGCCTTCATGGAAAGATATTCACAGACTTAAGATTTACAAGTTGCAGATCAAGTGCAATAAATTCAAACAGGCCTTTAGAAGTTCAACAATAAAAGTGGATGCAGATAATCTAAAATCTCACCTTAAACTATGTTTTCGTCCCAAAAATTTGCACCATGTTTTGTAGTTCTTAAAAAGCTTGGTCATAACTGCATCAACAGCGCGATCATCAAGCTGCATACCAAGAGTGAGTTTAACCACACAGCCCAGCAATTGAAAAGCACGCATAGGAAAACTACTGAAGAACATTGGTGCTTATAAGGAAAAAGAATATCTTCAAACTATTTGAATATAACAACTAGACCATGAAAGTGTGCAGGCTTTACATGTCACTTTTACCATGAAGAATAGTGTTAATGGTTGTTGCATTGGCTTGATGTAAATAGTTCAGTATGTCTGGTTTTGAGAGCAAAACGTTAGTAACCACCACTACAGTGTAAGATTTACTTTTTATCACTTTAGTGTATAGAGACAGAAATAAGCCCGAATGTGAAGTGCTTGTTGTGTTCGACTTGACCAATTTTAGTCTTTTAGATTTTAGAATTAATGAATTTTTTTTTTTTTTTACTTTAACAGACATCTGAAATGAACATAGGCCTTCAACGTTTTTTTCATCAACAAATTTAGATTGCCCTCAAAGTACTGAACTTGTCCATGGTACAAGAAAATTAAAACTTAATTTGAGATAATAAATCATGCCTTATTAAGAGGTTCCGGTTTGGGATGGAGCCTTATATGAGCATTCGCAAGCAGCAAAATTAGATGCTCCCTCTGGTTCCTGACATTGTCTCTCTGTAGCCCACCAAAATAAATCAAACGCAGTAAGCACTTTTTGAAGGTCGTAATGTTTTACTATGAACCATTAATATCTTCTTTCTTTTTCTTTTTTCTTTTTTGTCTCTAAAAGTCATTTACATGCCTGGAATCCGAACATGGCCTTTAGCCAATCAAGGAGGTCTAAATCTGCAGATTTCTGCTCGAATGCACTAGGCCAGTTCAAGCCACGAGTATTCCATAGTGCACCCACAGCAGCCTTAACCTGGTACAAACATGAAGGAAGGAAATAAGGTGCTGCAGCTTGGAATACGTTACAACTTAAAAGGAAATGAGGGAGTACCTCTTCAAGCTGCATAATGGACTGTGAAGCCCCTGCAGAATCCAAAGGAAGAATGTTATAAGGTACATAAATTTCCGTCTTTTCTTGGACATCTCTAGCAGCAGCAATAATCTGATCACGAAAAATTGTTGGAAATAACCATAAGTCCTCCAATTGTGGATATTAAACCAAATTTGACAAGAATTCAACTCTGGAAAAATGAAAAAGAATGATAAGTTGGACTAACCTCAGGAGCAACTTCTTCAACTTTCTCACTCTTGTTAACAGCGCAAAGGACTTCAAAAAGAACTCCAGCTGTCTGGTAAGCCTTAGCGAGTTGGGCTCTGTCAAAAATTCAGATTGAAAGTTCAACTTATTTTTTTAACGAACAGAAGGGGCTAAGAAAACACTAATCTCCCATATTTACAAAAAAAAAAAAAAAACAAAACAAAAACAACATCGACGTGAATACCTGTCTGCCTGCTCGCCTTGGTCAAGAGCTCTAACGTAATGTTCATAGTATTGCTGATAGAAGCTCTCGATTTCTCTTGCGTCTGTCTTCTTAACACGTTTTGCAAGACTCGTCGCGTTGTCCTGAGTAAAAAAGAGGGGGTTTCAAATCGGCTTTCTTATATATCTTATTTTTATAGTATTATTCTTGACTTATTTTGAAAGAGAAAAACTAAAGAAAAGCAAAAAAAAAAAAAAAAAAAGACTTATTTTGAAAGAGAAAAACTAAAGAAAAGCAAAAAAAAAAAGAAGAGGAAATAAAACTCTTCTTGACTTATTTTAAAATCAAATTTCAAACCAAAAAAAAAACTTCAAATAAAATCAAACTTCAAAACAAAAGAGAAAAACTTAAGAAAAAAAAGAAAACAAAGGAAATAAAGTATCTTCAATAAATCAAAATAAAAAATAAAAAAAAATAAAACTGCCCATTTCGTTGTCCTTCAATTATTTAACAATAATATTTCCATATTTTAAAATAATTTAAAAAATAAAACTAAAATACAAAACCAAAAACTTCCTACTTCTTTCCAATCATTTTTTTTCTTTTTATTTTCACCTATTTTCTTCTTTTTATTTCTTTGGATATTAGGGGTAGGGTTCTTAATGTTATCTGATATAAAATATTGTCAAATTTTATATTTAAATATACTTTTAATTTTATAGATCAGCATTGTATCATTTTGACGAATACAATAAATTATATACTATTTCAACCGACGAATCAAACTCAGCTGCCTTAATGGTCTATAAGTCACTTTGACATGAATATGAAAATTTAAATAGGCTTTTTAACATTAATGGGTTATTAACCTTTTTTAAATTAACTAGTAAATTAAAACGTTCAAATCAAAGAACAAAACGAATGATGCTACGCCATCTAGATAACTCTTAGGATTAATATCCAACAAGCAATTAGGTATTTACCCTCTCGGAGTGTAAAATAAAAATTTTAACTATGACAGCTGAAAATTTATTTTGACCCTTTGAATTTTGAAAACAACTACGACAAAGTTGATAGAAAACTTAAGCTACAATTATCAACCGAATATTTAGTTTTATATTTTCAATAATTTTTCTATATGCTAGATATGTTAAAGATGACTTATGTGTTTTCTTGTTATTGTAAAAACAAAAATAAAAGATTACTTTATACCAAAAATAATAATAATAAAAGATTACTAATGTGTTTTATTGTTATTGTAAAAATAAAAATAAAAGATGATTTATGTGTTTTCTTGTTATTATAAAAATAAAATACAATAATAGATATTGTGTCTGTCAGTATTTTGATTTATTTATTTTTTATATTTCATAAATAACACATCCATCGGATTAAACTTATATTTCATAGACACTGCGAATATTTTTTTATTCATATTTTTATGCATTTTACATGTATAGTAGAAAAAACTTATTTTTCATGCTGTAATTTGTGTGTGCGTGCCCATTTGTAATGTGAAATCTTTTATACAAGAATAAATATACGAAAATAAGTAATTGAAAAGATAAGGGAAATTATTAAATATTTAAAACAAAATCACAACAAATAACCACGAAGACGTGAGATCAGAAAGCATTACCCTCTCTAATCGTTGCAAAAGCAATGTCTTAAACTGCCTCACGCCACGCCCAGTGGAACTCGGATCCAACCTGTGCGCCTTCTCAAATGCATAGAATCGACCTTGCAGGAGAAAAAATTATCTCCAGCAGAATGCAATTAAAACTAATGCTAACAATCCAAACGACATCGTTGGACATAGACTTACAGTGGTAGGCAACTCGAGGACGTTCATGCTCGATTTCGTTGGCAACACGTAGGATGGGAGCGATAGAGGCGAGGGAGGAGGGAACGACCTCGTTGTCGAAGACCTCCGTGGAGAAGGTGGTGGTTGCAGCGCTGCGTGAAGGCCTCCTGGACAGCCCCTGTGGGCCAGACTCGAGGTTCGACATGGCCGTGACCTCGAGAACCAGCTACAACAACTTCCAATTCCGATTTCACTTTCTCTCTGCAAAACATGCAATCAACACGATCAGAATCCAAGGGAAAAACAAAAACACTTCAATTATTTTTCAAGAAATTAAAAAGAAAAAAAAAATTATACAATGCAGCTCGCTTCTTCAATATATATAAAACCTGCCCGTAATTACTTGGCGGCCGAGAAAACGGAGGTAAACAATAAAACGGAATATGGCGCCATAATTTTCTCGCGGTTGGTCAAATTTTTCTGCCTAACCAAACAGAAACGACGAACGCTGATCACGATCAACAAACGCAAAGACAATATGCAAAATCCAGATTTTCCCGAGAAAATCGTACGTAAAGATCCTGAGAGAAAATAGCAGAACGAAGGAAGCTAAAAGATCAAATTCAAGAAAATGAAATTAAATGTATATCACCTAGCTAGCAGATAAAGCATACGTAGCAATTTTATAGAAGATTAAAAATCAAGAAAATCTGGAGAAAAAAGAGGAAGAAGAAGAAGCTTACGTCGTTTACGAGTGTGTGTTTGTGTATATCAACGCGAAGCTACAGAGCACGAAACGGCCTTGGCGAGAGAGAGAAGCAAATGCGCAAAAGAAATTGGACAGCAAGAGCTTTAGAGAGAGATAGAGTATGTAAGAGAGACAGAGAGAGGGGATGCGTACGGTTGGGGATGACAAGTGGAAGGAGGATAGAGGGCAGGTGAAATTGCAAACAAGTGAGAATGAGGTTGAAGAAGAGAGGAAATAGAGAGTGAAATGAAAAAAAAAAAAGAGAAATGATGGTTTTGGGTGGAGGGACGACGATCTCGGAGTGAAGAGAGAGAGAAGGTGGTAGTTTTGGGTGTTGTTGTGTGTGTTATTTGAACGCTTCTCTCTGTGTGCGTTGATTGGAAGCCCGTTCTTCTCTTTTGCCTCAGCGACGAATAACACTCTCAGTGACTGGCTGTCCCTGTGTGCGTGTGGGAGTGTTTTGTGTTTCGACTTTCGAGGGTCAAATTGGGTACAGAATTTTTGGACCAACTTAGACTCCCCCAAAACCAACACCAAATGGACGTTAGAGAGCTTATAATTTTTCAAGTTGACATCTTTAGCCCTTATTTCATGAATAACTATTCTGACGTAAGCATTGATTTTTCAGAATGTAAGGCTAAATTTTGTCAAATTATCATTAGATGATAAAAATTTGCATTAAATTTGTCATAAATGTATTTATATAAAGTTTTACTGAATGAGCCAGTAGATGTGGCAAGGGTAGATTTGTCGAAAAAAATATTATTAATTGTTTATCGCTGGAGGCTCAATTGAAAAAAAAAAATGTAAGTGACTGAATTGAAAATTGCATTGAAATGTTTAAGGGCTAAACTGTAATTTTATAAAGAAGGTTATTAATCCGCAGAAAGTGCAAAATATAAGGGGCTTTTTTTTTATAATGTTTATTTTATTATTATTCACAATAATAATCAATGTCATAACCCCTTGTATTATGATTATTTCAATGGTTATTTTGTTTTTAATTTCTTTCTATACATATACATGTCACCTAAGCGACCATGTATTGGGATTTTTATGCTTTTTTTCTTCTTCTTTTTTTGTAGAAATTGGGATTTTTATGCTACTAGTAATAATTAAACAACATTTTGTTTCTCATGAGACATCAGCAAAGTCAATGTTTTTTCAAGCAATAGTTTTTGAGTTCGGATCCATGCATACAATTTAAATTAAAAAAAAAAAAGGTTGGAACCCTGCTATGATAGATCACAAGTTGCAAAAACTAGACAAGTATAGGGTGCTATACCATTTTTTTTGGTAATTTACGGTGCTATGCCGTTTGGACAGTAAAGTTTTTCAATTTGTAATTCCTTTCGCTATGTCTAGCTTCCTTAATAAGACACATAATTACATTTGTTTTTTTGCTTGCTTAGAGTAATAATATGATTATTATTATTACATTTGTTTTTTTGCTTGCTCAGAGTAATAATATGATAATTATCATAAAAATTTGGATACCAAATGATATGGATATATTAACTATAAATTTAAGAATTAATGTGACTTTCCGAATTATTGAAAGTTTTTCATTTTGCCTCCTAAATTATGAAAACCATCATACTGCCTCATAATGTATTGTTTTAGTGCCACTTTAATCCAATTTGGAATTTTTGACATATAAATTTGACAAAATTAACTATAAATAACCTTATCTAGAAACTTATTTTTGTTTATATGTTTTATGTTATGATTTTGCAGTGTTTAGGGCTAATTTTTCAAACTCAATAGAAAAATTAATTGTGTAAGTTTACCAAAGTGACAAAAAAAATAATAAGTTAGAGGACAATGTAATAGCCTTTGTAATTTAAGAGGCGAAGTGAAAAACATGCAATAATTTCGGAGATAAAGTGGCACTCTACCCTGAAAATAATAATACTAATAATAATACTAATAATAAATAAATAAACGGAATATTGTAATTAAGTCGATAAAATAGCATCGTATGTATATATATATATAATAAGTTGTTATTTAAAATTGCGGTATACTTTTTTGATGTCTCAAATTCCTTTTGTATTATTATTTTTATTTATTTTTATCGAGATTGTAAAGTTTTGCTGTGAGAAACTCTCCTATTTCACCAATCTTTATGAGGACATGAGCTATGCAAAATGAATTGGACGAACCGCGGGCAATGACAACGGCAAATAAAGAAAGCAACCAAAAAACGAAAGAGAAACGGTGGGGAACAATGTTCCTTAGCTGATACAAATTAATTAATCTGACATGGCCTTGCTTCATTTTTTTTTTGGTGAATATGGCCTTACTTCATTGGCCAGCGTGTAATAAGTCGAATTTCCAACTGGTAAAATTTATCCTTTATATCGGCACAATAACGTATCAGTTGTTGGAATTGAAAACTTTTGAACAAGATGCAAAAAAATTGTTAACAGAGTTGCCATAAACCAATTCCATCACTTTGTTGCTCCAAATTGCATTTGATCAAAGAAAAGTTTTCCCCTTGTGATCAGATATACACTCAATTCTAGATGGGTAAGCAAATTTCAACGGGACATGAAATTTTATTATCTTAATATGCACATGTCAGTTCGTATGGCTACTGTTGTAAAGACCATTATATATTCGTACAGCTCTGGCACGAGGTTCACCAGGAAGTGAGTAACATTAGAGCGATGGACAGAAAACTATAATTCTGAGAAAATTTTGGGGCTTGGATTTTGACCTTCAAGATGACCATAACGGCAAAAATGACCAGCCAAGACAGACCATAAACCTGGAATTAAAAGTTAAACAGAATCAAACTGCCAAATATAAAAACATATCGAAGCAATTTTATGAATTTGAATTCATCTAGTGTTCCTACGCCTTGACTGACATTTGTATTAAATAATCCTGTGCTGCAATCCTATGAACATGCATCACCGTGGCAGCATCAGGGCAAAAAGAATCTCAGTTCTGATGGCACTTCCAATATTTATGAGGAATGTCTTAATGTTTCAAAATTTTCAAATAAGAAGACAGAACTTGGTATGAATAAGGGTTTCAAGTTTTAAATAGCTCCTAAAGGTCATCCAGCTTCAACCTTAACATTCCAAAATTTGTAGAAAGACACCCTGGACGGAAAGTGAATAAAATATGAAAAAAATAAAAAACAAGGAATGTCCAAGATGGTTAGTTGATAGTATGGTTCGCAATTCCGTACTGATATAGAAAGAAGCGCAGAGAAAGAGCAATCTTCCAGAACCATCCTAAAGGTCCAGGCGACCGCAGGTGCTCTTGTTCCTCATCCCACCGCGACTCACAGCTCTTGTTCGCTGGCACACCAATACCACCATGGATGCCTATCCACTTAGTCCAATCTTCCCAATCTTCCACTATCTTCTGCCATTCAAAACCCATAGGGTTGAAAAGAAAAGGAGCATACAACCACGAAGTCACTAAGAACCACATTGAGAAGGTGAGAAAGGCATACGACGTGTTTTCGTCTGCTGAGCCATATATTTCATAAGCTATCAGCAATATCATAAGTTCCAGTGCTTTCGTAAAGTGGCTCCTCGTGTACATCCTGTAGTTCTCAGCAAACTTCTCATGCCGAACGACAAAACCACACCCAGTCGCTCTGTATTTTATATAAACTATATTGATTGCAATTAAGACAAATGTGAGACTTTAAAGAGATACCTTCAAGTTAAATATTCAATTCTTCAAGTCTAAACCAGAACAAGAAAAGTGAGAAAAAATTAAAAGGCTACTCGTAGGTACCATACTTACCCTGGACCAAACCTCACCTAAGCGCAAAAAAGGTTACCTTTATACTTGGACACAATTTATATGAGATTTTAAACTGCCTGGAGGTATAAATTGCACAGGTAAGATCATGTCTCTCTAATCTCTCATTTATATGTGTTCACAAGCATATTTGTATATACTACATACAAACAAACGAATATGTGTGTGTGACTATAAAATTGGCATATAACGTACAACATATTCTTTTAGGGATGCATATAAGTTAACTTCAAATACTCAAACAATTAATGAAATAAGAAATAAATTAATTTTCTGGCACAGCATCTTGCACTAAATTTTCAGGCACGTCCTTGGGTGCCAAAAGTGGGGCCACTAGCATCATCGCAGCCTCCTTAACGCCATCAGTGAGTCCTCCCTTCTCTATAAAGAATAATAATACAACAACAAAAACAACATCAATATTCAGTAATTTTAGATTCATAATCTTACTGATATGTGGATCCTCCATTTTCATCCAATTTCTCTTTTTCCTACAGGAAACATCCGCATGAACAAGAATGACGTGCTAGTGGTCTACCAATCCTTCAAAGATACAAACCGAAGAAGATTAATCAGTTCAAAAATTGAAAGAACCACAAGGAAAACACAAACACATTAAAATAATACAAATTAAAGATGTTCAAGTACATCATAAACTAAAAAAATACTATAATTTATATGATAAAGAAAACACAAACACATTAAAATAATACAAATTAAAGATGTTCAACTACATTGAAAACTCCTACAAGTTACATTTAAAAAATAAAAAAATAAACACATTAAAATAATACGACATACAACACAATTAAATACAATGTATCTTGGAGAGTTTTCCATCAAATCCGGTTTAAAACCAAATCAAGATCCATACCACTTATTTAAGATGTTGAGAGAACCATTTCTCTAATTTTGTTCTGGAACATCGATCTTGTATCATGTATGATTCATATAAATAAATGTGAAGCTAGTATAGTTGCAGGAGATAGAGATGTTTACGTGTATATGATTTTAGCGTACTAACATTAGGGCATAGCTTGGCTCGAGAAGATTATGAAACTATTACATGCCTCCTTTCAAATTTAACATAAAATAAAGGGCGCATTTAATTAAGAATTTTACAGATTTTTTGTTTAAAAAATTTAAGTGTATTTAATAGAGATTTTTTAAAACCTATTAAAATAATAAGGTATTCAATTAAAAATTTTAAAAATATATAAAAATTTAGGTGTATTCAATTAAATTTTTTTAAAATCTATAAAAGTTGAATGGTATTTAAAATGAATTTGACTTTTTAATACTATATACTTTTAAAGACTTTTACAGACTTTCATAAATTTTTCTTAATAAAATCACTATCATATTATCCTTCGTCAAATTCAAAATTTTTAATGAATTTTTTAAAATTTTTAAAATTTATAAAAATTTATCAATAAAAAAAATAATTAAAAATTTAAATTAAATACACCTTGTAAATAAAAATATGTAATGGGGAAAGAAACAAACCTCAAATGATAATTCAGAATGTCAGAAGGACGCAGATAGCAAGCTAATGTGAAAGACAAACAACGGAGAACTCAGGGCCGAACGACGGAGCTAGGCGGTCGAGTGGCCGGTCATCCGGTGGGCGGCTGGAGTTTGGCGGCTAGTTGTTTTTTTTTTTACTATAATACCCAAAAAAAGGTCACTTGGGACTTTAAATGAAAATTTTTAAAGTCCTCCAAATAACTTCATTTTATTTATTTATTAATTGTTTATCACCAAATATCCAACTATATACGTTAAAGTGTTTTTTTAATTATTATTTAAAAGTGCTACAAAAAATTATATATTACTAAAATAAAAGCTTTTTTACAAAAGCACATCTATACAGGTCCTAATTGTATTGAAGCCAAACTAGACGGTCCACAAATTTAATTAAGCATACTTAATAAGGTTTTTTATATTTATTTTTTTTTCCAATCATCCATAGGATAATCTACAAGCCCATCGATTGTGGCGTGGCTTCTCCCCCGTGATACTTGATCAATGAATTCTAGGTGTCAATACAAAATGATACCAGCATTATTATTATTTTTATTATTTTAACAATTCAAATAAAGTAGCTAAGGACGATACAAACCCGCATCCACCCCATTGTCATTATTGGTGGCACAAAGACTTGGCCATCATTTAATGCCCTTTATTGCAAATTATTATTATTAAAAAATTTATTTCTTTAAGATTATTTGAGTGGGTCCCAATATGACATATCACTTTACTTCTTATTTTTTGTGAATTCCATTATATATATATATCTCCAAGTCTTTCGTCTATATATATATATATATATATTATTTATCAAATAAAATAAATCATTTTAAATTCGTGTGCTAATCATAAAAGATATTATTATAAAGGAAAATAAAATAAAAGAAATAAAATAATAATATTTATATTAATTATTATTTAAATAATAGTATTTATTAAATCATTTTCATTTTCCTCTTAATTTTAGGTAAAAACAAAATGAATAAAAGACTCACAATTTAATGATTTCGTTTTCTTACTTTTCTATTAGTTTTTAACAATCCAATTGTGTTGTGATTTTATTATTATTACTTATAAATGGGTTTATTATTACTATTAATTTATATTTTCCCTTGCTTGAAAGAGAACTAAGTCCAACTTGAACTTCTTATTTTCTCCTCCCCGTGAATTGACTTGGCCAATGGCCTAGACCCCCTTAAAAGGTCGATATAAATTATAATAATACTATTAAATAAAATAAAATAAAAATATCTAAAGAATCTTTCTCCACAGGACCAAGTCAACCAACGGGTCAGAGAATTAGTCCACAGCCCCTTGTTCTCATGGTTTTTTACTTCTATCTTTTTTTTTCTAACTTATGCGTACAAGTCTTTCTATTAAAGTTGTGAAGCCTGACTTATTCGTGATATGCTAAAGGAAAATAAATATATGTGATTCTAAATTCCACATAGGATATATATATATATATATATTTTTTTTTTGTATAGGACTACGTATTAGCATTTTAGTTTTAATTCAATTTATTATTTAATAAATTTTTTTATTGATTTGGAATAATATTATAATTCAAAATTTTGGATACTATATCACCAAATTGTCCATAATTTCCTTGACACTTTTTTTTTTTTGTCTTATTTCCGAAAACTACATTTAAAAAAAATATATATATAACTATGAAAATTACTTCTACACTTTAGATTATGTCTAAATTTAATTAGTAGACTATGTCTAAATTTCACATTTTTATTTTTGAAGCAATATCAACTTTCAATCAAAACTTTTACGTTAAATTGGTCTATTTGTTCAGGAAAAAAAAAGAAGATAAAAGTCTATTTGTTAAGTTTTGTCAAAATTCGACGAAATTGACTACACAGCATTCAAATACATAGCCTATATGGAGAATGTTTTTTTGGTAATAGCCTGTATGAAGAATGTCTGTTTAAATAAACTTTATGAAACAAATAAAATCATATATGAGTTTTTTAGAACAACCTTCGTATTGTCATAAATTAAAAAAACACCCCATCACATTAAATTTTTGTTTCAATGTCACCAATTTCATACACATTTTTTTTTTGAAAATATAATGTAAATTGTCATATTTTCATATGAATTGCAATTTTCACAAAAAATAAAAAATAATTACAGTCAATTAAACTAGTTTTAAAATTGCACAATTTCATACCTTCAAGTTACATGTAATTTTCTTTTTAAAAAATTTGTGTATAAAATGGATGATATTGAAACAAAATAAATGTAAGAGATTGTTTCCGCAGATATTAAAAATAAAAGGCAGGTTTACAAAACTTGTAAAATACAAGAGATGTTAGTATATTATTATTATTATTATTTAAAGACACATAAAAGAATGAGCACACAACTCACTTATTCTCTTTCGGCAAAAAGAAAAAGAAAAAAAACCTATACAATATTGATGAAATCCTCGAGGTTGTAGAGGCTGATACAACCAAGAAAAATTACTACATACACCAGCTTTATTTACCTAGTGTGATAAAAAACCCTCGAGTGAATTATTAGTCCATAATTCTATTATGAAATAGAGCATTGTTGCTACTTTAACTTTGTAATTATGTAAAAATTTAGATCAATAAGCTCACTTACTAAACAATTTTCTCCCCACCTAAAATTTAGATACTAAACCACACTCCAGGTGCATGACAATGAATTGTTAATTGGTAATTTAATATAACTGAATAAATAATAAATAAACTCTAAATGAAACCGAACATTATTGTTTTTCTATTTTATACTCTATTAAGAACAAACCACTTACTATCAATAATTAATATGAATTTCCACCAAACTTAAATTACATTATGCACTCTAATTTTAAAAGCAGAAAATGTGGATTAAAAAGAAAGAAAATACAATACATATTTGGAGATTGTAAATAAAATAAAAAGGTTGAAAGATATTATTAATATTGAATTATCAGATCTTAAAAGCTTAAACAGTTAAAAAAGACGAGTCCAATTGATTATTTATATTATAATATTCTTAATACTCCATCTCATGTGTAGATCTTGTATATTTGAGATTCATTTTGGTCATTGTAATTATTTTTTAAATGGGTGGTAGTATAATTTAAACTTTTATATTTAAATTTTTTAATTATGATACCATATTGAATTTAAAAAAAAATCAACTGGACTCATTTTCTATAACTAGAAAGTGGATCCAATTTATTATTTATATCATATTATATTATTTTCAACCGTCAATCCTATAAATTGGAACATAGGAGTCACAATCCTATAAATTGGAACATAGGAGTCACAGACACTTTTTACAACAAATACTTCAAATAACACATGGAATTTGCCGCCGTGCGCACCTGAACATTAGTTATACCGTAGAAGCTCAGTACATAACTATTCATACCAAAAAAATAAAAAGCCCAAAAGGTGTAAAATTATGTTAATATAAAAAATGAACAAAAAATACCAAATCCGGAGCAGCCTGTGTCCGTCGACCTGTCTTTCTTGCTTTATTATCCATACCATCCACCCCACACGCTTTCACTTTGTGGGGCCGATATGATACATGCGAAATGCATAGAATGCACAATCACCAAGATTGATTCCCTCTCTCACTCACTCACACACGCACTCTTCATTATTATTTAATTATTTAATTTTATTTTTTAAACTACAGAAAAGCATTTTTAATTACAGGTTTACAGCACACTAAATGCACACCAACAAATTTTTTACACACACACGCGCACACGCACACGCACACGCACACGCACACGCTCACTCTCTCTCTCTCTCTAAACAGATATAATTTTCTCTCTCTAAGAAATAGCCACGTCATTTCGCCCGCTTTATCCAACCACCGCCTGCCTCTCTCAGTCTCTCTCCCTTTCAATTTCATTGTGTTATTTGCTTAGCTGAGCTGTTCTACACTGTTTCCTCAGGGTCCCACACACACACACACACACACGCTCGCTCTGCTTCCTGTCTCTATGCTCTCCTCTCTCTCTCTCTCTCTAAAGCATCATTTTCTTCCCCAGTTTTATTTTTTCTTCGTCGTATAAAACCAACCCGCAAATCCGAAATCCAAAATTTCTCTCCTTGTCTTCCAAGTTTTCTTCATCCATACATGCTCAAATTCCTAATCCCCTTCTATAGATTTTCTCTCTCCGTCTTTGCTTATATAAATCAATTTCTCTGTTTCTCGTTTGTTTGTTAGTTTTTTTTTTTCTTAATAATTGGGCTGAGAAAATGCCTGCTTGGTGGCCGAGAAAATCCAGCAAGAGCAAAGAAGAACAGCATCAGAACCATGTTCAACAGCAAAACGCACATGGAAACCACTACAGCTTCCTTAAATCTTCCGTCAAGAACGACAGTAAGAAAGGGAAAGATAAGCCCAAGAGCTTTGACGAAGTCTTCCCGCGCGGTTCGCCAAGGGTCAGCAAGGACTTTGGTGCTCCTGGTGGTTCGTCTTCTGGGTTTTCGGGTTTCGATTCCGATGGCCTAGAGAAACGAGGCCATCCTCTGCCTCGGCCCTCGGTGTCGTCCATGCATAGCTTGGGTATTGATCATGGCGTCGGGTTAGGATCTGGGTCGTTCTCGTCTAGCGTCAGCTCTTCTGGGTCCTCTGAGGACCACCCAATTGCAAATGATCATGGTCAATTCGGTGCTAACAGGTTGGTTTTGAAGCGATCCCCTACCTTTGGATTGGGGTTGTATTTTCTGAATTTTGACTTTTTTTTTTTTTTTTTTTGGAAATTAGGTTTTGAGTGAATTTGATTCAAATATGGGGTATGTGATGCTTTCTTTTAATTTGTTTGTATATAAATTTTTTCTGTTTGGGATTTGTTTAGGAATTTCAATAATTACCTTTCCTTTTTTTGGAATTGAGAATTTTCATTTATTAGTTTAGCTAAAAAGGCTCTCTTCCTCTCACTAGTTTTTGCTGTCAGAATTGGATGGCTCTGTATTTGGGCTTTCAATTGAGAATCTACATGTCAGTCTGCTATTTGTTATGCTTTCTTGGCGTTTGCTCTTTCCTCAGAAAGTATGTTTGTTTTAGTTTTTTATGGTTGCCAGGTTGCTCTGAGAATTTCGTTTTAATTAAAAAGAACCACACTAATTGTTCCCTCAGGCTTTCTATTACATTAAAAAACCACCCTAATTGCTTTCTCAGGCTTGACTCTATTGCATTTAAAAATATCTTTAAGTTGTTACTATCTTTTGGATTTTTCATGTAAATGGATGTTTATCCTTCCATATCAGGATTACAGTAGTTAGGTGGATATCTCAACTCAAACTTAGTTTATGAAGTTATTTTTATTGATTAATATTCTCTCTAGAAAATTTGGCTACGTCCCTTTTTATATTGAACTTGATTACTTCTAATAACTGCTATTGTTTTGATTAGCTGAAGTCTAAGGTTTTATATGTACTACTTATTATATTCAGCTGGTTTCCTGATCTTTCACATGACAAAGAAAATTTGGGACATTGTAGTTGGCTGATTTAGCGTCGGTCTCGATAGTTGGCTGATTTTATGTATGAGTATACTCTCAGTTTTAAATATAAGAGATGAATTATACCAAAATATATATATATATATATATATATATATATATATATATATATATAAAAGAGATTGATAGTAATGGACGATAAAAGAATTATTATAATTATGCTTCTCCAAATTCTACAACTGAATATGATTCATTTCATATGTTGATACCAGAGCAAATGCCAATCCAAAATTCCGTGCAAGGTCAAGAAGCCCAAATCCGGGATCTAGGGGGCCCACTAGCCCCACATCACCTCTCCATCCTCTGTTTAGTGGCATGAGTCTAGAGTCACCAACGGGGAAGCTAGAAGATGGAAAGAGCCAATGTCATCGGCTACCTCTTCCTCCAGGTTCCCCAACTAGCCCTTCTGCCCTGGCCAATACCAGAACTGGTGGTGTCACTGATAGCTCAACTCTTATAATCTCAAAGTGGAAGAAGGGAAAGCTTCTAGGAAGGGGAAGTTTTGGTCATGTTTATGTTGGATTTAACAGGTAAATATGGTATCAAAGTTAACTGATATAGTTGGTGTTAAGGTGCATAAAATTGAACATATTTCTTTCTTTTACTAGAAAAATATGTAAACCACAAAAGAAATGGTTTTTTGTATTCCTACTGTAAAGTGTGTGTTGTGTTGACTTTATGTACATATTTGGGTTCATTTTGCATCAGCTTAAGCTTTTATGGATTTGTAGTAACTAATAAGGTGCCATAGCATGGTTGTGTATATGGTATTATGGTTGGTTACTTTTAACCCTATTGTTCTGGAAGTGTAAGGCCCATCTTGTGTCTGTTAAGTATGTGTTATATTGACTTTCAGTTGGCTCCGCTAGGTGTGAAGACTGTTTGAAATTAGATAATTGTCTCTAGATTATCTCAATTTCAGAGAAAAATGACGACTCTTTATACTGGTTATTTTGTCTATTTTATTCATCTTAAATGGTGCATTTGTAAATTTAACAGTGAAAGTGGACAAATGTGTGCGATAAAGGAAGTCAGGCTTGTTTCTGACGATCAGACATCAAAAGAAAGTCTTAAACAACTGCACCAGGTATTCTTTTTGTCCAATCGCCTCTGGTTGAGTCATTCTTTCTTTATAATCTTTGGCTTTTTAGTTGTTATTTGGCAGTTATCTTTAAATACGTAGTTACAAGTAGTCCTTCTGGTGTCCTCAAAATTAATGAATTTCTAACTCAGTTCATTATTCTCAACAGGAGATAAATTTGCTTAGTCAGCTCTCACATCCAAACATTGTTCGATACTATGGAAGTGAATTGGTAATAGTTACTAAACTGTTTTATTGGGAAATTGACATGTAAATGTAACCAAAGATGTTCTTTTGCTCATTGATTCACAAACACAACAATCCATAGAGAGAGAGATATACCTACAGAAGGCGGGATATTTATGTTGTTGACGGACCATTGTGAGTTTTGACCATGCTCTAAAAGTTCCTGGATCTCATGTTCACAGGTTGATGACACCCTCTCAGTTTATTTGGAATATGTGTCTGGTGGCTCAATCCACAAATTACTTCAAGAATATGGCTCCTTTAAAGAACCTGTAATTCAAAATTATACCAGGCAGATTGTTTCTGGGCTTGCATACTTACATGGAAGAAATACAGTGCACAGGTAATTGGGTTTAACATTGATATTTATTGCTTTAGAAATCAAATTAACTAATAGGTTCTTCGATCTCACTAACAATTTAAATTGATGTTTTCTACCTGACAGGGACATCAAAGGGGCAAACATATTAGTTGATCCTAATGGTGAAATCAAGCTGGCAGATTTTGGCATGGCTAAACATGTATAGTTTATCCAGCTTCTGTATTGTAAAACTTAGTTTCAGAAATGAAATATATGACAGTTAGAATAAGGAGTAGGTCATGTTTGTCATGCTCTATTTTTATTCAAAAATATGGGACAGGAGAAGAATTTTGTTTCTAAGGAAAGTATTTATTTAAATAAGGAAACTTTTCTGTTATCTGTCTTCTTTGTGACAAACATGAGCTTATGAGCATATGATGTAAAAAATATAAAGCAGGTTTAATACTTTTTCTCAACGAGAAAGCTAGTAAAGTCTTTCGCTGATAGAATCTGAAAATGGTATATAGATATTTTCGAGTTAGTGCAATTTATGCAGGACTTGAGAAATCTAACCCTTTTTTGTTTTGAACAGATAACAAATTGTGCTTCAATGCTCTCTTTCAAGGGAAGTCCATACTGGATGGCTCCTGAGGTATCCTTCCATGTTCCCCTTCCCCCTCTATCCTTCTACTGCACACAATTCCTCTCCATCTTCTTTCAATATTATTGTTTCTATGGTTGGTTTTTGCACTAAGTCAAGGTTGCTTGTAAATGTTAATTAATTTTCAGGTTGTAATGAATACCAATGGCTACAGTCTCGCAGTGGATATATGGAGCTTGGGGTGTACAATTCTTGAAATGGCTACGTCAAAACCTCCATGGAGTCAGTATGAAGGGGTGAGATATAATTTTGAAAACCTAATTCTGTATAACTGATCTTGTTATCATAAGCTTATGGGACCAAATTTGTTTTGTTGTGTGGGATTAACAGGTGGCTGCAATATTTAAAATTGGTAACAGCAAAGATATTCCAGAAATTCCAGATTATCTTTCCTTTGATGCAAAGAATTTTGTGAGGTTGTGCTTGCAACGAGAGCCATCATCACGCCCTACAGCCTCTCAACTACTAGATCACCCTTTCATTCGTGATCAATCAACAACAAGAGTTGCTAACATCAACCTTACCAAAGATGCCTTTCCCTATGCTTTTGATGGAAGCAGGACTCGGGTAAGTCCTTGATGAAGACATGTTGGAAGTTTTACATTTCTCTTCTTACTTGCATTGAAATGTATAGAATTACATAGGTATACTTCCTTTAAATATGAGATAAAGAAAACAACAGTGCCAAGATTTAACACCATTTTTAATCTAAGAAAGAAATAACCAACCTAGAATCTATTTCTGCTTGAACTGCTTCTAGTTTCCTGAAGGCAATTTCACAAGCTAGATGCTTACCATTAAAAAAATCCCACCCTTGGGCTAAGGAACTACTAACTGAATAGAGATATTGGTAATAAATCCAGCCATCAACCGATCTCTAGTTCATACTTCTCTGAAAAAATCCCCCCTTCTGCATACCCTGACCCGGATTTAAAACACTCATCAGTATTTAGCTTTTACCTAATTGCTCTTAGGATGTTTCCAGCATATTCATATGTCAACATATTCTCATTTCATCTACAAATGCACAATTCATGATCAGCTTTCTCCAGTTCTCCTGCAGATCAATTTCATTAAGACTTTTTCAAGAAAGGGGCAATAGAATTTATCATAAAAAGTTTTTTGTAGATCTATTTTCTACATCATGGATCCTTTTTTTTCTCTTTGCTTAGTGATAAGGCACTTCTGATAGAATAATAACATTGTTCTCAATTTGACATTCAGAAATGAAATTACCTTGAACAGAATTAATCAACTCACACACAAGAAGCCTGAGTTTTTGCAATAATATCTTACTTGCAACTTTCTTCAAGGTTTTGCAAAGACTGATAAATCTGAAGTTTGACCTATGTTGTGGCTATTTTCCTTTGGATTGACAGTGATTAATATGAAATTAACCTACATAAAACTCTCCAGTTGAAAATATACTCTAAACAGCATCACAGACACTATTCTCCAACATTGATAAGAAAAACTGGAAAAAGGAAGCATAAATTCCAGTTTGAGGAACTTTCCACTGATTTTAAATACTGCATTCTTAATCTCCAATCTTGACTGGTGAAATCAGGATAAGATTAGGAAATTCCTCACCCATTTCGTGGACATATTCAATTAGCTTTCTGAAGTGATTCACAGCCAATGATCTTAAATCATTTAAGCATCTCCACTTTGTCTCGTCTTCTTCTTCTTCTAATCAGAGTAGAGTGGTGGGAAAGTAGTGTTTCTATCATCTGCTTGGATTCTGGATTCTTGTGTCCCAAAACATTCCTCTAGCCGTTAATCTTCATTAAATCATTAAATTGATTTATGAGAGACGTTCCTAGTTTTCCCTTGTAAGGATTAGTTCCATACACAGACTCTTCAAAATCCCAGTTAACCAAGCTAAAAGTCATCTTTTTCTATTAAAAAAAAAAAGCTATTACTCAAGAATTAATTTCCTAAGAGCAATAGGTTTGTGACTATTCTTCCTTGTGGCATGCTTAAGATTTTTGGAGATCTTTTCGTATTACATGTGAAGACAAAAATACTATAATAGAATAATTCTAATTTCACTTGTTCTTCTTATCTTGACTACTAGAAATCTCATGTTATGTTTTCTCATAATTCTTTGCAAATTGTGATTAGGTTTAAGCTAATCTTTTGATCACTTTCCTTTCTTAAGCAGCCAGTTTTAGAGCCTGTGATCACGACTTCGAGAGCTTTGAGGAACCCCAGGTAATGATACCATCCACTTTTATGTTTTATAGAGTTAATATCATAGAACCAGTATAGCTTTTCTAACTATATTTCTACGTGACAGAGATAATGCAAGAATGATTACATCTTTGCCTGTATCACCCTGTTCTAGCCCACTACGACAATACGGACCAGCGTACAAGAGCTGTTTTCTTTCTCCTCCTCACCCAAATTTTTCCATTCCTGGACAAAGTGGTTACAATTTGAATGACTACTCATCATATCAAATGAGATCAAACCCATCACACACTCTTGATTCTTGGCGTGAAATGCCTCTAGTTAGACCGCAAACACCAGGTGGATCCCCAAGGACAAGACCAATTTGATTGTGTGTGTATGCGTGTATAAACACCATCGGACGATGAGTTTTCCTCTGTCTCCCACCTTGCCTCATCGACTGGAATTGCCCTGCTCTTAAAAGTATATTTGGTTTTGGCAGATAAGTCTTGCTTAAGCCCCCTTTCAGGAATGTTATAGATTCTTTTATGTATGGGATTGTGGCAAGTGGACAGTTCCGGGACATGAAAACCTTCTGTAATTGTGGGAGAGCTGGATTTTCTTCATCCTGTAACAATATCTTCTTGATTATTGTAAATGGAAGGTGGTCACTGTTTGTAACAGTTATGTTGTACATCACTTAATGGAAAAAGAAAAAAATAAATGTTAAAAATATATTTTGCTTATACCAGAACCTCCAGATGCTCATTGATCCAGAGAGTTTCAACTCTGTGGTTTTGATCAAATTACTCGAGCTGGTATGATACCGTTGGTTTAAATTTTTACGTTGATCAATTTTTGTTCTAATCTATTAATTCTGACTGTTGGATCGTTTTACAGATGAGATAGTCTGAAAGCTTTTGATCACCCTCTTTAGATTTGCCAGGAATGGTGGGTTGAGATAGATGTTGTAGATTATTCCTAGACACTGTGTTTTTGGTTCTCCTTCAATGAACACGGTTGAAGCTTTGAATGCCAAAGATAGATACCTATCAAAAATTACAAATTGTTTGCTTTGATGGAAAAGAACAGAGAAAATAAGAAGGAATTTGTCTTGTGTATGTTTTATTATATGCGCTCTTTAATCTGTAATAGTGAGGTTCCATTTTTTATATTTTGGATCACTTTTTTTTTTTTTACAGATATTAAAATTAAGAATGTTAAATATGAAATATACAAGAGAAGAATATTAAATATAAGATATACTAACAATAACTTAATCATTCTAATTATTATGGGTATTATATTTTTGGGGACAGATAATGAGGTTTTAAATTTCTGGAGACTACTAAAAAAAAAAAATAAAATTGTTCAACGAGGATGCATTCGTTTCCCCAACGTTTGGCCCTACCGATGTGCCGTAACGAAGCGAAAGGACTCTTTCGTCATTTTAGTGAAGTCTAGGAATATCCAGGGACTCCAAATCGGACTCAGGCATACAACCTCTTCGGAATGTAGCGGTACTGGCTGTTATATGGATTGGGTTACTCCTTTAAGGGTTTTGGAGAGAACTTTCCCTCCCTTTCTGTCATTTTCCTTCCCGTGGAAGCTTTTGGAATAACCTTCGAAGATTTTTTAAATTTTCGATTGCCAAAATTTCTTTTATGTATGTACAGATACATATATACATATAGATATGCATGCGCATAGAACAGGAAACATAGAGAGAGAGAGGAAAGATGCCAATAGAATTGCCAAAAGGGCTACCATTTTCTGTGGATACTTGGAATCCATCTTCAAAGAGGAAGAGACACCATTTTCTAACTCATGCCCACAAGGACCACTCTACTGGGATCTCCACCCATTACTCATACCCTATTTATTGTACCCATCTCACTAAAACCCTCGTCCTTCTACACCACCCTCAGGTTTGGTTTCGTTCAATTTAATTTAATTTTACATGTTTTTAGATACTCATTTGAATTTTTTCTCTGTTTTTCATTTTTGGTTTTTGTTGGTTTGTTTTCATTTGTTTTCTATATTGCAGCTTGATAATTCTTTGTTCGTTGGAATTGAGGTGGGCCAATCGGTGGTCATCGATGACCCTGATGGAGCCTTCTCAGTTATGGCTTTCGACGCAAATCATTGCCCTGGTAATTTGCTCTTCTTCTACTTTACCTATAGTTGAATGTAACATATATATATATATTTTCCCTTCCTGCTACGTATAAGCTTGCTCGTGGTGGTTTGGAGGACAGCTTGAAACTTTTTTGTGATTGAAATATCTAGTAATTTTTTATGGTTGATTTTCTTGTATGGATTTGATTTGATTTGAGTGTGGAATCACTGTTTGGTCACTAACTTAGGATTGGTTATTTTTGTGTGATTTTTCGCTGTTTATTTGGTTGTTTTTGTCGGTTACCTATTATTCTTTTCCTGAACCACAAACTCATTTCTATACAAATTTTTCACTTAATTGACCATTTTTTTTTTTTGCTTTTCTGGTAAATCTCGAAGATGGGTTTGGTTTGGGTAATTTCTGACGTGAAGAGAGTGTGAAATGGATATATTCTTCTTCCATTTACTGCTGGGTATCTGCTAGCTGTTTTCATGATTAAATGAAAAGCTTTTTATCTTACTCGAGCTTGCTATACTATATTTAGTTAGACAAGTTCTGTTCACTTTGTTTATGTATTCCTTGTAGTTTTTCTGTGTTTCGTATAAGTTTTAAGTCTGTTGGTCAACAATATGCTTCGTTATTTTGCTGAAATTTGTTTTTGTATCTGTTTTTTTAGTCTCTTATCCTTTCTACTACTTATCTTGATTAGTTTCAAGTGCTCAAAAGCTATCAGTCTAATGATATAGTATATGGATCTAAATCTAGGTTCGATGCCTTATCTGAACTTTGCCTATTCATTGATTTTGCTTCTGTTTTCCCCCTCAAATTTTACTAAAGTTCGAATTAAATTGTCTTATTTTTGTTGCCAATGTATGCTTGAATATTTCACACACACACAAACCCCCCAACCCAGTATGTAGAGTGAAATCAGGGAGAGAAATTTATGACATGCATTTATCATGCTCATGAAATTTGGATGTGTTTCGAATAGACTAGATTTACACTTGTTTTTCTTCTTGAATATTGGTATGGGCTGTTTGGTGGAATTTGATAATATGGATAGTGGTAATGCTTTTATATGGTATACCAGCCCCATCTATAATTTTTGGAGCTGCAATCACACACAACTATACCATCCAGTGATGGAATGGAGAACCACATACAGTTTAATGCATAATATGCTTATGTGATGATTTCTTTTTGATATGCTTTTCCTGATCCCGTGGTTTCTCGAGCACATAGGCAATGAATTTTAGACGACTAAAGTTGTCTCCTGTTTCTTGTTTTCTTACTCTTGCTTTTTGATTGGAATAAGGAGGAGGTTCATTTGCTCTGTATATAATTCACTAAAAAAAAATGTAGTGATTTTGGGAGAGCTTTATTGACAGATATTCCCATGTATGGCATGGAATTATAAACTTCAGGAGCTGTGATGTTCTTGTTTGAAGGCCATTTTGGTAACATCCTACACACTGGAGATTGCAGACTCACACCTGAATGTCTGCAAAATTTACCAGATAAATATCTTAGGCGGAAAGGAAGAAAACCTAGGTGTCAACTTGATTATGTTTTTCTGGACTGCACATTTGGGAGATTCTCTGGAAAGGTCCCCAGTAAGCATTCGGCAATCCAACAGGTATCTATGGCTTATTTCTTCACATGCTTACAAGATGCACAGATGTCTGAATATCAATCTATCAATCAGCCTAGGCACTTATTTCTTTTCTTTTCCTTAGATATGTTTCATAAAAGATGGTCTTTACGATCAAATGATCATAAATGCTCATAAACTACCTGGTGCATTCCTTTTGGTTGCCTACCTCCAATGTTTTGTTCTCTTGCTCTGGTGAGTTTATGGACCATGCTGAGTCAAAGTAGTCTGTGATATTTTTCCATGTTCAGACTATCTTTCGGCTGACTCCCAACCTTTTTATCTCCAGTTAACACAGATGCAAGGACTTACTTCTTGAATCTCATCCATGGTTGATTCTGTTTTTCTTGGAAAGTTACATTCAACCTGTATCTTATATTGGCTACTTATGTTAAGTTTCTTTATTCTAATCAATAACAATGTTTATCAAGTATTCAAGTCATATTGATCTTTGATGCAGTGCTGTCGTATAAATTTGCTGTTTTCTTCAGCAATCATTTCTTTGATAAGTTAAACCTTTTACACATAATATAAATTCTTCATAAGCACCATTTCCTTTTCAGTCAGTCACTGTTGATTGATTTCAGAATCTTACATATGTCACTGTGGGTACAGTACTAGTAAGTGTATTTATGTGAAATAAATTATTCTAGTGAAAATATTTCCTCTTCATTATGCATTCAACTCTAGTACAACCTTCCTATCCATTTTTTGCATTGCTTGCATTTCAAAATGAATTTCAAATGGTTATCTTTGCTGCAGGTTATCAATTGTATTTGGAAGCATCCTGATGCCCCTGTGGTCTATCTAAGTTGCGATCTTCTTGGCCAGGAAGATATATTGGCTGATGTGTCCCAAACATTTGGATCCAAGATATATGTTGATAAAGCCACCAGTTCTGAGTGTTTCCTTGCTCTGACGCTTACAATTCCTGAAATCCTCACCCAAGATCCATCTTCCCGCTTCCATGTATTTAATGGATTTCCTGAGCTCTATGTACGAGCAAAAGCAAAGCTTGTGGAGGCCCAAGCTAACTCAAAGCCTGAGCCTCTTATAATTCGCCCTTCCACACAGTGGTATGCATGTGAGGAAGGGTGTTCAGAGGATGAAAATTGCAAAAACCAGAGAATGAGTGAAGCAATGAGGGACCAGTTTGGCGTTTGGCATGTCTGTTATTCAATGCACTCATCCAGAGATGAATTGGAATGGGCTCTGCAACTTCTTACACCTAAATGGGTTATTTCAACAACTCCCAGTTGCAGGGCTATGGAACTAGGCTATGTTAAGAAGCATTGTTTCAGTGCTCAAGCATCTCCAGATGAATCTCTTTGGAAGCTTCTAGACCTTGGTGTGGAAGCCTCATCATTTGCAAATGTACCGGTGGCAGTCAAAAGCTTGCATTCTTCTTCAGCACTTGAAGTATCAGCCCAAGGTTCTGGAGATTCTAAATTGCAACTGGTAAAGATTTCCACTTGTCAGAAAGAAGACTTCAATCTGTCTCCCCCAAGAAAAAGGATACCCGTCACATTATTTGGTAGAGCTAGATTTGGTCTTCAAGAATCTGCTTCTCAGGGGGAAGAGGAGAAAATTGTAAACGTGAAAGGCGAGCCTTCCCAAGCTGTTGACAACCAATTTGAACAAGAATCCTCATTTCGGGAGGAAGAAATTTGTAAAGAGCCATTAGTGAAGAAGCTGAAGGTAGAGATTAATGAAGTACAATGCCATAAAACTGTGGAAAAAGAATCATCAGAAGTTGGCAACAATAATCAAACTTCTATCGGGTCATCAAAGTGCTTCAATGAACGGTTGAGAAAGTTGTACAGGTCGATGAATGTGCCTGTGCCTGAGCCTCTTCCTTCCTTGGTGGATCTTTTGAAATCCCACAAACGTGCAAAAAGGTAGTTCAAGTATTAGTTGTTAACTTATCATACTCTTCCTGTAAGAAGAAGAATAAGCTCACAAGAATTAGTATACATCCCTATGCGAGACACAGCATTTTAGTTTTAACTATTTGCTGTATGATTTACCCTGGAATCCATTGGGGAAAATAAAAGACAGGATAAATTTAATCCATTATATGTTTCAATAAAAACACAAAAGTATATTGTATGTTGTATCATTTTTTATTCTACATGTATTTTCTTTCACTTTTTTAAGAATTCTTTGGACCAAAGGAGGATAGTTAAGCATGTTTGTGCTTAGGTTATTTTATGTTTCAAATATAGATTTTAATGTTTCTGGTGTGGAGAAATGATGTACGAGAATTGGTGCTTTAGTTGTTGCAGTTGCCAAGAAGGAGGTGTACAGAAGCTGATTCCTGTTCCATGACAAAAACAAAATCAATGTGTTTATTGATTTGAATTGTGACTTATGCTTCATTATTTTGTATTCAAAATCAGTGGCTTGAAGTAAGCAAATTACACACACCTCAAGATGAAAAACTAATAACCAAGAACAAAATATGGAAGTTACCAAATGAGCTACCAATAAAATTTCGTTTGTTAAAATTTGACAGCGGAAATGCAGTGTAATGAATTTGGCTATTGGGTTTTATTATTATTATTATTATTATTATTATTATTATTATTATTATTATTATTATTATTATTATTATTTTTGGTATTTAATGTTCTATTTTAAGTATGAGTTGCTTGTTAAAGATTTCGAGGAACTATTTCTTATTTCCTGCCAGGGTTATACTATCACATTGAGGAGTTTATTGCATTTGTTAATAGAAAATGAAGCAAAACTTTGCCAAGCCTTTTAAATTAGTTTATCTTATCAAAGTCTCTCAAATAGAACTGAAGGATCAAACAAAATGAATTACACCCAGTCCTGACACATATATGGTGGCTGTTGGAGTTGACAATTAAGAATGGAGAAATTCTCTGTACATACCTCTCCATAGAATAAAAAGGAAAAAAAAATTGATAATACTAAAAATAAAAATCAATTATATCCTTCATAAGCAAATTGAGCTTTGATTTTGGATCAGAGTCTCTCATAATCAAGTTTCTCTGACTGCAAGAGGAAACAATAATCAGTAACTGCAACTAATCCACAAGAATATATAGCACAGATATTTCAATAGTCAATAACCTTGCTGTCATTTTAACTATATTTTTCAGTGTTAGTGTTGGATATAAGGCCAAGAAAATTACACAGACAACCTAGTGGCAAAAACTATTGTTTTCTCGGGCAATGATCCCGAGTTCAAATCTCTTCACCCCTAGATCAATATATATATATATGTATAATTATTATTATTACAGAGGACAATTCTTCAGTGAGCTATCTCTCATTTAATTAAATAAGGGATTCCATTTGCATCTATTAGATGCATTAAAATTTCCATCTGGATAATACTTGGATTAAACCTTCCAATTCATCTAATAAAATTGCAAATGATGCTGGTTAACAACATGCTTCGTCTGTTTTTGTTATTTCCATTTTCAATTTTTTGTTACTAAGAACTTTTTTAAGGCGCAAGTCCTAAAACGAACTCAAAACCCAACTTCAGTTACAAGATTACTTGAGCTGCATCCTAGGGACGAGTCACTAGCGGCTTGCTTTGATTGTTCAGGTACGGTTCACCAATAAAATTGACTTGAGACTAAATGAACACAATGGTAGACCTTTTTGTTCTCTTTTCTTGTATGAAAATTCCAAGCAAAAGTCTAAGGCATGGACCAGCCAAACAAACATAAATAGCTAGGTTGGCTAGTTTCACTCAGACTTTGATTCCATTTGTTTAATCAAGAAAGTTTAAACAACCAACAGTCGATTTGACCTAGTTCACTGGCATATATAGCAATTTGAACACATATTAAAAAGAAAGCAGCTAAATGTACCTTAATAAGCATATCTGTGGGAAGCCAAGCCGGTGCTGTTGGGATTCCAACCCATGCAACCTATAAAAGATTTAAAATTGTCAAACTACTTAGAATTGGAAAGTTTTTTTTTTTGTGAATCCTAGAATTAGAAAGTTAATTTGGAAAATGGTTGTTTTATTAACATCTTAGAATGGACAGAAGAAAGACGAATGATAAATCTTGCATACTTAGAAGTTAAAATTTTGAAATGGTTTCTAAAAGTATAGTTCTAATGTTTATTATGCTTACAATGAGAGAGTTCATTACAATGAAGCAGAATATGATACTAATCTAAATGTTTCAGAAAGAATGAAAACAATTCGTAATAAATGGATCCTAAGAAAGAAAAACAGAAAGGAAAAAGCTCAAAACTCAGACAGCAGTCTCTTACCAATGCATACTCTCCGGTCTCAAAGATACGTAAATCCAAGACCTGAAAGAGTTTGAAACTTGAACTAGTCACTCAAAAAAGGAAATTTCATCATAATTTCATCTTCTCTACCATATTTACAAGATTCTTTTACAAGTTCCATTAAAGTAGTGTGAAGGAACTACCTCACCGCGGTCTTCATAAATATAGTCCAAGCCTTTGTAATAAGGTGGATGCCCAACAGAAAGATACTGAAATTTTTTTCCAATGTCTCATGAGTATTCCAAGAAAAGAAAGCAACATGAATAAATGGTCATATTAAAAAGAATAAAACAAAGTATTCTTTTTAGCGACCAGTATACATCAATCTCATTTCTTTTCAATATTTTTCTCATAAAATAAGAGAAAATCCATCATTCATCAATTTCTGAATGTCAATATATATATATATATATATATATATGTATGTACATATATCAGATTTCTCAAAAAATTCTATTACTGCCATGTTGCATGATAAAGGTTTAATCAACGACCACCTCTCTGAGTTCAGCAACTTTTAGTGAAATATTATGAGAAATATTGCTGCAAAAGGAGATGCTTTTATGATTTTGGGGATTAAAATGTAGAGAACATAAATGCATGTATGTATGTATCTATGTATGGATGTATGTATGGATCTATATAAGTATCCATTAGTTGACAATCATAGTAACAACTGTTCTCAAAGCAATTAGAGACAGTATAATGGATTTAGCGCCGGCATTGTAGGTTCATCAGAGTTTAAAACCAGTTTTCAAATAATCAATCCACTAAATGAAGCAGCTTTGTGACAATTTGACTCCTACACAAACCAATCTCCTATATGTTAAAACTGAGGCATAATTGGAAGAGAAAAGGGGATACTGACCAATGTGTCTTAGGTTTTTTTTTTAAAAAACTTCTTATTTATTTTTTTGTCAAAAAGAAAAAATAATAACAAAAATTGATGCTCTAGAAAAATTTTGTTCTGGAATAGTAATAATATCCATCAAACTAATCTGACCCTCAACATTCATTATTCACTATGGGAATGGAATAGCAAAGGTTTCTCCAGAAACATGGACATGCACATTTCTAAGGTTTTTTATTTTTAAAATGATTTTCTAGAAAAGTATTAACTATTAACAAAATTAGATGACTTTTTTATGAGGAGTGACTAGTAGAGAATTAGTGATACTCACATTAATACTATTAAGATACTTCTCTTTATCCACTCTCACAATCTGACCCTTTTTCACTGCCAGCAAGAAGCGAACAAATAAATAAAAATGTATTAAACTAACCATCTTTAATTTCTATTTTTCTGTCAAATTCAATAAAAGGATTTTACAAATTATTAGAAGAAAAAAAAAAACTCACTTGAATAGACAGGCTTTTTGGGAAGCTTAGGAGCTGGTGTAGAAGTAGAAGAAGGTTGAGCATTATTGGAAGAGTCTTGCTGGGTTTTGGATTGAGTTGTGGGCTTCTTCTCCTTGTTATCTGTCTGATCTGCCGCAGCTTTGATTGATCTAAAAGATGGGAAATGAAGAGGGTTTCTTCTCAATGATTGTGGGAACTGAGAGAAGCATGGAAAAGAGTTGTTTGTGAGAGTAGGAGAGAAAGCCATGAAAGACAGACACAGCTTGACAGGAAGACCCTCTGCTAGTATTTGGTGGGTACAGATAAGAGAATTTGTTTCTAACGGCCAGATTTCCAACACAAAAATCTGTTGGTTTCGCGGTTATTGGAGGAGAGTACAGGTTTTTTTTTTTTTTTTAATTAACAAAATATTTTTAATACTTATTATTATTATTTTATATATTGCTAGTGTTAGTGATATGTAAAATTGAGAAAAAAAAAATTGAATTCTTTTTTTAAAATATTATATACGTATACCTATAAAAAAAACTTAATCCAAACTGGATCTGTTTGGATCGGATGGACTTGGTTAATTGGGTCTCCAACTGGATAATTCGGTTACTCGAACCCAACCGACCAATGCTCAACTCTATAGTCACGTGCCATAAATGTATTCTCAATGTGCTAATCCGTATCGCACTCCTACAAAGCCCTTGCAACTTCTTCCATTGGCTCACATTATAAGACTCGGATAACAATTGTTTGCACAAACTAAACACATTCACTGTAATAGAATACGTTTGAAATGAGTATTCTATATATTTTTTATATAATGAAAATGTAGAACAAAATTAATTAAAGTTTGAATTAATAAATCCATACTTCTTATAAAATAAATCAATTTTACGTGTTAATATATTATTATTTTTTATTCAGAATTTACTTATTTTTATTAAATAAAAAATAGTATAAATTTTAAAGGAATAACACAAGAAAGAAAAAAAAATTCCGTGGAGCTAAACGTTAATTCCCTCTAATCACTAAACAAATTAGTAAGGACAACTTTAATGAAATAATTTAGTAATATGAGAGCCTCTAATTATACTTTAACAGGAAAAGCGCATCCAAACGTATTTTTAATTAAAAAGCTATTGTAAAATTAAATATCAAATAAATTATACTGTAATTTAAAAAAATCACATCCAAATATGTTTATAATAATATTATAAATCAACCATTAAAAAGTGACTCAAATAGTAAGAAAAAAATATCCATATTTTAAAATTATAAATTTTTATTTTATTAATTTTATTTATATTTTAATGATAAAATTAAACGAGACATATAAATTAAAAATGATTTAAACTGTTTAAAACTTTTATATATTATTAAATTTAAATAATATTAAAATTTTTAATTTTAATTTATTTTAAAAACTAATTATTTCTATAATAAATCTCTAACATATATATAAAAAATAATAATATTATAAATAAATTAAAAAAAAGTATAATAAATCTCTAACATATATATAAAAAATAATAATATTATAAATAAATTAAAAAAAAGTAAAATAAAAGAAGCACATCCATGCGAATCCAACCCTAAAAATCAGATACAGCAGGTTTTCAATCTTTCGGGAGTAAACATAGCAATTTCGCTTCCCGCGCTTCGTTCTCAGCGATATCTTTGCATTTCGGCATCTCTGTGTTTCTTTCTCTATCGAATCTCCAAATTTGCTGGTCAGGGAGAAACCACTTTCAATGAATCGAAGTGAATTGGTGTGAAAACGAAGCTTCAACCGCCACAGAATTCCGTAGCTTCAAAAACCAAATTTCCACTGGCACACAGAGAAACTCAGGTATGAATAAGAAGAAAATTTGAACTAACAGAGCTGAAGTTTGTGCAATTTTGGCCTTTGAAGTCTGGTTTGGCCTTAGACAATTCAGAGTGCATGAGACAGAACTCCGTGTGCTTGATTTTTTTATTTTTTTCTTACAGGTGTTTGAGAAATTGCTTGAGGAGGAGGAAATTCCTGTTTCTTATGACTGTCATCTGTTCCTCTGGGCCTCTTCTTCCTCCTCTCAACTCAAACCCTTCAACAAGGTTCACAGAAACTTTGTTCTCTCATCTGAGTGTTTAGCACTGTATACTATGCTTTGCGATTGCTATTTTTGTTTTTGCTTCTGCATATATTTATTTATTTCTTATTTCGTCTGTGCAGAGCAAATGTGACTGAGAATATTGCCATTGAAGGGCGAAACTTGGGTTTCTCGGTCAAGACGAAGCAAGGTAAAATTCTACCAATTCTTAAAGATTGCTCACTTCGCATTCCTTCGGGTCAGTTTTGGATGCTTCTTGGACCTAACGGTTGTGGAAAATCGACTCTCCTAAAGGTATATTAAATTTTAGTTACTGTATTTTCTAATAGGAGCAGTAATTTGGATTATATTTTTTTTCATTTTTCTGGTCAATCAAAAGTAAAAAATACACGTGAACCAACACAAATGTATGAATAAATCTAAACAAAACAAAACAAACATACTATTTATGGTGTTGTGAACTTCTACAGTAATCAAATGCTTCTTTTTTTTTTTTCTCTCAACAAGTTAACTTTTTGTGTCCATTGTCTTAAACTATGCAGATTTTGGCTGGTCTTTTGAATCCAACAAACGGAACTGTGTTTGTGAAGAGGCCCAAGAGTTTTGTTTTTCAAAATCCAGACCACCAGGTTACTAATTCATATTCTTCTTGGAATTACATATGAATTTTGTGTTTACCAGTTCCATGACCTTTTAAGTCTGGGGTTAAAATATGAGTGGTCACTAAAGATGGATTACTTTGAACTTTGACTTTGGATGATTGTGCAAGGACTTAATTTACATATACAGATAAGGTGTCTGTAAATGTTCTGCTGTCAAGTTTTTCCTCTAGTTCTATCAACAGCATAGAAGAATTGGTCATTCTAACATTTGAAATTACATGGGTTAAAGTCTAATGAATGTATGAGCACAAGAAAAAGGCAACCTATGTTAATGTCTTGTGCTTAGCAAGTACAACACACATAGCCAGTAAACTACTTTTCATGAGCAAGCCAAACAGATTTGTACTTTCAGTACCTCTGGTGGTAGCATTATAATGAGTATTTTTTATCATATAGACCAAACGAATTATCTTATTGCTATGGTATGGTTTAACAAGGTTTCTAACAAGGAACTTAAATTGAAAACTTTAATGAAATTTTAAGTTCATGTTGCTTGAAAAATTAATTTTAAGGACTAATTTGACATTAGTGTCAAAGTTTGGAGAAATTTGTAATCTATTTCATTCTTAATTTATTAAGATGATATTATATTGTTATGGAGAAGGATATAGCAACATTCCTTCTCTCTCATCTCTCCTCTACTTTTCTCTCCCTGTTGTGGTAGTATTAGATTGAATATTTGCTATTATGTGATGTAAAACCAAACAAATTATCTTATTACTAAGATATGGTTTAATGCTCTCTATTTATAACTATTATTGTTGGTAACCGTACAACTGAGCCTCTCAAACACGATCACTTTCTGTAGATTGTCCACCATTAATTCTCAATGAAGTGGTGCAGGAGCAGAATAGGAAAAAAGAAAGAGAGAAATAGGGAGGATGAGAGATAAAGGAGACGAGAATTGGAAGAAAGTGAAGAAAAGAAAGAAACATGGGGGCTCAGGCTCTACTTTCTTCTAGTTCTATGCTCTGAAACCATTTTTCATTCTTCCTCTTCTCTTTCTCTATCATGATCTTGCATCATAATAGTTATTTTCTGATTTTTAAGTTAAATGAACAGGGGTTGCATTTTGCTTTCATTTTAAGTAGGCAAATAGCTTGACTTCTTTCAACCAGGGAATACTTGTTAATTGTGGAGGCCAGTCTCCAAATTCTCCACTATCATTTCAAGAATTAGTGTGATGAGAGGACTAAATACTAAACTAAATCATGCCTGATCTCCACAATAGTCTTGCTGAAATTAAGTTTGGCAAACCACAAGATGGAGAGTTTGAGAATTTTGATGTAGAATAAACTTTTCTTTGTATTTATTGTGTACAAAATTTTTCATGATTCGGACGAGAAAATATGCCTTCCATTTGGTATCACTTACCAATTATCAATTGCTCAGATAATAAGTTGAGGAATTTTTTCCTTACCTTCAATATTATGCTAGTTTTCTTGATGCTACTTAGTTTTAAATTATAAAGAAGAAAGAGTTTTGAGTTTGCCAGATAACTTTCTGTTGTAACTCATCATCATATATATCCATATCTACAGCCATAGCCATCACCATGGCAGAGGAGGTGAACCAGTTTGAAAAGTTGTGTGACCCTCTTATTTTAATCATCATGTCCTCCTTGCCCTTTAAAGAAGCTGCAAGAACTTGCATCTTGTCCAAGCGTTGGCATCACCTTTGGCATGCAACAAAAAACATTGAGTTTAATGACCGCTTCTTTGTTAAAGATGATGATTCTGAAGGCAACAGGGAAATTCAGAGAATGGTTTTCATAAATTTTGTTAGAGAGTGGATTATTCACTACAGAGAGCCTGTTATAGATAATCTCTCCCTAACATTTTCTAGGCCTGGGGAATCCCTTCTAGTCTTGAACCTCTCTGTTAACTGCATCAAATTTGCTCTTGCACATAATGTGAAAGTGCTGGGTCTTGACTTTTCTGATCCAGCATGGGAGGAATACAACTTACATAGCCATCCTCGGGAGTCATTTGATTTGCCTTTGGATGTTTATCAACATCAAGTTCTCAAATCTTTGAAGTTATTTTCTTGCAAGTTTTGTGTCTCTGATTTGAGTAATCTGCGTATGCTAAGACATCTTTCTTTGGGATGGGTTGGACTAAGACCGTCTTCTCTCAAAACTTTGTTGGTGAACTGTCAATTGTTAGAGAGTCTTAGCCTTAAGAGGTGCTGGGGCATAGGGGTTCTTGAGATTGAGGCAAAAAGTTTGCAGCTTAAAACTTTGGTGATAGACAAGTGTGATTATACCGAGAACAGTTTGATTGTTGAGGCTCCAAAATTAAGATTTTTGAAGTATGCTGGGATGATGCCTACTTTTGACCTTCAGGTCGGATGTTACCTTGAAGAGGCTGATCTTGATTTGGGTTATGGTGGGGACAAATTTGTTGAACCTGGAGATATAATTCAACAGCTTTTCTGTGATCTTTACTCCATCAAAGTATTGACGGTTTGCAGTTACATTCTTCAGGTGATCCCAACGCTACAAGAACCTGTGCGTATGGAGCCTCCTCTGACTGTAGTGCACTTGACATTGAAGACTTCATTGCATGACAATGAATTTTGGGGCATCAAATTTATGCTCAATAGTTGTTCTTACTTGGAGAAACTTACGATTGAAATCAACAGCAACCATAGCAGAATTCTTCCAGACTATGATCCTCCATTTAGAGAATCATGGAGCTTATGCACAATAGTTTACAAATGCATAAAAAGAAGTCTAAAGGTAGTTGAGGTAAAGGGTTTCAAGGGAGGTTCTAATGAAGTTTACCTGCTGAACTATGTGATCTTGTATGGCCATGTCATGGAGAAGCTGAATATATATCTCTCAAAGGAAGTGGATGCCAATGGAAATGAAAGGCCAGAAGTATACCTAAGAAGAGCTCAGAGGTTATCATTGCTTAGGAAAGCATCACCAAGGCTGCGAATACTAATCTTTAGTTGAGAAAAAGAAGATTAATGCTATAAGTATTTAGTTTGATTTGTAAAGAGGAATGAAATGCGTGCTTTTGTGCTACATATATAGGAGCATTGAATTTTTAACTATATTTTGCCTGCTATTGCTTATTGGAAAATACAATAGTTTTGTTGCTGTACTATGTGAGAGATCCTCCAACTGTACAAGTACAATGATAAGCTTCTCCAAGACACAGGCCAAAGTATGCCTAAGAAGAGCTCAGAGGGTATCGAGGCTTAGGAAAGCATCACCAAGTCTGCAAATAGTAATCTTTAGAAGGAGAAGATAAATGCTTACAAGTACTTAGTTTAACTGTAAAGTGGAATGAAATACTTGTTTTTGTGCTACATCTATTAATCGTTATTTAGGAAGAAGAAGATAAATGCTTATAAGTACATAGATTGAACTGTGAAGTGGAATAATGTGTGGCCTTGAATTTTTTACTATATGTGGCTTGCTATTGCATATTGGAGAATACAATGATTCTGTTGCTGTTCTGTGTGATAGGTTCTCCAATTGTACAATTATATATGTGTTTGAATTGCACTAATATAGTTGAAGTATATTATTTGTGGCTGAATAAAACAAAAAAGTTCATAAGAAAGTTTCAGGGAGAAAGAAAAGGATCTTAAAATGAAGGATGTAATTTTGACTGTTAACTATTTGTTCTTTCAAAATTGATTATGAAATCATTATCTCATTTTATGAATTGTCTCTGAAGAATTAGGGTTATTAGAGTTCCAAACATATATAGTGGTTCGATTGAAGTACCATGTGTAAAACAATGCAAATTAACACTAGCAGGGCAATATCAGTGCGGGGCGGGCGGGTGTGTTCGAGGGGTGGGGTGGGGGTGGGGATATTTGAGGGATGTGAGCAGGGGGAGTGTTAACGTGCACTTGTAGCTTAAAGTGCTTTGAACATTAGAACAAATAAAGAGAATTATGAAAATGGATATCATACTTTATCAGGCTGAAATGGGGTTTGGTTTGGGAGGTGGTTCAGTTTGCTCAAATTTGAAGTTGCTCTTGGTTTTGCAATGTCAAAGCTATATGTCTCACAAAGTAAAAATGAGGGATGGTTCAATTTTTATTGTATGTGCTTTGCTTTCAAATGCCATTTATACAGCATTATCTATGATTCATTACATGCAAAAAGTTGAAATGGTGAAATTCATTGGAAACTCAATCCTCAAATGGTTTTGTGGCGAGACTCGGTACCAAAACTTCTTGTTTGCTAGTTGAATTTAAGCTGCATACAAGTATTCACATTGCGAATGTCTCTCATGGTGCAGGTAGTGATGCCCACTGTAGAAGCTGATGTAGCATTTGGTCTTGGTAAATACAACCTAACATGTGAAGAAGTCAAATTTAGGGTGTCAAAAGCTTTGGGTGCTGTAGACATGCTCGACTACTTGCAGGTTAGGTTATGCACCACATTCAACTATTATATGTTAGTGAAATAAGCATATTTCTTGCACCAGGAATAAATGTTTTATCTTCTTTTGCATTTCTCAGAGGTCAACTCAGACTCTCAGTGGTGGTCAAAAACAGAGGGTTGCCATAGCTGGTGCTTTAGCTGAAGCATGCAAGGTCCTGTTATTAGACGAATTAACCACCTTTTTAGATGAAAAGGATCAGGTATAAAATATGTTTTCATGTTGAAACTGGATTAGGAAGTCAAAGATTATTTTCGAGTATCATCTCTTATGCCTTTCGTTTTCTTGATATCAAGTGATTTATTGACTATGTTTGAAATTTTTTTGGGTAAAGACCAAAATGATTTGCCTTGTGTATTGTTTGTTTTGTAACCAGGTTGGAGTGATCAAAGCAGTAAGAAGTTGTTTGGATAATTCAGGAGAAGTTACGGCGTTGTGGGTGACGCATCGACTGGAAGAACTCGAGTATGCCGATGGCGCTGTCTATATGGAAGATGGGCGAGTCGTCGTCCATGGTGATGCAGCTAGCACTATGGATTTCATTAAATCCAGGCAATCAGCTTATCTCAAGCAAATCAACTCTTGAAAATTTGTATTTTCCATCTTTATATTTTATTTAAGATGTTTTTCACATGTAACTTGTTTGTAATATTGTTAAAACCTCTGAAAAAGTTCCCCTAGTCTGTTGGATTAATTTAAAATAACCCATTAACTTTAATTGCATGACTTTGTAATTTTTTAAAAAATTTAAGCCATTTTAATATTTTTTTAATGCATTTTAATTGTTCCAAAATGTGTATCTTATATTAAAATTACATTTTCTTCGTTAAGTTATTGTGCTATAAAATAAATAAACAAATATGGCATGGCTCATACAATTTGAAAATGTTTGTGCCACTTCCACTATAACTTAATGGTTAGAACTAGACGACATTGTTTCTTCAACACATTTTAGTGGATTGGTGAGTAATCAACCTTTTTGCCACAATTTGTTTAGCCTTTTTGTGCCACTACTGTTTGGTGGGTTCTCTGATGAGTTATTCCTCGCTTTTGTTCAGACTTCCAGGTCATGTGTTGCCAACCTTTTTAGGACCAAAAAGTACTTCAATTGTAACTGATAAAATACACCAAAAGCTGTTTGTTTAATAAGCCTATTTATAGAATATGTTTGATTTGGGTTCAAGGAGCTAAGTTTCATTTACCTCCACTCAAAATTTGCACAAATGCAAAAGTCTAATACAGGTTTTGAAATTGGTTAATTGATTTCCTTGAAGTTTTGAAATTCATCAGTTAGCTCCTCTGTTGCTCATTGCAACTAGTTTAAATAATGAAATGAAAAATTCATTTGTTTGGTAGGGGTCAATATTTCCAAACTTTGGTGGCTTCATATAATTATGGAAAATCAAGGATATTTCTTTTTCTTCAGGTTTTTAAAGCTATATATATATATATATTCGTTCTTAAAAATGATACAGGTGACCAAAATTTCTTATTTTTGAAAGTAGCTTTTTCAAAATAAAACATAAAGTAAGAAAAATAAAATTGGATTAATCATCCTTTTTCAATAAATTTTCACATTTTGTATATACAAATCACCTATTTGAATTATGGATTTATTAATTTACATGTTAAATTTTGTTTGAGTGTATATAAACAATATTAATTTAAAGAAATTTCTCAAAAAGAAGAGGAAAAACAAAAAAGGAAAAAGGAGAGAACTATAAGGGTCCTTAAATAAACATTTACTACTAAATTTGTTCACCTGACATCCAAATAAGACAATTTAGGAAAATTATATCCTTGTAATTGTCAATTATTATTATTTCTTTCGTACGTATCACATCCCATCATTAATTGTGACAGATATTATTATTATTTAAAAAATATGAATTTGATTTTGTCCATAAAAATTTAAAAATTAAGACACATTGGACTTGTTATTTTTTTTTTGGTAATTAAATCCCCTTACGGGAATAGTAGACAAATGCTACTGGAATGTATGACGGGCTACTCGAATTCGGGATCTCTCACAAGAGAAGAGTGGATAATACCACTAGGCTGTCCCCTAAGGGACTATTGAACTTGTTATTTGGATACATTTGAAAGCCGCCCGAAAATGATTGGTAATCGCAATGTCTGAATGCTCATGTCGCTAACTTGGTGTATGACTTGGAATCGCCAAGTCTTTCTCAATGCCAACGTAGTTTGAAAAATTAGTCTTCAATGACGGCCTTCCACGTATTCATTATAAACAAAATAGATCTTTATATTTGTGGAAATTACAAATTCATCTTTTTTATTTTTATTTTCGTTGCAAGGTCGCCTTTTATACTCAAATTTTTATTTTATTTTTTTATGAATATATAAACAATTAAATTGAACAAATGGCATTTTAGACATTTCAACTTGCATTTTAAATATTTCAACAATTGCGCAGAAAAGGTTGACATTGCAATATAAAAATGTCAAAGAGATACTTTTTGCCATTTTTCTTACAAAAATATATTTTCAGAACTTCTAAGAAAAACAAGTTTCAATTTACTTATATATGCCCCAAAAAAAAGGTTTCTTTTCAGTATCCAACCCATCCCAATATTAATATATATATATATATATATATATATATATATATATATTTATTGTATAGCTACAAGCCAGTATTGCATAGCTACACCATTGGTAAACAATTTGATGATTGTAGTAATACTCGTAGCTATTTATTTATTGGTGGATTTCACACAAAAATTATTAAAAGAACATGCATAGATAATGCTTTTTATATTAGGATAAATATAGATAATGTAGGTATTTTTATGACGATGAATTTCATGTTAAAAACAACAAAATTTTTTGTTTCGAATAATAATCATTTGATAACTAATGCATAAGTAGTCATGTCACAAGTGATACTAATGCCAATGCATTCATGATTTCCTTCCATAATACTTGGGGAAGTAAGACATATCTAAAGCATCTCATAACCAAGAAAGATATATTTCCCTATAATTTTTTATTTTATTTTTTACAGCCTTATAAAGATAAAATATCAATGGTGTACCTGTTTATTTGGTGTTTGAATTTCATGTGAAAAGCTATAAAGATTTGTTGTGATGATAAATTTTTTTCGAGTGATGATCATGCGTTAATCCCCGCATAAACAGTCACATCACAAGTATTAAATAAAAAATATAAATGTTTATGATCCAATACATTTGTGATTTTCTTTCATAATCCAAATTGAGTGATAATTATTCAATAAAATCATGTGATTAGTATTACGGCCACAAATAGTAAATATGTTTCAGGCTTCAATGAATGAAAATAATTAAACAGTTGTAAACTATCAATGTTTATGAGCCAATACATTTGTGATGTTCTTCAATAATTCAAATTGAGTGATAATCATTCAATAACCCAGCATAAACAATCATGTTATCAATATCATAACCACAAATAATAAATATATTTGAGACTTCAATGAATAAAAATTATTAAACAGTTATAAAATATCAATGATGTAGCTGTTTATACGGCGTTGTTTAATGTAAAAAGTGAAAAAGATTTCCATTTCGGTGATAATTATTTCTTTTTCAAAATAAGTTTAATAATGGTTACAAATATTTCTATATATATATATATATATATAATAAAACAGAAAGAAATATTTCAGCTATAAAATATCTAGGAAGTAGAATTTATAAAAATGGAAAAGAAGAATACTTTTCGCTTTTGCTAAAGTGTACCGGCTAAACGGCAGCGCATCTTGGCTCTCCTACATGAAAACTGTGAGGGAAAACCAATTATTGCCTAGTATAATAGCCAGCAGAAAACAAAGAGTTCAAAAATCTCAAAGCCTTGTCTTTCTGGATTTCTTTCTCTGAAGATTTCTCTCTCTCTCTCTCTCTCTCCTTTTCATTTCTCAAATCTCAAAAGTGGGTTCATTTTTCTGTGGCTTTCTCTGTGCTTTCCCTTTGCCTTTCTTAGGCCGTGAAGCAGAATCATAGCACTGTCTTTTGATGGGTTGTTTCTGATTCGAATCATATGTAAATATATTTTTGTGGGTCTTCCTTATACCTCTGCAGTTGTTGAAGGCCATGGGTTTAAGGTGATTATGCTTTCTCTATTTCTTTTTGAGGTGGTAATTTGACTATTCTCTTGTGAAAAATCAATTCACCGTTGGGTATTGTTTTCTGTTTGATGTTTCTCTGTAATAACTAACTTGAGCATAAGTGGGAACCTTCTTCATTTCTTTATATTTGTGTGATGTTTTTAAAGACAATGATTTCTATGAAACTGTTTGAGTTCTTAATTAATGAGTAAGAACTTAAGCATGCTATATTTAAGAATTTGGGGGGTCTTGCATAGATCTTTTGGAAAATTACAGAATGTGTATTGGCTTTATTTCAGTTGCAAAGGCCCTTTTAGATGCTGTGTATTGACATTTTGAATGCAATTACTTGGCCAATAGACAATGAAACAAGATTCTTTGGAAAATTTTAGTGATATGCCATGCTACATTCCTTTAATCAACTTTTTATGATGTTGATGATATCTATCTCTTGGTTTTTCTGTAGATTTTATTGATATCTATTCAGAAGTTTTATCAATGAAGAAATGAGGTTACATGAACTGTAGGAGTTATCTCAGATTCACAAGTTATATTACTTGCTAGATCAAGTTCTTCACCATTGGGAAGATTAGAAGTATCTTTTAAAAGAAATAAAACAAACACATAAAAATAGGGAAGAAGTATTAACGAAAGGAGTAGATCAACAGGTATGCTTTTCAAATTCATTGCTTATGTGTTTTTGCCAATATTGTACTTGAATTTTCTTTTAATGTGTTCTATGAAGTTAATTTTCCTCTTTTTTGTTTTCTAATAGAATGATTGAACAACCGAGAGCAATTTACTTCAATTCTTCTTCATTTGAAACCATTTCTATATTAACATATTATCGTGGTAATAGAATGAGAGTCACTACATAGGTGGAATTTGAGAAGCTTGATTGACTGCATTATTTTGTTGCTATCACTGGATGGTTGACGTTTTATGGCATTGGAAGTAGAAAAAGAAATAATAGTGACTTGCCACTGACTCCTAGGAACTATCATTTTGTAGTTTGTTAGTGTTTTTAATTTATGTTTCATCTCTCTTCTGACATTTTATTGACACCTATGGATATTGCATTGACATTTGTAGCCTGATGTTGTTGATGTCTTGTTGAGATCTCAATTTCTTGGTAAAACTTTTACTGGCATTGACATTTCTTCTAGAATATGTGACAATTACTTGCATTCAGGAGACATTCTGGAACATATATCCCTCCCCATTTGTTGTTGTTGACTAGGTCTAGGATTTCTTAAAATTGTTGCCAAAATGTCAATGATATTGTGAGTACTTGTTTTTAGATGGTTTGCTTAAAATATCCACATGGGCAATTTAGGACATCTTCTGGAATTGGTACTATTACTGTTCTGTTTATGTTAGACTGAAGTTACCTTTGAGATAAAGCATCTCATATATGAATTGCATTCTCTGTACTATATTGCATTACAAGAGATTAGGAGTGGCAATTTTTTTTCAGAGATAAGGAAAATTTCCCATCAGCTTGGTTCATTTTAGGGCTTCCTATGATTTCTGTGTTTCACTCTTCTTTCACTTTTTTTTTTCACCAGTAAAATTGCTCTTACCTTTTGCTGACATTTAAGATATATCTGGAAGAGGCATTGTGTTGTTTTTGTGTCTTAAGTTGCTTTTTCATTGCGCTTTCTCTCTCTCTCCCCCCTTGTTTTCTTTTCCCTTGTGAATGAGAGTAAATCTAAGCTTAGATTTTGTTCATTAACAATTCATGTTTGATTATATAGGTCATCATATGCAATGAAGCCTTTTGAAAATGATGGAACTGACTTGGAAGATGGTGAGTTGGAGAAAGACAAGGATAAAGCAACACGCAGTAACATGGCAACTAAAGTATACAATCAGGCCTTATTGTCAGGCCTTGCATATTGCATTTCCTCATGCAGCATGATATTGGTTAACAAGTTTGTGCTTTCCAGCTATAATTTTAATGCTGGAATATTTTTGATGCTTTACCAGGTAATTTTCTGTGATTGATATTGCTTACAAAAGGACTCTAGTTTACTTTTACTTTCTTCTGGTGCCCAAGACATTTCTTTGATTTTGGTCAATATTATTCGGTGATACAGTTTTTGAAAATTGACAAGTTCATAATACGTCTGTGGATGCAGAATCTTATTTCAGTAATTATTGTTTCTATATTGAGTTTGCTGGGTGTAATATCAACGGAACCACTGACATGGAGATTGGTTAAGGTCTGGTTACCTGTGAACGTTATATTTGTCGGAATGCTCATTACAAGCATGTTTAGGTATGATGTAGGCATGAGGTTTTTCCAATTGATGTTTATCTAGGTGCTACTTTTGTCCTGTAAGTAAATTTTAATGCCTACTCTAAGAAAAATTTAAGAAGTTTAACTGGTTGTTCTACAGTGATATTTTTTCATAATTCATGTCCCTTCTATCCTGCAAAACTTGCCAATGACTAGATTGAGTGCCAAAATATGAGTTAGATTCATAGGCCACATAACTTTTGCTTTGAGTTTTCTGGACATTTTGGTATTGATGAAACTTACATTAGCTAATTCTTTTGCATAAGCTTTGCCATTGGTTTTGCTGTTAGTTTCTCATGATATATAGCAGACAGAGTAGCTGGGTACCATTCTTCCTCCATTTTCCTATACTAGACCTCTATATGCACATTTCTATCATATTACCATCTTCTTATAGGATCATCTGAAAATGAAAATATTGGCTCTGAGGTAGACCTCATCACTTGTTAAATAATAGTAACTTGTTTCGGCTCTAGGGATGGCTATGCTAGTGGTCCAAAGACTAGATTAGGTTTATCTGACATGCAATTCCACATCAGATTCGATGCTTGTACTTGATTGTAACATATATCCTTTATGCTTCTAGAATCTTATCTGGAGAGTATGTGTTTTAAAGCACTATAGTATTTTCAGTTTTCACATCTCTGTGCATGTTATTATATTTATAATTGTGATTCATGTTGCATAATGATTTCTCTATTATACAAATTAAAATTTTATACTCCAAAGAATTTAATTTTATTCATTTTATGGTTTGTTCAGTCCATAAGGTGATCCACCATCCATGCAGTTTAAAAGTGCATAGCATTGAACATTGAGTTTTGATTTGCAATCCAGTTATTTCTAGTTTTTATAATAGTTATTTTTTTATTTTTTGTTTATAATGGTATTTTGTTTTTCCTCTAAAACTTATTGCTTTTCTTCTTGTTTTCAGCTTGAAGTACATTAATGTTGCTATGGTCACGGTCCTGAAGAATGTAACTAATGTGATAACTGCAGTGGGTGAAATGTACCTGTTTAATAAGCACCATGACAACAAAGTCTGGGCTGCTCTGTTCCTAATGGTATGTTCAAAAGCTCAATTCGAAATTAAGATTCAGTTATATGATAAGTTGTAATTTGGGATGCAGAATAACAAAGTCAAGTTTTTTCTCCATCTTTTATTGATTACCTGATTTGTTTTTATCTGTTACCCTCTCTCTCTCTCCTCGACTCTTTGTTTATAATTTTTCCATTACTTTGGTTTGTTTTGTTCTTTTTTATTCGGAAAGTTATTTTACCTGCATCTGAACTAGTCAAATTGCTTTCTATTTTCTTCCTGTAAAATATTAATCCAAACAGAGAGATAATGTGTGGGGCCCGAAAACCAATTGCAATTATGTTTATATTTCATTTTTTATTTATGGTTGGAGGTAGAGGGATGGAAGTAAGAGCAGTCTTATAGGGCTAAATTCAGGATGCAAATGTTTGTGTATGATTGTTAAGTTTTGGTTATCATGATGCCCATGCCCACTGTGACTTAAGATAGGACAAAAGCTTTTGAGTCACGAAAATTTTTAGGCATGGTATTGAAGTATTGAACCATGTTGCCAATATTTTCCAGCTAGAATATGCAGAATAGGTGCCACCATGCGCATGAGAAGGGGGAGGAATAATGGTGGTTTGTGCTTATATGCATGTATGCATGCATGTGTGCAGCTTTAAAAATCTTACTTGATTTATAAGATGAACAATATATGATTCTTCTGGAATTCTATAAGGTGTCCCCAGAAATCTAGAATTGAATCCCACTTTCACTAAGGATGGGGTTGTATGCATGCAAGATGGCTACCTGTAGTTGTATAACTCAGAGGCCTAATGAGCGTCCAAATGACTGAAAAGGAAAACAAAATGAAAAACCACCTAATGCTTATTTCTATCTCAAGTATCGTGGGAATGTAATATATAAATTATTCGCTGTTTCAAATAAAGAAACATTTTAGTTTGTTCTGACCCTTGCTTTGTGCAGATCATATCAGCAATTTCTGGAGGCATTACTGATATAGAATTTCACGCTCTTGGCTATGCATGGCAGATCGTTAACTGTTTCTTAACTGCATCATATTCTGTAAGTATTCTGTATGGAGGTTTAAATTCAATCCGTACACTTTCAGAATCTCATTCATTTTGTAGTTGTTAGTGTCTTCCCCCCTTCTGAAGGTTAGTTTGTGTATACAAAACTCAAGTCAGCATAGTCCCTAGTACTTGGGCATGGTTAGGCTAATCCTTGGCTGAAAGTAAATGGGCCACACCACATGATTTGCTAGTTAACACTATCTGCATTTATATCTTCAGCTGCTTTTTTTATTGACATATCCTTCCTAATCAGTCTACTCATGCTTAGACTCCTGCACTTTGAATCTCCAATTTAAAATCATTCCTTTTTTTTTCCCCTGCTGGTAGATCTAAATCTGTATATTTTTTAAGAGTTTTTGTTTACTGTTTCAGGTCATAAAATTTTATATGTTTTTGTTCGTTAATTATGTTTTGGTTGATATTCTTCCATCATAAACTAAATTTGACATTAAGTTTGTTAATATAGCTTCTTTTTTCTCTTAAACTTAACTACTGTGAATTAGGTTAAGACTTGATGTTACTGTTTAATATCACAATCCAGGCTGCCTCTAGTTAGTTATTGATCTGGTTAGGAATAACCACAACTTGTTTAACTAGATCTTAATGAAGTTCCAACAAGATTTTGGTGGGAATTCGAAGAATATGTGGGAGAGGAAAGATAGGGTTGGTTTTTTCTTAGAAGCTTGTGGAAGAAGAGGGATAAATATTAGAAATAACTGAGTTCAATAGAGCTTGTACATAATTCGAAAGCCTTTTATGGATTTAAAAATAGTGACACTAGTTTGGTATGGTATCTTCATAAAAAAGCACATGTTTGGCTATTAAGACTGTATGCCCAATTTTCAGAATATAGAAAAGAATTTTATAAATCAGACCAAATATACCCTAAGAATTTTATTGCAATTCATTACTCAGTTTCCTTTTGAAACATTTAGTGGTTCTGCAGTGTTTATGACTGTGTTGTAAGGTGTAATCAGAAAATTGATTAGCTGCGAATGTTATAATATACCCATAATTGTGTAGTTTGAAAAAATTGCTTATAATATATTGATTAATTATCTTATAAATGCATCTATTTACCATATTTTTACCATCTATTTCATGTTCTTTTATAACTTATTTTGTATTGGTGTGGTTTAAATTTCAGATGATTTATTGTTTTATATTATGTTGGCAGCTTACCTTACGTAGAGTCATGGATACAGCCAAGCAATATACCAAATCTGGGAACTTGAATGAGTTCTCAATGGTAATGCTAAATAACACCCTTTCTTTGCCTTTGGGGATTATTCTTATATTTGTCTTCAGAGAGGTGGATTATCTTCTCAAAACGTGAGTTTTTCATTTTGGTTTCACTTTAATTTTCTTGTCCATATCTCTACTCCTTCAGTATTACTGAATAAAAAAATATTATTATTCTTTAACATTTTACCATTTGTATTTTACCTTAATATTTGTGATAATAAAAATAAAATAAAATTTGTCCTTTGAAATATTTTTTGTTGATTATACTTGCTACGCTTTGGATAGTTATAATATAAATTTTTTTAGTTATTGTGTGGAATCATATATATGCACTCATTCAGACCTATCCCAAGGGCAACAGAATAAACTAAACATATATAATTAGTACACTTAATTAGCATGCAAAAAAACTGTAGCTACTTTTCTATGATATGGTCGAAAAAGGATCCCACATCATTTCTGCTTGTCCCCCTTGTCTCCTTTTGTCCCAAACTAGTTTTTAAAGTCTGGAACATTGCTTATACAATTTGGCCTCTGTCAAGGTTCTCCACATGAGGCAAATTCAAAGTTTATACTTAAGTTGTTTTTCTTGTTTTGTTTCATGTTTTGCATAGGACTGTCTTCATTTATTTTTTGTCCTCGCTTCATTCTCTCGTTTCTCTTCAATCCTTTTGATATTGGACATTAAAAGTAATTGTTATTTCATATCTTTGGGGTATAGGCTTTATGTGTTTCATACTCTAATCAACTGTATCTTCTGGAGCCCAGGATGTAGAAACCTGCTTTCATCCAATATTTTCTTGATAAGCTGTCTCAGCAAAATATGCTTTAAATAGAATCTGTTGAACTGCATCAAACCTTTCGCTTTTTGTTGAATTAGTATTACAACCATCAATGACAATTGTTAACTGTCATTTTCTGAAGTACCCAACTATAGCCCTACCCTGTTTAGACTATTTTCAGCATGTAAGCGTGGTGACTTGCAAGTAACATCCAGGCAACACATTCTGTAACCATATCTTGGAGATACTGTGCTGTGAATGTTTTTGTTGGGTTACATAAAGGCCTAGGTGTACTCACTGAATTAAAAGTTTGAAGGCCATGGTTGACATCAAGTGTTTCTAGTATGCTGATTATTCATTGTTGGCAGAATAATTTTAATGAATCTAATGGTTGTTGAACTAAAATGGCAGACCACTTTTGAAGTCACCTGAGTTCTGGTCGGTAATGACATTGAGTGGATTTCTTGGTCTGGCAATCAGCTTCACTTCTATGTGGTTTCTTCATCAAACAGGTGCTACCACATACAGGTAGGGATGAATCATTATTTCTGGGTTGTAACTTGTTTTTTGAGCGAAATTGTTTTGATGACCCGACCTGAAAATATATTCACTAACCACTGATCAATATCTGTAGTCTTGTTGGGTCACTGAATAAGATACCTCTGTCCGTTGCCGGTATCGTGCTTTTCCACGTCCCTACCAGTCTGGAAAATTCTGCGAGCATATTCTTTGGTAAGTACTCTCTAATTAATTCTGATTGTTTTCCTTTCACATTATAAGCAAACGCAAACTTGAGTTACTATTTGAAGCATTATCAATTAAATATTGCAAATTTGTAGGGCTTGTGGCTGGAGTATTTTTTGCCAGAGCAAAAATGCGGGAGAGATCTTAAGCTTGAAAACTGGTAGACCATTGTGGATCCTTTTAATGGATGGATACTTAGGTATAGCATTCTGAGTATACTTCACCTGACCGACTTTTGATATCACTTGTTACCGGTGCTGGAAATCCGGCGAGCTGTTTTTGTTTGGAAATGTGTAATCGAAAGGAGTAAAAAGAGATTTCTCATTTGCATTTGCGGCTGTTCTGTTGAAGTTACTTGGTGCAGAGAAAATGTACTTGTGTAGTAATGCACTGGCATCTGGATTTCTTTGTGTTGTATGGAAGAAACATTCACCACTAATTTGTTTTTTCCTCGTATCATTTCTATCATTTTTGTTTGTTTTGATAGTTATAAATGAAGTGTATAAGATTGTGGTAGAAAAAAAAAGAAGGTCTAGACCTTTTTCTGAATGTTCCATTGTGTACATTTTGTTTCTCTTTTCTGTTTATAAATGTATGATTATATTATATGGTTCTTATATCCTTGAGCTGTTCATATATTTGTGTTTTTATTTATCTATTTTTTTATTTTGGGGTGGGATGGAGGGATATGGGTAGAGAATACAACAATTCTGACACATAATTGGGACCATATTTATAAAAAAAAGTTTACCAAAGGGGCTTGGATTAACATTATAATTTTTTGATGAATTATATAAGTTTAAGTTTGGATTTGTTCAAATAATTCTTTAAGCTAATTATATACTTGTTATTTTAATCATTCAAATAACTTTTTAAGCTAAGTATATACTTATTATTGTAATCGAGTAAACCTCTCCTCCCGCCCTTCTGTGTATATTTTGTTTTCTTTGGAGATCTCGTTCTCTACATTCAAGCGACCTTTACGTCGACGTTTTCGCTCTGTTTTTGTTATTATTATTGTTGACGGAAAACAGCAGTGTTTCAAGGTCGCGGTGTTGACGAACATGGAAGCTTCGCATACTGACGCCGAAATCCCTAATCCTGGCCCAAACCCTAGCCCTAGACGTAATCCGAATTCGATATCTCTATCTTCGGCGGTGTGGCCCACCATTGACGGACCGTTGGGGCTCTCGGAGGAAGAGTCACTGAGCTATGCATCCAGATTCTACAAGTTTGGGTTTGCGTTGCTCCCATGGCTTTGGGCCGTCAACTGCTTCTACTTTTGGCCTGTTCTCTGTCATCGCCGGTCATTCCCTCGCATTCACTACTGTATGCCATCTCTCTCGCATTCACTCTCTGCAAATTGATGTATGTTTTTTGGATTTGATTTGGGTTTTCATATTCGGCGCTTTCATTTCTGAGTTTCCCTGTTCTTGTTGAATAATAGGAAATAATTTAAGCAATCCTATTTGATGTTTTATTTTTATTTTAATATTTTTTAGGGATTTTGTTTTGATCTCGGTGCTCATTTGTTGTTTGTTGTAAAGAGAATTGATCAGCTTCGGTTTCTTGGAAGATTCACTTTTGGAAATATGTCTACAATATTGTTTTTGCTACAATTCTTCTTTAATTAGTTAAAGAAAAGCCCTTGATTTTGGTTTTAGGAATGGTTGTTATATGTAACTTAACTCCCTAAATTCTCAAAGCTGTTATTATGATATTCGGAACATTTGTTTGGCATCCACATTTCTGAAGATATGGAAAAACTAAAGAAAACCTTTTGGTTTCTGGTTGGATTACAAAGGGCTTTGGGTTTTGCTTTTGGTTCTAACATAGCTCTTTAAGTTCTTACGATATAGCTTAACGCTTTTAATTAGAGTGATGTCAATTTCTAAGTAATCAGCCAGTGTTTATTTTTAAATCTTTTCCATGTCTTTCTTGTTTCCTTAGAATTTTAGAGGGCCTGTAAGAGTTATTTTTAGAAAATAATAATTATATTCATGCCCTCCAATCTGAGTTGATCATAAAGAAGAACTCCATCAAACATATCTTTAGAAGATCAAAACGATGCCAACCATGTGGGACTTTCTTTGTATTGTTCGACTGTCAGTATTATATTTGATTATTGGAGAAGTGTTTGTGTTGCTGGTAGCCTGGTATACCTAAAAAACAAGGGAAAGTAAGGGTTGCGCTTGGATGAATTACTTACATAATCATATACTTGACCTTGAGCTTTATCAACACCATTTTTTATTTGCACATTTTCTGCTTTCTGTAAAATATCACATCATGATTGGCTTGGCTATACACATGATATTATTCTTAGAAATTCATCTTGCTTCAAGAGATAGAGAGAAAAGGAGTTCTAAGCGTTATGCAAGATACTTGTCTATGTTGCTTTATGTCATGATGTTCTGTTTTGAGTTAAACGGAGGTTTGAATTTTTCTTTTACTGGCTTCTCTACTTTAGACTTTAATGGTGCCCTGCCATGAGTTTGAAGGTGTAAGGAAGTATAATTTGTGGATGATATGACTTCTTGCATTCTTTGTCCTGCATGGCATCTTGAATTACATGACTCTGACATTTTGAATCTCTTGTGCTGCCCCCATGAACCATACATTCTTCATGTTTCTGATTGGTTTTCAAATCATACTAATGTATTATTCCGTGATGTTAATGGCTACATGACATTCTTTGTAAACTCTGGTTATTTTGTGAGTACGGTATGGCTTACTTTGTGCAAAAAGTATTTCAAGGAAAAAAAGAAAAATCTACTGTAGCATGACTCTTCTAACAAAAAATCATTGTTTTGTAGATGTTGTCAGATCAGCAATTGGGTTCACAGTGTTTACTGCTCTCCTCTCTTCGTGGGCCCTTACTTTTGCCATCGGAGGTGAGCACCTCTTGGGCCCTGTGTGGGATCAGCTAGTAATGTACAACCTTGCTGACAGATTAGGCTTGACAAGTTGGAGCTAATCACAAATGTATCCTCCTTTCTAAACTATACCCATGCTTGCTTTTAACTTTCCCTCATATTTCTCTTGCTATTAATCTTCCTCGTTTTTTTGGTCAAATTCATCTGGTTGGTCGGAGAGACTTGAAGGGAATTTGTTCATGTCATTGATACCATGAAGTTATAAGTCTTGTATAGATCTATTGCTGTAATAAGTTGTGTAATCTCCATCAATTTGAAAAAGATTGGGAAGTAATGCTTGACCAAAAAAAATATAAAGAACAAAACAGGCAATACTATTTGCAGCTGAAATACTCCAATGTAGGCATTGAATCCCTACAAGCATTTGGTTCTTTATAAAGATAGTATTTGATAGAGTCTAAAGGTGGGGTCATTGATAGATTTTGGATTAAGTTATGAATGTTAGGGATGTAAAATTAGAAGCCCTTAAATGTCAATTTTAATGGGATCTTTAAGTTGTTTTGTATGGACCTTGCGGTTTGGTTTGATTTAAAGGAGTGGTTTTATATGGTTCTGATGAGGTGTTTATTCCGGGTGAAATACTAGTTGCAAGACCATGTGTACTGATGCATATTCAGTCCTTCAGTGTAAAATTTCCAAAACCATTTACATGGTTGAGTGTGTATAAAGTGTATTGGGTAGTGTAAAGAGAACCAGTCTAATCCTGGGTCGTAATTTACTGTTCTTACTTATGGATGGGTTGAGCAGGAAGAATCAGAATGCATTTACTTGGATATAATCCACTTTTCTAATTATATGAATTTTCTTTTTCTTAATGATAATACATTTTTTAGACACCTTCTACATATATATATATATATATATATATATATATATATATGTATATTTATGAAATATTGTATTACATTTGAATACAAATTATAATTAATTTTTTTGGGGTAACTTATAATAAATTAACCTCAATTGTTTAAATATTTGTGTTTGATAAATAGAAGAATTCACGTTGCAACAAAAATAAAATCTGTAGGAATTTATTTTTAATAAACTATAATAAACAGTGGTATTTATATGGAATTTATTTTCAATAAACAAAAATAAAACATATGGATGTTTATGTAACTACCCTATAATATATGAAACATACATTTAAAGCCCTCCACCGGCCAGCCCTTGTTTGTTATCCATATCTCGTAATTTAAGAGCCTAGGTAAGAAATCAACTGTTAACTTCAATTGGAGCGGTGAATAGAATCATTAAATCAACAAGCTATATTTGAATTAAAAATGAAGTCAGATTGACTAATTAAAAGTGATCCTCCCATATGAATAAAAATGCATGCATGGTAATGAAACAAGAAAAAAGAAACAAAAAAAAGAGAGGCAAACATGCTACTATATCATCTTCATAGAGAGTATGATCGCATTTAATGAATTTCGTAACTGCAGTGAGATTATATTAATCAAATATTTCATAATTAGAAAATGTGACACGTTAATAATTAATTGTTTAACTACAAGAGTAGCTCAACTGTCATTTTCTTGGGGAACTAATGCAATTAAGTTTCATATATATTCTAACCACTCAAGGTAATAAAATGATATCTGGGTATATTATTTGATACCAAATGTGACTAAACAAATTGAAAAAGACATTTAAATTAAAGACCCATCCAACTGCACTACTTCATCTTAGTGTAACCCACAATGTTATTATAGTTCTGATGAGATAGCAAAATAGGGTAAGTTTTTTATTTCAAATGATCTGGCATTGGATCACAAATCACTATGTTGAAAAGAATACACACACATATATATAAAGAAAGAAGAAGAAGAAGAAACAATTGTCTTTCAACTTTGTATATTGATGTCTACTATATAGTGTATGTTAATTTATATGTTAGATGTAATTCTTTTTCTACACTCATTTTTATTTTATTTGTTTGAATTTTTTTCTCTTTGATTCCTTGTTAATCAGCTGAGGCAAAACATTTATTCTATGCAAAACCTCTTCTTTTTTTTTATTAATAAACTCTTGAAGATTTAATCAAAGGATGTGTTTTTTAACAACTACAAAATTAATTGTCACAAAAAATGCATTGAAAACTAGCTAGAGAATGAATGAAATACAGTAGTTTTTGGAAAGTTGGGTTTCACAAGGAAGCTTAAAATGGAGCCCACAATTCCAGACATGGTGCTTCAAATGGCCTGATTGATTGAGTACAAGTAGAGAGTGAAATATTAATGAAGGGTATTTAATTAGTGGGTTTTGATGTGGTAGTCTGCTATCTTTTATGGTTTTCATTTTGAGTGCTTGTTAATTAAATTCATAAAAAGTATAGTTAGGTAAAAAGATTGTATATTTTAGATTGAAATGCTAGAGATTATGGGAAATGAGAAAGTTGTGTTTGCTTAAATGGGTTTCTTTGTGTGAGGTAAGCCAAGGAATCTCATGGTCTTCACTAAAGAAAATAGCATGCCTTGTTTTTGCCTACAGTTTCTTGATTTGTTATTTTTTTCCTTGTATATATATATATATATATATATATATATATATATATATATATATATATATATATGATGCCAACTGGAAAATGTACCAAATTAGGATCACAAACTAAAACTGTTTTTTTAATTAGTGATACAAAATTACCAAATTTTAGAAATCAAATAAAATTATTATTATTATTGTTAGCAAAAAAAATGAAGTGGTAGTTGTTAAAAAAAAGTTAGTACTTTTTACTATCCCTTAGTTTGGCCAAATTTGGATTTAGTACCTCACAAAATTTTTTTTCCTCTCAATTATTATTTTTTATTTTTAATTTGATTCAAGTAAGCACAAGCTCTCACAATTTTTAACAATTCTAGTAAAAAAGAAAAAAAATTCTAGTGATGGCAAGCCAATATTTGTTAAATATAACCTTCTTTAAAAAATAACCATGTCCAGATGTAATGTCAACATTTGTTAAATATAACATTCTTTTCTGCTTCTCATGTGTAGGAAGAAGGTTACGAACATAAATATTATAACAAATGTTGATACGATATTAGCAGAATTGTTAAACTTGTGATTTGAGAGAAACATATTTTTAAATAGAAGGTAGTAATTAAAAGAAAAAAAAAATTTGTGAAGTACTATCAAACTAGAGGGTAATAAAATATATTAAACCCAAAAAAGTTTAATAAGACATGCGCATATAAAAATAAATGAGATCCTATATAATACAACCAAATAATTTTATTATTTGGTCATTTACTTTAATTTTAATTTTTTGGTCCAATAGAAGAGGTCACAATGTTTACTTTAAATTTAATACACTGATTTAGTTCCTTTATTTTTTGTTTCTTTGAAAAATAACTGTCTTTATTATAGTAGATTTTGATTGCACAATGAATTTACAAGAAGGTTCAACAGCCCCACACATTGAATCATCAAATGGGAAAATTAAATATTAATTGGGAACTTTTAATTTTTTATGCCCCTTTTAAGTAGTAACTAAAAAGGAATTAGACGGTGTAATGAATGTGCTTAATTATATTTGTCAAACATTTAAGTATATGTTTTCTTCAAAAGGGTGAAAATGTTTTGCATATTTGGCAAAGATGTGTTGGCAATGCCTCTGTCACTTGCTGGGATTAGAGAGAGAGAGAGAGAGAGAGCGTTTCATGTCTTTTTATTGGAAATTATATATATGACGCTACTGTGTTCAAATAAAATAAAAGAGGATACATAAATATATATATATATATATGTATATATGGTGATGAATTCCAATTTCTCTTATATTTCATTGCGTATAAACAACCACCACATCTGTTTTCTTCTGGGGAAAACACACAAGGAGAGAGAAGAGAGATCAGAGATATATTAATATGACTTAAAATAAACAAGAAAAAAAAAAACTTCACTTTAACAGAAAAAAAAGAGTAACAAATTAAAACTATAGTTACGTTGTAGAAATATTGATCAAGACAGAAATATATATATATATATATATATTGTAAAAAAAAATAAAATGAGATACAAACTTAAGTTAAATAGCAAGAAATGATCACACAATTATATGTGGCATTTGCAAAATCAACCTCTGCTTATTATAATCACATTCTTGTTTCTTAAATAAGGGTCCATAATTGTCAATTTCAATATAAAATTATCTTGTTGACGAAAACTTAAAAAATATATATAAAGATATAAAACTATATTGCATGTTTCTCAAATTATATCTTACACTCATTGATTACAATACTGTATGAATGTTAATGCTTATTAAGTATCCATCACCTAAACTTGTTTTCCGTCGTTTTCAACAGGTTACATCTCTCTCTCTCTCTCTCTAAGAATGTTTTCTTACTGGTAGATGCATGTTAAAAGTCGAAAACATGTTGAAACAAATATAGATTAGAAAAATAAGAGCGTATTGCCAATGTTATATTTTTAATAATTGGTTTAATTACATATTTATAATTTGATTAAGATCATGTCAAAATTTAAACATAATTATATCAAACTCAAAATTTTGAAAACATTTAAAAAAATAATAAAAAAAGAAGAAGAAAAGAAACACACACAAATGAAAACGACAAAAAAATAATAATAATAAGAAGAAGAAAAATTAAATTTGAAACAATATATATCTAGATGTATATATAAGTCGGTCAAAAGGAAACAGTTATACATCTCCCTCACATGGTCGATATTTTGTCAATTTGAGTTACCAAAAAGTTAATGATATATGCTCATTTTTAGTTTATATAACTCTATATGTTTTCTTAAAAAAGAAATCAGTAAACTCATTTACAATCACTTTCTTGTAGAATAATTTATTTTTCTCCAAATTTTATTTATATATATATATATATCGTCAACAAATATATCTAACAGTTTTTAGGTAGAGGAAAAATTCACCTCTAGCTAGCACCATTCTACTTTCAGGCACATTTTGGCCTGGGTTCAAAGTTATGTGTATAATACATGCATATATATATATATATATGCTTTTTTAATATATAAATAAATTTACTTAACTTTTTTGACGTAAAATATGTTATGTCCCCTCTTTTTATCACTCCCCAAAACGTGTACCCCCAAATTAAGTACTTAATTAAGTAATTTAATTATCCATTAAATGGTAGGTATTGTATTTTTCTCAGTACTAATTGTAATTTAATTATTATTATTATTTTTAAAAAAAATTATTTTTTTCCTTTTTTCTTAATTATTTTTGTTAAAATTGATCAATATATAGTTTTTGGGAGCTTAATTGTTGCCAACAACAAATTAATGATATATATATATATATATATATATACACGGTCTGAAGAAAGCTCGAGCTGTTAGTATTTTATAAATTTAACATTTAAAGGATATTAAATTTAATTTATAAAGAAAATGTTTATCCATTTACAATTTTTAAATTTTATGTAAATTAATCTTATACACATACTTATATGATGGGGCCAAAAAAGAAAAAAGTAATGCATGTAGCTATATGTATATATATATATATATATATATATATTAAATTTGTACAGAGTTAAACAAAGTTTTTTACAGCAATATATGGATTTACCAACTCCCTCTAACAGAACTTAATGAAGCTTGCCATTTCCTCTAACCATTAATAAACTGCATGGAAACAAAATACTTCTAAATTTGAACATTCATGAAGAATATACACCTATATATACATTCATTAAAATTCCAGTGGGGTTGATTTGCTTCATCGGATACAATATTAATTCAACCCCATTTCCATCTTCATGCAATGGCATTATTGAAAATAGCTAGCTAGCTAGCTTATAGCTAGGTCTTAGTGGCTCTGTGTGTGCACGTGTGTGTCTGTGCATATATATGTGTATCAGTGTATGTATATACCTAAATATATATATATATATACACACATACATATAGGTAACATAAAAAAATATATATGTATATATATATGTCCTATGTATCGTGTGAATACAACAATAGAGACTTGCTATCCATAGCCCCCCATGACCAAAACCCTCTCATATATCTTTTTCTCTTCTAATTCTCTCTGTCCTTTATATACATATATATCGTTTTTAATTCACCTTATCTATTGTTGATCTTTCTTGTTTGTTTATATTTATATGATTGATATATGTCATACAGTTCAGAAACCAGGGCATCAGAGATGGGAAAATCTGCAAGTAATAGCAGTGATTGTGTGAAAAATTGCTACCGGGGACACTGGAGGCCGGCAGAAGACGAGAAACTCCGGCAGCTTGTTGATCGGTACGGCCCACAGAATTGGAATTTCATCGCAGAACATTTGGAGGGAAGATCAGGTAGAGAAACATATGTATTAGACACGTTTATCACTCTTACTTTTTTTTCTTTTTTTTTTTTTTGTGATCTTTCTCTATCAGATATTGCTGATGCTTGAAGTAATAGGGTTTTCAAGAAACAATATTGTTTATTTTAATTTGTAGGGAAAAGCTGTAGATTGAGATGGTACAACCAACTAGATCCAAATATTAATAAAAAGCCATTTACAGAAGAAGAGGAAGAGAAACTACTAGCAGCTCATGGGATTTATGGGAATAAATGGGCTTGTATTGCTAAGTATTTCCAAGGTAGAACTGATAATGCAGTCAAGAATCATTACCATGTTGTTATGGCTAGAAGGAGAAGAGAGAGGTTCACTCTTTATGATCATCACCACCCAAAAAACCCTATAATTAGTAGCCAAGATCATCATCATCGTAATAATTCTTCTTCCAACACATCCATTAGGCCAAGACTAGGGTTTCTGAAGAATTTCCAATCAATCTTGCACTCGACATCATTGAGAGAATCCACCCTCACACAGCTGGATCATTCAGAAAGTCTTGATGTTGTTGGCCGAGAAGAAAGAATCTGCGGTCGTCATCGTCCGTTTGAGATGTTGAATTCAGATAAAGTTTGTGAAAGTCATGAAAATGAGAGAATCAGCAAGAAGAACAAGTTCCAAAAATGGGGAGGAGTGGATTTACATCAACAGCAGATCAAATTTAAAGAGGTTGCCTTCATAGACTTTCTTGGTGTTGGGATCTCTTAATTAGTTTGTATTGGAAAATCTTTGTCTCTACTATATATATTTATATTGCTAGCTAGGTTGTTCCAAGTTGATTTATAGATAAAGCTTAGATCTATTTAGTCTTGGTTATAATACAATATGGGACAGTTTAGTTTTAAACGAGTAGCCAGGTTGAGGTGTGTGTTTCTTAGTATAATTTCCACCATAAGAACTCAAAAAATATGCTAGCTTAATTTCTAGCTAATTGATGTCTGAATTTCAGTTGTTATTTTTTTTTATTATTATTATTTTCTTTTGCGGATTCGCTTGTTTGGCATTGAAATCTTTAATGCAAAATTTTTTATCTTTAAACCCTCTTGTTAAATTACAAATCAACAGATTAAGCACATATTTATTTACAGCTCCCAGATATCTTTGTTGCAATATTTCTATAATCAATTTAATTTGATGAAATATTGATGATGAACATGTGCTGCGTTTGAGAGATCTTTAATATATGCTGATCATATATAATATATGCTGTCTATACATATAAATACCCTGATCAGTTATTGATATAAATTCAAATATATATACACACTGCATGAGTAGAGAGTATAGCTGTTTAGAGACTTATTTTAATTAATTTGGTGGCATGGCTGCATCAGTTTGCGACTATTTTGTGTCTTTATCTGCAATCTGCAGTTTTCTTTTGAAGGCAGAAATGGTAATTAAAATCAGCTATATATATATATTTAAAGATGAGTCTTGCAGAGATTTTAAATTAATGTGAGGAATTTTATTATAACTAGCTATATCGTGCTTTAGGTTAACCAAAAGCATAAGCATTCAATACACTAGAGAGTTTTTTGAGTCATATAATAAAAATGGGTTTTTAATTATAAATATAATAATTGTTTATTTTAAACAATAATTTTAATCTTTTAAAAGTTAAAAAATATATGGCCAAGAAAAGACTTAATTCGCATATGACAATACCTTTCATTGAGACATGGTCTGATTATGTATATGAATGAACGCCATGCATGCATGAGCACGTGTTCGTCCAAATTTTTACATCTACATGTGAGTACATATTATTGTGTATTGTAAAATACAAATGGAAATTTTTTGTATCGTAAAATACTAGAAAACTTCAAATTCGTGTATATCTATGTTAATATGTGTGTATAAATATTATATTATATTTTTCAATGTGCTTAGAATACTTAAAATAGGTAAACGATATAAACTATGTCTAATTGTAGATTAAAATAGCTAATATAGTAGCTAGATAAAAATTTTAGTATTTAAATAAGATTTAATTTTATTTTCATATTTTAATTAAAATTAAGCTCCGTCTCAAAATCGAGTTGAGTAAGATCGAGTTCATTTTATAATAAATGAAGCCGAGAGCTTTAGTCCATTTTTACTAAAATGGGTGTAGTCAATTTTGAGTAAAATATATGCATGTTTAAACCCAACATGAGCATGCATTCCTATAAAATCAAAACTTAATCCTCGGTATATTCACATCTCTACCCGGACCCTTGTTCTTGCCATTGTTATGCTTCATCTTATATATGCACACTATATCTAAATTACTATATAAAATATGCTTCTTAAAGCAATTCTACACTAGCAACCCAAAAATTATAACTTTGGCTGATGAACACATACTGACCATGTTCTACAGTATGTGGTTAATATATGTGATTAACGTGTAGGAAATTTATTGGTTTATCCCTTGTTGGGTTCAGAGTTTCAAATAATAAATTACCAACTGCCGTACAAGCAACATAGGTAACTCATTCATTACCGATATATAATTTTTATGATTATTTTTAGATTTTTGTTATTAATGTTTCTTCTTATCTTTACTCATTTGCCGTTATTTGTAAAGTATAAAATTTACTACAAATTAAATGTGATAATAACCAGTGAATGTGATCACAATTTACTAACAATAGATTGTACTGAATTATTATGGAAATATAAATGAGTTGAAATTTAACAAATATCACAACTATCTCATATCCAAGCATTTTGTACCTACAATGTATTGTTAACCTGCAAGGCAACTAAAGTTTAGTTTCTTTGTACATAATAATTTTTTTTGCATTAAGTAAAGTTGGAAAGTAATTTGTGTAATATTTTGTGATTATTAGGTAAAATATCATATTAAAAAGGAATATTTATTAGGTAATATATATATATATATATATATATATATATATATATAAAATTTACTCAATTTAATAATTTTTAAATTTTACAAATTCAGCCCTCCTGAATAAAACATAAAATTAAAGCATCCTAGCAAAATGTAGAAATATTCATATTTTCTTCCTGGTGCTTAGGCAGAGAAATATGAAGCACACTTAATAGAAGTGGGACCAAAATGTAAGTTAACCACACAAATTGAAATAGTGCCAGAACAAAGCAGAAGAGAGAAGAGCAAAGCTTGCCAATAGGAGCGAGGCAACCTCACCTTATCCACACTCCCACCACAACCTTTTATTACATTGCCTTATCAAAATATCCACAACCAACTAAAACAGTGCACTAAACCACATACCCCTTTTGTTTTAGCCTTTACTTGTCTTTCTTTTAGCCTTATACTTGATCATACATTACCAAATTCACCAACTAACAATGGCAACCATGAACTCTGGTGTTTTGGCTTGTAACTATGCCATTTCTGGTCCCGGGTTACCAGAGCTCTCCGGAAAGATCCCTCCGGTTGCAGCAGCACCAGTTGCAACCGGTCAGAAACTGCCTGTGATCAGGGCCCAACAGCCTAAGATTTCATCGGATTCGAAAGAATCAGGCAGGAGGGCTGCACTGCTCTGCCTTGCAGCCACACTTTTCACCACTGTTGCTGCCTCCAACTCTTCCGCCAATGCTGGTGTCATTGAGGATTACCTTGAAAAGAGCAAAGCCAACAAGGTACCACTTTCACTTCTATTGCTCATGTAATATCATGCTTTCGTTTTTGTTACATATATGGTTCTTGAATTTTCATTTTTTAATTTTTTTAAATTTTTTTTTTGGTTGGTTGGTGGGGTTAGGAATTGAATGACAAGAAGAGGTTGGCAACAAGTGGTGCAAACTTTGCAAGAGCATACACAGTTCAATTTGGAACATGCAAGTTCCCTGAGAATTTCACTGGCTGTCAAGATCTTGCCAAGCAAAAGGTACCATTAATTTTAATTCCACTGGCTGAGAATTTCCTCTGCTCTTCTTCATATTGATTCATTTGTTGTTTTTGTTTGGATATGCAGAAAGTGCCATTTATCTCTGATGATTTGGCCTTGGAGTGCGAAGGTAAGGACAAATACAAGTGTGGTTCTAATGTATTCTGGAAATGGTGAAAAAAATGGGATCTAGCTTCTTTCTCTTTAACAATCCATTTTCTCTCCCTCCAAACATGTACTTAAATCCCAATGAAGAAACTTCATGTCTTTCTGTTTCTGTTTTGTATTCTTCTTTTCATATTTCTCTTCAATCACCTTTCCATTTATTTATTTTTTAAAATTCTTAAGATTATTAAATTGACACTGCAAAATGCAATCCAAGAGTTAGTCCTCTAATGAATTTTCCTTTTACTCTCGTGTAACTATGTATAAGTAGAACCTAAATTCCCATAATCAGTTGAAGTTACACTTTGCCTTAATGTAATAAATCAAAATTAGTTACTTAAAACCTTTTTGTGGAGATTCTATATCAAATTGCTATCAGAAAAAAAAAAAAATTATAGAATTGAACTGAATACAAACAGTTACCTGTCCCGCATTAGCATGAACATCATCAATGTTCATATCTATAAAACATTCAACGTTTCAGCTCCATTAAGCCTCTATACATTTTCATTTCTCTCCTGTAGCTGAGGTTTGGTAAACCTTTATCTATACTGGGATTGCGCGAGGCACCAATAATCAAACATTCAAAGAAAATGATGCCGGCAAGTCAAGGAACCCAAAAAAATTGTTGATCAATAGATGAACCAGATAAAACAAATCCTTTTGCATTAGAGAATCGTAACTTTACCAAAATAGTGGGTCAAAATGCTTACTGAAGTGAGAATCCAGAGCTCCTTGACAAACCCAGCTTTGTAGTTCACTAGCTTGAGCCATCATCCAATCCTGCTCATCTAACTTTGAGGTTCAAACTCGTATCCAGGTTGCACGAGGCAGACCTAGATCTGCAGAGTAAATTGGAACCAATTCACCCAAGATCTCCAAAGTAACATTTTCAAATCATCCACAGAAGCTGAGAGTTATGAACAGAGGAATAAAAAGCCATCATTCTGCAACTGGGGACAGGGGACTGGAAACACCCCTCTGGAAAAACCCGAGACAAATTCACAATGCCACGCTGCAGATGAGGCTAGGCCGAGTACTGTGACATTCGTAAGGCAAATTTCTTCAAATGATGTACCTTCAATGCCCTGCAATACCGGTGCTTTCGTTGAATTTAAACTGAGTATATTGCTTATAAAAATACCCTTCACTTTGGGAATGGCTTTCGAATCATATCCTTCATCAGGGTGGTCATTAGAGCCTCTACTGAACCTTATTGGAATCTTGACTCTCTCCATTTTAATGTTGCTAATACTAACATTTGCTATGTAACCTCCCCTCCCCTTATCAGACTTTATCCGAACCCCAGCGGCCGAATCCCAAACATGCAAATCCTCAATAGTAACATTTGAAATCCCTCCAGACATCTCACTTCCTATTCCAACTCCAGAGCAGGTTGGAGTAGTGCCTGAAACCTTCCTTATTATGATGTTTGAGCTCGGACGTGCCATTCTGATCCCATATTGGTCCCATCCACTCTTCACCGCTACAAGATCATCCCCACTTTCAATGTAACAGTCTTCGATGCAGACATTGACACTCGAATCTGAGAAACCATAAATAATTATCACACTCGACTTTAGCAAAGAGAAATGAGTAAAAGTTGTGTTACATTAATAGAGAAATATGAAACAGCATACCTGGATCTATGCCATCTGTATTTGGGGCTTTAAGAGGAGCCAAGATTGTCATGTCCTTGATAACGACATTGCTGAAAACCAACGAAGAACTAATTAGGAGTACTTATCAGAAACGAAAATGATGGAAAACTACACAGCTGAAGGTTGGTTGTCAGCCAGATAAATAAATTTCCTGCATACACACCAAATACTACACAGATTATTTTTTTTTTCTTTTCTTTTACGCCGTTCTTATACTTCCACTTTCATGAGAAACATAAATTTCTTTACAACCAAACAATGATTGAGTATTTGGAAATTTTATTATAAGAGCAACAATCCCAACTATATTGTTAGCATACAAAATAGCAGGGGATATCATACCTGCAGTACACTGGATGTATGGTCCAAAAGGGAGAGTTGAGGAAGGTAAGGTTGGAGATTAGAATGTTGTGGGAGTTCATTATTTCAAGAAGATGACCTCTGGTGAACTCCAATGTCCTATTCCACCATAGTTCCCACCACATTTTTCCTTGTCCATCAATTGTACCATTCTGTCCTGTAAAGACCAAGAAATTTTTAATCAACCACTTCCACCACTCTATCAGAACCATCACAATACATATGAAAAATAAGTAAAACTACAAACATAAATTCTTGTACAAGTCCTAATTTTAGTAGATGGCTCAAGAAGACTAAATTTGCAACAACCCTATTAATGTCAATGGCTCCTGGACAGCACCAAATCAAACTAAATAAGATTAAAAGAATACATATTATATGACTGTTAGTATTATAAGTATTATTGTTAATAAATGGACCAAACACCAAGCCAATTATAACACTACCTCTTGGCAAGTTGTATGTTCAAATTATGATCGCAATCTATGTAATCTTAATAAAAGAATGGTGGCAATGTGGTATTACTTGCTCATTCTTACAATTATGAACTTGGAGATGATTATTGAAAGATCATATGTGTGTATTAAAGATATAATATATTATTTGTCTCTATCAATGAAATACTATAAATGTTTCTGTTTAGTTCTTCAAAGTAATCATGAAAACTCCAATTTGATTTGTATACAAATGAAATAAGATGCACTTTCACTTGGGTGAGATAGATTTTCTTGGTCAAATCATTTAAACCACAGCTACACATAAAAGTGATTGAAAAAAGAAAATCAAAATCAAATCTTTCTCCATTATTAATACCTGTAATGACAACATTTACAAGCCCATCGCCATGAATAAGGCTTATATGTCTTCCTCCTAATCTTTCCCTCCCTCTTCCATAAGAAGGCAATGGCTCAATAATAGGCCATTCTTTTGGGTCCTATAGTTAACAACACACCGTATCAAAATATATAAATAATGAAAAACGAAGAAGACACTAGTAGGTGTTTTTGAAGTTCATTGAAACTTCCAGCAACAGAAATATTTTCATTTTGTACTGCATTGTTGTTTGAAAAGAAAAAAAGTTACCATTAATCTCAGCGGATTATTACAGTAAGCTTTGAAAATTCATTAATCGAGTCACCTATTAATTTCACTGGTTAAACAAATTTTAGATAGCAATAAAGGACTTAATTAGATTAATATTAAAACTTAAAACTAGAAGAAAATTGATGATTATATGTATATATATTCTGCTGCATTTTTTGGATCCAAATACTTATGAAACTAGCCAGCCCTACACAATATTGACAATATAAGCACACAGACAAACTATGTAATACACCCATATTGCCCACACTTGAAATACTAGACTAGCATATTGATCCATTCAAGTAATACCAAAAACAAAAACCTTAATCACTTTCTACAAAATTACAATAGCAATAACAAAGCAAAAGGTCCCAGGTATTATTAATAAATAAAAGGAAAAAGTAGAAGATTTAGTGGTATAACACAATGTACTAAAATTTATTTGGTGGGTCCTTTTAGGTGATGCATATGCCAGTATTCTCATTGCTTTTTCCTGACATAAATTGTAAATAAATGCTTCAGACGGAAGCAATTAGCATGAAAACCTGGAGCCTACCGAATGAGTAGTGGGTTACTGCATTCTTATGTACCCGAATATATTTTTCTTTTCAGCACTCACATTTCCATAACCATTCCACTAAAAGAAATGAAAATTGAATCCTTAAAATCAAATCTTTATAAATTTTTATTGAATATGACATTTCATTTTCATTTTTATACTTTATGTTTAATTTTTCTTTCTTTCTTTTAAGAAACTAGGATTTCTTCCTCATGATTTCAAACATCAGACATGAAAAAAGACTATAAAGTTTCAACTTCTTATTATTTCAGTCAAAAAAGCATAATACATAAATATTTAATTACTCAAAAAAAATCAAATTTTGAAAAGAGTAACGCCTGTTATTTCCATTATTATAGTATTCTTTTCATTTTTTTTTAATCATAATTTGCTATTAAACAAAAACTTTTATGATTACAAACTCCGAACTTCGAAAGATGCTTATGCTTAAAAGTCATTTGACGAAAAATTGTTTTTAAAAAAAATTAATTACTCAGAAATAAATTAATTAATTAAAAATACCTGGGAGCCCAGTACTACAGCACCGTCCTCGAGGAAAAGCGTGAAATTACTGGTGAGGTTAAAACTTCCGGTCAGCCACGTCCCCTTAGGAACGTTGAGCTGGGACCCACCTCGGTCGCCGAAACGCTGCATGTACCGTACCGCCCTCCGAAAAGTATCGGTGTTCGACGTCTTCCCGTCGCCAACCCCGCCGAAATCCAATACCGACATGACCACCTTCCTCGACGGGCCGCTCTTGAAGAACCCGGAACAGCTCCTCGGATCCCCCAACACCGTCTTGGACTCTCTCGACGGCGTCCAACTAGAAACCATCCATCTCGGGAACACCGCCGTCGTCGTGATCTGGAGCGACAGAACCGCCATGAGAGTGATAAAAAGGAGCAGAACCGCCCATGTGGGCCTGATAAAGTTACCGGCGATGGTACCGAAAAGGGATTTTTCAGAATCCATTCCCGTTTATCTTACGTACATGATAATATATAAATAACGTATTTTTTTTCCAAATATAAAAAAAAAGGGAATATTCGAAAAGGGTTTCTGAGGGTTGGTTCTTGGGGCAGTGAAGAAGAAGAAGAAGATGAAGATGGCAGTTTCTCGCGAATGGAACAGTGCGCACTCGGGATTTACAGTATGAGGGAAGGAATATGCTGGGCTTGCTTCTTTCTTCTAATTTCTTCTCCTGCCTCTCTCACCGAAACGGAGACGTACAGGTATGCGCGTACGGCGTATTTCAGCGTAGGGTCGATCCGGTTTGTCCGGCATGCAGATGACAGAATTCCAGTACGATCAGAACCACTTCTCCACGACTTGTAGCCAATGTGGCTTCTCTAATCAGATCACAACGGTGCTCAACGTTGAGCTTTGTCAACGTGGCGTAAAATGATTGCTTAGGTTCAGGTGCCAGTGTGTGTGGGTTGCCGCAGAGGAATTAAGGATCGTGATTCCTTGTAGACGACTTGGCGTTTTATTTTGTTTTTAGTCCAGGAGGTGGCGTAAGGAACCGCTCGTCACGGAGGTTTTAATTATTATCTTATAAAAGTATTGTCGTCTCTTATTATTATTATTTTCATGGAGAAAAAGGAAGCATCCCGTCTTTTTCTTGTTATAGTAGTGTGTTTGTATCCAATTGTCAACGTTACCGTGTGAACAATGGAAGTTCTACATAGTTTTTATTTTATTTTGCTTTTGTCTTTTTTTCTTTCTTCTTTTTTTTTTTTTAAATATATGTATACTTAATATTCAATAATTAGTAGATCATTTATTTTTATTTCTAAAGCTTGGTTTTATTACCAAAAACAAATAAACAAATATTATGATTGGTTGATATAGAAGATTTCCCTTTTTAAATTAAAAAAAAAAAAACTTAAGAGGGAGTAACTATGCAACTAAGATATATATATATATATATATATATATATATATATATATATACGGTTATTTCTAAAAAATATGGATGTAATATAGGTGTGAATGATATGCTGTTTGAATTTTTATAGACTTGGGATATCAAATTGACGTTTATATTGATTATCGTTTTAAATTTATTTGATGTGCCATAATAAGATTAAATATAATTTTATCAGTATTTCAAATTTACGTGCTAACCTTATTGAATTTAGTTGACCTATAAGGCGAAATTGCCATCTTTGTAAAGCCCAAGTTCATTTCTCTATACACTTGGGGTGTGGCTATGAAGGAAATAGTTCCATCATTTCACTGCGAGTTGTGGTTGAGTTTTAAGGCCGTTATTCTCCGGTGTACTCATCTTGCTTAACGTCGGATGAAGGGGATCTGTTAGGGGTGTGAGTCTGAACTCTATCGGGTTCTGAAGTTTGAGTAGCAAGAAGGCTCTATCTCCTAATAGAATCCTGTCGGGTTGCAAAGTTGGAGTAGCAAGAAGGCTCTATCTCCTAATAGAATCCTGCGTCGATGAGATCTATATCGAGGTCCTTTTTTATTCATAAAAAAAAAATCATTTCTCTATGAAAGCCCATTTTATCTCATGTGTCTTTATTTATTTTGTTTCTATTATTGATTAAAAGTAAAAAAAAAAAAAATATATATATATATATATATGTATATATATATTGGCTTATTGAATAACATGGTTTATTAAAAAACTGAAGGGCGTGTGAAATTAAGGGCACTAAAAGAAAAAGGGCCAAATTAGGAATAACAGTTTACCTCGACCCTCAACCTATCCTGTTTGGGATTGGGATTCTCCGTCTAACCTGATTGGTGAGGCGGGGTTGGAGTAAAAATTTTTACCTGGAGTCAGAGAGTAATATACTCGTTCCGAACCTATATATATTAAAATTTAATATTTTTTATTACACAATACACAAAATTTTTTTTTTATATTATATATTTTAGTTTAATTTTTTATACAAATAAATTTTTTAGAATAAAAATAAACAAATAAATATAGTACGAAAAATCTCAACTCGGCTTCTCTATAAGAGGAGATTAGGGTGGAGATAGAGTGAGAAAATCTTTAACAGAGCGTAACACGGGGAGGGCCACCCTAAGCCAAAGACGTATATACTTTTGCAAATATTTATTTCTTATTCTTCATTTTTTTATAAGTATTAATTGATCTATTCAATTTGAACAATTAAATCTGATCAAACCCAAACTAATATAATACACTCTTAGCGTTTTACTGGGCCAAATCGGGTGTTCTTATTCTCCATCTTGCGGCAAGGAGTTAACTCTAAGTTCGACCATGCTTTCAACAAGTTCAAGTAACTTTTAAAATATGAGTTGATCATAATTTTCATATTTTAATGTTAAATGTAATCTATTTTATAAAAATCAGAAAGTTAATACATTTAATAATTTATTGAGATGCATTTGCTGTGATAGCTCTCATTAATGTCATCGTATAACCTTAATCAATCTCACCCGTCGTCTAAAATATGATTTTAAAAGCAAAACGTCACTGAAAAAAAGTAAGTTTAGGTTCATAGATAGTCCAAAATGGCATTACTATTAATAGATGCCAACTATCCATTTAAAAACAAAAAAACAAAATTTTTTTTTAAATTGTAATTATTATTTTTTGGGCAAATAAAGTTCCTATCCACGTGGTGGTAGTCCCCACTGACATACATGAAGAAAAATCAACACATGTAATTCATGCAATCCAAGAGGAGGTGTATCATTTTCACAAACTATTATATTTAATTGTTGAAAGGTATCCATTCTCTACTCTACCATCTCAGCCACACACATCCCTAGCCACTAGCTACACTGTGAAGAAGAAATAAGAAAGAAGAAAAATCCATGGACAGAGAGCAAGAGGAGCTTCAAAACCTTGGCTTCTTTGGGATCTTGAAGGAATCTTTGAAGATCATTCTGTCATGGAGGAAGGTATTCAGCCAAATCACTGTCACCCTTATACTCCCTCTCTCCTTCATCTTCTTGGCCCATTTCCAAGTTTCCCAAATCCTCTTCTTCAAGATCTTGACTCATGAAGATACTTTGGATCACACCCAGTCGAACACTCCCTACTATGCCAAACTTTCTGATATAACCTCTTCTGAATGGATTGCCTTTTGGCTCTTCAAAGCTGCCTATTTCACCGTCTACCTCATCCTCTCCCTCCTTTCTACCTCTGCAGTTGTCTATACCGTTGCCTGTATCTATACGGGGAAACAAATCACCTATAAGAAGGTAATGAGCGTTGTTCCCAAGGTTTGGAAAAGACTTATGGTCACTTTCATCTGGAGCTTTGCCATTGTTTTGGTTTACAATATTGTTGCAATTGCTTTATTGGTGTTGTGGGTTGTCTTTGTTGTGCCTGTTATTAGTACAGTTGGAATTGTCATCCTGGTATTGTTCTTGATTTTGTACTTTGTGGGTATTATTTATATTGGGGTTGTTTGGCATTTGGCTTGTGTGGTTTCTGTGCTGGAAGAGGGGGTTTATGGGATTCAAGCCATGAAAAAGAGTAGAGCTTTGATTAAAGGAAAAATGGGTGTTGGGGTTGCTTTTTTCCTCATGATCGGTGTTTGCTATGTAGTAATTGAACTTCTATTTGAGAATTTGGTTGTGCTTGGCGTCGTGGGTGGCTTGGCAATTAGAATTGGGATTGGAATCCTCTGTTTCCTATTGCTATTCAAGGTGATTCTCTTCAACCTTGTCATCCAAACTGTGATCTACTTTGTTTGCAAATCGTATCACCATCAAAATATTGACAAGTCCTCCTTGGCATACCATCTTGAGGTTTATCTTGGTGAGTATGTTCCTCTAAAGGAAAACAAAGATGTACAATTAGGAGAAGTTAATAATGTCTAGTTAAAATATGGTATTGTATATATACATGCATCATATGTGTGTATTTATATGCTTTACCTAATGTCAAAACTGATGTTTTACCTTTTGATGTGATTATGAGTGTGTTTCATGAACTTCAATATTACTATAAAATTTCTTATTGCACTAGATTTATTGCTTCGGTTGTAATCCTGCTGGCATGAAATCACATTTTCATTGGATCAGACTGTAAAAAATTAAGTAATAGAACACAGAAGAAAGACGGAAGAAAAGTAATGGAAATATGTTATTGACCTTAATTTTAATTTGGTACTTAAAATGTGACAATTTTCCTACTTATTTAGTTGATTTTTTTTGCAAAAAAGAAAAAAAGAAGGTAAAGTATATAAGTTGTTTACTTGGATTTGTATGTCTTATGTTGTCATCAAAAGCTAATCCCCAAGAGCAACTAAATAATTTCTATGTCAAGAGTAGGCATGTGATTATCTGAAGAATTGCTTTCCAAAAATGTGATTATCTCACTTCTGATATGAAATAGAGTTGGAATTGGTGTGTTTAATAAGGAATGCGATGAAGAAATGGTAGTTTCTCGATGTTCGCCACTAAATCAGCATGTTTTAGTTTAGTAAGGGGATTATGTCAGAAAAAAAATACGTAAATAAGTGAAGTTAAAAATATAAATAAGAGAAATGGAACTTTTTTGGCAGAGGACGTCGGTATTATGCTTTTAATAAGTGGAATATGAAAATAATAATAAAAAAAATTGTAAAAAAAAAAAAATTTATTGACTCTTTCTTTTTTCTTTTTTTTTCAAAAGAAGAAAATGAAAAAAAAAAAATAATTTAAAGCAACATTTCTTTTACCCAATCACATTTGTTTTATGAAAATTTTTATCAAGAATAGTTAGCCAAACATATATTATTTGCAAAAGATATATATATATATATATATATATATATATATATATTTTCTATTTTTGAAAAATAGTTTTTAGAAAACCAACAACAAAAATCATGGCCAAACAAGAAGGGTACAGTGCTTGTCACGGCATTTGTAAGTTTTTATGAATGACATGATAGCGTATTATTGATTCAGTGTCAATGACATATTGCCACATCACTCTTAAGGCTCATAAAATTTTATAAATATTATTGATTAACTGCCAATGATATATTGCCACATTACTTGTACAACAAGCTTCATTCCTACGAGAAAGCTTTCAAAGGAAAGCTGTCTGAACTAGGCTTAACGAGTAATCTAAAAATTAAAGCCGCTTAACCCAAAAAAAAAAAAAAAAAGGCCATGCCAAACAGGGTCCATACTAAAATACTCGCATTTTAATATAAAAATATATATATATATATAATTTAGTAGAGGGTAAAAAACAAAGTTACAGCTAATTGCACCTAAGATTTTGTTTAGGTGACAATATAATATTGGCTGAAAAATTATAAAAACCTAATTATTATAAAATTAACATGTTAAGAGCAGGAATTAAGACACGTGGCTCCCAAGGATGGTGACAGTGATTAGGATACGACGTCGGAGGGAAACCGGGTGTCAAGCGCAATTCTGAGATCGGCGATTGTTTAATTTCATTCTTCTCGGTCCTCCTCAAGAACAAATAATTCATCGTCCGTTTTCTTCAGGTACTGAATTGCTTTGAATTTTCATATTTCGTTTCGGTTTTTTCGTTTGCAAGGTCAATAGCATTATTATATTTGGATTACAGAAAAGGAGGTTTTTCAGATTGAATTTGTAAAAATGGAATCGTCGTCGAATCAAGCGGAGTTCGATTACTTGTTCAAGATGTTGATGATTGGGGATTCGGGTGTGGGCAAGAGTAGTCTCCTCCTCAGCTTCACTTCCGACACCTTCGAAGACCTCTCCCCAACCATTGGTAATCTCCGACTTTCTTCGCAATAATGCCCAAATATGTTTTTTAATCGATGATTGAGAACCCTGGATGATCAATTTCGAAGTTGAATGTAAAATGGCTTGTAATTCTAACATGGTATTGGAATTGATTGTGTAGGTGTTGATTTTAAGGTGAAATTTGTAAATATCGGAGGGAAAAAGCTGAAGCTTGCTATTTGGGATACGGGTAATCTCATATATATATATATATATATATATATATTTTGTATAGGAAAACTTCTGCTTTATGTTTTTTGCCGTCGAATCTTAGGAAAGAATTTTGGCCTGCCAATTCTAACTTATGCAGAATATTGAATATGCAGCTGGTCAGGAGAGATTTAGGACATTGACAAGTTCATATTACAGAGGTGCACAAGGAATCATTATGGGTAAGTGTGAACTACGTTCTTTAGATTTATATGTTGATTGAAAATCACATGTGAACTATAGTGCATATTTAACAGGATACTGAACTTGGATCTTGAAATGCTAAAGAAGAAAAATTTAGAATCTTCTCTTTGATGTTTCAGAAATTTGGAAAAGTTAAGAGGGGATTCATTTATGTACAATATTTTTAAGTCAGTTTGTTTTGTTCAAACGGGAGGAACATGAACTTGTACTCTTCCAAAGTAGTTTGAGAAAAGCACTTGTGTTTTGGTATTTAAATCTCATTATTCCTTGTTCTTCTTTCTTTGGATGCTTTAAAGTATTTAACTTTCATTATAATTGATTCTGACATGATTGTCATTGGAAGGGTATGTTCATTATAAGTTTACAAGACTCAACTTGGATCAACTTAATGCGGAATTTTTTTGGTTTTTATGTTTCCATTAATCAGACATAAGTCAACATTAAAGCATTGTTTTATTGTTTTTGTTAATAGGCAAGTTGTATAAGTCCAAGAATTGAGATGGTTTTAAAAAAGGGAAGGTAACACCATTGGGATTCCCTCATACTGGATTTATGTCTTACGTAGGCTCATAAAATACTTTATAGTAATTTCTGCCATGCTGCTCCTAAAAATGATAAACATCAGAAGCTACAATGTACTCTAATTTCCAACTTTGTGCATATGATGTAATAGATTACAACACAATTAAAAATAGTTTACTGGCATCTCAGTAGTGGAGTTTCTAGAAACCACTTCTAGGACCCTGGCATCGAACTTAGGTTGGTCTTGTATTTCCGTTAGTGAATGTTGATAGTAGGTGGTATATTCTGTTTGTGTTCCCTTGATGACATATTTAGTACTTAAACGGAATATATATAGGACTAGTCTTTTTAGATTTTAAACTAGTTCGTTACCTTAAATATGAAAGTGATTTTCCTTTTTTCTTTTTTAATATTTTAATCTTGAATGACCTTGTAAAGAAACACCTGGTACTGTGTTGAGTCGACATGCTCTCTTTCTTACTATTAAGATGAAAGTATTGAGGTAATTTCACATTGACACCCACCATAAATAAGAAGTTTCCCTACCAGTCCAATTCTAATCAATCAAGATGACCATTTTTTCTATGTATAAAATGGTTCAATGACCACAAAAGAAAGAGATAGAAAATGTTTCAGCTCAGATAGAACTAATCTTTTGAAATTAGTTTCTTTCATTTTATATTTTGTTTGATATTTCCATAAAATCTTGATCTGGTTTCCATAATTGTTACAGTTTATGATGTGACACGACGTGAAACATTTACAAACCTCTCTGAAATATGGGCCAAGGAGATAGATCTCTATTCTACAAATCAAGACTGCATCAAGATGCTTGTTGGGAACAAAGTGGATAAGGTATTTCTAATGAATATTTGTAGGTTAAAGCCTTTTTTTTTTGTCTTCGCCATCCCCATTTCCTTGTTATCATCACATGGTGCATTATGAATGCTTGGGATCATAAATTTACTTTAAGTGAAAACATTTGTTATGTATATGAAATGGTAGGAGAAAATGTATAATAGATGCAAATCATAACATTACCATTCACGTGTGCTCTCTCTCTTCAACTCTTGCACAGGGCTGATTCTAGGGCAAGGCTATTAATGAAATTGCATACCTCCCTCCCCATAAAAAGCAAAAACATTTGATAAGGATTTGTGTGTCAGTTTCAGCCTCTTATATTCCATCGTACTCATCTGGTTTCATATTCACATGGCAGATGTTATTTATCTTTCTTTTGCCTCGTGCTTTTTCGCTAGGTCTTTTGGCCTTTTTATAGAGAATGCTACACCTGTTAAAATCTTTGCATACCTTTGTATTGGACTAAAATGGACTTAGACTATGTCTATGGGGTTTTATTTTGATCTCAAGCGCTGATTTCTACATAGTTTCTAATCATTCTATTTTTTCTTTATGTGTAGCTTATGGCTTTTATGCTCATCTATATTGTTTTTCCTTTTTTCCCAGGAAAGTAACAGGGTTGTAACAAAGAAAGAGGGAATAAACTTTGCTAGAGAATCTGGATGCCTTTTTATTGAATGCAGTGCTAAAACTCGAGTTAATGTACAGCAGTGCTTTGAAGAACTTGTTTTAAAGGTGAGGAAGCTTCGTAACTGAATATGGTTCTTTCGTTCTAATGCATGACTAGATAGGAGAAGAAAGAAAGAAAAAGGGGAATGGGAAACAGAAGAAATAGGAGAGAAAATAGACAATTGCGAAGGAGTCAGAGAGAGGAGGAGAAGAAAATTGTATTTATTGTTCAGTCATATCTGTCTAGCTAGGGTCACAAAGAACCCTATTTATGAATAAGAAAACCAAACCTAATCGAAAAAGAAACTAAATCAAACCAAATCACGTTAATGATATCCCTAATCAAAACCCTAACTTTACTCAAAACTGTACGAAACCTAATTATGTAATAAAATTTGATTAGAGCTTTGTGGGTATCTTAACATGTCTTTGATATGTGGGTTTGAGGGTACGTTATTACTTCACATAAAAAAGAGGAAAATAGTTTGTGGACTTTGTCTAAGGTCCTCATGGTGTCTGAAAATAAAATTGGTATGCTTCTTACCAAAGACATGTCTTGTACTTCCATATATGGTTTATAGAAAATTAGTTAAGTGTTTAGAAAAGTAGTTAATTAAAACAAGCGACAATAGTGATATGATGATGGAATCATGTGCAGATTCTGGATACTCCAAGCCTCTTGGCTGAGGGTTCTAGGGGGGTGAAAACCAACATCTTTAAAGAGAAGCCACCGCAGTCTGATGCAGCGACTAGTAGCTGTTGCTGATGCTGGTTTTTGCCTCTAAACTTGGGCATTTCGTGATCTCTAACTCGAGGGTGTTGATTTCATTCCAATATTTTCTAAAGAATTATTCTCATTACATACATATCTGTCTGATGTGAGTTACGAATTGCATGTAAAATAGTGATGAATTTGATTTAAGCTTATTTATTTCCACATCATTCTATGTTGGGGCCTGGATGAATCATTTGTATCCAAAACTTTTAAGTTGATTTGGACTGTGATTTGTACAGAAGACTGCCACGTGAATTGGCTGTTTATATTAATTAATTTTCCTCGTGGTATGAAACATTTTAAATTTTATTATTTTGATATGTATTTCAGAGTTTTTCTCCAGCAAATATTCAAAGTGCGGTTCAGTTATTGAAGTTTGTCAATGGCCATAACTTTAAATGTCGCACTCCCCCAACATCAATTTCCCCAAATACCACTCATTTTTCCTAAAATATTAAAAGAGACATATGCATTAGCCAAAAAAAAAATTAATGGAACAAAATAATAAAAATTTAAATTTAAATTATTATTAATAAGGTTCAAGTGTTTTTGATATTTTCAATAGACAGAAAAAGAAAACTTAATGGATACTAGATAGATGCAGAAGTTGAAAGAGCCAAAAACATATTTTAAAATAAATAGATAAATCAATAAATAAAGCCAAAGTTTTGCCACCAAAAGACCAACAAACATGGGTACTTGTAAAGCACCCATTTTTCATCTCCTTACTTCTCCTCTTTCTCCCTCACGTCCAAATCTTAAAAAACATCCAAAACCCATTTGGGCCATTTCCAGACCTCCATTAACAAGCAGGCGCTATTTCCTCCTCTCTATCCCTGTTGGTACTCTTCTTCTCACGAACTCAGTCCAATCCAATTCTTGCTATGCTTCAGAAAGCTTTGATCCTGTGAGCACCGCCGAGAAAAAAGCAAGTGTTTCGACTTCTCAGAGAATTTCGGAAGCCTTGGAGTTGTTAGAGAAAGGGAGAGAGTTGCAGGCCCAGGGAGACTTTAACCAAGCTCTTTATTGTTTTACTCAGGTACCCATTTAAGTTATTCCTTTCAATTTTTATTTTGAAGTGCCTTGCCTTGTTGACAATCGTAATTCGGAAATATGGGAATAAAATTTTTAAAAGTTGCTTTACGATTTATTTGTGATTTTCATTATTGAAGTGCCTTGGTATGTTTTAAATTCATCCGTGCCATGCCAGATACAGAAAGAATATGTCTTTTCTTGTGATATAGCCATATATAATCCAGTTTCTTCACAATTGGAACTGTTATGTCATTTGCTTTCTTGTCCTGTGCTTCTTGTGCTCCATCACCTCCCACTTGTACAAAATTAATTTTTGACAGATCTTGTTTCTAGTGTTATGCATGCCTTATGTACATATACCCCGTTATACATTTCAAAAAGTTCAATTTTTGGTTTTCTTTCTACAAACACTTACTGGTTTTCATAGTACAGGCATAAAGGAATAACTCTCACTCTACTCGTATATTGCTTTCGTTGTGAAAAAAAATAAAAAAAATAAAAAGAAGTTAACATGAATTCCTTTGTGAAAACGTACGTTTGGTTTTAATTGGTATACTTCTTACTTTTCTTGATGAAACTATTTAATTGGTATACTTCTTACTTTTCTTGATGAGACTAATAGGACATCAGATTGGTATATCGAGTTTCTTCTTTATAGTAGTTGTAGAGCTCTAAATTGAGGTCATTTATATAGAAATACAGCAAGTAATGCATCATTCAGACTATCAAAGGGCCCTCAAGTACCCAAAACTAAATTTCAGCTAGTTAATCAAAATAGGTGGTGGTGGCAGTTTTGTGAAATCTAAGCATAATTCTAGAAGTTAATCCTGTGTATAGCCAGAACTTTTGATCTGGTCAGCTTGGACCCAAAAATTACATGTATTTATGTGGTATCAGGTTTCTTGGTGTATGGTATTCTACATCACTTTCACTTAAGTGCTGCTTCTCAGCCTTTTCTCTCTGTGCTTGCTATTTTTGTGTCACGACACGCCTTCCAGTAATTCACCCCTTGAAGTGCTTGCTTTCTGGAAGGGGTCTGCAAAGGAAAAATTGATAAACATTAGAAGGACTACCACTAATTTCCCTTTCACTGGAAAACATATGGACATGCATTTTGGAAAGTCGAAATTATTTTATTACAAGATTTATTGAAGAGAGAAACCAAGTCATATGGTAGAAAGCACTACAAGTTTATACTTACGTCTTATCTTCAAGATACAGTTCTCAAATATAAACTTTTTATTGCTTTGCCATAGCTTTTTAGTTTTTCCACTTATTAATCTGCACTAATAATTTTTCAGTTTCATACTATACCTGCTAGAAAAATTGTCAAGTCAATAAGAATAGTCATACCATATTTGGACATCACGTGCCCTGTGTTCGACCGCGTTCAACTTCGCGTGCCCTGAGTTCGATCGTGTTCAACTTCGTGTGCCCCGAGTTCGACCGAGGTCGACATCGTGTACCCCGAGTTTGACCCTGACTCGAGCATGATCAACTGCCCCAGGGGTTTACCTCTAAGCAAATCTCTTAGGTGCACTTGGCAATCACTGATCTTTACCTTACACTGCACATCCTCTTAATTATTTTTCTCATTCTGGGTGCCCCATCCTCTTTCCTTACAGTCTCTGTCTCAGGGCTGTCGTAGTTAAGAGTAGTAATGTTGAATCCATATTTAACCGGCTTTGGGAGAGCTGATCTTCCAGGCAGATTTCCACACCCCTCGCTTGACTCCAAGTGGAATTCCATTGAGTAGAGTGGTTATCCTCACCTTTTATGTCTTTTTCCTCTTTATGTGCCATTTAGTGGTGCATCTTACTGGAACGGTGAGACATTTTCCCCGTCATCCCTGGCGGTAAGGAACCTTATTGTGCCTGACTTTTCCCCTGCTTTGATCTACTGTTTGTTGAATTGATACGTAGTTGGGTTTCTCTCCTATAATTTTTAGCTTTTAGGAAAAGAAGTAATGTAAACTTCTTATATGCAAATATATCTCTATGTAATTTGTCACAGATAATCCTGACATGCAATTCAGGTTTTCATTATAAGATATTTTTTTCATAATGCAGTAACAATTGTTTGGTTGATGCGCTCTTCTTTCTTATAAAAATCAGGTAAAATATTTTTTTGCATGGCTAGTCTCAAAGATCTAAGTATAACATCTAATGCTTAGTAACAAGGTTTTCTTGAAATACTATCAACTTTATAAAAACAACATGAGCAAGAAAGTTTAAAAGTGGATGCTGCTTCTGTGTCTTAATTTAGGTAATTGAAAAGTACAAAGACTTTGCTTTCTCGGATTATGCAAGAGTGGGAAGGGCATTGGCTTTGTATGAGGTCGGTGACAAGGAAGAAGCAATTGTAGAATTGGAGGATGTTTCTATATCTTTGAAGGGATATCCAGGTAGTCTGTTAAGCAAGGTATAAAAATATAGATCTAAAATTCTCTTGTTTGATTGAAAATGATACATGTTGGTATTTCCTGCAGAAGTACACGCAGCTTTAGCCGCAGCCTTATATGAGGATAAACATGCTCCGCTGCTTGCAGAAAACCAATTCACAATTGCTGTCCTACTTGACCCTCACTATTCAGACCTCTCATATGTAAAAGAAACAAAGCATTGGCCTCCTAGTTTGATTAGTTCCTTGCGAAATTTCATCACACTTTCCTAGGGATTTGTATTTATTCTTTCTTTCTATAGATTTGTTGTGAAGCAAACTTAAATGTATTGGTATCTCATTGTCAGTTTTCTCTTAAATACCTCATCATCATAACTATTTCATATGATGGGGAAATAATGTGAATGTATTTATATTTCTGGTATGTATATTCTCTACTTCTCTACTCTTTCCAAGTAATATTTTACATTTTCTGTGCTGGTTGGCTACAAGGGTAATGTCCACTCTATAATAACAAATTATTATTTTTCTTGGTCTTATATTATACAGATACATATATGTGTAGTACACATGTGTATTGCTGCACTGCAATGTATGTTGATAACATGCTATGTACTGAAACAGAGTGTGTAGCTTTCTATGTGTAGTGTAGGTATTTTTCCATTCTTGGAACCAAAAAGAAACAAGTGAAAGTTGTGGGTGAAGGTTCCTGAACGTAGTCTCTCTTTTTGACCATTTGTCACTAGTTTTTCCATCTTTAAAAAAGTCAGTTTTTTAACATTCTGATTCTCCATAAATTTAGTCCCTGCCAGCCCATAGGTTTGCCTAGTTTGATCATTTTGCAAGTTATGCATGAACTTTGATTCTTCAACGCCCCGCCTGGTTTTTCCTCCATTTCTTGTTCCACTCTCTTATTCTCTGATCACATTTTTTGTTTTTAATTATTTATTCTATAAACGTGTTTGACATATGTTGTTATTCTAGAGGTCAAAATATATAACGTAAAGATTATAGATAGTTTCATCTACTTTCCTTTAAGTTTTGGATAAATTAGACTATTGGTCAAGTGCAAAGTTGATTAATTTACAAACATATATATTTTACATTGACTTTTCCGAAGGAAAAAATATAGAGTAAGAGAAAAGAAGAAGAAAAAAACACATTCCTTTGTAATTCTCACCAATTTTTCAAAAGTCCTTAATCTTGAGCATGGTATTAGTTTAAGTTGGATAAAGTGTTCACACCTGCATACATTAGAACTGCCTGAGGAAGATGGATGGAGTAACATTAAATTCTATTTATTAAAAAAAGAAAAAGAGAAAAGGGGTGCAAAAGGGTATTTGGTAACATAGCATATATATAGGCGTTATGAAAGATAAATACAAAGGTGCAATTTTTGCAATCATATTGTGGTGCACTTTTCTTCATCTTTTTGTGACCTTTTTTTTGGGGGGGCTATAGAAAGTGCTCCAATTGATGTTCTTTATGACCTCTTTTGCCGGAAAAATGGACCTTAACTAATCGTACTTGGAGTTTTTTTTTTCGAATAACCTTTATTGTAAAAGGCAAACCCCACCTTCGTTTTCTCATGCCTTGTTTGGTCATGCGTTGGGTCCCCTATATGGCAAACTGCTCTCTCTCCTTTTTACTTCTCTTTTTATTTTTATTGGACAAAAAGTAAAGACTCATTGGGCTTTAAATTAGCATTCCAAGTTCAAAGTTTTTTTTTTCTTTCTTTCTTTAAATATATATATAGAGAGAGTATCCAACATCCAATAAATTTCAGAAGTAGATGCTGTTGCCAATATGGTTTTTATGCAGAAATGCAAGCAATTTTCTTTTGACAAGTAATTCACCAAGAATTTTCGTTTCACAAGGTTGGCTGGTCAACTTAAATGGATTCTTCAATTATTCTCAAAGAAAATAATAACGATAACAGTACCAATTTACAGAAACTATTAAAAACAGGAAAAGATTATGAAATTTTGATGCGTCGTGCAACAATCCCAGTTCCCAAGGTGACTATAGTATTGTAGCAGATCTAGTGAATTTGTTTGGGTCCCACTGCCCAACATTATAGATTATTCCAAAACACTAAAAAGACAATCAGACAAGGTGTAACAAGTTCCTTCTCAATCAGTTTCCAGGTTTAATTTTTAGGGGCTCGAGGATTAGAAAATGAGATAATACATTGGATTTACATAGAAGAAAGCAAAATTATCTACTCTATTCATTTAGAATAGAAACCATCGGAACAGCCACATTTCAAAAGCCTATTGTCAATTTAATTCGACTTATAATTGGCCGCTTAAATTGACTTGCACAAACTGTAAATCCACTCAATTTAACCACCAAGACTTTTTAAACACTCAATACTAAAATGATTCTCATATGGTCTCAAGAGATCTTACGTAATAGATACTCCACGTCAGCATATATCACTTCTGTTTGTTGTTTGATATGTGATCGCTAGCTTCATTCATTGACTGACACAGAAAGACTAGTGTTGCATAAGATATCTTCTCCTTTCAAGATGTAGTTCAGTGGCTTTGTTTGTTTTCTCGAGGAATTATTTTGAATTGGGATCCCCAGCCCTAGAAAATAATTAACGCTCTAAAACTATTCCAACTCCTAAGGTGATCATAATCTTGTACTAGATCTACTGGAATGCATGTAAGTTAAAGACTTAGACCCCACTAAGTATTTGACATGCCCACCATTTGTCTTGGATGCCCAAAATATTGTAGACAACGTGTAACAAGCAAATGATATTTCATTACTTGGGTTTTTAGGGCAACAGAAATTGCAAAATAGAGATATAGAAGAAAGCAAAGCTATATAGTTTGATGGGTAATGGATAACCACGAGGAGCAATGACATCTCACAACCAGCAACCTCAGAATTGAAACCAAGGTTCTGTCCATAGAAGGAATGGCTTTATACTTTTAAATGACTGGTTTTTTGATAAAGTACTTTTAAATGACTGATACTTCTATACAAAGACTAAAATTATAGAGAACGCATGAATATAATAGGTAATTCAGGTCCCACACAGGCCCATTAGAACATATATTCAAATTACACATGCTTTGGGTCCTCCTTCCACTTGGACCTAAGCAACTTGAGCAGCAATCTTGCTTTTGTTTTGGTCCTACCACTGCATTGGCTCTGCAGAAGCAATAGCAACTGAGTCAAAACACCAGCACTGACAGCTTCCTCTCTTGCCTGTAAACATCTACAACATATTACCATGAGTGACTCAATAGCACTTTCACTGCCTTCATGATCTGAAACCCTGAAAACCATCTTCACAAAAGCTTTAATGGCATTTGGGTTATTAACCAATGCATCTTTCCCACTCTCCAGGCCTAAAAGCTTCTCTATTGTTTCCATTGCCATTGCTGCCATGCTTCTTTCCCGCCTTTCGGTGCCCGAAATGTACGTCACAAGTGCATCAATCATGCCTCCTCTGACCAAATACTCTCTGTTGTGTTCCATGGAACATAATGCCCATATGGCTCTGATTCCAGCATCTGAAGCCAAATCATTAAGCTTCACAAACGCAACCATCTGTTGCAAAATTTGCGTGGATTTTCCCAGCATACCACATAGCTCTTTTGTCTCTACCGAAGATGATAATGCATCAATCAAATGGCATAGATTCATTTTGATCGCTGTAGTACCTTTCTTGAATAAAACTAGGAAAGATGAAAATTTAGACTCTTCTTTCAGCACATTTAGGGACTCCAATTCTCCAAGAGGTAGCAATTTCAGGACACAAGAAAGTGATTGCTCTACCAACTTTATGTGATCATCAGAGAGCTCTGCTTCGTCAAGTACGACACTTCCAAAAACTAGTTCCAAAAGTAAAGGCATGAAGCCTAATTGGAACAAACACGAACTCCACGACGATGACGATTCCTGTGATAAAACTTGAACTTTTTCGAGTGCTTGAAGCTTGTTATGTAGAGTGGAATCTTGGGATTCAAGGTTGTGTTTGAGTGAAGCTAAAGACTCAATTTTTGCCAAGTAATCAGGATCAAATTGATGACCCAATTGCAGCCATTCATCTATCAAATGTCGAAGAGTGTGATTGGGAACAATGGTTGGATCATGAAGCCTCTGCATTGTGACTGGACATGTGAGATTACCAGCAGCCAACCATGTCTCAATGCCCGATCTGTCATAGGTCTGACCCGTACATAGAGTGACTGGATCTCTGAACAAGTCTAAGCTAATTGGGCATCTGAACAAGTGAGGGATTGCCATTTGATTATCACCTAATTCTTTCATAGAATTGAGACAAAACACGAGTTTATGTAAAAATAATGAAATGGGTTGAGCTGAAAATCAAAGAAATGGAAACCAAAAACAGTTTTAGGAAGTGGGTACTTCCTCTTTCATATTGATGGCTTTGGAATATAAAGGGAGGGAAAACACAGGAAGGAGGAGGAAAATGATGGCAAAGAGAAATCACAGAGACTCACAGCCCATGCTGGCTATATAGATTGGATGAATTTTGTGAGCTTGCAGTTCATTCCGACACAGAGCACGTGAGAGAGAGAGAGAGAAAAGTGAAATCCTAGTTGGAGGAATCAGATGAGAACGGCAGCATACGAACACTTCGAGAATAGAGACGGCCAAAATAGGGGGCCTTATCCTAGTGAAAGACTGGGAGATTGTAACTAATAATATAGAATTATTATGGAAGTGGGTCCCCCACCCCCACACCAAATGGGGCTGTGTATTTTATTTAATTATTATTGCTGCAGTCAAACTGACCCACCGAGGAAAAAGACTTGCTAGTGTCTTTGAACTTTGAACTTTGAAACCATTTCCCCATTTGCATGAGACCGAACAAAAAAAAATAAACATTTGAGAGGCTGAGGGTAACGATGGTCACAGGGCTCATGAGATTGGCAATTATATTGGAATTCATGGGTGGGATGAAAATCACCAAAGCCCTGTGCATGAACAGAAGAAACTGCTTGTTTTTTCAATATGTCTTTGTGGGTTTACGACATCAAACCAATAATATGCATACACATTTATATTTCTGAAATTGGGAGTGCGGGATTCAAACTCGGAAACATTGTCCGGAAACAGTGACTTTTAAATCATTAGGTTGTCTATTAAATATATTGGCTTGGTTGTATCTATGCAAGTATTTTTCCTTGTTATCTGAAAGAGTTTTGAAGCTTTGGTTTTTCCCTTTTTCTGTCTTGTGGATTGAAGAAGATTCGAACTCAGGATTATTGTTTGAGCAAATTGTGGCTTTAATTTATTAATTCCATAAGTTATATATATTCCACTGGTTTGAGTATAATAGTTAAGATAATCATATAAAATTAGGCAATTTCTTTTTATGCATATAGTTCCAAACTTTTGGTATTTCAATCACAAATTAAAAAAGCTCCTATTATTCTTCCTCATTAGACTAGTAAAATTTCTACAAGTATTCGTTGAAATCATAGAATATTCAGTGGCTTGTTTAACACGCTCGATTGTAGAATATTTCAATATAAGCTAAAGTTTTATGAAATTCAATTAACTCATTTTCATGCAATCTAAATTGCAACGAGTTTGGCTCTTAATTTTTTCAGTGCATGCACATACAAGGTTGTAAACATGTTCATGCATAAAATTAGTTCTTAGGGCTGGGACTCTCCAACTGAATATAATCCATCTACTATATCTCCATACTATGACTTTTTGACTGGCCAAACGTTTTGATTAGTCAATTTTATAGGTAATAATGGTAGGCCAGATAGCCTGCGTTTCCCATCCATCTGATTATTAGTGTTTGATATTATGTCACAAATGTTTTTTTTTATTTTTTATGGGAGATTTTGATCTATTTAAAATACTATATTTAATAGAATACACACTTAGCTTTACTATTAAGTTAAGTTATTGTGTGTTAAGCCGTTGAATGCATTACTAATTAATTTTTGAATTCAAATCTAAAAATCTAGATGGAATGTGGCATGCCATTTTTGAGACAAAAATTAAACCAATTGGCTTATTAATTATGAATTTTATTTTGGTAGTGGTATTAGATGTTTGTCATTTCAGTTCTTTTTATGTCCATTGAAGGTGGGGATTTGTCACCTTGCATACCTAAACACAAAAGTATTTTTAATTTTACAATACATTATGAGCAATAGAAAGTACCCAAATGCTAAATGTGTATTGGGGAAAAGGCAACCTACTTTCTTCTTTTCTGTTGAACCTTTTAAAACTCATTACAATATAATATTACACAAATGTGAAAAAATACAAAAATTAATTGAAAGAAAACAAGCTTAAGTGTTTCCACAACAATAGGTAAGTTTGGCAAAAACAAATGGGAATGTCTAGAAGTTTGAGAGAGAGAGAGAGAAGGGAGAGAGAGAGCCAAGCAGCAAAGAGACAAAACAGATGCTATCAATGAAACTTTAAAAAACAGGATTAATGTGAAGAAAATTTGGCCCTTTGAACGCTATCTTGTCTGCCATTTGAACATTTATATCAAATTCCACCAAATTTATATTATATTTTTAAAAAATAAAATAATAATAATAATGAAAAAAAATTTTGGTCAATCCTAAACTTTCTGAAAATTTTAAAAATCAAGGAAAGGTTAATTATTTTCTGAGTAGCTCACACGCAATCTATTATGGAACAACTGCACAACCAGTCAAATTTATATAAAACTCTTGCTATGTATTACAATAAATTAAGTTTTATCTACTAAAATTAATTGCACATTTAATGAAGCAACAACGTTATCAATGATATCATGACAATGGCTACATAAATTTAATTAAAGAGTTCGGAACTTGTTTTTTGCACGTCCAAGTCCAACTTGCGAATGGGTTGTTTAAACCTTTAAAAAAAAACATTTATGTATAAAGTGTTTTATTATAATAATAATAATAATAATAATAATAATAATAATAATATTATTATTATTATTATTATTTTGGGTTTAATGTGAATAAGTGGGTTTTGAAGTTATAGCTCATGGCAATGATATTTGAGTTAAGTTTGTCATTATAGAGGGTCCATATCTGTTGGTGGGTTATGAACTGTAATGATAAACCACGTGTTTGAACATGCTCGGCAAATCATGGCATTATGTGTGTATTATGCTGAAAATTGTGTGCTTGAAACTTCAAAAAGAACTTTTATTTAAGACTGAAAAATGCTTTCATTAGCATTTAGAAAGTTCCAGCAAGTCAATAAAAATTATGTAGAAGAAAGGAATGATTTTTCTTTTTTTTTTTCCCTAAATATTAAATTGAAAGGAGATTAATGTAATTTTGTTCTAATACTTTTAAATGTAAATTATTCTTTGCTCAAACTGATGGATTTAGGGATACTTGAGTATGTGGTTCAGCAGTAAGGAAATTATTATTTCTATCACCTATGAGTTTTCAAATGCAATCAATTTACTTACCTGCGGGTAGATGATGAACTATTAGAGCATCTCCAAGAGACTCTTTATTTGTTAATTTTTCTTTATTTTAGAGAGTTAACTTTAAAAAATTGACTCCAACAGACTTTTTATTTTAACTTTTAAATATGAAGAGTGGATTTGACTCTCCATATTTAAAGAGTCAAACTCACTCTCTAATTATATGTTAAATAATAAATACATTTTCTATTTAATGTCTCATAATTTTTAATAATTAATTTGAATTTTAACTTTACAAGATTACCCTCAATAGTTTTATTCTTATTTGTAAAAATAAGGATAAATAAGTAAAAGTTAAATTAATTATTGAAACTAACAAAATAAAGACTAAACAATAAAGAGCATTATTGAAATTGTTTACTTAATTTAACTCTCTAATATAAAAAATGCTCTTTAATTACAAAAATATACTCTTTAATTTAAAGAATATTGTTGGAGATGCTATTAGAGATCTAAACTTGCTATTTGAACTCCAAAAAGGTTGTAAAGAACATATAATAATAGCCTTAATTTCTAATAGATTAATATGCTATAAGACAAATAGTAATAGCTTTAATTTTTAAACTGATGATTTCCATTAAAAAACTCTTTTTTATTTACTATTACTTATAAAAAAAAAAAAGAAAAAAAAAAAAGGGTGACAGATTTAGGGTTGGGGATAGGTTGTTTATGTTAAATATATTTTACCCCCTCAATTTATAGGCTTTTAGTATTGTTTTGTACTGATCAGCTCTGAGGTGTCTGATCTCAATAAAGCTACTCGGAATAAGAGGATAGCGATCATGCGAGTTGCTCAAGCAGCTCCTCTCCCGGTGGGCGTTCAAGTGCGTTGTACGTTTTTGTCTCATAATCTTTAAAAACCACCACATTGCATCTGAGCTGTGGTTTTCATAACACTTTGCCCAAGCCCATAACATCCATGTAAAAACTAGATGAAAATCTCATGTTGATGTCATCAGCTGAGACATTTCATGAAATAAATTATTTTCATTTAGGGTTTCACCATTGACACATCTCCTCCTCCTCAAAGCATGTTTGAGATGTCTTTTTTAGCATTTTGGAAAATTGTGCGCTTAGGATTCTCATAACCAAATTTTGTTGAGAACCAAAGCAAGCTTACCAGGAGTCCCCTTTAAATGCCTTGGAATTATCATATAACAACACTCAGATGCTATTCTTGCTGGACTTAAAGGAGGCAGTAATTTGTGGGAGTTGTTGCTCTTTCTTTCTGGCATCAGAAAGACAACATTTTATGTCTACTGGTTTAGGGTTTAGAAAAGATTACTTAATTACCTAATCATACAAAGGTCAAATCATAAAATGAACCACCTATCATGTATTCATGTTCAACTAATTAATTAATTTATTATTATTTTCATTTCTAAGGCCAAAATGGGGGAAGTAAATGGTGAAGCATCGATTTCTAAGGTACAAAATCAAAATACATATGGGTTTATGATATCTTCCACGTAATTAGAGAAAGCCTAAATCCAAAACCTCTAATCAAATGCAGATAAAAGGGAAGCGGAGGTTAGACTTTGTACGTATAACTAGCAATCTAATGAAGAAGAACAAAAAGTCATGAAAATTGGGTATCCATTTACATGTTTCTTTGATCTTTGTATCTCTTACAGAAAATATGAGACGCATATATGCACCTATTTGTTATAAAAACTACTTATGGGCTAAATACAACTTGTCCTTTTGGTTGTTGATGATGCTGGTGGCTCATTTGCTGAATATGGCTGTATTGTTCATCTTGTAGTCCAGGGCTGTCAGGTGTTCCCAACCCGGCGTCTTGTGGTCCCATCCCAACATACTGTTGTACCACCAACACCGACACAGTGGCTGCGAAATCCGACGATGCTAGCAAGTCTCCGATGGCGCCTAGTTCGGGACACTCACTCCAGTCAGTGAGCCCTGCTGTGAGAGGTGATATCATACCTTGTCCTCTTCCAACTATGAACAAGTCATGGATGCTGTCCATTGACCTTATTGCTGCCACTGTCTCTTCCCCATTGTTAACCACTTTTTCGATGTACAAAATCGACTCGTCACCCGCATTCTTCATCCTGAATTCCTTTATAAGCTCTTCATCTAGTTGCTTCTCCAACAAGTCATCTGTTTCCACTGTTAGCATCCTAGGGTCATTGAGATCAACATTGGATTGAGCTGCAGGCTCAGCTGCATCCTCACCAGGAACAAAGTGCATCACTGTAAGGCTTATCCCGGGATGCGCACACATCCTCCACGCATACGATAGTGCCTCTCTGTCGTCTGGTCCGCCGAAGAATATTACTGCTATGTGATGAGATATCTGGCTTGCAGCCAGGCGTGTAGAGCCATTTAAGCCTCTGTCAACGAGTATTCCAACTGAGCAAGGTGAGTTTGCTAGCACATTCTGGTTCACCATTCGAAATGCGGGGTTCATGGCTTCCATTCCACCGTCAACTGTTTGTTGTTTGTGAAACGGGATGATTATGAAGGCAACACGCTTGTCCTCTGCCAAGTTACAAATGTCTTCGTGCATGGTGGAGTAAGGGGAAATGGCAGTGAGTGGCTGGATTGAGACACAATCGGCGTGTTGCTCGTAGTTCTCGAACGCGTTGATAATGTGATCGGATTGAGCTTGTGTTCTGTTCAGTGCTGGCCGTCCTGATTTCCTTGTGTTATGAACAATGAGCATAGCAGATGCTCGACCAGTGAGTTCGACCAAGTGCAATACATAGACGCAAATTGGGGATCTTTTTGTGGGGTATGTAGCCTCAAGGAGATTGATGATTGTTGGTACATTTCTAGGTGTGTGAATGCACACCAAAACTCGTAACTCTCCATACGGTTTCGACCTCTGAACCGTTCGCCGTTTGTAAGGTATGAACCTCCTTGCAGGCCTGTAAATTGTTGTTACAATTGGTGTGATGACTCCAGTCATAGCCACTGCTACAATTACCATAATTGCAAACGACTCTTCATCTAAAACCTGCATCACATTTGTTTCATTAGTTAATTTTCATGTCCACACACACGCAGACATAAAAATTAGCATTAGCTGAGTTAATACATTACCTTCTGGTCCTTGCCAACATTGAGGACAATCATCTCAACGAGGCCTTTGGTGTTCATCAGCAAACCCAAAGTAACTCCTTCACGAGGTGGCATTTGGTAATAAACACAAGCAAGTAGAGTGCCAATGACCTTTCCAGCACAAGAAAGAAAAATGACAAGCATAAGATATCCCCAAGTTGCAGCTGTTTTAATAGCTCCTACGTCAGTTTTAAGCCCACTTATGGCAAAGAAGAGAGGGAGCAAAAGCCCTGAAACAAAGTCCTCGAGCTTCTCTATTAGTGTAACACCGAGTGGTCCATTTGGAATAACAAGGCCAAACACAAAAGCTCCGAAAACAGAGTGTGTTCCAATGGCGTCTGTAATGAATCCTGAAATCATAACCCCTGTGAGAACAAGACATATAGAGAACTCGCTGAAGGTTTCGCCCTCTGGCGTTTTCCGGACTAACCACGAGATGGCGGGTCGGACAATGAAAAAGCAGAAAATAACAAAGCCTATACTTGACAAAATCACCCAAAGTGATGCCAAGGAAGTGGTTCCATTCTCAGCTAAGGCAATGGCTAAAGCTAAGAGAACCCATGCGCACATGTCATTTACAAGAGCACATGACATTGCAATCTTCCCAATCTCTGAGTTGATGAGTTTGAGCTCGGCGAGGATTCGAGCGAGCACCGGGAACGAAGTGACTGCGAGAGAAACTCCGAGAAAGAGGATGAAAGTGCCTTGGCTCATGGAATCATTACCACCGGTTTGGTGAACGAGGAATGAGAAAGAAGCACCAATGATGAAGGGCAAGATCATACCGGCAATGGCGATGGATAAACTCTTCTTTCCGGTGCGGCGAATTACGGAAATGTCCATTTCTACACCAACTAAGAAGAGGAAGTAGAGCAGACCAATATTTGCCATCGTTTCAAGAACCATCACACTCCTTAGAGGAAATATTGTGTTCGCAAATTTGCTGTTGCGTCCTATCACTGATGGACCAAGTATTATTCCACCCTGCAAATTTCATACATACATGTATATATATATGTTACTTAAAACCACATAATATAAATATTTGTGTATGATATTTTGGTTGGTTGTATATATGTAATATTACTACATTTACATATTTGTATCAAACATATATGCAGACGCTAGAAATGAACTCTCAAACCTTGGACATGAATTAAAATCTTATGCTTTGGCTTTAAAACAAATTTCAACAATAATGTGCATGTTCTTTGTAGAGCCAGAAAATATTTCGATAGTAACATTGACAAACAAAGGTTTGAATTTGAAATGAATAAATGTAGAAGACGAAAGTGATTAGATACGTACCATGATTTCGGAGATAACACGAGGTTGACGAAAGGGTTTGAGGATGAAAACCAGAAGCCGAGTGACAACAACGACGAGAGTGAGTTGCAAAATGAAGAGGGGAAGGGAATAGTCCAAAGGGTTATCACCCTGCCATATACCATTTGTAGTTATCATCGTCGGTGCATAACAAACTATGCTATCTTCCGACGCATTCGATGTTGTCGTTACCGACGCCATTTTCCCTCTTTATATATGTTTGCTATCACCACCACCACCGCCACACGTATGTCCACCAAAAACAATGTCTTCAATTCTCTTGCATGTAACTTTGTCACCTTTTTTTCTTTTTTGATATACCTAATTTTGCTTTACGTGCAAAAGATGGAAAAAAAGAATAAAATGAACTAACTATCTTCTGAGGGAAAGAAAGAGAAAGAAGAAAAGAAAAGAAAATTGATTGTGTATATGGGAAATGAGGTATTAGGGGAGAGGAAGAGTAGTGAGGTTTGGGTTTCGGTGGTTGCCCGAACCATTTGGAGTGCTTTTTGTGATCTGTGGCCATTGCTTCGAGACAAAATCTATTTTAAGATATTTGTGCTACCCCTTAGTTTTTCTTTCCATTTTTCCATGATGGAAATTCCATCTATTTAAAATGGAAAATATATTTTTTATATTTTTATTTTAAAGAAACTCAAAAAGAGCTAATTCTTGTATTTTATTTTAAATAATAATAATTATTATAAACTCTTTTATTTTTCCTTTGACCTGCTTCAGTACTTATCCCAAGTTCTGAGTACACACACATACATAAACAGATGACCAGAGCAAATATTCCCCTCTCAAAAGCATGCATGCAACCTAATATATTATTATTGATCATCATCTTTGAATAATCTTATAGATGAAATGGTTTTTGCATAGTGTTTAAATCTCTGGTCCAAATTAAATTTATGAGCCTGTGTTGTTTCCTCCTTTTTCCTATCTTAATTAAGTTGGATGTGATGTGTATATATGATTCGATCTGTATTATAATATTAGCCATGATGAATAATTAAGACTACAACAGCATCAACCTCTAGCATTATTTATTCTCCAATCTTCATATTGATCTACAATATCTCGTCATTTTGATTTATTTATACACACACACACACACACACACATATACCTAAACGCACAATAAGGCTATCAATTATATGATATTCAAATAGAACCCATATTCGAACCTAGTTTTAAACACAATCCTGCAGATATAGTACTCCAGGAAATCCTTGGTGCATGTACTGTTTAGAAAGATGTTGTGCATGTGCAAAAAAACTTGCAATTAATGTGCACAAGTAAGCATTAATAAATTTTAATTAATTTTTAAACCGCAAAAATTACATACAATTCAAATGAAAAAAAAAAAGAAGACAAAGGGGCATATTTACAAGAAAAAATAAATTAATGAAAAAGAAAAAAAAAAAAAAAAACTGCAAGTCTAGCGTTTGGCTGCCTGGTATCAAGGGAGAGAAAGGGAGACATGGCTATTAATTCCCTGAGAGTGCTGTCTAAAATCCCACTCTCCACCAAACCCAAAACCACAAAACCCCATTCTCTTCCACTCTCTCTCTCTTTCTCTAGAACGAACTCACTTGTGGTTGTGGGAAGAGCATCACTCTCCTCAATGTCTTACGACAAGGAGCTAGCAGCAGCAAAGAAAGCTGCCACTCTCGCTGCCAGTCTCTGCCAGGCATTTCTCTTTCTCTCTTTCTCTACCTTCTCGTTGATGGGTATTTGTTCTTTTATGCATTTGGGTATGCAATGGAATCGTTATTTGAACAAAACCCAGATTTTTAATTGTTAATTGGAAATGATTTCGGAGCATGATTGGGCAATTTAAGAGGAAACCTGAAAATAGGTTCTTTCCCACAAATTGTTTCGTCGCTTTTATTTGTTCAGCTTAACAAACCAAAAACATATTTGGTATTTTCTTTTCCTGTCATTTTGGGGTATGGATAATAAAACATTTAGCTTGGGCGACATTTTACTGAAATCATTATTTAGCAAGCCCAACACTTGAACTTTTAATCTTCACACACCCCACTTTGTGAAGGTTGTTATAAAGGAAGCATCTTGGAAACATATATGATCTCGTATATTTATGCTTGGTTTCTTGATATGGTATACCTCTTTGGGTACATATCTGTGACCAGACAAACTTTAGGATGAAAATTATCTAGTAATCAAGCTTATACATATCAATTTTTTTTTTTATTTTTTTTTTCCCGAAGCTGATTTCCAGTACTCTTTCTTTGTATTTCCTCCAGAAGGTGCAAAAGGAGCTGTTGAAATCAGATGTCCATTCAAAATCAGATAAAAGTCCTGTCACAGTGGCTGATTATGGTATGGTTTCGACTATCCTGTGCGTTCTTTTTATTAATTGCAGTCTATTGATTTCTCCAAGTTCTACAATTGATCATGTGCATCTTGATTTTCAGTAAGGGAGAAGTTCAATATTTATTTGCAAGATATTAGTAGTTACCTTGTGCTGTGTCTAGATTGCTTTCATTGGTTGAGTCTGAATGTTGAACCTACCCTATTCTCATCTCGTCCTTTTACCACTTTAGCTAATATTGGAGCATTTGATTTATATAAAATTGTACCATTGAGTGAAATGGGATTATATTGCATCTTGCTTGATGTATGATCTTAATATTAAGATTGGAACACTTGATGTTTAAAAAAAAAAAAGTTACCAATTAGTGAAATGAGTTTTATTTGGTATTGACGTTTAAAAAAGGTTACCATCGTTTTCTGGAATATTGATAAGCACATTGTTATTCTATTTCTATTGCTCAATTGCGACTCAGGTTCACAGGCTCTTGTTAGTTTTGTGTTGGAGAGGGAACTTCCTACTGAATCATTCTCACTAGTGGCTGAGGAGGTGAGTTTGTAGAATTTTCTAGACTTTTCTCTGACATGCAGCACGTGTTTTATTCTCTGTTGAATCTTAAACCAAATTGTAAACTTTTTGAACCTCTCTAGGATTCAGGAGATCTTCGAAAGGACGATGCCCAGGAAACACTTCAGCGCATTACAGCACTTGTAAATGATACTCTTGCTAGTGATGGATCATATACTGTTTCTAGTTTGACCACAGAAGATGTGCTCAGGGCAATTGACAGTGGTAAATCAGAGGACGGTTCTTCTGGTCGACACTGGGTCTTAGATCCCATAGATGGTACAAAAGGGTGAGTTCAGAGAGTTCAGAAGTTGAGTTTTTATTGAAGAACTTGAATTATTTTTTTATTGTTTCTTGGCATGAAAAGTTGATTTCTCACATAGGACGAAAAACTTATTTTCATTTAGTAATATGCTTGGGTAGAATTTTGTACTATCTTTTATAGTGACAAGAGAAACATCTACAAATCCATGGAAATTTATTTCAAAAGGTTATTCCCTTTTCAAAGTTGTAATAATTGGAGGTTGGGAATGGGGCATTTGTAGATTTTGGGAAGATGTGTGGCTAGGTGAACAATCATTGTTATTAGTGATCATAATTATCATTAAGGTACAGATGTGCCTAATTAGGGAACATCTATGTCTAATTTTTATTTGTTTCGTTTATCTTAGAATGATAGTTTTCGAAAATAAATGGTTTTTGTTGTTGCCTCAGTTAGTTTTACCTTTCTTAACTCTGAATTTATAAATTTCTTTGTTATTTTTCTTGCCAAACTGCATGCTCCATGTTTACAGTGTGTTTATAACAATCATGGTAAGATCGCTTATCATTGTGATTGTGTCAAAGATTTGTTAGAGGAGACCAATATGCTATTGCATTAGCATTGCTGGATGATGGGAAAGTGGTGCTGGGCATCCTGGCCTGTCCAAATCTTCCTCTGGCTTCCATTGGTAGTGGTAACCAGCATTCTTCACATAATGAAGTCGGTTGCCTCTTCTTTGCTAAAGTTGGTTCTGGAACATACATGCAGCCACTTGATGGTTCTTCACCAGTAAAGGTTGTCACTTGGAAAAATTTGTTTCGGTGACTAATTTATTTGAGTAGGCATTTGACATTGATGTTAGCTATCTTTCTGATGCCCCCCAGGTGCATGTCAGTGCTATTCAAAATCCTGAAGAAGCATCGTTCTTTGAATCCTTTGAAGCAGCACACTCTCAGCATGACTTATCTAGCACCATTGCTAAAGTAATAGATTCCTCTCCATAACTTGTATGGTAGGAATTTTTTATTGAATATTTTTATTTAATTCATTTCATGGTGAACAGAAACTTGGTGTTAAAGCACCACCAGTTAGAATTGACAGCCAGGCAAAGTATGGGGCACTTTCCAGAGGAGATGGGGTCATCTACCTGCGTTTCCCTCATAAAGGATACCGTGAGAAAATATGGGATCATGCCGCTGGATCCATTGTTGTGACTGGTAAGATCTATTATTTCGAAGATACTTTCTTCTCTCTTACGTCCTTTTAACTTGTGGTGGGTGGTCTGCTATGATCCAGTCTTATTAACTCCAGTATCATGCCCCGAATAGGATGGAATAAACATTACTTGAACTGGGATGGGTGAATCTATAAGATTATGATTTTCGATGATGGTGGTTACCATAAAGTGAATGTCTTTGTTATCCGTTTTGTCTAGGTTCACCTCCATAATGAAGTAAGATCAGTTGATATTCACAGAAATATTAGTGGTTCTACTCTACAGAAATGATCGCATATTTTCATAAATATTCTAGCTATTAACTACTTAGTAGGACTTGATCATATTGTCACCTGTCGTTAACCTCGTATAAATCAATGTATGTGAGACAATTTCAAGTTAGGAAAACATAGTTTTATGAAAACAAACATAACAGGATAGAAATATAATCAAGGTTAAACAATTAGGGTTTATCTCCATAAACAATTTGCGAAGGATTCCAAATAGAAGAGAAAATTCTTTATTGTCAAAGTAGAAGACAGGAAAGCTGCAGTAAAATATCAAGTTTGAGAGTAAAATATTTCTCAACATTTTAGGTTTTAGACAGAAATGAATGTTTTATCGAGAAATCCATTTGATTAGCCTCCTTGGATTGGATTACTTGAGAGATGTATTGTTTTCATTGTGGAATGCTTCGTAAAACTATGTTTTTGCATGCAGTTCCTATGTCATGAAATCTCATCTGTCTAGGATGTATTATGGATTAAAAGTTTCACATTTGTTTTCCAATCCATTTTTACAGAAGCTGGCGGTGTAGTCTCTGATGCTGGAGGGAAACCATTGGACTTTTCCAAAGGAAAATATCTTGATGTTGACACAGGCATTATTGTTACTAATAAAAAACTGATGCCATCACTCTTGAAGGCTGTTAAAGAATCAGTGGAAGAGAAAGCTTCTTCTTTGTGATTCTTTGGTCCCCCTGGTTCTGTAATCAGTGTAAGATAGGCGGGCTATCTTAAAGGAACATGACTCGTGCATTTGAAACTTGAATTATGAATAATACTAATGCTGATCTTCATGTTTCCAATTTTACCTTATTTCTAGAAATACAAAGACATGGAATATTTCTAGACAATTGCCGACATGATTATGAAAATAAGTGTTTTATTTATTTGTTTATTTTTAAGAAGCTATTTGTTGCATTAACATAAGACTTCTTTAATAAGAAGCTATTATTATTTGTTGCATTAACACTGATTCGCAAATTCTTGCAAAGTGGAACTGCGCCTAAGAGTACTCCTGGCTCCTGGCACTGCATGCTTATCAAAGAAAGTTTCTTTTGGTATTATTTTTGACCCTCTCTCTTGTGAAAGTACCAAATTAAATAACAATATACAAGGGATGAAGAGCTGGTGTGTGTTGGTCAGAACTGCAATGGAAGTATTGAAAGCTGAGGAAAGACAAGGTCATCAATAGTGAGAGCTGCTGCTGACGCAATATTTATAGCCTCCTCTCCAATTGTGGTAGCATAAAAGGAATTTACATCATGATGTGCATCAGCTTCTCCAAAACACAGTTGCTTTGGACTTGAATATCCATTTTAACTCGCCTTGAATGTGTAACAATCCTCACGGAGCACCTCACCATGTAAACCCTTAATAGACTCCTAATTGAAGGCTTAATGCTTTCCATTCCATTGTTTCTCTATAAAAATTAATAACAAATATTGTACAATGAATGAGTAGTATAGTATAGTATATTTTCACTCTTCTCTCTAGTTTCAAAGTAGAGCATTCATATACAATCTTCACCACATAGACTTTGTCGGTCTTCTTCATGCATGCTGATGATGCTCATCATAAGACTCATCTACCAATTGGCCAATTAAAAGAAAGAGGCGCAGCATCTCCCCTTAAAAATAACCTCTTTCAGTTTGCACCACATCTCCTCACAATTGCCTACTTTATTTACCTTCATTGATTACAAGCTTCAGCACTAATGCCGGTACATAATTAAAGAGTTAGAAGTCAACTATTCTCCACTCAATCCCCCCATAAGTACTTTATGTCAAAGCTTCAAAGAAAACGCAACACTTGTAACTCCCACTCCGCTCAAGTTTTAACTCTCCTTTGTCACTACCATTACTTAGCATTAGAGACTCTCTTATTGGTTTGTCTCACTATCGGAGTAGTGTGCCATAATATTGTAAACCTTTGCTTATTAGGCTTTCCATTTGGTACTTATTTCTTGATCTCAAACTTTATACAAGCAATAACTTTGGGAAGGAACTTGCTTAACAAGTTTATTCTCCTTGTATCTAAGGTGGGTTAGACATAGAGCTCACACCATGCAATTTCAAATCCCCCAAGACCAATTCTCCAACATTGGTGTGGCTTACGCTGTTTGCAAACCATTTCAATACACTTTTATGCATTCCTACATATTCATCGTGATTTGAATTTGGCATTCCGATTAACACGACACGGTTTAATGTGTTTTTTGTTATTTATATTCATACCTTAAATGCATCAGAAACCCCTTAAGCCTCTTGAGCATCTAATTAAAAGCTCTGTCTAAATTGATTTTGATTTGATTATAAAAATAAAAAAAAGAAGGAAATTTATTTTGATGTCGAAAAAAAGTCTATTTATATTGTTTTGTTCATTTTATGACCAACCAAATATGATTACTTTTTGTATATAAAACGATACAATTAAGAACTTAATAAGCTTTTTCAAAAACTAATTAATTTTCTCAAAAAATAATCAATCATATAATCTTCTCAAAAAATAATGCTATACAATTAGTTTAGAAAAATATATATTTTATACTGTGAAAACATATATCCAAGAACTTTGAGAAAAAAAAAATAAAGATATTATCTTTATAGTAATTTAATAGATGATAATTTTTTTATTTAAAAAAAAAAACAATTTTCATACATAGTCCGGTAAGTCTTTATATATTATTTACTTCAAAAAATATATATCTAAACATTAACAATATTCAAGTCAGAGCAACTACCAATTAAGAAAACTGCTTTCAATTTAATATTAGTTTATACATTAGTGTTCAGTTAATGTCAAAGTTTTTTAAAGTAAATGCATTAAAGAAAAAAAAAAAACCTTCAATTTCGTTCCCATAAAAAAAGAATAAAATAAAATAAAAAGAGCTTTAAAATAAAAATAATATTCCTTTGAATATTTCATCCTTCACGTATATATTTTGTGAAATTACCAATTATTTGTAAATGGATATGATTTGGAAAAAAAAATCATAGAGAAAAAGAATATCAAATTGTTAAAAGTAAAACTTTAAATTGTATCAAATATATTGAACCATAGTACCAATTTTGTAATTTATACCAACTTTAAAAGCAATTTTTATATGAAAAATTTGTTATAATATGATTAAAAAACATAAATAAATTCTAAAACAAAATTACTAGCGAAAATAATAACCACTATAACTAATAACAAAATAGAAAGGTCTTAATTAATTCATTTTGGTAAACAATATTATTTTATCTTAAATCCTTTTATTTTATAGGAAAACACAGTAGTAAATGTATTATGTTAATTATGAGGGAACGAAATTAATTAAAGGTTATTATTTATTTCTCTAATGCATTTAACAGTGTTGGTCGGAATGCCAAATTCAAAAGAGAACGAACATGTAGGGGAGCACAAAAGGGAACTGAAATAAGTAAAAAAACAGAGTAAAACATACCTCAGCAGGAAAATTAGTGTTTGGAGAGGTAGAAACTGATCAGGGTGAGTGAACCTGTCGTTGAACCCATGTCAGCCAGCAAGGAGAACATCAAAACCCAGTTAAACAAAATCCTTCACCAAGCCATGCTTGCACAAAATTTGACCAAAGGTTTTTGGTACCCAGTGAAAAGCCAAAAAAGCTCAGCTACAATGAGACACACTCCGAATCAATGATACAAGGTCAACAAATGGTCTCTAATGCTTAGTATTTGTTGGTGACACTGGAGATGCACAGACATAGCGGAGGAGGGAGTGTGAAGTGAAGAATTTTCTCATACAAACTTGGACTTGGACATTAATGGGCGGACTAAGCATAACAGTGACATCTAATTCCTTCAATTAGTATTATTTGGCAACAGTGTCAAAAACCTGAGAGATCAACGAATAGGCAAAATTGGTGGCTTTAGTTCGGAAGGTGTGGCACATTCATTTAGACTATTGATTGGGCGGATTTACAACATTACCTCTTAATTAATTAGCTTGTTTGGTTTAGATTGTCTTGGGTGAGTATGCTTTGATTATGGCTTTCATTTGGTTTCCGCTAAGTCCCAACCACAACAACCATATACAAACAGCAACACAAATGGACCCAAAAAAAGATAAAAAGACAAAAAGAAAAATATGGGTAGTCGTGCCGTGCACTGAAGGCGACAGTGGAGAGCTTGGCACCATTGATGGCTCGTTAAATCTGCATATATTCAGATAAAAAATCAGTTCCTTTCATGGGCTTCTCTTGGCTTAGTCTTATTCCGGAAAGTGTTAAAGGGAAACCAGAACACAACGATAAACAAGCAAAAAAATTTTGTAAGCAAATTTACCCACAATTAATTGATTCCTGTGGTTGATGATAACCGGAAATTATGAAGCTTTAGGTCTTTGATAACAAAGAGGGACGGAAATCCATACCTTCTACAAAGTCCCGGCTTTTCCCGAAATCACATAAAAATTGGTTTTTTCCATTTATGGGTTTAGGATTTGAGAGTAGAAGCTTTAGGTGTTTGATAACAAAGAGGGACGGAAATCCATACCTTCCACAAAGTCCCGGCTTTTCCCGAAATCACATAAAAATTGGTTTTTTCCATTTATGGTTTAGGATTTGAGAGTAGAAGAAGAAGATGGAGGAGACGTCCATTTATGGGTTTCGAATTTGAGGGTAGAAGAAGAAGATGGGAGACGTCGGCGAGTGTACTGGTGAATTCGATCAAATTGGGCTATTTTGGTTTAGGGTTTCAGAATGAGAGAATGGCTGGAAGAAGAGAGCGTGTAGGGGAATGCAACGGCTAGTTTGACACTTTGACTTAAATAAAACACAAAATGGAGCGCTTACTTGGATATTCGGAATGGGCTGGGCTTGAGTTTTATTGCTGGATATTTTAATTGGGTTGGGTTTGTGTTTTGATGCTGGACATTCTAATTGAGTTGGGCTTGTATTTGACGCCAAATCCAAAAGGAGGGGAAACACTGATCGGTGTCATTTTACATGGTATCCCATTATTTTACTACAATCGTTACATACAAGAGAGAGAAAGAAGCTTCTTAAAAAAAAGAAGAAAAATTTACAGTGAATAATTGATGCAGCTCTTGTTTCTCATGTAACTTTCTGCCAAATAAGTATAAATCACAAGTTACCAATGTTAAAACAGTACGTTGCTGTGAAGATGGTAAATATAAATGCTAAATGCACAACCTGAAATTTTAAGATGTATACTTGGTTGTTTTCCCTCCTTGTAGCTTTATTAGGCTGAAAAGATTTCTGGTGTTGATTCCTTGTTTGTTTATTGGTGAACTTAGGTTAGCAAGCAAGGTCTCATTAGACAGATGGGAGGGTAACAAACTGAGTTATTGCACCTATTAATGCACCACTTTCATGCCATAATTTCTCCACTGTAATTGAGTTTTGCGCCCACTGATTCTTGCGGCTTCAACTTTTGGCCTTCTGCAGATTGCATTCTCTCATCAGAAATTTTTTCTTTTTTTGGAATGCTTTCATTAGAAAATTATACAACTTGCCTGATCTTGGATTAATGAATTCTAACTAGAATGGAGGAACCCAATTGGAAGTTAGGTTTAGGGTCAAAGAATTAGAAGACAAGTCTAAAAGCATTTTGAGTAAGAGAAATTTGAAAGACGGAGATCATAGATTACATCTTTCAAATGGTTGCATGAACCATCCAAAACTTCCAACTCAAGTGGGTTTCCAACGCTTTTGATCAAAGATCCTCTTAACTTATTCTCACCATCTATTGAATTCAAGGATGGACACACTGACAAGTCAGGAACAGGAAGTGAACCATTAAAATGATTGGAATGTGATCTCAAACTCTGCAATGTGTTCTGTGCACAAGAAGTACCCAAATTATCAACAAAGGCAAGACTCCCATTGAGATATTGCTTGATACAGATTCAACGTTGGGATGCAACCTACACAAATTCCTAAAGGATTCTGGAACTATGCCTTCAAGTTGGTCTGCGTCTCAATGGACCATCGTTTTTCCTGAAGTACTAGAAAGCGAGCCATGGAAGTTGTTTGACGAGAAGTAAAGAGAAACAAGGGTGGTACTAGCATTAACCAACCAATGAAACAGTGTTGAAGAAGTGGACACATTCAGATACTTCTTTTGAAGATCAATTACTACTAAGAGAATTAGAAGCAATATTGATATGGGAAATATCAGACCAACTAAGAGTACCGGGAGAGCGAAGAGAACACTCCACTAACTTGATAGTTTACTGAGTCCACTAACGACTTTAAGCCAATCATTGACTCTATAAAGATATACAAAATTAGTTGAAGGCTTTCCTGGTATTGTCTCTTGCAAATTAGTTGACTGACAATTAATACATGTTTATTGCAGAGTATAGATTTCACAAGAAATAGCCAAAATTTTTGAGAAGAGATATAATTTCTTTATCATTTTCTTAGGAAAATCCATGTGAAAATTCTATGGGTAGCTTAGGAGTAATGAAGGAAAACGTGGCCATGTTTGATTACTACTTTTCGAAGAACTTGCAAACCAACATGTTTTCAGTACTTGATTTTTGGTTTATTCTTCAAGAATCTTGCAAGTATCATAATCAGTTTAAAGCAAAACAGAACCAGTAGAAACGATCCAGAAAATCTTCTTTCTAGAAGCTGTTAATATTGACAACAATATGACACAGTGCACCTAGAATATTAGATAGTGGAACAATACCACTAAAATAGTTTCTAAAACTGAGTGTAGAACTGTTAGAAAACAAACTTGAATTCAAATATATATATATAAATAAACCGTCTTCAATATCAATTGGATTAGAAAAGAAGTGTACTGAAAATAACTAAAAATGTTAATTAGCACATACTCTTCTGCGCTTGCTCCTTTTGCCACTTGGTATTCAGACCTAACTTTAAGCAATTGATGTAGTTAGATCATTCCATTTACACCATGCAAAATTTAAAGAAGAGTATATCTACTTTGGAACATCCGATGGGTAATCCTGCGGGTGTCTTTCAATTGTTTCTCTCAGCAACTTCTCCTGAACACGAAGGTTGGATGGAGGAACATCATATACGTCTGTGAAAATGTCTGCAACTGGGGGTTTCTCAACTTTCTCTGCTACTTGAATTGCATGTAATAGCTACAAGGAGATGATGATCAGTCAAAAACGTACAATCATGAATTGCAGAGCATATCGCACTACTTTTTTATTTTGTTATCCATTGAAACAGAGTCCAAGGATTTACCTCCTCCTTCACACTATTTCTAAGCTGTGTCTCACGTTCACCATTCCACCAACCATTGTTCTCGATCCATTTTCTAAATCTAGTTACAGGGTCTCTTGCTAATTTCCACCATTCGATCTCATCAACTGGACGATACTTGGTGGAATCATCTGATGTGGAATGATGTCCTACTCGATATGTTAAGGCCTGTTATGGAAGGAAAAACAAAAACAAAGACATGCTTAGGTTGGAAGTCAAATTCAAGGATTTGCCTCTCCAAGGCCAGAAAGTTTCAAAAAACAAGTATCCTTATTTGACCTCAATTAAGATTGGTCTGTGTTCGTTAATTGCCATATTACGTGCAGCATGGACTGCACTATACAGGGCAAGTCCATCATTGCCATCAACGCGAATACTTCGGACTCCATAAGCCTGACCTCTGACAACAACACCATCACCTGTCAATTAAAGGAAAAATCCCCACCACAAAAAGGGAAAAAAAATGTTCTATTGTCAGATAACAAGAGACTTTGGTTATAAAATTTTTCAACAAGTACAAGAATGGAGAAGAAACAGGAAAGAATACTTCGAAACTGGTCTGAAGTAGGAGTACTTATAGCCCATCCATTGTTGCGACAGATAAATATAACTGGGACCTCCCTAACTGCCGCAAAATTTATTGCAGCATGAAAATCACCCTGACATTACTTCAAATATTAGGGAAAAAAAAAAACAAACAAAAGAATAAGCAAAAGCAATTCTGCGGACTGCAAATAGAAACAAAATTTTTAAGTGATAACCAATATGAAGTAGCTGCCATTGTAGCTAAGAAATATTGACATACTGTCAACCAAACTGGAGACAAAATACTGTAAAACCATGTTAGCATAAACATCAATGGGGTCATTCAAAGGATTTGAATACAAAATAAGTTAGACAATTAGGTTCTGATAGCAAGTTAAATTATCATTAACTTGAAAAGCTTAAGCTGTTAAGAAATGGGTCCAACTATGTATTAAGCATGTACATAAACAAATATAAACACTCTGAAGCAACATGGAATGATTAAGTGACCAAGTAGTGCGAAACTCATTTTAACTTCCCCCTCTAGAAACCGAAAGAACTTGCTCCTTTGGTTAAGACTTGAGAGTAATAGTATGTTACCTCACTTGTCCCACCATCGCCAAAATAAGTGACCGCACAGGCATCTATTTTATCCATCTTCAAAGAATAGGCAGCACCAACAGCATGAGGAATTTGTGTACTGCAAAACAGCAGGAATTATAAGCTTTCTACTGGAAAGGCTCTCATAAGATGACTCCTATATAAAAAAGGTTAGTATATTACGCAATTGTTGATGCTACAGTGAAATAGTTGTGCTTATTAGACCCATAGTGAATAGGCATCTGCCTGCCTTTCCCATAATCTGCTTTATTACTGAAACACTGATTTGCAAATTCTTGCATAGTGAAACCACGCCATAAAAGTACTCCTGGCTCCCGGTACTGCATGCTTATCAAAGAAAGTTTCTTCTGGTATCATTTTTGGCCCTCTCTCTTGTTAAAGTACAAAATTATAGCAATATACAGGGGATGAAGAATTGGTGTGTGTGTTGGTCAGAAGTGCAGTGGAAGTATTGAAACCTGAGGAAAGACAAGGTCATCAGTAGTGAGTGCTGCTGCTGACGCAATATTTATAGCCTCCTCTCCAATTGTGGTCGCATAGAAGGAAATTCTTCCCTGCCTTTGCGCTTCGTAGAAGATTGTATCCATAATTTGAAGAGTAGCCATGTTACTGTACATTTTTAGAGCAACTTCCTCACTGACCTATTCAGATTAACTGACAACTTGTAAGTTTCCTGTTATCATTAATAGAAGAAAGACCAGAAATCCATTCTCTGGCAAGTTGGTGCATCAAGTGGATCTACCTGTATGTAGTTGCTACCTGTAATTGGCTTCCCATTTTCATCAAGGACCTGATAGCAATGTACCCGCTCCTCAGGGGATTCAGATATGAACTTCATTTCAGGAGAGAATCTAACCTTTCCGCCAGGGAAATCCATAACCTGTCATTTAACCAATGATTCAGTGAGATATATATTCTGACTCAAAATCACATCATCATGGCTGTAGTATGGGTGTGCAGTGGTATATTTTCATGAGTTGTCTTCAGTCTTCACACTATGGGTGCCTCAGGAGCAGCTTGGAAAAAACAACACCTCAGGAGAAGCTTGAAAAGAACAATCTTCACCATACGCTATCTAGTTTCTTTTCAGATCCTATATTCTTTACTACATGTAAAATAATTTTATTCAACCATAAATGAAACCAACACTACTAACCAAGTAAAACAAGGTGCAAGTGCAGCTAGGTGACAACAAAAAAAAATTGCACAAGCAGCTCACAAAGTAGCAGTAAATGAGGAACAACACCAAGCAGCAAAAGTGAACTGCTTCACAATACCTAATTTCTTTTCAAATGCTGACTTCTGAGGATTTGAAAAGACAGTTATAACTGCAAAAGATCATCCGAAAATAACAACATCTAATGGTGCTCAAACTGAGCTCCTCAATAGACTCTTAAAGGTTCCTAATGCTGAGCAAGTATACATCAATCGAAAGGAACAACTTCAATAGCAATCGCCAAGGAAGTATAATAATACCAAACTGTTTACACCACTACCTTTCAGATCCATTACGAAACAGTCATTCTGTTTCAAAGCTGCTGTGAGGATATACTATTACAAACAATGTGAAAATGCACCTATATGCATACAATTTTAATTTCGCTCTGATACAGTTTTGAAATAAATAAGATCAATTTCATAGCAAGATGCATTGTATTTATGGTGAAGTTGAGCATTTATAAATATTTGCAGCAAACACTCAAACTCACCTAAACATCGATGTAAGAACTGTTTCTTTTTCTTCTTCTTTTTTCGTTTTTTTAATTAAAGAAGACAGATACATTCACTGCCTCTCTATGAGCGTAGCCTTTAACCTCCTTTTCCAGCAAACTCTTAGAACCACTAAGAAAATTGAGGCAACGGGACAGAATGTTGTGCGTATAACATACAACCAGAAAAGGAATCTACTATTGCAATCATCAAAGGTACTTGCGTGAAAGGCTGGCAGTGATAAATTCCTCATGCAAATGATCAACAATGACATTGCATTCTAATTATCAACCCCCAATCTGCCACTTTGATTGAAGAATGCTATTAACACAATGAGATGTGTTAACAAGCTGTGCTCTTGGCCAATCGCTAGAGCAAGGTCCACAAAATTGAGGAACAATCAAAATATATAGATTGTGACTAAATGAAAATTTTTTATAGCGAGTAAAAACTAAAGATAAATACAGTTATATCTGTACATAACACCAAGAATTTATATATAGCGATCCAAACAGCGAGCTAAACACAGGATAAAATTAACCTTTAGAAAGCCCATGCATGAAGGCGTCAGCAAATTAACACCCCGTTTTCCAATCAAAATTTATTTATATTCTTTGGGCATAAATGTCTAGCCAAAAATACTAAGAAAGGCCTATCAGTTTGTTAAAAAACACAGTAAATTCAAAATCATGTTTTAGAAATTAATAAAATAAAAAATAAAGGATAAGGAAAATGATACGCTCATGACATACCTGCTGACTGCAACCAGAATTGAATGAGGAATCCGACTGGTTTTGGGCTGTCGTGGACTCAACGCCGCTGGAATAGAAAAGGGTTGGTAAATTACCGAAATGAGAATATGGGTTTCTCAGATTTTGAATGAAAGATGAAGACCAAGAAGAAGTCTGGTTGATCATGGCGAACGAACCCATTATGCACTTGAAGTTGTTGAAGGTTTTAAGTGATTTTCTCATCCATAGAGCCATTTTTTTGTTATGAAGAATCTAAGAGAGACTACTGTAACTGAAAATGGTGACCAAGCGAGTGTGTCTCTGTTCGTGTTTGCGGACAGACTCCAAGTCTGAGAGCCAGAGCGTAGGTTTGTTGTTTGTTAGTTGATGGAATCCAATCTGTATCTTATTATCTGTTTGTTTAGCATTGTAGTTGGTGCTGTGGGGTGTAAAAGATTAGACTGACAAATCAGATCACAATAAGTGATACTTTGACCCCAGAAAATGATCAGAATATCAGTGAATCTTACGTGTAAGCCCAAAATGATTGTAATAATACTTTTTTTTTTTTTTGTTAATAACTTATTATTATTTTCTATAAATTATTTTATTAATTTAAGAACAAAAGTTTTTTTTTTTTTTTTGTATAAAAATGTAAGAAGAAAAGTTTGAATGGTCAATAGTGAATACTTATTATAAAAAAAAACAATGTAAAAAAGGAAAATAGTGAACACTTTATGAAAAAAATGAATAGTAAATACAAACAAAAAATTTTAAAAAAAATAAATAAATAATAACAACATAAAATTGTTGAGAATCAAGTGAGATTTAAGCAACATGTTAAAATCTAATTCCAGAAAATAATTAGTTAGCACACAAGCCAAAGCCTAACTTAGAAGGAAGACATGAGTTTCGCTAAAGAAAATTTGAGGATACATGCACATATATAATACAAACACATAGATTTCAATCTCAATTCAGTGATTGTAAGTATACTTTTATTTTTATTTTTTTCCATTTCTTCATGAACCTTTGTATTTCAAAAGCTCTCAAATCAAATATATAAACCATTAATCTGTGTTAATTTGCTTTGAATATGAATAAAAAAATAGTTTCTAAAATCAAAAAAATATTTTATTAAAAAGCATGCTATAAAATCCTATATAACTTCTATATATAGCTCAGCGGAAGAAAGCTAACAAAAAACTGACATCTATATTATCATGCATGTCCAATATTAATATATTATAGATTGTTAAAAATATAGGCTTATTATATGAGATTTTGAATAGATTACAAAAATTAATAATATATAAGAACTTAATTCTTAATAAATTTTGAATTAATAACTCCTGGAGACCCTTTTTATTTCAAAAAAATAAAACATGTACTTATGTCTTCATTCATATTTCATATAAATTATGGATAAAAAAATTTGTACATAAGTGTGATAATATAGTCATAGCTAGCAGCTTTGTGACACCGCATGCATGCGTAGTCAGTAGTCACTAGGGATAATGAAAAAGATAAACAAAATTAGGTTATTTATGCAGAAAGCCAAGCTCACAGCACAGCAAATATAGTAATAGTGCTTCTTGGGTTCCATCATATTTTTTGGTGAATTGGGTTCCACCATATTCTTTTCTACTTTTCTATTCCTTTTGATTTACTCTACCAACACATATTGTACACTGTAAATTAATTTCTACAAAATATCATATTTATAAATTTAATACTTCAGTAATTCGTAGTGTTACTTGGTTTTCATGAAATATATATATATATATATATATATATGTAATGCTTTATAAGTTTGTGAATAAAAGGATCATATTATACATGCACACTTACAACTATACGACACGAGCAAACATACGTACAAATGCATGCACACACACACACACACACACACACACACACATATATATATATATATCAAGGTAATAACAAGGTTGATACATATACAAGCGTTATAAGTTGAAAAATGCTAGTTTTTTTTTTTGGTAGAAGAATAGTAAATTACAATACAAACTAATTAATTTGCATACTAATTTCCTCAAGATCATCATCCAACGACAAGAACATTTCGTCAAGGCATGAAAGCTCGGTTCCATTATCGTCGTCATCTCCGTAGCAGAAAGTTTGTTCATGATCATGATAGGAAGAATCAGTACTACTCTTCCTTTCATGAACTCTACATAAAACCAGTTTGTTGTAATTCTGTGTGCATAAAAACAATAACACAAATCTAAGTTTAATTAAATTAAACAAATAAATTAAAATATATATATATATATATATATATGTATATATATATAATTACTTACTAATTTATGTTTTCCTCTTGTTTTGTAATTAGGTAGAGTACTAGTACTAGTTGTGAAGACACTCTTGCAAATTCTGTATTCTTCCATTGCCCATCTGGTTTGGGTACCTGTGGGATGTACGCCGACGCAGAAAACGTAATATTTCTTCACTCCAACTCTGCAATTACCAGGACTTGTGTGTATATCATGTTGATGATGCTGATGATCAATATCCAACTCTTTCCAATACCCATTTTCAGTTGTTTTGTTCTTTGTCACTTTGCTAAACAAGTAGTGTACATTTCCACATGATAGTGCCCTACCTAGTGAATTTACAAATTAAAACTAATTAAACCAAACTCAGGAAGAAAATTATGAGTACTACATATATACTTACCATAGAATTGCCAAGGATCAAGAAGGCGAAGATTAAGATGAGGAATGACAGGATGAGATGGTAAAAGCAACGCCTCACGGTAGAGGAAATGAAGAACAAGCTCTTCGTCTGTTGGGCAGAATTGAAATCCAGGAGGTAGGTTCATATTCATCATCATGTTATTATTCTCATCATGATCATCTTCCATATCTCATATATATAGGAGTCAAACTAAGTTGTATGTGTTTGGTTTTTTAAGAGAGTTTTGACACTGTGTGTTGGGGAGATGCATATTGTGTGCATATATATATATATATATATATATATATATATATATATATATATAAAGTGTTGGTAGTCATGTAGGGCTAGCTGTTAGAGATGAGAAAGAGATTGGTTTTGATTATTCAATTGCTTAATTAATATTCAAGTTTTCAATAAAGAAATTGGTGATGAAAAGGCGGCTGACTGTACATGAAGGAACTGTAGTATATGATTAATATGCCAAAATGGGATAAGCTAAAATATTACATCAATTATTAAATGCATGCCCTTTCTCACCAAACCCTAAGCAATTCATATATATAATCTTTTTCTTTTTTTTCTATTCACTCTAAATAAATACGATATATACAGATAAAAATTATTATATATAATAAAGAAATTATAAAATTCTCAACCTCGATCTCACAACGACAAAAAAAAAAAAGGAAAAGTCCATAGTGGTATAAACAAAACATTGGCTAGCTAGCTAATGTGGATAATCATGCATTTATCCTTGTACTAAATTAACTATCATTTAATTAGTAAGAGATTTTTTTTTTCTTTTTTTGGGGGGGTTAAAATTTGGTAGAGATTTGTTGTGATTGAAAAACATGCATGTTTCAATTAATATTGCTGAAAGTGGGGACGACAACAATCAATGTGAACATTGCTTCAACTCTTATGTGTCATCCTAGAAATCTCTCACATGCATGCCCTTGCAGTAAAAATAGCAGGGAAATTAATGACTTGTTCATGTCACACTCATCCTTACTAAAATTCAAATTCATGAGAAAACTATAATAACTGAATTTATATTTTTTTCCTAAACACAAATTTGTATTTTCATAACATCTGAAATGGACATGGTTTCGGAATTTTTTAACTAATCACGTATATATATTAATTCTAGTATACAATAAAGCGTATATATCAGTACCTTTGATAGTACTTTCTGTCAAAATTGATAAAATAAATTAATTAACTTCCTTTCTAAAAAAAATCATACTAATCAGAATTATCTTAACTTATATATTGCTTTCCGTATAATGATTAATTCGTTTAAAATTACTTCCATTGAAAGCAGTGTGGGTGAAAATAAGTTATGATTTAGAAGCAAAAGATATAGTGCATGTTTCAAAAAGGGCGAAATGCATTCATATACTTGCGTTATGCATGTAAATCTTACACACGCACAAACACACACATATATATCTATATCTGTCTCATATATTATAAACTTTTAGCTACCATACAAACTTTTCCATTCTATGAAAGAGAAAATGCAAATATAAACATGAAAATAGTTATCAGTAAGCTTCATGTTCTATTTTTCTTCGAAATATTGAAAAAAATTTCTTTTACTAGTATCAGTTTTTTCTTCTTTTTTTTTTTTTCTTTTTTTTTTTCTCGTGGAATCCGAATACTTATCACTTTTATTTATTATTGCTGAATATCCTATCCGTGGTTACGTAACCAATCAAGAACATTTGGTTGACTTCCACATGGGTTGGTGATATTTTTCTTATCACAAACCATCATTACAACTTACTAAAGGTAGAATTATAAATCTCCCACAAATGCTATATAGTTGAGGATGTTGGAGTGTCACTTTTACAAAGTTGATCGCATTTGACAAGTGTTGAGCTTAATCACATACCACTTCGTGCTCATCCCTCTCAGTATATTCATTCAATACCATCAATTCATCATCATTTTGTCTTGTCGAGCTTCCAATTCAGCTACAGATGTGAAACACCTTTCTCCAATTCTTTCATCGTGTCCATCTATGATACAAGAACCAACTTGCCCTTTTTTTATTCCATTTCCTTTTCTTGGTCTTGGGTTAATTTTCTGGGAAAGTAGGCTTCTTCTTTTTTTTTTTGTTCCCTTACCAACCTTGTGACTTTGTTTAGATTTTTCTTTCGTAGTCATCTTAGCCACACACGTTTTCCTCCATTTCCTTTTCTTGGTCTTCAGTTAATTTTCTGGAAAAGTAGGTTTCTTTCTTATCTTATTTTTTTTCCTTACCAACCTTGTAACTTTGTTTAGATTGTTACATGTCTGTATTAGGGATCTTGATTAATACACACGTACGTCGTCTAGCTTTTTGTTTATAAAGTGGCTTTATGTTTGCCAATTTATGTGCTCTATCTCCGAATTGAATATCTTCTAACTGATTTTTAAATTGATATTCCTTTTTTAATCAATTTAATTTTTTTTGTTGATAAAAGGGTTAAGTGCATTAATTTAGTACCTCTAGTTTGACCATAGCGATTTGGAGTCTCAATTGTTGTAATTTATTACAAAACCGTTATATATGACCAACAGTGTTAGTTATTATTATTATTTCTTCCTTTCCTTTTTCTTTCTTTTTGTACAATCTTAAGGTCGAGCAACATATATATAACCAAACAAATTTGTTTTAAAACCCAAGACGGCATAAAAGTAAAAAGCTGGAAATTGGATTTCTTTTTCTTTGTTTTCCATGACTTTCAATATTCCAGCATAGGAGGACATATTCACTGAAGAACTATCAAAATCAAAACAAGCATTTGAGTCGTTAAATGAAATTATTATGAGTTTGAGATCTTTGAACTAGCTTAAAGGGAACCCAGATCACTCCTCCTCTGTCCCCTTTTACATTTCTCATTTAGAATTTGACACATCATTCAAATAATTCATTTAAAATTTAACACCTCGTTCAAATGGTCCATTTAAAATTTGACGTCTCATTTAAATTTATTTGAGAAACGTATAGAAATAGTCCATTTGAAATTTAACACCTCATTCAAATGGTCTACTTAGAATTTGACATCTCATTTAAATTTATTTGAGAAATATGTAGACATATAGGTACTTTTTTCTAACACAAATATTATATGAATGTGGTTGATAAATTGTTTCACTTTTTTTATCTGTTAAGTTCCTAGTTAGTTTTATGACAATATTATAATAAAAATAAATTAAGTTTTTTCATAATGAGAATTTTATAATTTTTCTTAATTTTACTTTGCATGTGGATTCCATTTTCCTTTTAGGGAACTACAACCCCATGCGGCCATGCCTCAGGTTTTCACCCATATAAAACCATCAGATTGTATGCGAAAAAGAATGTAATGGCTATCAAATCAGAAATCAAATGTGTCAGTGCAATTGATCCAAATAACCTACTCACTTTGTACCAAAATGATAAATACGTTAAACAGAGTGGCCAAAATGCTTACATTTAAACTTACATAAAAACTCAAAAGTACAGATTCCTTATACAATATTGTTTACTATGAATAACTACATATTCTATCCTAATGTTAACTCACTCCCAAACAAAGTAAAAGTATATCAAATCTTCACAATGAATGTATGCTTTTGACCCTCTTGATAGCTTCCCAAACCCTTTTTAGCGGTTCTTCATACAAAATGCCAGGGTTGTCAAACTTGGATGCCAAGCTTGGATCTCCAAGAAAAGCATGGAACGAATCTGCTATCGAGTGTGAAAGAGACTGGAGGTTGTATCCTCCTTCCAAGAAAAACACACAGCGACCACCGCATAGATCTTTGGCAAGTTGTTGAATATTAGATGCAAGAAAGTAGTATGTCCCTGTTGTAAATTGCAAACTCCCTAGCGGATCCAGTACATGGGCATCATACCTGAAAATTGGAAGTTAAAAGATATCTTAAAACGAGATTCAATGTACCAGTCTTGCGGAAATAATTAGATTTTGCAATGAGTTTTCATCAACTTAGAATTTTATGTTTGATTTGTATCTAGTTTTCAAATTAGTTTAGGTATTCAGACAATGTAGATTATAAACAAAAACATTTTCATTTAGAAGCCACGACAAGATGATGGGACTAAAATATTCCTGAAACTATAATATATCTAATCAATTTCTTATTAGCGCTCAGATAGAGATACAAATAAATTGCATTTTTTTAGTCAATTTAGTGTTGAGCATATGTCAAGGCTTTCTTGGAAACGTAAACTCACCCAGCAGAGACGAGAATAATATCTGGTTTAAACCTTTGAGCACATGGTACAATAACTTCATCAAATACGGCTCTCATGGCAGAATCACCTGAGCCTCCTGGTAGAGGAAGATTAAGAGTTGCTCCTTCCCCATCTCGTTGACCTACTTCATGAAACTTACCGGTACCTGGGTAGCTTCCATCCTGAATTAAAAGCAATTGAATTAGGACAGAGTTAAACTTATTTCCTATGATGAACTTTTGAAGTCTAAATTTAAAAAACAAATCAAGATCACAGATTCTTTCAGGTCACGATTTCATATTCCATACTAAAGTGCTGATAATATGTGTCCTTTTCAAAAACAACAGGGAATTGGAAAAAAAAAAACAAACGATAATATGTGTTATTTTCAGGGGAAGGGGAAAAAGTATGATTGTTAAATGGCATTCAAATACCTCCCACACTGATCTTAGTGCGACAGTTATGAATGTCATGCTATCCTATGCTGTAAGGGGAAGAAGAAAATGAATTTCAATATTTGATCAAGCATTACTTTTCTAATAGATAAATCAAGCATTTACTTGCAATTTAGATGAAACTTGCATCTAAATTGCAGGAAAAGCTATATGCTTATGGCGTAAACTAAACAATTACTTGGTGAGTAGAAAGGAAAAATATATCAGGATCCTCATAGAAAGCATCATTTGTCCCATTCCCATGATGAACATCAAAATCAAGGATAAATACGCGCTTCAATCCATGTACTCTCTGAGCATAACGAGCTGCAATGGCCACATTTCCAAAAACACAAAACCCCATAGGCCCCTCTGGAATTGCATGATGTCCCGGAGGTCTAATCAAAGCAAAACCAATAGGTGGATCCTGACTTTTCTTTGATGCTGTAACCTGAAATATGAAATTGAATATTTTAGAATATGGCTATGTCCAAAACAAGAATAAAAACAATAGACAACTTACATTTTCAGAATAAGCATCTACTTCCATAACAATTGAATTTCAGTTTAAATGCAAAGCCCAAAACCGTCAATGAAATAGTAGAAGTTTTAGGACATATAAATCATAACCAAGATTATGCAAAGAGACTCATTGAGACAGCACCACTGAATCAATCAAAGAAATTCCTGCTCCAGCTGCAGTCAGTGACTCCTTGAATGTCTGCATCATCAACAGGAGCATCAGAAAGAGAAACAACAGAAAACATTTTCTAGCTCATTGAAGCACCGAATAGACAAAATGTTCCCAAACCTGACCATAGAATTGAAATTTACTTAAATACGTAAAAATTTCAGCTAACCGACTAACTAACCTTTCAAAACCAAATAATTATAATATAACGATTAATGCAGTTTATTTTGCAAGAAAACTTTAGTATGTACTTGACAGTCCAGTATCAAACAAACATAAGAGAACAACTGTACACATATACAAAAAAACATGCTTAAGAAAGAAAAGCAAAAACATTTATAGCATTGCACTTACACTTGCAGTAGCATATGTTGGTCCAGAGCCTTCAATGTGAATAATGCCATTCTGCGAAGTCCTTTCGACTTTCATCTATAAAGGTGGGAAAAGAGTTGAGAGAGGGAAAAATAAAATAAAATAAAGAGCGGTATTTCTATTGGATAAAATCATTTAGTAACATAGTTCACTAGTACCACAAGAAGTCTACCAGCATACGATGAAAGAAACTAAAAAATGAAATTCAGAAAAGTAAAGTCAAAGATCAGGGGCACGATCCATGTAACTGACTAACAACCACATAATTACTCGTGGAGAGTATATTCCCTTGAGATAAAATGCTTTGCAGCTGGATAGATTATATAATAATCTAGTAGAATCAGTTAACACACAAATAACTAAAATTATTTATAGTCAAAATCTATAACACTAAATCTTGGTTCTGAGTATACAGAAGTCGATCAGCGCTTTATCCAAGAAGTGGTAATGAAGGGTGAAGCATATAATTAAATCAATGACACTTTAGCAAACGTTGTCTTTTTTTCAGGAATATGAATTTGTTATTTTGTTCTAAGCTAGGCATGCATTACAAATTTATATGCTCCAGCTTCAGGAAAACTGCTAAAACATATTTGGCCATTTTCATAATATAGGTTGAATCCAAAAAACCTATTAGATACATTATTAGAATCATAGTTATGGATGCAGTAATGCTAGAAGGATACAAAACTCCTTCTCTCCGTTTCCTTTTTCTTTTCTTTCATTTTTTGTCCAGCAATGGTAAATCAACAAACTCTTATGGACATCACTTCATAATTATTTCCAGTTTTTTTTTCCTCTTTTTTGCATTTACTGTTATCCCACAGGAAATTATATAGATGCTGTCAAAGAATATTTTAGAAAGTACAGGAATATAAAAGAACAAAATAAAGGAAAAGCCTAAAGCATCATAAGCTCTTGAGGCTACCTTCTCAAGACCTAACACATAAGCTCTTGAATGAACACTTGCAATGTCATCTACAGAAGCCTTCTTGAAGTTTTGAAGTTCAATAACCTCAGAGCTGCGGAACTGAAACACAAGACATAACATGGTTCAACAAATAGGAACAATAAATTGTTCTGTTCATGATAAAAGTATAAGAACAAAACAATGTCTAGCCATTGTGCACTCAAAGCTTCAAGCAAGACACAAAACTTTATTCATCAAAAAGAAAACATTGAACATTTTAACAGAATATAAAGTGGTTTCCCTTGTCACCCTAAGAGCATCTCTAACAGTGTGCTAAAAAAACCTGTCAACACCAAATTTTGGCATTTTTGGTACTTCAACAGAAATGCTACAACAGGCATTCTTTGAAAGTTGTACAAAATTAAAGACTCAAAAAGTAAGCGTACCTTAAATTAAAAATTGTTTTAATTTCGCATTGCCATCTTTTAGCATTGCCTATTGGGGTGTTATGCTATATTTTGGCATTGGCAATTTAACTTTTGTATTGGAAAACTCATGCCAATGCCAAAATTTGAGAATGGCACTGCCATTATAGCACACACTGCTGAGGATGCTTTAAGCAATGAACTACTACAAAACAGATTTTTGTTGTGTTCATACAAGAGAACGATTTGGGTTTCCCTTGTCATTCTAAGCAATGGAAGTAAGTAGATTGTTTTACTGTTTACTTCTAGAATAATAATCTTCTCTTCTTGGCTTTCAATAAAATTTGTGAGTAATGTTTCCTATCTGATTTTCGGAACCCATTATGGCTTTGAACAAGAGTGAACCAAAATATAGACAAACAAACTCCAATTCAAATTATTACACTTTTTAGCTTGGAAATTACAACATTATTTTCAGATTTCATTCTAACTTTTCCAGAAAATACATATGCAAATTCCTATCTTAACATATTCTACCAAGCATAATGAAAAAATAAGACCTGTAAGTAAGAGAGATTCTTTCAGTGTGTTTTTGAGAATGTTTTAAAATAAAGAATGATCAAATATGGTATGACCAATATGGGAACGATATTTTTTCTCAAGTGACAATCAATTCCAAAAGCTTAAGGTGTCACAAAGCAAGCACAACTATGCATATAAAGTTAACACAAATTTAGGTCCCCCTCAAATATGTATATAATTTTCGATAATGCCCTCCCCTAATATTTAGGTCCATCCAAATCATTAAGAGAAATGAGTATCAGTAGAATTTGAACATGAGGCCAGATGGAACGTTTGCATCCACATAGAGTAGATAAGTTGAAGTTTTTAAAACACCATTCTGTAGAGTTTTTAATTAATCCTGAAAAGTTGTTAGAAGGTGGGCAAATGTATATGAAGTTAACATAAACACACACTTAACACTCTCCCTCATGTACCAGTTCCATCCACAGGATAGAAAGTCGGTCTAATATATTTCAATCCTAAAATGGTTCATATATTCATTTTCAGAGAGCTCTTAATCCGAGGAACTAGATGTACAACTCATATAACAGTTATCCTAACTAACTGATCATAAACTGAAATACATTATTAATTTCAATTTGTCAAGTTCTGGTATATTCACTATAGTCTAAGTAAGTGAAAAAAGTCATACAAGTTTAGGGTATTAGAATTGAATAATGACTCATTTCAAAGAGTCATACTCACCATTGGGGTTAGCTTCATCTCATTGAGAGCACTTACAATTGAAGGAACTCTAAGATGAGACTCTGGATGAGACTCCTGTTAAAAACAGACTACAATTAGAGGTTTAACCAAAATCAAACACAAATGTATTAACATGAATGGAAACAGAAGACAGCACTCATTGCATCCACTAAAAGATTACAAAAATATATGTTCACATCTTATAGTGCATTAAGCTTGTGAATTAGTTGACCAATTTATATTAGAAGGTCCTGTAAACTGAGTCAAAAACTAATGTTTCCAGATGTTACTCCTTGAAATATAGACAAACACTAACAAATCACCATTGAAATGATCAATAGACCTTTATAAAGATGATATATATATATATATGTGTGTGTGTGTGTGTGTGTGTGTGTATAAAATGGCAAGTATACCTGGTTATGACCCATTGCAGGAGCCACTGCATAAATAAGACGTGATCCAACTAGTTTGTCTTCTGCAGGTACATCTGGATCCTTCCCCATATCATTGGAAGAAGAAATAGAAGCATCTATTTTGGTCAAGAAACATCTCCTTCCTCTTCTCAAAGTCTTCTGGAAATTTTCGTTGCTCAGAAATTTTCCATCCAAGCTAACTCTAGTATGATTCCACTTGCACAAAAACAATACAGTCCCTGACACAACAAAAATTGCCCTTTTGAACCATATAGTTTGACATTATATGCTTGATGCTTGGTGCCATTTGGTGGTTGGTTCTTAACTGCATGACATATTAAATAAGATGGGATTCTAGCAGGTGATAAACAAAATTTATTATAAAATGCATATAATTAATACACACACACAATGAACAACACAAAAATAAATAACTAATTGAAAAAATAAAAATAAATTGTCTCAATTTATGTGAATTACAAAACACTTCATGATTTGTATATCCAATATGCAATTTGAACGATATACAGTATCAGCTACCCGTTAAATAGTTCAGAGAAGTGTCTGTAAACTCGAAACTCCAATTTCAACACCCTTGACAGATATTAACATGAATTGCAAAGGGACATTCAATCTTGTTAAAACCCAAATAACAAAACCCACAAATTTAAGAAAATATTTGGATTTAATTGTTTAATTTTTATCACCCAGAAGTACGTATAAAAGCTATATAGATTATGTAAGTTTTTTTGAATTCGTCCGCACAAAGTGGTAGAGAGAGAAGAAGGCTTACCAGCAAGAGGTGGAGGAGAAACTCTTAAGAGGTCCATCTAGTTGATGGACTGTAACTAACTGCCCTATGAACCTACCGTTGCAACTCAAGTCGCAGACAAGAAGGAATTATTTATTTTTTTCAATTTATTATTAGAGGGTTGAATTAATTCCTCACCTTATTTTCCAGATTTTTTTTACCAATATATATATATATATATATATATATATATAATTAGGTTTTAAGTTTTAACGTTATTTTTCTCTAAGGGCTAGGTTTTTTATTTTTTATCTTTTATTCTTTTAAAATTACAAAATAAACCCACAACTTTAAAAGGAGCAAACAAGAAGGAATTTTTTTTTTCAATTTATTATTATGGGGTTGAATTATATTTATATATATAATTAGGTTTTAAGTTTTAATATTATTTTCTCTGAGGGTTAGGTTTTTTATTTTTATCTTTTATCTTTTATTCTTTTGAAATTATAAAATAAATTCAAAATCTTAAAATATGTACATAGGAGAGACATATTATTGAATCAATCTCATTGATTTAAAATTCAAATTTAGATTTGTAAACTTTTCTATGTAATATGTCTCCAACTAGAAGAATCTATGAGACCCCTTTTACTACTTTAAACGTGGTCGAAGCTAAGCTATCCCAATTAAGTAAATTTATGAATCTCCCAAAGGGTTTGAAGTTACTATATATGAAAACAATTAACATACAATACCAGCTACGAAAGTGGTAATAGGGTTCAACATTCATATTAATAATACAAAAGAGCCTCTTTTACTAGTATTAGATACATGTACAATAGTTGAGTAGCACAGTGAATCTTCTCCGCAATTAGCTCTTCCTGCTTCAACAAAAATATTCAGATGAACCACTTCACAAACTAAGACGATCTACAAATCAAATAATTAACAAAGTATATCTTCGCCCAAAAATGACATATAGGTGTGCCACCTCACGTAATCAAATGGTCAACGGAGTATATCTCACCTTAAAAAATGACCTAAGTGTGCCACCTCACTTAACAGTACCTACGTCAAAGTCGTCAGTAAATGCCACACTTTTATACCCACCACTTTGTACAAGTCTGAACCCCCCCATTTGTTGCAACCATTCATCAACCTTAGAAACCTCTTATTGGTCTATCTCTCTTGAAGTGTGGCATTTTAAGCTTTGCTTCTTTTGCTTTTCATTTATACCACCTTATTCGACTCAAAACTTTGTGCTAGTCTTAGTATTGTGAAAGATTTGCTACCAAATTCTCTCAAGTCTTAAGTTGGGTTTTAGTCTAGACAAGGTCTAGCATCTAACCATTTTAAGCCACCAAAAACCATTGCAATTTTGCAACCTTGGTATAATGATATTGCTCTGCTGCCTACCCATTTTCGCCCATTTGTTGTGCACTCCAACAAGTTTACTATTTGAATTTGGCATTCCAAGTGATACTTTGGTTTATTTATGTTTTGTATATTTTTTTAGTTATTTCTATAGCATCAATTTCAACTTCAGTAAATGCAGAAAACCCTTGAGCCTCTTTTTTCTTTTTCTTTTTTTATAATGAAGCGTTATCAATTTGAAAACAAGAAAAAAAGAAGAAAAAGAAAACAAAGCATTGTCTAGTTTACATTTTTTTAAAAACAATATATTTTCAAAACAAATGCCAAATTTATAAACTGTAAAAAATGTATATTTTTTCTTTTTGCTAACTTTGAGGTGATATAATATATAGTTACAATATGATTGAGAAGGTAATAAGTTTTACAAAAATGTATGCTGAAATACTATATTATTTATGAATGTTGAGAAAAAAGCAAAAAAAAAAAAGCTTAAAAGTTTATGCTACAATACTATATTATCAAAGAAGTTTGAGAAAATAATAATTTTAAAAAACTTAATATTCATTTACGCTTCGTAAAAATAATAAGAAAAGTCTTTAAATACTCACATTTTTTTTAAAAAAATCATAAATGGTAATAATATTTAAGTAAATGAAACTAGCAATAAAGAAAAACAGCTTTCAAATTCATTTTAAATCTATATATTATTCAATTACTATCATAGCTTTTTAAGTAAATCTTGAATATAAATAATATTTAAGTAAATGAAACTAGCATTAAAGAAAAACCGCTTTCAGTTCGTTTTAAATTTATATATTATTCAATTATTTTTTAAGTATGTAAATGCATTAAAAATAAAAACCCCTTTCAATTTCGTTCCTTAAACACACTCACACAAAAAAAAAAAAAGACCATAGAAATAGAAAAGAAAAAGAATAAATATATATAGATATATATTTTAAAGATTTGATCTTGATTTATCTTGTGAAACTAGAACTTATTTTGAAATTTTTGTTATTCATTACAAGTTAAGTTCGTAGAGTAAAATTAACTTTAAAACAATATCAAATTGTTACAAAAGTAATTATAATAATAATAATGACAATAAAGAAAAACACTTTAAATTGTATAAATATCTTGGAAAAACTTTTATGATAAGAAACATCATATAATTTACATAGTTCAACTGAAACTAATGAATAATAAAATATGATTAAATTTCAATTCATATGAAAAATTATATTGTAAAATGTTTCAAAATATAAATAAACTCTAAAAATATGAGCTACAAATATGAAAACCAGAAAAATTAAATAAAGAGTTAATTAAAGAAAAAGAAAGTCTTCATGTGTTCACTTTGAAAGACATATTATCTAATTTAAAACTTTCTTATTCTATGTTTTAGAAAACACACTGCGTATATGCTCAAAATAATATTATAGTTTTATGCTTCTAGCATTTTGTTTTTTAATGAGGGAATGAAATACACAAAGGGGTTTTTTCTTTTAATGGATTTAATAGTATCAATTGGAATGCCAAACTCAACGTAAATATATATATATATATATATATATATATATATTTGGAGTGTGCACAAAAATGAGTGTAATAGGTAAGAAACAGAGCACACGTACCTCGGCCGGTAAAAATAAAAATGGTGTTTGTATAGGCAGAAACTGGTGAGCGGACCTGTCGTTGAACATTTGAACCCATATCTCAAACAGCAAGGAGAATAAACAGTGAGCATATCCTTCACAAAGCCATGGTTGCACAAACTCTGAGCTTATAAGGTATATGGTATTCAATGAAAAGCCAGAACTCAAAAGCTTTGTCTAACACACTGTAAGATCGATATATAATGAAAGGTCCCTAATGCTGGGTTGTGGTTGCTGACAAGGGGGATTGTAGACATTGAACGCAGTGAGGGTGAGTGAAGTGCAACAATTTCTGACTAACCTGGACTTAGGACATTAAGGGGTGGAGTTTGTACTGAAATATTGACTTCTAATTCCTTCAAATAGTACTACTACAGGGGACTGTGTCACAAACCTTACGATCAATGATAGCCAAAGTGGCTTAATTTGGAGGTTGAGGGTGTGGCACACATTGAGATTGGTTTAGACCCTCTTATTTATATATTTTATGGGGGTTAGACCGTCTTGTTTGTAAAATTTATGTTGCTCATCTTGATTTTTACCTTCATTTTTTCTTATCCTATCTCAAAAAAATAAAATAAATAAATAATGAACAACCATATATACAGAGATGTGAAGTCCATGGACAGCTTGGCACCGATGATCTATATCTGCACAGTGATTGAGATGAATGATAATCAGAGTTTACCAAGTTAAAAATTGAAGCTTCAATATATAAATATATTTAGATTAATGCTGCAAAACATTTTCAACGCCATCCATCATCACCAAACTAATATAGACCAGACCCCAATATAACTTTGGAAACAAGGGACAAAGAGTACATGTATATGGAAACTACCAGTGGTAATCTAAAGTTGTAAAGGAAACCCAAGGAGATTGCACAAACAACCTTAGAAAAATTATCAAACGGCTGCGTGTAAAAAGAAAACTGGTAAATCAAAACAATATGGGGATCGCAAAAGAGAGAGAGAGAGAGAGAGAGAACTCACAAGTTCGCAGAATCTCAAACTTAACCACATAAAAATTCATAGATTGAAAGCAAAAAGCTATACCTTTCACCGGATTTTCTCGAGAATTCATGAACAGGGTCTTCTGGTTTGAAGGGAGTGGACCTGGCAATAGCGGGAGAAGGAGGAGGAGGAGAGCTGTCAGTTTGTGTTGGTGAATCCACTGGTTTTTTTGGGTTTTGGGTAGCAGAGGATCCGAGAATAGCGGAAGAAGAAGGAGATCTGAGGAGTAAACGGCTACTTTGACCTTGATTGGCCTTCAAACAATATTCTGGAAGCAATAAATTAAAACTTAAAAAAAAGTCGAAATAAATTCAAAATTGGGCCGATTTAGCTGGACATTTCTTATTGGACCTTCCACCGAGGCCCATTAACTTATTTTCCTCAATACCTTTTACGTTTTCTCTTTTCTGTTTAAATCCTAATTTTTTAGTCCGCTACTATCACAACCTAGTACTTGAGAGGTTTAACAAAAAAAACCTATATTTGAAGTTGAGGCTTTATCTTGCTATAGAGTTTCTTAATCTATTACTGCCTTTCTGTAGGAGTAAAAAATGCAAATATTTGAAGTTGGGACTAGAGTTTCTTGCTTTCTGTACTCACCTATATAAGAGCTATTGTAGCTTCCAATTGCGCACTTAAATAACTGCTGCTAAGTGACATTCTTATTACATTTCCATGAACCAAAATCAATGGACTGAAGTGATATATGACCAAGGTACAAATCCTTTAAATGTTGCTTACACAACCCAATTCTCCTTCTATTCAAACTGGGATGAATAGAACTAGGGAATCCTGTTTTCCAGCCTGGGAACTTCTGCCTTTCCATCACATGTAGACTATAAACAATTGGTGCCGGAGCTAAGCACCCCATAACAAAACAATTGCAAGGCCTTGACTGGCTCACCATCCTTGATAGAGGCAGTAAAGGCAACCCACTATAGGAAATTCCATACATCAATGCCTCACCATTTTCATAAGCTTGAGTAGCTGATGTTTCATTCACCATCTCTAGCTCTACATCTTCAGAATATGGAATCCTGCTCAGTTCTACATCAAACTTTTTTTCTATCTCATTTTCATGCATACGATACTTTGCTGCTAGTGTTCGGACACAAGATTTCCTAATTTGATAAGTAATTAAGAGCTTTACCTCGCTAAAGTTAGCACAATCACGATACCATCTAAGCCAACGATGAACAATGCCAGAAAACCAGTCAATAATTTGGTAGCTATCTTGTAAAATGAGAAAAGAAGATGCACGAGGGTAACCTTCATTTGTGGTCAATCCATATCGTACAAGACGTTTTTTTATGGCATTGACTGGTGCAATAATCTCAGTGATGGTAACAGGTTTAGTAGAAGAACCAGAATTTGACAAAAGGGAACGAGTAGAAGCTGTCTCAGACAAAATATATTCTTCTGCACACTTTTGAAATTCGTAAAAGGAGTTCGTAAGATCTTTGGGTAGAACTGGTTCTGAAACATACTTCGAAAGGATAATTTCCTCACACTCAGCTGATTTCACTTTAACATCTTGCATCCATATTTTTAGCAATTGTTTGTACCAATGATCAGTCCCCATACCAGACTTACGCAAATGGGAAATCTGACTTAAAACAGAGTTGGGATCAGCTAAATGCTGAATTTCTGACTCTTTAACCTTCTTCAAACCATAAGCCAACCATTTCTTCCCTATTCTCACAGTCCCAGCATTCCAAGCCTGCTGTTTTTGTGCAGCAAAGAGCTCAATTTTTTCCTTTAACTTGTGGACTGCTTTTGTACCAGGATTTTCTTTCTCACGCCTCTTAACCAATGTGCCAAGAAAATTTATTCCACGTCGATCATTACATGGTAATATCTCGATTTGGTCATTGATATCCAAGTATAAAGTCTTCTGCAAGTAATTAAGAATCTCAGACTTGAAGTCAAGAGCTACATCTTTGGAACCAGATACTGCAAAGAATGTCTCATCCATGAAGCGACAAGAATGAATTTTTACAATGAAATTCTCTTTTCCCACACAACTGAGATCTTTGGTTTTCAGGTGTCTCCTAAACCAGCCACGCAACTTGGACCAGGGCTTTTGACTAGGGTCAATACCAAGATTGAGAGCTTCATATTTCATTAACAACCTGTAAATTTCACGATCAAAGAGATCAAGATATATATTCATTAATATAGGTGATAATACTCCCTCTTGTGGAAGACCATGACCTTTTGGGAACCCCCCAAACTCCAAATTGAGCACCTGGACATTAAACATGCTTCGGATAATAGCATAGAGACTAGGGTCTTCTATCTTTTCCTCCATCACTGAAATTAGTTTATCAAGGATACAAGCATCTAGTTTCTTGTGTATGAGAACTGTAAACCACCAATTAGTAGAAGAGACCTCTTTCCTCAAGTACTTCAAAGCCATATAGTGCCCCTTCCCACTACGACAACCATATGAAATTTTAGAAAAGTGAGGCCTGTAAACCACTTCCAAAACTATTCTGATGGCTTCCTGGATGACCTTCAACCTTAGATTGGGAAGGACTAAGACTTCTTTCCTTGCACCTTTTGTTGAAATAGAGAAGGTATTGTCATTGACATCAAAATTCCCACAGCGCAGCTCTTCAGCCGTGGATTCAAAAGAGATGCTGTCATTGATCAAAGTTATATCAATATTTGAGTTGAGCCTGATAGAATTATAAGCATCGTTAAGAGTTTTTGTCTGGGCAATCACATTTTCTACTAGATTTTCAAACTTCCCATTTACGTATTGCTCCTTCACCCTCTTCTTTATCCGGAGTTCAAGGGACCTCTTGAGTTCCATTCGACTCTTGGATTTTCTCTCATCTACATCAAAAGAATCTTCTACAAGACAGGCTAAGTCCTTTGCCAATGTCATTTTTCCAATACCCATGTTGACATTATCAGCTGCTGCAATAGTAGAATAATCTGCACTTGATTGTATTATTTCTAAAGGTTTACCTGTTAAAAGTAATAAATGTCCTAATTAACCCAACTTTCCCAATAATACAATATATATATATATATACACTCACACACACACATTATGATTAACTGTTACTGTTGGAAAGATTTGGAAGCAATGAAGAGAACATACAGTTCATTCCTGAACCTCCAAGACAAAATTAAGTCCCAGTTTCTAAGTTAATTAAGTGAGCATCCCTTTACATAGCATCCAGGACAAAAAGTGTCAAAACCATTCTATACATCTTAACATACAAAAGAAACTTTAAATGCAAACAATAATTAAATTCAATATGACAGAGAGCCTTAACACAATTCCTATATATATAAGGGATTTCTACATCTTAATATATATATATATATATATATATATATATATATATTATATGTGTGTGTGTGTGTGTGTGTGTTATATATATATTATATGTGTGTGTGTGTATTAAAAACACCAAATGCTACACATTCGCGAGGGAATGAAAACCACTAAAATCCTAAAAATATTCCTAGACTGACATGCGAGTAAACTGAAAATGGTGTTTCACACTTTTATAGCATGAATTGTCTTATCTATTTAATGGGTGGTTAATATGGGAATTTACCCATATAAATCCCGAACGATGAAGTGGCTTGAGTGTGATTCATGCTTTGAAGTCTGGCACATTTTAGTAGCTTTGCTTTACAAAGTATATGAAAAACAGCATGCCTCATTGTTCTTCTGCCCAAAACTGCTTGCTAGCCCAGAAATCCATTAACCTCTTAGTCTCATTTTGCAATCAACTCAATTATCTCAAGACCTCTTATGAAAATAAAAACCTATAATCTTACACTCCACTTTCGCTTAAACCGATCAAAGCTTTCCAAATTTGTCAGCTGGGCATAGCCTAAGTGAGTATAGGATAAAACCACTTTCAAAATGCCGCAAATTTCCCAATTGGGTCTCTCTGTTTTGTCTTTGAAACCTCGAAAACTGAAAAACAAAACAAGCTATATCTTACAGAATATTCCCAAAAACACACCACTCAGCAAACCCGTTTATCACAAAATAAATAAATAAATCAACCACTTACTGGACTGTGAAGCATGAGAAGTAATGAGTTAGGAGAGCGAAATCACCATCGGAGTGGAACGTCGGAGGTGGAAACAACGACGGCGTGGCTTACCGGAGACCGTGGCCGTGGTTGGCAGCAGAGAGAAGCGCAAAGGGAGTGGCTCACGGCCATAGAGAAATTGAGGGAGGGGCTAGGTAGAACCGAAGGAATTGAGTTTGCAAACGGTGCCGTTTTTGCTTCCCTCAATATTATTTTTTCCCCCATATTTTGCGCTTTTTGATATTAGGGTAATTGCCCCAAATACCCACATAGTCAATAATTTATTCTAAAATATTCACTCATTTATAATTTTGTTTAAAATGCTTATATATTTTATTAAATATCCAAAACACTCTTGTTTTAGTTGTAAGTGTAATTTGGTGGTGAATAGCTTACTTGCCACCTGATGGTAAGTAAATCAGACAAACTAGTAGTAAATAAATCAGACAAACTAGTGATGAGTAGCTTATTTGCCATTTAGTGGCGAGTTTTGCTAGTTGGTGGCAAGTCTCACTAGCTGTTGGCGAGTCTCACTAATTGTTGGCCAATCTCACTGTCTAGTGGCGAGTGTCGCTGCGTGATGGCGAGTTTCACTGAGTCTCGTGGGTAGAAGAGAGATAAATAATAAAGTTTCAAATAAGGGTATTTTTTTATAAAAAAAAATAATTTTAACAGAATTATGACTGTGTGGATATTTTGGAATAAATTATTGATCATGTGGATATTTAAGGTAATTACCCTTGATATTATTATATTTTGTATTAATTTTGAAGAGTGAAAAAATTAATAAAATTACTGTCCCCGCAATCTTTTAAACAACTTTCTTCTTATTAGCATATTCTTTTCAATCCAACGCTATCAAGTAATATTTTTGTTTTCATTTTTTTATTATCTTCTATAAATTACTTCATATCTATATATATAAATTTTGAAATATAACAATTTTGTTTCAACATCTTTGTTATACTATATTGAAATGAAATTTTATTTTTTTATTTTCAAGATATGAAATTGAGAAAAAAAAATTAAAACTACATATGTATGAGTCTATAATAATTGTTTTTAGCCGTCAAAATACCAAAGCCACTTGTGTGTACATTAGCTAATCTTATCTTAATTTGGTGAAAAACAGACTGTTTATATGAGAATTTTAAATTGAAAGCAAAGTGAAAGTTCCTCAAGTAACCCTTATTCTTATAAAAAAAATTAAGAAGTAACCTTAATATTATATAGACATACGAACATTTTTTTCTGGACTTAACACGAGAATATTATGTATAATAGTAATAAAGAAGCACAAGAAAATAACAGGACGGATACTGCTATCTATCAATAAAATAATGTCAGAGTAATTATGAAAATTGCATTATTTCAACAGTCTCATATCAATTGTCTCTTTCTGTATTTATTACTTATAAATTAAAACTAGAATGTTAAACTTCAACTGAAAGATGGGGGGGTAAAACTTTATCCCAATTAGCTTGAGACTAGGACCTTGAACCTATGTGAGGGTTTAATGTTCACCTATGGGATACTTGACCTTGGACCCAGTTTCTTTTCTAAGTTCCTAACTACGTGAGGATTTGTTATCCATGCTATGTAAGCTCTAAATGTGTTTTGAATTTTTTTTTTTTTTTTATCAGCGTTTGATATAATTAAAGTTTTAATTCGATTTTATAATGAAAAATAAAAAATATATTTGGTTGGAACATCTTCTTCTTTCTATGATCCATCAATATTTTATATATTTTACAAAGAGTTTTAAATTTTGATAATGATTAACTAATTTACTAATACTGAGTCACTTTGATAGTGCAGTAATGCGAAATCAGTCACAAATTTATATAGTAAAATCAGATTGATCACTATCATAGAAAAACAAAAACTCTCTTTATAAGAATTTTATAAGAATGATCAAAAAAATTTTATGTAGTAAACTCCTGAATTTAGTAAGCACGACAAAGTACAAAGAAACATGATGGATTAAACAAATTTAATTGTAGACATTTTATATTCAAGATATATTAATTATTTTAAAATAAAATATTAATTATATAGTAAATAAGTTAAAAAAAAATTAAAATACATGGCATAAAAAAAATCCAAGAGTATAGAGGGGGGTATAGAGAGGAGGGGAGGTTTACGCGTGCGGAAACCCACCGTACGAGTGGCTAAGCCGGGGAAGCAAAACGAACCGTAGAATGGAAGCAACCATGAAACTCGTAATTCAGCGATACTATTTCCCACCAGGGCATACAATTGGAAATGGCTTGCGTAAAATTCACAGGTTAGAAAAACACGACCTTGACCTTCACACGCGCATTTTCGCGAACACTTATGGCGCAAAAAGAATATGCCATTGCTAGGTTCCTCGCAGACATTCTCAGATTCCATTACTGCCCCCAAGTAGGTCTAAGAGAACCCCAAGTTTTCTTTTTCTTTCCTTTTAAGTGTTCCTTCTTCCTCAGGTAACCTCTTTTCTCTCTTCTATTTTCTCAAAATTCTACTTTCCGAAGCACTTTTCGTCGTTGCCGTTCAATCAGCGAAAGAGAGCGGAATTGATTGTAGCTATCTTTACCCAGTTTAACTCTTCGTCATCCTCTATCTCCATCCGCTCTCCGTTTTCATGCCATAGCCATTTCACACCGACCCAACGCTGCCGCCTATTGGAACTATCACTCTTGAAGACCCAGAAAGTAGAACTACAATAATCTCTATGGTCTTTAGTTCTGTAATTTATGGGCTTTTGTTCTTATGATCTGATTTTTTCTCAATCGCAACTACGTTCGAATACGTATTAAGGAGCAGAATTACTATTTGGTTTTGCAAGGTCATATTAATGGGGTCTGACAAGCAGCAATCAGCTGGTTTGCTAGAAACCCTGAAAATGGAGAGGGTTAGAACGATTTTAACTTATACATATCCATACCCACATGAACACTCACGTCACGCCATTATTGCAGTGGTTGTGGGTTGCCTTTTTTTTATCTCCTCCGACAACATCCATACTCTCGTAGAGAAATTAGACAATAACACTAAATGGTGGTCTATTTATTCCTGTTTATTGGGTTTCTTCTATTTCTTTTCATCTCCATTTATAGGGAAGACTATCAAACCCAGTTATTCAAATTTCAGTAGATGGTGAGTATTTGTATTTGTTTTAAGTATGGTGTAGTGCACTAGATAGAGAGAGCCAATTGAGGGTCCTTTTAATTTGAGAAAATTTTAATTTTATTTTGCAGGTATATAGTTTGGATTTTTGTCGCATCTGTGTATCATCTTCCTAGTTTTCAGTCAATGGGAGTGGACTTGAGGATGAATCTATCTTTGTTTCTGACCATTTATGTATCTTCGATTCTGTTTCTTCTTGTATTCCACATTATATTTCTGGGCCTTTGGTATATTGGACTAGTTTCACGCGTAGCTGGAAGGAGGCCCGAGATACTGACCATTCTTCAAAACTGTGCTGTAAGGAATTTCCTTTTTTTTTTTTTCCTTTCAATTTTATATATATATATATATATATATATATATATATGTTACATTTATTACGAAGATTCAGAATATGAATTTGTGACTTTATTTATTTATGTTGGTGTAGGTTCTCAGTATAGCTTGCTGTGTATTCTATAGTCATTGTGGCAACCGTGCTATTTTGAGAGAGAGACCACTTGAAAGAAGAAGCTCTAACTGGTTGTTTACTTTTTGGAAAAAAGAGGAGAGAAATACATGGCTTGCAAGATTCCTCCGAATGAATGAATTGAAAAACGAGGTCTGTTCGTCTTGGTTTGCTCCAGTGGGGTCTGCAAGTGATTATCCACTTTTGTCAAAGTGGGTTATATATGGCGAGGTACTGTTTACACAAGTTTTTATTTATCTAGAAGTATCTACATTTTTTTTTTTGTTATGTCTGTGTTTTTTTCATCTTTATTTTATCTTCATTACTATTTTTTTATTTATTTCTCAGTTAGCTTGCAATGGCTCATGTGATGGTTCATCAGATGAAATATCTCCTATTTACTCGCTGTGGGCCACTTTTATAGGCCTTTACATTGCCAATTATGTAGTGGAAAGGTCGACAGGGTGAGTAGTAGATTAGAGCTTTCTACTGTCCATTTGATTGTTGTGATATAGAGATACCTTTTGTTAATTTCTGACTTTGTTTGATCTATAATCTGATGCTATTTTTTTCAAACGCCTTCTATATTATAATTGGACTGTGTCAGCCTGAGGCGCCTTTTTGTTTTTTTGACAATCAGGTGGGCTCTTACTCACCCCTTGTCAGTTCAGGAATATGAGGAGTGGAAGAAGAAGCAAATGAAGCCTGATTTTTTAGACATGGTTCCTTGGTATTCAGGGTATATTTTCATAATTTCCTTTTCCTACTTTTTCTCTCGCTTTTTCCCTTTTTAGGGGGTAAATGACCAGATGCTTAATTGGTTGTTTTCACTTTGCTCACGGTCTATATATTGCAGAACATCTGCTGATTTGTTCAAGACTGTTTTTGACCTCCTTGTATCAGTAACTGTCTTTGTTGGCCGCTTTGATATGCGGATGATGCAGGTATAGGTTTTTTTTTTTTTTTTAAAACCTTCATGCTTTAGTTTTACAGTTTACTAAATATGTAAACAATGATGGTCGTAAATTGGAAAGGAATATCCTTTTCGACAAATTTACAGAAGACATAGTCATAGTAATATAGTGCTCACAGTTCTTATCTGGGCTTTGGGATGACAAATTATGTCTGCTACGATATATAAGTTATTTTTTAACTCCTACTTTGTATAGTAACTCTAGATAATAAGTTAACTCCATCTGCTATTAACTTTGTGGAAGATTCTTTTTGCAAATGAATTTAATATGTTATACCATCTCATATGTTCTCCTTTTTCTCATAATTAGGCAGCTATGGTTCATGACGGAGCTCAAGAAGGGGATCTTTTATTTGATCAATTTTGTGAAAAGGATGATCTATGGTTTGACTTCATGGCTGATACAGGTGATGGTGGAAACTCATCTTATGCTGTAGCTCGGCTCCTTGCTCAGCCTTCCATTAATGTTAATGGAAGTGATGCTATGCTTAATCTACCTCGTGGAGACTTGCTTCTTATTGGAGGGGATCTTGCGTAAGTTGTCAATTCCTATGTGTAATCGTGGTTAATGATGTTGTAGGATGGATTGGTTATTATATAGTTAATCATACTGGTAAATTAAATTTGAAACTACTTCACATGATTTCGATTGTGGGTGGTACAAATTTGGTTTTAAATTAGTTTGTTGCTGTGTATCTTGAGAATGTAGAAAACTAAGTAAATGAATCAGTGAAATTCTTCCTCTTCAAACCATTTTGGTGCTAAGGAGCCTTAAGTTTATGCTTCAAAGCAAATAACTTGAGTCCAAATTTGGGTTGACTGGCGTTTAGCGAAAACAGTTTTTGGGTTTGACAACTTTGCTACATGAAGGTTTGTTGGGAAAATATACTTGTGTTAAAGGGCTAGTGGTATAGAATGCACTATTTTTTCAGAAGGTAGATTTAGTGTGTGGCATCTTCTGTTTCAAATATTCTACTGTGTATTGCTGAGATGGCAAGAATTCATATGCTATTTTAAATTTTCATAGCATACAACAGAGACATCAAACCAATATACTGCTTGTTATTCTTTTCTTGTTAAATATCTATTTACTCGTTTTTATTTTTTTTTTTTAATTTTTTAATTTTATATTTGGTCCTGGTCATCATACAGGTATCCTAATCCTTCAGAATTCACATATGAAAGACGTCTTTTTACTCCTTTTGAGTATGCTCTCCAGCCTCCTCCATGGTATAAAAAAGGGCACGTAGCTGTAAGTAAGCCTGAGCTACCTTGTGGTGTGTCTGAACTAAAGCAATATGATGGGCCTCAGTGTTTTGTTATTCCTGGAAACCATGGTTGGTCTTAGTTCTCACCCTTAGCCTCTTCTTCTTTCCTTTGTATTTAAATGCCCGCTTCTTTTTAAGCACCACAAATGAGGATTTTCTTTGGATTAAAGATGTTATGCTACTACTTTGTATTACAGATTGGTTTGACGGGCTTCACACCTTTATGAGGTATATATGTCATAAAAGCTGGTTGGGTGGGTGGTTTATGCCTCAAAAGAAGAGTTATTTTGCTTTGAAACTTCCTAGAAGATGGTGGGTATTTGGTCTTGATCTGGCACTCCATGGTGATATTGATGTGTATCAGTTCAAATTCTTTTCTGAACTAGCAAAGGAAAAGGTAGTTTCTTCTTATCTTTTTCATTCTTTTCGTATGGTTTCATTTAATATTTTAATTGCGTGTGACCATGGAGCCTGCTTCTGAATTCTGCATCTCATGCATCTAACAAGCACACATGAGGAGAGTAAAGCATTTTCACATTATGAAACTTCTTTTCAGTTATTTGGTAAGATAGGTAGTCATTTGAGATGAGCGCTGTATTCTAAACATAGATATATTACAACGTGTTGTGTAAGAATAGAAACACCATATCGCAGTGGTCCTCATGAACTAGTGTGAGGGTTTTAAAGATTTGATGTCTATCTTGGTAGTTGATCCACATTGATATGCCATATAAAAGTACGGTATGTGCTGCTTAGATACTTGTAGGACTTTTTTTTTTTTTTTTTAAATTCCTTTATTAAACTTTCTAAACCTTTTACTGATTGGCTTTGGCATGCTCATCTCACCATGTGCAATCAAGGTTGGAGATGATGACTCTGTGATCATTATGACACATGAACCGAATTGGCTTGTTGATTGGTACTGGAATGATGTTTCTGGAAAGAATATCTCACACCTAATTTGTGATTATTTGAAAGGAAGGTGTAAACTTCGAATTGCTGGGGACTTGCATCATTATATGCGTCACTCATTTGTTAAATCAGATGGGCCAGTCCAAGTACAACATTTACTTGTAAACGGATGTGGTGGGGCTTTTTTACATCCCACTCATGTCTTTAGTAATTTTAAAAAGTTTAATGGAGCTTCCTACGAAAGCAAGGCTGCTTATCCTTCCTTTGAAGATTCAAGCAGGGTAATTTGGATTTCTAATTTCTCTAATTTGTGCTGTTGGTCTGAGTTTTCAAATATTCTAAGCTTCCTACTATCCTTTTAGCTATATTTTGCTTTTGGTTCCAGATTGCGCTAGGAAACATTTTGAAGTTTCGAAAGAAGAACTGGCAGTTTGATTTTATTGGTGGCATTATATACTTCATACTGGTCTTTTCTATGTTTCCACAGGTTTGTTTTTTATCGACTCTCTAACTACTCAAATTAATACGTAATTATTACAATTAAGGCATCATGATCATTTTCTTTTCTTCTTCTTTGGTGGCCTTGCTCATTTTCTTTCTTTAAGTTAATAAGATTTAACATATTTGCTTCAGTAGCAAGGTCTTTATTCATGTTACTAGTAAGTGACTTATTCTTTTCCCTTCTTTTCTAGTGCAAGCTTGACCACATTTTGCAAGATGATGCATTTTCTGGTCACTTAAGGAGTTTCCTTGGCACTGTGTGGAATGCCTTTCTATACATGCTGGAACACTCTTATGTATCTTTTGCTGGTGCTTTGCTGTTGCTGATTGTAGCAATTGCCTTTGTACCCGCCAAAGTATCACGGAAGAAACGGGCAATAATTGGAGTTATCCATGTGTCCGCACACCTGGCTGCAGCTCTTATTCTTATGTTGCTGTTGGAACTTGGTATTGAGACATGTATCAGGCATAAACTACTAGCGACTTCAGGTGAGTTTTTCCTTTCTTTGTGATAATTTTGATTTTGTAAAACCAAATAATTTTATTAGCTGATTTCTGTAGAGTCAACATTATTTTTGACAGCTTATAGTCTCATGTAAATGTAAAATTATATGGTACTGGGAGTTGGATGATGATGCGAGATTGTTATTTCAGGCTATCACACTTTATACCAGTGGTACCGATCAGTAGAGAGTGAGCACTTTCCAGATCCAACTGGTCTTCGAGCTCGTATAGAACAATGGACATTCGGCCTTTATCCGGCATGCATAAAGTATCTTATGTCTGCATTTGATGTTCCAGAGGTATGTAATGCTGTTTATGCATTTTTATTTTTTGGTATTGTTTTCATCACACAGTGTTCATAAAAAATTAATTTATCCAGGTAATGGCTGTTACGAGAAGCAATATTTGCAAGAATGGAATGGGGTCACTTTCAAGAGGAGGTGCTGTCATCTATTATGCTTCTATCTTCCTTTATTTCTGGGTCTTCTCAACACCAGTGGTTTCCTTAGTGTTTGGGAGCTACTTATACATCTGCATCAACTGGTTTCACATTCACTTTGATGAAGCCTTCTCCTCACTCCGAATTGCAAATTACAAGGCATTCACTCGATTCCACATCAATGGTGATGGTGATCTTGAAGTTTATACCCTTGCAGTTGATAAGGTAACCATTCATTGTTGGTCCACTTTCCTACTTTCTTACCTGCGTAGTCAGCAATGCTATTTTTTCCCGATTAGACTAAAATTTTTAGGAAAAATTACATAAACCTTGTCATATACGCCTCTATATTTGGAAATTACAGGACACCCTCAATTTGTAATACAATCTCTCCCTTTTTTTTTTTACTTGAGAACTTTTTATAATTTTTATATGTAAGTTGAATGTATGAAGGTGGGCTAACTATTAATTACGTGTAAGGATTCCAAAAAGAATCTGTACAAAAGGGGTGTTATTGCAAGAATAATGAAATTTAAGAGAGAGAGAGGGGGGGTTCTTTTTCTAATTTCTCAAAATACGAAGTCATAATTGAAAAAACTCACAAAATAGTGGGTGTTAGTGTAATTTTGCTTTTTAGTATTTTTATATATAGTTGCGTTATTAATATCAAATTATCAATTGGAGTTGAAATTTTCAGTGAGGCTTATAATATTTTGACTCATTATGACATAATTGCAAACAGGTTCCCAAGGAATGGAAGCTGGATCCAGACTGGGATGGTGAGTCAAAAGAGAGGAGCTTCCAGCACCTGAGGAAGTTTCCAAGCAAGTGGAGTGCAGCTACTCCCCAACAGGACCCCGTACATACAGTTAAAATAGTTGACCACTTTGTTATTCATCAAACTCATAAACATGATCCCGGAGCAACCATTAATGGATCAGGTATTCCCTGATCTCTCTGTTGTTACTGGTCAGTCATTTTTTGTAACATTAATTTAAATTTCTACCGTTTAGAAATCAATACAAGTGGGAAAAAAAAAAAAAGAAAAAAAAAATTAGAGTTAGAAAACAAATGAATTTATTCCAGTGAATTCTCATTTGTATGCATTGGTAAATATTGTTTGCCGAGTTAAAAAAGGCCCTAATGCCTCACTCATACTTGTCACCAATACTTAAAAAAGGCTATGTATAACAATTCACTTACACAAAATCTGCTCTTTGATAAAATTGCCTAGTTTTGTTAGCCCATGCAAGGAATATTTGCATTGTAACAAAACTGCTTCCTCTGTCACAATCCAATCCTAATTGTTGGACTTTTCTTTATCTAGAGGTACCAAGCAGCCCTAATATTTCTCTCTTTGTGTTGTTACTTTAATTTCTTAGTTTATAACAGAGGGTACCAATGTGCCAAATCACCATAGTTAAACGGTGTATTGAAGCCAATATCCCTGTTCATTATAATAAATTATGTCCCAATTCATGTTGTGTTGTGTTGGCCAGCTGGCCATGTATATATATAAAAATGTTATAAAATGCGATATCGCGTATCTTATATATCCGTTATATTATATATATATATATAGATATGGGTAGCCAATTTATTTGCTCCACCTATCTCCGTTACTAGATTGTTATCAGTGCTGTCAAAAACTCAATGATCTCACCTCATGTTGATAGAGTTATCATGCATGATCTAAAAGTTTTCTAGGTCCTCTCAAATTCAATACATGCTCGTCTTTATGACACTTAGGGTTGCTGTCGGGGATGTAACTAAACCTGTAATTTATGTGCATGCCAATTATGTTTGGTCGTATATTCAATCTTAAAACAATTACGGCCCTTGATCAAATTAAAGGGCTGAGATTAATTGAGCCCCACTCTCATTCTCTCTCACTATGTCTCTATCGCCCCTCTCTGCATCATAAACCTCCTCTGTGCGAGTCTCTACCTTCTTCAAGTAAACCACCATCAAAGGGACGCCAAACACTTGCACTACTTTATGCTCTGGAAACTGCCTAGTATATTATTCCAATACTCCACATACAAACATATGACAATATCAATCCGGTCCAAAATAATAGTTTTATGCAATCTTAATTGGGTACCAAAGGAGATCTAGTACTTCACACGCATGATTGATTATGTATAGAGAATAGTCAATTCTTAAATTTTACAACCTTGTAGCTAGTGATGAGATCAAAATAATTTGTAAAGAGAGGCTTCAAGTTCTAAATAAATTGCTTGCCAACCATTTTGTGAAGGATGAATGTTATCCCAGAAGAAAGACGACTCAGGATTCTTGCAGACACTATACTTGTTTACCCCACTCCCATCAACACTCCCGCATGAGTATTCACTGCGCATACCAACACAACACGGCTTCAGTGGATTTCCTGCAAGCGCAAGCGACGATTGTTCTTGTTTATGATCTCCATCTATTTTACTCCATAATAACACTGGAAATCATTAAAAATCAACGAGGCTTATAGATTTCTTGTTAAACAAGTTACCTGTGCGATTCATTTGCTTCGTAATGGCGGACAAAAACGCACTGTAGACGTCCAAAACAAGGACCGCATCCTTGTTGGTTTGACTGTTCAACTTTTGCATTTGTTGCAACAGTTTTTGGTTGTGAGAAGATGAGAGCAAGTTCCAATTTTCATTGCAGGAGTTGACAGATGAATAGGCTGTTAACTGAGGCAAACATCCCAGTGGTTGCATTGCATTTACTGCTATTTTTCCCACTCCCAAGCTCTTTATGCGCTTAAGATTTTCAACAAGCTGCCTCACAACTAATTCGGTGAACGTTGCCAAATCCTATATACATATACATGTACATACAACAAGAACACACTTGCATATATTAAGTCTGAAAATAATTAACTTATTGGCACTGATCAAATAATTTGTATTAATTTCTGAAGAATTATATGGAATATATATATATATATGTATGTACATAACTTGTAATTACTTCAAGCAGTGACTTACCTAATATTCATCCATGCACCTCCATGACATGGAAATATAAGACACATACAACCCTAGAATTAAAGAGATAATTAATACTAGTACAACCTTGTTTATTCACCTAACATAGTGCTACATTAGCTGGTAAATATGTTGGTAACACAAGCCTGGCTTAATATATATATATATGTAGAACTTATAAATGCAATATTACAGGTTTTAATCCGCCCTTAATTTTCTTTTTCAAAAAATATTTCTAACTCGGAAGAGTCTCATAAATATTTGTAGGCAATATAATCGAGAAATCACCAATATATAATTAATATACAAGCAAGAAGCGGAAGATAACCTACCATTAGATCATGTGGAATGCTTGTATATATATGAATACAAATAGGAAATAATTAGCTTACCCACTCACCTTAGGATTGTTGCCATGGTTAACAACGTGAGCACCATAGTCATTACCGGCAAGGGATACAAGTGCAATGGACGTGTTAAGGTCTTGGTTGGTATACCATTTTTCATCAATTAGCTGTTGAAAATTACTGATTTGGGTTGACATGTTTGATGCGTTCACCAATGTGTTGAAAACACCGGTCCCTCCGTACGCAAAGTTCATACCGGCTTCTAGTTCCGATTTCGTCACCAGTCTTCTCCGTTCGAAAGGAACCGGAGATCTTATGCCCAAAGAGGAAGCTGTGTATATATATATTTTATGCAACAAGATCAAAAAATGTACGAAATATTATATATTTTTTGAATCAGTTTTCACATTTATGTCAATAAAATAAAAAGAAAGAAAAAATAGTACTCTTCCTGAAAATAAAATAAATGTAATAAAATGAAAGCTAAATGAGGATTGATTTTTTAGAATTTTAATTAGAGCATCTTCCATGACAAATGTTCTAATGGTAATGCCATTTTCAAGTTTTGGCAACATTGGCATTGCTCTCCAATACATGAAATGCTAATAATTTTGGCATATGCCAAATCATATATAGCAATGTCATTTTAAAGGCTATAATATATTTGCATTTGGTTTATATATAACATTTCAATTGGCACTCCCTTGGAGTTGGAAATGCCAAATGTATCAGATTTGGTAAGTAATACCATTGGAGATGCTCTCACAAACATATATTTAACTAGTAGAGGATCAACAAATGCCATACATATATATAGATATATATATATATATATATATGTATATATATATGTGTATATGTATGTATATTGAAATACGAATATAAGCAGCTGGGTGGTGCAGGAGACCCACAAAAGAAATAACTTTGGAGAAAAACTGTACCTAAGTAATCCGTAAGAACAAGACCATCGGAGCAGCGGCCGGCCGGTTTTCCAGGGAAGGTAATTCCATAGGGTTCTCTCCATGAGGCATCAAAGGATTTCTTACTATTCCCGGTATCCACATACGAGTCCCCAAAAACAAACAGCTTCGTGCTGCCACTTTGATTTCTTTTTGCTGCTTCATCTCCTTTTACTAATTTATACGACAAAGTTAATTAAAAGGCAATGAAAAAAAAAAATAAAAATATATATATATATATATATATATAGAACAATTAGTGGTAGCAGTAGTATACTATATATTCAAATGTGCTAAGGATACAAAAAAAGAATGTTGAATATTAGTAACTACATATTATAGATACCCGTTAATAGAAAGGCACAGAAAGAGATGAAGATTATTAGTTCTTTCTTATCCATTATCAATGAGCAGATACAGAGGACGCAATAGGGAAAGACAGAAATCAGGCAAATCAAAGTACTGTATTTTGAGGACTAAAGATAAATGATCCATTACACATCCACATATATATATATATATACACATTTCATGCCAAGATGTGGGACCATCACCCTCAACAATAACATGTCACACATTTTAGACCATTGATTTAACCAAGCTTACCAAGGCCTTCTTTTACATATATATTTTTTTCTCTTATAAAAAACAAACTGAAAACATGAATTAAACTTGACAAAATTGTAACACTAAAACACTTTTTGTAATAAAATTTTGCTTTTGTGGCTACAATTATTTATTTATTCAATTATTATAATTTTGTGTTGATTGAATCGATCTTTTCCAGTTTTAAAATCCTCACCAACTCAATTAGTCTCAACAAACTGTGATAAACAGCTCCTAGCTAACTTTAAAAGATTAAAAATATATATATATTTGAGGAATTTTGAATCCAAATAATTTAATCTGAAAAAATGGAGCCTAGAAGAACCGGTTCCAATCGGAAAGAACTTGTACATTTTGGAGATCAAATAATATTAAAAAACTTACTTTATAGGCCTCAAGAACTTTAAAATCAGTTCAATTCTGTTGGTCTAATGACATGTAGCTAATCCACCCAATCGATCTAATTAGGGTTAATTGGGTTATTCTATCCAGTTTTGTCAGAAATTTATCCCCACCAATCCTTCGTTGAATTGACATAAGATACCAAGACAGTGATTAACCTCCTGATCTTAAAAAGAACCAAAAAAAAAATGAATGTGCTATGTCTACGATTTTCTTCTCTGAAAGAATCTCAATGAACAAGTAAGAGGCTTTTCAACAACGATGTCAGATAGAAACTAAAATGGTTTCAACTGCAGAAAACCCCAAAAAAGTAACTGAAAGCTACAACAAAACGCAAACCTATGAGCCTCCAATATTACAAATGCTAAAATTTTGAGGGACCAAAAAGCTCTATTAGGAGCTTAGTGCTAAAAAATCATGAGGCCGGGTTGCTGAAAGAGATAAGTTTAATGCCTTAGGGAACTGGCAATATCTATCTTCCTCTCTCCATTTCTCTTCTCAGACTGCCTTAATCTCTCCTTCGTCCTCGATTGTTGTATCTTGGAGGGCTTGTCTTTGCAACATCAACAACTATCATCCAGCCATTAATAATCTGCAGCACCAGCAAGAAGAAATTGACTCCTGGTTTACTCTTGCTTCAGCATGAAGTTTTATTATCCATACTAAAGTAATAGATTAAAGCTCAACTCAAACAAGGACTCGTCTTAAAATTTTCAGCAAATAAATAAAAGAAAATGGTGTCTTTCAAACTTACCTTGCCATTCATCTCTTTCAGTGCTGCACTAGCGGCCTCCTTTGTGGTGTATTCGATGAATGCATATCCTTTAGACCTTTTAGAAATCTTATCCATAATTATTTTAACTGTTGAGAAAAGCAGTCCAACGAGTTGAGCTTTGAGTCATTGAGTAACTGAAGAATTATTTAATAAGCAACAAATGGAATAAAAATTATAGATATATATACCTTCAACAAGCTCACCAAAACTCTCGAATGCAGCACGCAAGGTTTTCTCAGATGTATAAAATGACAAGCCTGATTCAAAATATTTGATTATGAAGCAATTATTTTGAGAGATTCTCTGAGCAGGACAAAAGGGGTTGACGAGGTCGAAGAAAGCCAAGATATTTTGAACTTGATGTAGAAAACCATAGTAAAATATTTGGAAATCATACACAAACTTCTTGCACTTTGCCCCCAAACTACAAACACCATCACATTTCCCCTTGAACTATTGTTTTTGTATTTTGGGTGGCAAAGTACAAAATGAGTAATAGTTCCGGGGGAAAATTGTTGTTTACCCTATTCTTATACACAACCAACACCTCTTACACTAATTTTTATTTTTACAGTTAAAGACTATTGGACTTCCAAAAACTATCAAAACTATATGAAAATATTTAGAAGCATAGTGGAAGCATGACCTATGGTAAAAGAAAAAAAAATGCAATTTACCAGTCAAAAATAGTTTCTTTGTTTCTACTGGGGATATTTGACTTGCCTCTGCTTCTGTAAGCTTTTGCATATTACTACCTGGAAAAAGAAAGAACACCGGTTACAATTGAAATACATCATTAAAATAAAACCACAGGAAATTTAATTTCACAAAATGTATAAAGAGAAGAAACAATGTAAAGGTCAAATATAAGGCACATGGCAAAGAAAGTGGCGGCATGTGGTGGTAATATGTCTAGACGATTTGAAAGGATGAACTGGCACACTAATAACCATTGAAATTCATCTGTTGATGTGGCACAATGTGGTTAAATGGAATTGAGATCCTAAGACGAGCTAACCAAGGAAAGAAGTCAACTTCGTTGTTGATCTATTTGACCTCCCTATGCCAGTTTACAGGACCAGTCATACTACAATGACAGATTTTATAATCCCTTCAAAGGTCAGCATGTATCAACAAACCCTTTGGCATATTTGCTATATGTGCATCATTACATTAATGAAAGATTTCTCATATAAGTCTATTAATACATATACATACGAAGTCCTACTGCCATATCCTATCACAAAACTGTCACTGAAACAAGGAATCAAAAAACAACAAAAGCTCATAACTAGTCAGTTTATATTTGGGCTATCCATGACCTCAAGATTCACAAGACAGATAAAATGCAAACAAAGTAGCCAACAGGAAAATATAATATCTCATCAGGCTTGCAAAAATTGATTTCATACAAGACGGCTTAGTTTAAAAGAGGAGCAAAACCTCCATAATCTTTATTTTCTGATTCAAAACTTTTATCTGGCTGAACCGACAAAACACCAGGCACACCTGCACCATATGGAGATTTATTGTCAAGCTGAAAAGTAATTATTTTGGCTGTATGGCAGAGAAACTAAAATCAAATACTAACCAGCTAGTTCTTGTGCACATTCCTCATCAAGTTCACAACAGAAACCAAAGTTGGATTGCCAGGACATGTGATATATACACATCTGGGCATCCTTCTCACTGCAGAAGTTAATACTCCACTTTCATTGTAAGAGAAACAAAAAGGTTAAGAAGGCAAATTGTTTAGTTCTGAAAAACTTACACTTACTTCCCCAAGACCTTGGCTAGTATCTGAGCATAATAATCAGCCATCTGTGCTTTTGTAACAACCCCAATCCCTGGTTTGTCCATTCTAACAAGCCAGTGTTTCATATTCCCTAAAGGAAACAAAAGAGTATTTCCGATGTGCTGATTAGACAGATGCCCTGACTGAGTTTTTGAAGAACTATAATCCTTTTTCATAGACTGGATCCTCATAGACAACACCCTTGGTAAACCTAAAATACAAATACAACATATACAAGCTTAAAACAAAAATCACAAATTTGTCAAGAATATACAAAAACCACAATATACACATATATATATTAACAAAAAACTGACAAAATTGCAAATTGTAATAGAAAATATAAAGGAGATTATCAACAACACAAAGTACAAAAGCCACACACATAGACACAAATGGTTTATTCAGCATTGTGCAGCAACAAAAAGTTGAACTCAACAGAATTCTATCTTCTTTTACATGAACTCAACTCCAACAACAGCAAGAGTTTAAAGTTAATACCAAGACTACAATATCTATCAACTAATGTCGTAAACTGCAGAATTTACAAAATTATTAAAGAAAATCAAACGTCAAACAATCATAGTTTACAAAAGGGATTATAGATTACTAATGCTTAGTCTCATTTTAAACGGCATCCAATGCTTTCTTTTTCCACTGTGGAATATAATACCGGACTTTTCAACATAAAGAAACAAGCTTAGCTAAACCCAAAAACAGCTTCACCTCACAGAAACAACAACCAACATTCTTTCAATCACAGTACCATTGCAAATACTATTACTAATATCCTACAAAAATCCGAATATAAAAAAAATGTGCTTTCTGCTTTCCAAATATTTTCCGCTACTTTCCCAGAGTTCAGATAGAGAACAGATGCTGAAGAGGATTAAACAATTTTAACAAAGAAGCAACGAACCTCCATGGCCGAACCTTCCAGAAAGTAGGGAAACCGCGGAAGTTCTTAAAGAGACAAAGCCAGAGGGAATGAAATGGTCGGATAAGTAGGCCGACGTTGAGGCCAAAGAAACCATAATATCCTCTTTTTCTTTTCTGCAACTCTCTCTCTCTCTCTTTTACCAAAAAAAAACTCTCTCTCTCTCTCTCTCAATCTCTGTTTGAGTTCGTTTCTCTAACGTTTGTACTCTAAAAACTATTTCAACTTTTGTAAAATAAAAACTTTTTTATTTTATTTTATAATTTTATTTTTTATTATTAGTTCCAAAAAAAAAAAAGAATTGTAAAGATTAAAAATCTCATGTAATTATAATCAAATCATATGTAAGCAAAATATATATATATATATATATATATATATATAGATGTAATGAATTGGATAATATAAGTTTTTATATAAATAATTTAAAATATAAATGTTTAAATAAGTTTTAAAAATTATTGGAAAAAAAAAAAACATTAGTGCGAGTGTTTCAGTGAGTTTTCGATGTCGGTTGGTCGGCCCTAAAATTTTCACGTGCAATCCGATACTCCCAGGCTCTCTCTCTCTCTCTCTCTCTCTGCGTTTTTCGGTGCTTCGGCGGTGCACCAGAGTTTCCGACACGGTGTTTATCGGACCAGGTACAACTTCTTTACCCTTTTTCATTTTCACTTTTTTTTTCCCCTTCTTCTTCTTCTTCAAATCATCAAGGTCTATCTTTTTTCTCAAAAGGAAAAGTTTTTTCTATTATTGATCTAAATTTTTTCTACACCATCAGTTTCTCTATTTTGGTGATTGAAGCTTTGAGAATGTGGGAGTTTTAACTCTTTTAGTTTTGTGATTCTTGAACTTTGAATTGCATACGTCTACAGAGGAAGCTATATACCTCTACGGCCATGGATGAAAACTTCACTCGTTAATTATCTCTTATTTTTATTTTATTTGTTTCTAAGTTTGATGCCCTTAAGAGCCTTTAGTTGTTTACCATTTATCAATTGCTGAAACTTGTGTTTTCGGTTCCAGTTACATTCCTGTATCTGCCAAATTTATTCATTTGGCTTTATCAACGGAAACCAAACCGAGCTCAATTTGGTGTATTGGTTTTAGTTTACTTAGCAATAATTTTATTGGTACCTTTCAGGACGATTTTACAAAACATGCTTTCAGGAGTGAAGTTCATACCCCGCGACCGGATTGATGAAGTAAATCTCATGTCTTTCTTCCTCTTTGCTTTTAAATTTTTGCACTTTTTTTTTTTTAAAAATAAAAAAAAATTAATGCTAAGAGTAGTTTCATTAATGCTTTACCCACTTAAGGAGCATTGTTTTGTTGCCTATTGCTGGTGTGAATTTGGGTATTTGTCTCACAGGATGAAAAGTCAGATGCTTTGAAGCAGGGTAAGAAATTAAGTCGCAAGGAGAAAAGTAGATCGAAAAATAAGAGTTCTAGATATAGTAGTTCGGATGAAGACCTTGAGAGATTAAGCAGAGCGTCTAAAAAGAAGAAGTGGTATTCTTCGGATGAGTATTCATTGTCATCACATTCCTCTGAAAGCGAAGATGGAAATAGTTCATTCAATGATCAAAAGAGGCATCGTAGTAGGAAAACCAGTAAGTATGATGCTGCTGATGTGTCAAAATCAAAGAAGAAATCCAGAAGTGGTAAAGAAAAGTATGGAGGGAAGAAGAGTAAGGCAAGAGGTAGTCAAGGAGACATATCAGATTGTGACTTGCCCGGTAGGTTTTTTATGCATCTTCGTTTTCTATTGTATTATATGTGTTTGTGCATTCTGATCCTGATTAAATCTTGATTTTTCTCTTGTTTACATAGATGGTGTTGGAGCAAATTCTCTAAAAGACATGGAAATTGTAAGGAAGGAAATTGGGTTAGAGTGGATGCTTAGACCTGAAGCAAAGACAGATAGAAATCCAACAATGACTGTTGAAGATGAGCCACAGAAAGCGCTGGTTGATGAGGTTTGTACCTTAGCTAAAGCTAATGACATCTGTGACTTGCTTTCATGTCACATAGAAATAATGTGCTATTTTTTTGCTGCTTGATTTCCTACACTTTTTTCTATACTTGAGAGTGATATGAATTTGAGGTTGATGTGGCTCTGTACATTTCACAGTTAAAAGTGGATATCTCGAAACGTTGCATATTTCCCTTGTTATACAATGGTTTGTAGATCATTTTAGTTGTAATGTTTGAGCTCTTTAGGAGCGTAATTAAGATCATTGTTATCTTCTTATAGGTGGGTGATTGCAAAACTTGTTGGATTTTACATTTTTTTTTTAAATACATGAGTTTAATTTATTAGTTGTCTGATGAGTTCAACTGACATGTCCTGACTTACTATAGCATTTCACATTTTCCCATACTTCTACAGTGTTTATGAAGGAAAAACTGACTGGTTTAGTCAGTTTGAATTGTCACATTCATGTGGGTTTTAGTGGTCTTGGCGTAAATTGTGGCTTTTGTCAAACATGTATTGTTTGTTTGATGCACTTCTCTCATAGTTGTCATGATACATGGTGATTTAGTGACTAAAGTTTGTTATATAAATCAGACAAAGGTCAATCCAAGGGAATTGAATCCATACTTGAAAAATGATGGTAGTGGCTATCCAGAAGATAACAGTGAACCGAAAGCTGGCGGTGAGAAACTCTTGCCTTCCTCTACTGTTGGAGATGGAGGTGCAAGTTGGAGACTTAAAGCCTATAAGCGTGCAAAGGAGCAAGCAGCACGAGAAGGACGAATACTTGAGGAGGCATGCTACCATACCTTTAGATCTTGCAAGCATTATTGATCCTGTTTTTTTAGTTTCTTAAGTGTTAAGAATTATACAGGTTGTTGAAGAGCGGTGGGGATCTCTTGGTCAACTAACCGTATCCGTTGCATCTCAAAAAGCTGCCCCATCCCGTGCTCATCTGCGTGCTATACAAAGTAGGAAAAGAGAGATAAATGACGATCACCAAACAGGCTCAGAAGCTCAAAGTGAGAAGGATATTGAAAAGGTATTTTATTAAATTGTCCTTTCTGGGTGAATAGGAGTTATCTAGATTTTAGAATTTGTGTTTTATTAATGACTTGAAGCTAGCAATCCTATGGGTATTTTTCACTAGAAAGGTACTTGTGATTGACAACATTAACTTCTGTAGGAATTGGTAGGAAGGGATAGGCATTGGTAGGAATCCATTGGAATTTGTAGCAGTTGGTAATAATCTGTAGTTATTTGTAGGAATGGTATAAATAAGTAGGAATCCATAGGAATTGATGTGTTAGAATTGGTAGGAATGGGTAGAAATGGTCAGGAATTGGTAGGAATTCATAGGAATTGGTATGGCAACATTAGCTGCTATTTTTTTTTTTTTTAAGTTCATGACTCTTAAATTTGAACTGGACTTTGTTGTTCTTGGGAAGCTTACAAAAATGAGTATCTTGCTTATATTTACTTTATTTTTATATCAGAGCAGTAATCGGGACTACCTGAAGGATGTATCTCTTCAGGTTCCGAAAATGAGGGAGCCTAGAGTTCGAGAATCTTTATCCTGGGGAAAGAAAAAAAGTCAAACCACGTTTACCAAAGATGCTAGCCTTGTTTATGATGCTTTGTCCAACATAAATAGATTTGAGAATGATGGAAGCTTCATGCATGAAGTTCTCCATAAACAGTCTTCTGCTGGCGGCCTTATTGGGGAAAATATAAAACCAAACTTAGTTTCAGTGGATGCTGGCAGACCTAGTGAAAGTGGTGCAGCAGTCAAGGATGCATCAAGTAATATAAAACCAAACTTAGTTTCAGCGGATACTGGCAGACCTAGTGAAAGTGGTGGAGCAGTCAAGGATGCATCAAGTGCGAACCAGTTGGCAGCTAAGGCTTTTCAGCTTCGTTTGAAAGGAAAGCATGAAGAAGCTGATAAACTTCTGGTAAGACAAAGTTTTCAGATTTTGTGACATGCATTTATAATTGGTTTATGCTAATTCTGGTTAGACTGTATTATGTAACATGTGGCAAAAGCAATTTGATGTGAAGGGAAATTGACAAACTACCAAGTTTGTTTAGAAACTTCATTGCCATTTTTGTTCTGTTTTCATAATTCTATGATGTTTAAGGATAAACTTTAGAGCAGAAGCCTTGTGAAAAATGGTTAAAAATTTCATCATCTCTCAGGAGCTTTGATGATCCATGCTCATGTGAATTATTATCATTATACGTTTCAGCCTCTTATCTTTTTTTGGAACTTTTCATAAGTTGTATTTATTTACGGTTCTAGTGGGGCACATTAAAATATACACATTCTGAAGGGAGTCCGTAAACTTAGTAATTCAGTCCAATATGCGTGACTTTGTTACTTTAGTTTTTGTTTAATGGATTTTTTTATTTGAACTTTCTTCTGTATATTTTAACAGCAAGATGTGGAGAACATGAAGGCCAAGCAAGGTGGCGGAGACAATTTAATTAGACGACAAAAAGAGGAAAGCTCAAGCCGGTTAGTTTCACCTTTTGATATTGACCTTTTTAATTTTTTTGCCTTTTGTGCTTACTGCTGGCTTTTGTGAATTATGAAGAGAGGATTTCATGGAAATTAAAGCTTCTAAAGCAAACAAGTGACGACTTGAGTAGTTTTAGTATTTTTTATTCTAGTTCTTCTTCTTGTTTCGTTTGATCCCCTGTGCACTTTGCAATGTTGGTGTCCTTGTTTTGCCCAAAAGTTAGTCATTAAGGCATTATTGACACCCTCTCTCATGTAGATATTCTATGAAAGACAAGTCTCTTCAAAAGAAGAATGAGGATGATGCTGACATGCATCTAGCACAAAAGATAATGACAAACAAACGATACAGTACCTCCACTCAGGCAGATGATGAATATGATTATGATGATGGTCCAATCAGAAAGTCTCAAAAGAAGCTGGGAGGTGATGATCATAAGGTCAGGGAAAGGAATACTCATGCATATCGTTTTGCAACTCAACAAGAGCGCTGTCTCTTTTGCTTTGAGAACCCCAAAAGGCCTGCACATCTTGTTGTGGCAATAGCCAATTTCTCGTATTTGATGCTTCCACAGTGGGAGCCTTTGGTGCCTGGTCATTGTTGCATTTTACCGATGCAGGTGAGCTTTAACTTATTTTAAACCTTTTCTTATTAGTTCTTGTCTTGAGGATGTGGCTTATTTATGTTGCAGAAAGAAGAAATATGTTATCTTGAATTCTCATTTCTGAGATATGTATATATTGTATGAAGTCATATTTTCACTATTTGATAGGCTTATAAGGTCGTGCCATTTGCCTTATGTGGTGTTGAAGGTAGAGATCAGTGGTTTTTGTGATGAAATTGTCAACTTTCTTTCTCCAACGTCCCTCTCCCCCAAAATTAAAAAAGGGAAAAAGAATATTAGATTTATGACAAAAAAAAATGATTATGAAAAAATATGAATAAATTGTCTCTTTGTAAATTGAGATAGATAATGGGAAAAGAAAATTGAGATAAATGGTTCTATCATGATTTGTGCTAGGTTTCTGTCTGTTATCTGGAAAAGTTTGTAGATTTGCTTTAGATTGATGTGAATATGAACAAAATGGTTATATTACTAAAGGCTGTTGGCTTGCTTCTCTTTTTTTCCTTATTTCTATTGATTTCCTATGGAAGATTTTGATTCTAGTGTTAATCTATGTTAACAGCATGTCCCAGCCACAAGAACTGTCGATGATGATGTTTGGGAAGAAATTCGTAACTTCAAGAAATGCCTTATTATGATGTTTGCAGAGCAAGAGAAAGATGTAGTGTTTCTTGAAACAGTCATGGGTTTGGCACAGCAACGGCGCCATTGTTTGGTTGAGTGTATCCCTTTGCCCCGAGATATCGCCAAAGAGGCTCCTCTTTATTTTAAAAAGGTTATTTTTCTTTTGACGTGCCTTTTGCTTTGCTTCACTTTTCCGCTCACTGTTTTGAGCTTTTCTTATAAATGCTTGTGTTGATGACTTCAAATAAAAGTTGCTATATGTCCTTGAAGTATAATTGGAGATTAGCATGTCCTTGAAGTATAATTGGAGATGAGAGTACTCCAGCAACATATTTGTTATACAGTTATTTGTCGTCAGTTCAAAAGATTCATTTAAATACGTAACATTTATAATTGCCAGCCTTTAAGAAAATTGAACGCCTGCTTTGTTGAGATAACATTGTCATAGTAATGGTTTCTTCTATGAAATTATTGGAACCTGGTAAACTTGGTTTGTTACATGGCCTAGCTATGTAATGATGTCATCATAGTGGGCTAATAATTATGTGTTCTTTGTTGCATTGTGGTGGCCTTAGTGTTGGTGGCGTTCATGGTACCTTGTACTTGTAAAATTATTCTTTTTTTGTTGAATGCAAAGAAGGTATGATCTAGATGTCACCAAAAGGAAAAAGAAAAAAGAAAAAACTGAAGGAATGATCTATTACCCAAAAAGAAGCAGCCAGAAAAAATCAAAAGAAGGCAGGATCAAGTTGTGTACTTAAATCTACATTTATGTTTCTGCCTTAAAAAGTTATGTTTATATACATAGTACCGTAATGAAATCTCATGTTTATATATGTATATCTTTCTTTTACAACCATTACTGTTACATATTCTTTTCATGGCCCAAAATTTTATTATATATTATCTTTCTTGATTTTTTTCTAAATGATCTTTGCTTCAGGCCATAGATGAAGCTGAAGATGAATGGAGCCAACACAATGCAAAGAAGCTTATTGATACTAGTGTGAAGGGGTTGCGTGCTTCTATTCCAGCACACTTTCCATACTTCCATGTCGAGTTTGGTCTGTACAAAGGGTTTGTGCATGTGATAGACGATGAAAAACAGTTCGAGAGCAGCCTCGGCCTCAATGTAATAAGAGGTATGCTACAGTTAGCTGAGGAAGACATGTATCGCCGCCGAAGATACGAATCAGTGGAGGCACAAAAGCAAGCAGTCAAGAGTTTTGCTCGAGACTGGGCACCGTTTGATTGGACAAAAGAGCTGAATCAATAGTCCAAACTAGGTAAAAAGATTATTGATATGGATGTATAATTATGGGAAAAAATAATGGAAACCTAATTCTTTAACATTTGAATTCATAGGCTTGTTCTGATTTGAATTCAAATTTTGGCGGTTTCCTTGGTTGAGAACCAGCATTAAGGAAGTTTTAGAAAGTTCTCAAGAGAGGTTTGAACTGTTGGCATAGGATAACCAGGGCCATAGCTTTATTCAGTAGTTTTCTCTTACTATGGCATCCATTTTTTTTTGTTTGGAATTTGTATTGAATAATAGTTATTTTAATCACATTGTAACATATAAAAGCTAAAAATTATATATATATATATATATATATATATATAATTTATTTGTTTATTACAGAGGTAATCAAGATTAGGAAATGTTCAATTTTGCATCATTTATTGAATAACCAATTTTCCATATCAGGCGTGTACCATATTTTATATTCATAGACCTCATCTTCCAATCTTAGCTGCCTTAATAAAGAATGCCCACTTGCTCAGTGTCTTCTTTCATCATTTTTTGTAATAGGAAATAAAATTATATTGTATTGAATAAAGCACAAGCTTAGAACAATCCTTATAAATCTGACTCTGAATGTCATCCGTGTAGCGGCATAGCAATTTGCGTTGTACAAATTTGTCTGTGCCTACGAAATTGCTGAATACCGAGTCATAGAGATAGACATTATGCAGACGCCATCCATTGGCGGCACGTATAATTACATTGCCGTCAAAAATGCCAGCTTGAAGCCATCAGTATTGAACTCATGCATGCTCTATAAATACTCATTTCAATGTCTATTAACCATGCAGTACTACAAACACATAAAAAAGCAGCAAAACACAGAGCAATCAAAGAGAAGAGGCAATTAAGGATGGCAACAATCTGCAAAGGTAATATATAAAGACTAAATTTTTAGATTTTTTTTTGTTTTTTTGTATTGATACGTATTTATTGGTTTAATTTTATACACAGGGAAGGACTCGTGGCCCGAGTTGCTTGGAATGCAAGGCAAGTTTGCTGAGGAAACAATTGAGAAGGAAAATCCAAATGTGAATGCAGAGATTGTGTTGGAAGGAACTGGTGTGATAGAGGATTTCCGGTGTAATAGGGTGTGGGTTTGGGTTGACTCCAATGGCATTGTCACAAGGGTCCCTGTAATTGGTTAGGGCTGGCAACCCTAGCTCCATTACTACATAAATAACAATTAATAATATATATATATATATATATATATCCTTCAGTGTACTGGATTTGGATAATTAATATCAATTAACTTGACTTTGATTTTTCTATTTATAAAAACAATAATTCATTAATCTACTATATATGTGGTTACTTACCAAAAAACAAAGAAATATATATATATAGGGAATTGGCTTTTGAATATATTTAGTTTGATTAAAGGCGTACAAATTTCGTACATGGATATGTATAGAATCATTCAAGATCGTGACAGAATCCTAATTCCTAGGTCAAATAGGCTTTGCTTCTTAGTTTACGTTTACATATATTTAATTTTTACATAAATGAGTTGACTTCATCTATTTATGTTTGTGTTATTTGTAAGATATATTTCAACTTAGATAGAAAAAGCTGATGTCCTGTAGTACATAAGTCATATACATTAAATTATAATGAAATAGAATTGTAAAATTTTTTAAAAAATAATTAACATTATAAATTTATTTTTTATTTATATCTAATTAAATAATACTCCGTTATAATTCAACGTTTATGAGATACATAACAATATTAATTACGCAGCGGCAAATTATATCCCTTGGTCCCTGACCCTTGTGTTTGTCAATTTATGAGATTGGTGACCATTTTATTAATTGCATTCAACCTAACCAAAATTTCAATGGTACCATAGTTCATCATTTTGGTCATCGATGTGAACAGAGTCAAATATATAGGCTATAGATATATATATCTATAGCTTTCAAACGACGTCATTTCTTCAGCGTGCATCCATCAAATACAAAAAGTCAAAGAGTGACCGTAAAACCAATAGGAGACCCTATAAATAGTCATTGTTTCATTACAATTCACAATACAAACTCACAAACAAAAGCTGTAGTGATCCATATTTTTACTTCTAGCTAGCAAGAGAAGATGAGCTGCGAAGGTATATATATTTATTATTATTATTATAATTATTGGGTCCAAAATGGCCAAGTAAGTAATTCCTTTATAGAAATATTTGTATTTTATTTGATATTTTTTCAGGAAAAGGTTCATGGCCAGAGCTTGTAGGAAAGCAAGGGAGGTATGCAGAGGCAACAATAGAGAGGGAGAACAGAAATGTGAATGCTATGATTGTGGAAGAAGGCAGTTTTGTGACTCAGGACTACCGGTGTGATAGGGTTAGGGTTTGGGTTGATAAGTGTGGGTTTGTTGTAAGGGTCCCTATGATTGGTTAATTAGTTCCCAGAGGAACTGAGATCCCCTCCTTTATCTTATTTTTCTCTATACCTCTATCTCGTCTTAAATGTTCATCCATTAATTAATTCATCAAGTATTTAATTGATGTGACACTCATTTATTGGAGGAACAGATAAGAGAGATAGATATAAGGATAGAAAAATAAAACAGGTGATCTTAGTTCTTTTAGAAGTACCCTTAATTTCTATCTCCTATTAATAAAAAAGAAAGAAAAAATAAAAGTTCCTAATATATGTGTGCATATTTTATTTTACAATAAAAAAAAATTTTAATGTGAAAATTATTAATCTAGAATTTCATTAGGAGATAGAGTCTTGCTACTGTTTCAGTTTTACAATCCTATAAAAATCTAAAATAACTAATTCACTTCCCTAATAATTCTTCCTCCATCCAGCGTTTAACAGAGCTAAATATACCTAAAGTCTTAACAGGAGTTTACCAAAATTTGAACCGCAACTCTCATAAATAAGTATGAGAGTTCGGCCGACTTCTTTACCGTTAAACCACACCCCATGTGCAATATATATATACATGTGCACATAACAAAGTCCTACAAAAAGTAAGGAGGTCTATGTATTTTGAATGCATTAGTATTCAAAAAGCTAAATAAAATGGATATTTTTATTTTTAGTTATGTTTCTTAAAGCTGTTAAGTGTGTTTAAATTCGTAGTTATAGTAGAAATTGAAAGCATGATTTAGATTAATAATGTCTTATCGTAATCAGATGCAGTTTCAATTACCTTGACTCCCTTGTAAATCAACCATATTAAAAGAAAAACTAAGAATATATGTGTTTGTTTTAGTTATCTTGTATCTTTATAAATGTGAGCTCCACTAAATATATTAGTGTTAAAAAAAATAATAAATTTGTATTATAAATTGATGGGTACCAATCCCATATAATTAATTAAAGAAATTCTTTTTTAATTTTGAAGCTTTTAATACTAATACCTAAACAAACAGAAAAATGAGTCATCAGATGAAGTAAAAGTTGGTCCACTGTAAAAATCAAAGAATGTCCCAGCGGCTGTTGCACAAAAGTATAAGGAGCTTGCAAGAATTTTTATTTATAAATAAAAATAATAATTACGTAAATTTTATTTACTGAATTAATCAAATTGAAAATTGCAATAATTTTATTTTATAAATACTATACGATGAGACATACAGTAACCCCATCCCCAAGGTTACTAATTTATTATTCAGAATTCGAAAATTTTACCACCGCCTTGTTAACGTTAACCCCGTCCCAAGTTTCCTAATTGGTGAGACTTGGAAACTTTTAACATCGCCTTCTTAACGTTCAGTTTTGTTACATATATGTGTATATACACACGCCCCAACCCTACTTTTACTTACCTCACTTAGTTTGCTTCAATTTTCATCTTCATCTTGTTCACTCTCTGCGATCGAAACTTTTACCACCGCCTGGTTAACGTTCAGTTGTGTTGTGTATTATATATATATATATACACACACACCGACTCTACTTTTACTTTCCTCACTTAGTTTGCTTCTATTTTCATCTTCGTCTTTTTCACTCTCTGCTGTCTGTGTGTACCATCAGTACAAGTGCTATCATGATGAAAGAAGAACGGAGTGCTTTTTACCCTAATGGCTGTTCATGGGTGAGAGGGCCGTTGCTGGGAAAAGGTGGATTTGGGTCTGTGTTTCTTGCTCTTTTGAAGACGCCCAGCTTGTGTATGAGAAATTGTCCCCCATTAATGGCAGTGAAATCAACACAACTCTCTGTTGCCAAAGAATTGGCTAGGGAGAGGAAGGTTCTAGAGGCTCTTGACGGAAGCCCCTTTATCATTCGGTGCTATGGGGAGGATTTTAATCGGGATGAAGATGGAACCTTGGTGGCTAATTTGTTTTTGGAATACGCTTCTGGAGGATCACTTGCAAGTTTGATTCAGAAATCAACTCCCAATCAAACAGAGGGTTTTGGTTTCGGGTTGGCCGAACCACAAGTACGGCTGTATACTGAATCCATTCTCAGAGGAATTCAACATATTCATGAAGCCGGTTATGTTCATTGTGATCTGAAGCCAGAGAACATATTACTTGTTCCCCAAGCAACTTCAAATGGCTCTTCTTTTGCCACCAAGATTGCGGATTTCGGGTTGGCAAAGGAGGCCAGGGGCAGCAAGTGTCGTGTGAGAGGAACTCAAATGTATTTATCACCTGAATCTGTGGTATATGGAGTTCAGGAGCAACCCTCTGATATTTGGGCTCTTGGCTGTGTTGTGCTGAGCATGTTGACTGGAAAACAGCCATGGGATTGGAAACCCGAGCAAGGAGAGAAAAAGCTTAAGCAACTGATTGTTAAGGAGGTTCCTGTTATTCCAACTGGGATCTCCAAAGAAGCCAAGGATTTCTTGAACAAATGCTTCGCCACGAATCCCACAGATAGACCCACCGCTGAAATTCTGCTGAGCCACCCATTTGTATCTCTTCGATTTCTGAAAATCAGAGATGAACAACTATGTGTTCAGGCAGAGGAGTCATTGTCTCATGAGCCTATACATTATGAATTTGGAGATAGCTTTATACCTCTTTGCAGCTCGAGCTTTGATTCCAAAGAGGCAGACGAGATGGCTTATGGAGATATAAGACCCGCACTTTCGAAGATAATGTGGCCAAGACCATCACCAGCTTTTGCCATCCAGGATGCAGCATAGTCATACAGAAGAAAAACGAAGTTTCAACCGGCACATTCAATTTATTATAGACATTTGGTTTTGAATATAAACATTCAAATATTTTTTGCTTCTTTCGTATTAAATTGTACCTAGACATTCAATTATATATCAGTAAAGTTCTATATTCATTCTGAAGAAAGTAGCTAGCTTGATATTGCATGAAATTGATTTGTATGATTTTAAGTTTGCTTGTAGTTAATATTGTATATCTTACGCTTGCTAGACTTGGTCTGAGAGAGTAGTCTTTGACCAATTTAGATTTTTTTCCAAAGTCTCAAGTAGTAAGGAAATCCAATTTTCAAGTCTTGAGTAAGTACTTAGGCATCAGACAGATTCTGGGCATGACTTGTCATAAATTATAATGTGCATGAGATCTAGAATGTTATATTATCACATATTAAATTTCAAATTACATGTATATGTCTTAATTAATGATAATTAATACTGCTATGTGTATGATTAGCAGCCACAGCTTCTGTTACTCTTGCCAATGCAATCGTCAAGATGACCAACATTAATATATTATTATGTCGTTGAGAGAGAAAGTGGCTTAATTACTGTGACCCTTCAGCAGCCACATACCCACACGTACAATCAAATCAAGGGCTCCCACACCTACGAGATACTTCAAGCTGTACGTAACATATAAAACAAGTGAGCCAACGGCCTACGCAAAACAATTAAGGTTCATTCTATATATATAACTAGAAGACCAACCTCATCATTCATTGTGTTAAACTGCCCGTTTGGTGAGGTTTCTGTTTTTGTTTTTTTTTTACTTCTAGTTTTTCCTTGATTTGTAATTTATATATATATATATATATATATTTAAAAGCTAGTTAATGATAATTATGGTTTGTTATTATTAATTATGTCTTCCAATTAATTTTAAATATGAAGAAAAATAAAAAAATAATTTCAAACTATTTTTCATATATTTGATGCATATGTTTTTCTTTTTCTTTCATATTTATAGCAACATGGGAAAGATTAATAAATTTTAACTAACATTTTAAACTAAATAAATTATATACAATTAAAAAATAAAAAACAGAAATGTTACCAAACGAGCACTAAATCTAAATGATCCGTTAACTTTTATAACAAATTCTAAACTAGAAACGAAGAGACCTGAAACTTCTCAATTTTGAGGTCATACAACGGTGTTGGGACCTGGTGATGGGTTTGGCAGGTCATACAAGGCCAAAATCGAAGACCGTATTGGAGGGGCTAATAAGTTTGAGAGGAGAGATGCACTTTTAGGTGTTGTAACTCCTTCATATGAGAAGACAAGCGAGCTCACTGAGTTTCACAGCTGACCAAGATGGATATTGGAGCTAATAAATTGGCTACCAACACCATAGCCATCAGAGATGGTAACTCCGTCAGTATGAAATTAAGATAGAGGTCCTTCAGTTCCCTACGGCTGACAAAGACGATGAAGCACATAAAATGGCTACGAGCACCGTAGCCACCATATTCGGTAACTCAGTTAATTTGAAGAAAACCCCCTGAGTTCCCGACCGTTAACCGAGATAGATGGAGCGACCAAAATGGCCACTAAGTCCATAGCCACCACACATGGTTGCTCCAACCGTATATAATGGGAGCTCATAGAGATCCCGATAGCTGACGAAGACAGATGTAGCAAATAAATTTGCTTGGGACACCATAGCCACCCACCTTCCATCACAAGAAACCCACCTAGCCTACTAGTACTGACTCTCCGCTACTTTCTTTCTTTCTACCATCTTTCTTTTCTTTGATCACTCCTAGATCTCACCGCATAAATGTGTTGATATGCCAATGCCACCCACATTCGCCCTTTTTATAGAACTCTTATTCGAACATCAATCTATTCGGTGTCCCCTTATTGGCACCTTGCATATATAGATAAGTTGCTATCAAATGCGCAGTCCTAACTAATTTATATCTAGACATGAATGGAGACATTATATGAAAGAAAACACATTTCGACAAATGAATCGACACTTCATTTTGAGGAAAATGCATTGTCTCGTTGGCAACCTAAATTTTAGGTCTACCAACCAATTATCAAAAAACACGTAAAATATCCTACAAAAATAAATTGTTACGTGCAAGCAATTATCATTGGTACCACGTCATGCTCATTTGGATATTCATCGACAGCTTAGTAGATGGAATCTAGAATAGTATCAGCCGGCAGGAGAGAGAGCGAGCGATAAAAGCGTGGCCGTGTGATCTCTTAATGATATTCAACACAATTTTGTGCTGCAAAACAATCCACTTGGCTAGTTTTTATTGGTTACACGTTATGAGCTTTGTTAAAAAAGGACAAAATCTCAAAAAAAGAAAGAAAGAAGGGAAAAGAAGACAGCTGAAGGAAAGCAGACCTTTGACACTGCAGTTGATGAATAGTCCTAGAATGACCACTACCAAAGATGGCCTATCTTTTATCACCTGAGCTGACTGAAGTCATAAAGCAACCGCTGTGGGTGAAGGAAGTACGAATTCATCGGAGCAAAATCCGGCAATGTTGGTGCTGTCTCCATGATTCTGTAACAAAGATGTATACATAGTCAATACCACGGTTTAAGCATGGTCTTTCTTTCTATTAATCAACAAACATTGAGACTGAAAGGGTACAACACTAACATTGTGCAACTCAAACAAGGGTTAACAACAGCTTAACCACTTGCGTACTAATTTTATTGCATATCCCTCCATCAATTAACATCCGTATATAATCAAATATAGGTTTCAAGAGTACTATCAATCTCTTTGTTAAGTCACTAATTTATAAACATAACCAAACCTTCATTGTAAGTATACAAATTATCTCTAACAATTTTGTTTACAAAATACTCTACATAATTCAGAAGGTTAAAAGAAGAACCAGACTATTTCAAGCAAGTAAATAGAAGATACCCTAGTAACAATTCTCATCAGGAGAATTTCTTGGTGCCAAGTTTTCAATTTCCTCTAACAAAAGCATTGGTCTCAGCAACTAAGTCCAAAACGTTGTGACTACTCCATAACGTGATACATCAAGTAACATAGAGAGAAGCACACACCTCTACAGGTGCAGGCTCAAATGCCATCTCGATATATATAGACAATGCAAAAATTCCGGACCTTTGGAACAGAATTAGCTTCTGAATACAGATTCCATAACTCTGATAATGGCAAACCAATCTGAGGCTCACTCTCTTGCTCACATGACTCAATATCTCTCAGAACCTGTTAAGAACGCAAGTCACATCACTATCCAAGACTAATAGACACTAAAAACATACCATGCATTTAGCACGGGCATATTAATGCCAAGTCTCAAAACCCACTACAAGTATCACTTTCCTACTGACAAGGTTAAATTTCAGAGCCTTAGCAATCCAACATAAAATTAACAGCTTCAAAATAATTTTTACTTAACATTTGAGCTCAAAAAATAAAAGAAAAAGAGGCTTCCCTCTTCAACCTGCAGGGGAAAAAGAAAAGCCAATGCCTTCAATTGAGACGATAGTAAAGGTATTCACTAAAGTCAACGTAGACCAAATAGATGTTACTCATTGTGCTCCACCTTTTGGTTCTAAATTTGTTTATATATCTTCAGTTCATCCAATTACTGACAGCTACTCATTCATCGTGTATATATATATATATATATTCAATGAATACTTGAAGCAGAAAAGGAAAACACGTAGAAAAAGAATCAAAAAGTTTCAATTAATTTGAGTTAATAAATTAAACAAGGTTTCCTGGGATTCACAATCAAGCTTTTTCTTCCTGAATGTGGTTACTCCGAAATAAAGAAAAAAACAAGTTAAAATTACTAGTATTGAACAATTACAACCAGAAAATAAAGCATATATAAAGCAAAAAAATACTAATAATAAAAATTGTGTGCAAATTAGCATTAGAATGTACCTGCCTGAATGCTTTTTTGGATTTCAGAGTTTGGTGCCGGAAAAGAGATTTGAGTGGCTGGTGAGTCTCTGAGACTCAGAATCAATATTTGATGTAGTGCTCTACTGGTAAGCCCCATCGCTTTACACCCTGATCCATTAACCTCTCTTCTTTCATTTTATATATTATATAAGAGAAAGAATTTAGAGCTGGTACTTACCAGTCCACTGCCATTGTTTTTTCTAGGTGCTGCTGCTTTGCTATTTCTATCACATTCTCAGTCGCTAGGGGGGTTTTCGTGATTTCCCCCAATGACAATCAAGCGCGCTAACAAGCTCCGTTCATATTGGAGTTGAAGAAAAACCAAAAAAAATAGACAGTTTTTGATGAAGATGAACCGAGAAAAACAGTGGTTGCCAAACGATACAAACCAAAGCAAAAGTCAGAAACTGACGGTTTGTTGTTTTATTTTTCATTTTTCCTTCAATTAAATTGTTGCATTTGAAAGGAGGGCGGTCGATTTTTCATATGCACTAAGATTACAAATAGGGAATTTGAAGTTGGAGCGTTTGATTTTTCTTATGCTGGGTATTCTTTCTGTTTGGTTGCTGAGAAATTTGGAAGAAAGAAAGAAAGAGATCACATCAACGTGCATGGCATGTGCCAATCCACTGTTAATTTCGACGGCTCAATCTAACGGTTGGAGTTAATTGAAACATATTCAAAAGGCTAGGGTGGACTTTGCTATAATTGAGACTTTAGGGGGAAAATTGAAAATTTAGGGAAACTTTGGTGTGCTTGTGACTCTGTTCTACATTCACGACCCTTTGCTCGTTTTGTTTCTCGCTGTTCATGTTGAACTCCGCGACTTGAACACAGCGTCTTCATCATCGGCGTCATAAGAGATTGTATTCTGTTGGGAATAAAAGTTGTTCGCCATCGTCTTTTTTCATAATCTCTTTGATTCAACCGCTTTGCTATTATTTATTTAATTAATTATCATTTTACATAAATTTATACACTGGGAGAAAAGAAATCTAGTATCATATCGAAGTAGATGGGGAATTTATTTGTGAAAAAGCCCAAGATCACGGATGTAGATCGAGCTATTCTTGCCCTCAAGACCCAGAAGCGCAAGCTTGCTCAATACCAACAACAGGTACACTGCCTTCTACGATTTTGTATAATGTTTCCGTGTCGTAGTGAATTGTGATTCTTTTTGTTCTAATTGATTTTGGGATTGGAGAGAGGAATTGTTTGTTTTGATCGAAAGGGTTAAAAGGGTTTTTCCTTTTAATTTTATCTTGTTATGAAATGTCAAATATAAAATGAAAACTAGTAGTACTCTGCATTCCACAACCTCAACCACACAAAATTTAAAATGACTAGTAAGGACCTTAGAAGCTAATGAAATCATGAAAAGAAGTTAGGATGTGATTTAATGTACCTTATATATATCAATTGAGAATCAGTTAACAGATATTTTTGCTAAGGGATTTTCAAGACACCAATTCAATCTATTATTAGCAAGCTGAGGGATGATGAATATCTTCTAACCAGCTTGAAGAGGGTTTTTGCTGATTTTACTATAGTATAATTAGTTTCCCTATGTAGTTGAGATTATGTTTGATACTGTAGAATTTTAGATAGTATTTTTGGAAATAATTGGTAAATAGGAAATCTCTTGGAACCATTTTTCTGGAGGCTTTGGAAGCCTATATATTTGTATCTTTGTTCATACATTAATAAGGAAAACACAGGATTTTTCCTTCTCAATTGGTTCTCAAGATATGTTGGAGGGTTGGTCCCTACATTATGCTCTCTAATGTATTTTGTTTCTTTCCTTTTGTGGCCTCTTTTTGCAGCTTGATGCTGTCATTGAAGCTGAAAAGCAAGCTGCAAGAGACTTGATTCGTGAGAAGAAAAAGGACAGAGCCTTGTTAGCATTAAAGAAAAAGAAGACACAGGAAGAATTGTTGAAGCAAGTTGATGCCTGGGTTATGAATGTTGAGCAACAGGTAAGTAATTAATTGATTGCCGTTCAATCCTTTTCTCCCTTTCTATTTCTACTACTTCTCACAGTTAGCATTAAGTACTTGAGGGCATCTTCAATAGTGCTATTTGATATGGGAACATATTTAAAAGAAAAAAAGAAGAAGCATATTTTAAAAATAGAGAGGTTTTAAAGAAAACTCGAACAAAATGCTCTATTTTTATCACTGTATTATTGTATGTCTTGTACATACTGCAAATTTAAGTTGTGGATGCTTATTGAAATTAAATAAAAAAACAATTTTTTTTCTTTATTATTAAAATATCTAATTAGGGAGTGACTTTAACTTCTTAGACTTGTAGAGCAAAGGCCATTCTCTATTTTAGTTTATTAAATAAGGGGTGTCTTTTGTGTGTGCTTTAAGCCATTGGCTCTGTAGAAAAATGAGTTTTAAGAAAATAGAGTGTATTGGTGATGCAGCTAATAATATATTTCCATAAATTTGTTTTTAGTAATCTACATTAAGAAATGAATTACTTAGTTTATTTGTCCTCATTTCAAGTTGGACTATCTTTTATATTAGTTTGTACTTTTAAGAAAATATTTGTTTCGCTCGTATACATATTGGTGCAGTTGGCAGATATTGAACTTACAAGCAAGCAGAAAGCTGTTTTTGAAAGTTTAAAGGCTGGTACTGATGCAATAAAATCGATACAAAGTGAGATCAATCTTGAGGATGTCCAAAAACTAATGGATGATACTGCCGAAGCTAAGGCTTATCAAGATGTGAGATTGATTCTCTTTTACCTTTTGAATGCAGATTTTAATCTAAAAAGATTCCTATTTCTATTTAGGTTTTTGCCAATATGTTTATATTGCTGATCAGATGAATCATTATTATGATCTGGAAGTTTATCTAGTTTTATTGCTAACCCAAGTCCATTTTCTGGAAAAAAAACATATCTTGTTTATCAATTTGGTGGCATCACTGATTCTTTGTCAAAATACCTTTTATTTAGTTTATGTTGGACTGCATTATCTCAATTTGTTCGTGTCTGTCTCATTCTCACTCTGACATATCCAAGTTGAGACTGCAACAGTTGTTGATACATATTTTTTGGTTATTTAATTTTATGTTAATTTCAAAAGCATAGGAATAATTGGTAATATTACCTTTGTTTCAACCAACTTCATGGATTGGTGCAGTTCCACTCTCCCGTCCCTCTTTTTATTTTTATTTCAATAGTCATATTAATTCTGTTAAAAAATAGTCACATTAACTTTCTTCTCCTAACCCTGATTAAATTGTTTATTTATTTGTTTCTTTTTTGGTTTGAATGGAAATTATGAGAAATGCAGTAAATAGCTGCATGATGACTTTGTTTCACTTTTTTAAGTCCTTAAATATGTCTCTTATGTTGACTTTCAAACAAGTTCTTTCTTATGAACCCATAAATATGATGAATTGATTATATCATGAAATAATTTGACATGTAGGAGATCATATAACAGCTTGTGTTTAACTAATCATGCATTTAACTAGAAATAGGCCATATCTACGTGGATTTTTCTTTCAAGATCCACATCTAGTAGATGCTTAATTTCCATTTCTTTATGCTATGCATGTAATTCTATAGCCATCTCATTTTCTTTCCATTCCTCTATGCTGTGCATTTTGTATGTTTGTATAATCTAGGCTTTAAATTTATTAATGAAGTTGACATTTAACATTCAGCTCTTTATTTCAAAAGTTTTGTCTTTGTTTTAGTTCTTTTCTTTGATTTATTTGGTTAATAAATAACTATTGCTGACATATGAATCATGGTTTTGAAGGAAATTAATGCAATCTTGGGGGAGAAACTATCAGCTGAAGATGAAGAGGAAATTTTGGCGGAATTTGAGAACTTGGAAACTCAGGTACGTCTATTTTCTAACTGAGTTATTGGAGATGCAAAAAATTTGTTTATTATTTAGCCTTTTACATGCTTCAGCATGGTCCAAGTTTTTCTCCTATTAGTCTTCATTGTTCAAGTTTAACTCTGTTTAGCAATTATGATATACTATAGTGTCTTTTATTACCCACTGCTCAGGAATGTTTTTTGGAATTCCTAGATTTTAGATTTTGTGGATTTGTAGTGTTACTATGCCATGGGCTGTTCAGTCCTTCAATTATGATATATGGTAGGGTGTGTAAGACAAATATTATTGTTTTCTTATTAATCTTCCAATTAATTGCCATTTATTTATACAAAAAAGCAAGATTAAATTTTTGTTTGAACTCTTTACAGATTATGATTCAGATCCATAAGAGCATGTGTGGGCTTTAATGTGGTTTATATTGGATATTGGAAAACTAGTTTAGTTTGGTTGATTTTATTGTTTCATACTGCTAGATGAAAATTGTTTCCAACAAATTTTAAGTACGTCTAGAGCTTGAGCTTTCTTTTTGGGGATTTTGATTAGATGTTGACATTGCAATGCAATAATAATCTTATCTTAACCGACTGCCTTTGTTTTTTTCTAGATCAACGTTCAAGATTTGCCTAACGCTCCTACTTCAGTGCCATCTTCCAAAGAAAATGTGGATGTCTTAGAAGACCTTCCTGATGTGCCAACCAAAACACCAGTCGCACCTGTTGCAGTTGCAGATGATGCAGAAGTTTCCTCAAAGAAAAAAGGTCTCTCTGTCTCTCTTTTTTCTCTCACACACAAACTTGCACACACACGTGTACCCAATCCAACTCAAATTTAAATGTGTGGCAATTTTCTTGAAACACAGTATTGGAGGAGCCATTGGCAGCATGATTCTAAATTCACACTCCCATCTTATCCAGCTGCTTGTGAAGTTCAATGAACCATCTCTTGGTAGTGGCATGCTACCAAACATGTACCATCACAAATCCTTTAGTTTGTCTATAATCTCTGGGTTGTGTTGGTTTATGGAGATTCTCATAATTTATTGTACAGATTTGACAGTAATTATAATTGTTATGCTAAAACTAAAATCCTAACAAATGGTGTTGATTTATTTTGGTCACTGTGAATCAGTTGTATCAGCTTTTTGACACATTCTTTCTACAGTGAAATTAAGGACAAGAGGTTAATGGGTAGAACCCAAAATCTGGCAGAACTAGGTGGCTGATCTCTCTCTGTCTCTCTCTCCCTCCCTCCCTCCCTCCTTTCCTCCCTACCTGTTAGCTGAGTGCTCTAGGTTGTTAGATACTGACACAAATCAGGTTAGAGACCCCACTTCAGGGAAAAACATTCCCAATCTTTCTAGATGCAAAACCCTAATAAAGTGTATGTGAATGCAATTTCATGTTTTGTTTTAGAGACGCTATTTCAGGTAAAAACATTCCCAATTTTTCTAGATGCAAAAACCCTAATAAAGTGTATGTGAATGCAATTTCATGTTTTGTTTTAGAGACCCCATTTCAGATAAAAACGTTCCCAATCTTTCTAGATGCAAAACCCTAATAGTGTATGTAAATGCAATTTCATGTTTTATTATTGGTGAACTAATTGTTGGTTTCCAGCTGCTTATGTACACAAGTCATCTGATTCATTTAGCAGCAAACGATGTTAGATAACAAATTTAATATCCTTTTCGTGTTCTTTTAGTGCTTTAATAGTTTGCATTATGCAACGTTAGGTTTCTTTCTATTACTACTTGAGTGTAATGTGGTCAAATCTTTTTGGACATGCATTCTTGTATGTCATGCAAGGCCGATTGCATCTCAACCCTAGATTTTGGATTATTTAGAAGCAGGAGATTAAGGAGTCATATTTAGGTAGTCTCTGTATCTTGTTCAATTTTGACCCCTAAATCAAGGGAGTAATGAATTGATAATACAATGCCACTAATTTTAAAACTGATTTTCTCTATAATCTTATTAATGCCTGGAAACTTCAACGGAGATGGATTCTTAGGGTTCACCCAACAATTCAATCACACAATTAGTGGAATCCCTAGTAATTTAAGGACGGGTTTGTGAGTACGGTCATATTTTAGGCTTATAGGTGTTCGAAAGTCTTTTGCAAGAGTTTATGATGGAACATAATTTGATCAAAAGGGATTTGGGACTTGTTAAATCAGTCTCTGACCTACCTTTGCGTAGTCGATCAGATCAATGCTATGAACTCCTCCCTCCTTTTTTTCTTTTTCGGTGAATAGATCAATGCTAGACCTCATTTTCTAGTATTTTACTTTTTTTACCATGATGCTATATTTTTACAATCAAAACCAGGACCATATGTTTTTTCCCAATGCTCAGAGGTAAATAATTCCTGATTTAGAAACTCGTGAACTTAATTTTCATGAATTGCCTCTTAAACTCAAAATTTCAAGAAGTCGTGAACTTAATTTTCATGAATTACCTATTAAACTCAAAATTTCAATGGTTTGGTAGAAAATCAAACTCCTAATAAATACTCTAAATGATGAACACATTGAGCCTCAGAATTTGACTCCTAAAGTACAAGCTTTAGAAGGAATTAAAAACAGGAAACCAGAAACATAAAACCTTATCAAACAGACCCGTAACTTTTAGGTAAATCACTACATAAAAAGGCTAAGAAATAAACAAAACGTTATCGATAGTAGTACCCTATACTTCTCATAGCAATGTATATTTAACTTACAGATCAAAGAAATTTCAAAGAGTACTGCCATTTTAAGTGAATTTCATGGAAAATTCTTCAAACTCAAAACTGTCATGCATAAACAGCAGCACAAGTGCACAGTCCCCCATCCTTATCCATGTATAAATATACAAGTCCCTCGCCTTGTACGGTTGTACCTTCTGAGTTACTACTTAATGATGAAAACAAGATTTCTAATTACAATATTCACTTTTACAGTGAGGGATTATAAGTACACTCACAAATCTACATGCAAACCCTCTCCTCCAACGGAGCTAAATGTCGTGTTTGCTGTACTCAAAGGTACTTGGCCAAAGAATCTTGACAGGATGAGTCTAGCAATATTCTCAGCTGAAACAGCGCTCGTCTCCATTGTACTCGCTGCATTTTCAAAAGCATTCACATAGTACAAATGCAAGCCATCCAAAATAAATGGAGCAAACACTTCAGGAGCATTGTAATGAGGGTACGCGCCCCAATTTATCCGGATGGTCTCTGTTCTTGCGCTAACAAGTAGCAAAAGCAAAAGGTAAAATTAGTATATATAGATGTCTACCCTATATTTGAAATTTAGAATCCAAAGCGAAATGAAAAGATAAAAGAGAATCAAAATCCTATCATGTTTTTATAGGAATAAAGAGCTTTAGAATATATGCATTTTCTTCTCATTTTAATGTTTTTTTTTTTTTTTTGTTCTTTTCTTCATAATTTTCTTTTCACCAATCAATCAAAAGTAAGGAAAAAAAAATAATTTTACATCATCTAAGGAAAATAAAGTGAAGGGGTGGGGTGTGGTTTACATACAACCAGGGCAATATGGTTTATGATTGAATCTCAAAGGCATTCTTATCATTTGGTAGATCCAAGTCCATGGCCTATTTCGGGTTCATACTAAATTACCATTAGCCACTTTGCTAACTAGAAGTGGCCAAGGTATGTACTTGGTTTGTAGGCACACATTGGCATAAGTTATCTCCAAAACACAATGATTTTGAGGTATAGAAACTTTTCAACAGTGATTATTATAATTTGATTAATTTCTTTTTCGTCCCTAGGCTTTCCAATTTAAAGAATGTGTATTATGAATACCAGGGGTGATACCACCACAACACCTGAGTAAAATTAGGCAAAGAAGTGAACAGATCATCAGAAAGAGAGGCAATCATGGACAAAGATAAGGAAAGAAATGGATTTCTAGAGCTCCAAAGGATTACAAGGAATGACAGTAATAAGAGAACTGTAGTGGGTAAAAAAATTAAGAGACAGACAAGTGAGTTAAATTTTAATCCATTTCTCTACTCAACAAGCTAAGAGATCTCTAAATGCATGACATGCGATGCCAATCACAAAGACCAAGATGGTTGGATTTGGATATAATATAATCAATCTTACATGATGATTGGTTCAATGAACTTTTTGGTAATACTGGGACATAATTCATTTGTGTGGTTGAAATCTCTATGCCAATTGGAGTTCCAATTCAAAGTACATGGAATCCAATTAGTATGCAGAACTTGTGCATGAAACCAATGATGTTAACCGGTACTAGATTTAATCTCTTTTACTATGTGAATTTAGGTTGACTTGGCCAAAACCTAGCTCTCTTGTTGACTAAAAATCCTGATTCAAAATTTCACATAAAAAAATAAAAACCTAATCAAAAGGGAAAATGATTACAACTACAGTACCACAATTTTAAAATTTTTTTCCTGGTCAAACATGAGGAGATGCAATCACACTAAAATTTGTAGCTTCAAAGACTAAAGCAGCCCCTTCCCCATCATGGTTTTGTAATGTTATAATGGTGAATTGATGTAGTTGAGGCTATGGAGATGAAAATGGAGTCTTAGGGTTATACAAATTTGGCATAACTGCCGTGCCCCTTTCTGTTCTCTATTAAAAAAAAAAATACTTGTTCATAAAAATGATTTTCTTGAACCAATTTGGTAACAAAAATGTGCCATCTGTGTCACATAGAGTTTGAAAATGCTCTATAATGAGGAATAAGTCAAGATGGATGTAGAGAACAAGAATAAAGAAACATAAAAGTAGAGGTAGCTTCTAGCTAATATAAGTGGCAGCCACAAAAAAATTGATGTGAGGGAGAAATGGAAAAATTGACTGCAACAAACTGCAATTTAGGCATACAAAATTGATAACATTATATAGGTACGAGAAAATTTTTAAATTGTTTTGTTTCAGTATCATGTAAATAGAGAATTTTTTACAACCGGTGAATATAACAATGTTGGTTAGAAGGTTAATATTGAAACAATCAAAGCGTTAAAGCATACACCCGGGAAGAAAAATAAAAACAACAAAATCCAAGGTGAAAAGTGGAGTCTACCTTGTTTTCATTTTTCTTTTTCATTCTTTTTCCTTTCCACTCAGTCAAATAAGAATTCAACACTTGATAGTTAGAATATTACCTGAAGACACTATCTAGTAATGCATCGTCCATTGGTTGTCGGGAGAACACCTTGTAAGTCATATTTTTCTCATCATGTTGCTTAAGAACTGAAATGCTTGAAAATGGAATATCAGGATCCTCAATGGTTCCCACCAGTTCTGGGATTTCTGATACAACATTCAGGCCAAAATATACCTTGCCAACACCAAAACATAATGATTGGAAAACCTAAAAGGTGAGTGCTGAACATAGATGAGATCACTAGGGTACTTACAGGATTTAAGAGGCCCCTAACAAAAGTTGTATGTGTGTGCTGTAGTTTTCTCTTAGGAATTGATACTGGAGGGATAAACTGAATATTCAACTCATCTAAAGGTGTAGCAACCACTGCAACTTCACATACATAACTCTTTCCTTCGGTGGAATTAAGCTCATAGTATTCTTCAAGAAAAGAGATTGATTCTATTTCTTCATGGAGATGCAATGCAACATCTGAACGATTAATCAGTCCAGCAGCCATCTGCCAGTTCCCACCTTTGATGGACCACAATCCTCCACCAGAACCAGCTAATGAAACAGCACCTGCAAGTCCACTCATTGAAACATTTTGACCATAATTGATTCTTGTGATGACCTGCTCAAGTCAACATAGTTCCAAATTATAATAAAAATACAGATAGCTTTGAAGATGGTTAAACCTATCCAATGACAAGAGATTTATCAGGTCTCATATGTAAACAAATATAAATTAACAGAAATAGGAGTTGATTTAGAACACAAAACCAATTATAAAACTAGGATCTGATATTAACTAAATTAGAGAAGATTGAGGAGTCCACATAAGTAGGCTATAATATATACACAGAACCTATAAAGCAAATATATATATGGGGCACTCAACTTCATCCAAAACTTACATCGTTAGGTCTTTTTCATTTCATTTTATATACACAGAACCTATAAAGCATTTATACATATATATATATATATATGTCACCCAACTTCATCCAAAACTTATGTCCTTAGGTTTTTTAGGTTTCATTTAGTATATTAGTCGTAATTCTTATATTGTATCTCTGTATTCCTGATATTGTATATTCAACTTATACCTATTTCTAAACAAATAACCTCCTTATATGTAAATTTATCATTAGCTTTCTTTAAACTGGGTTTCACTTCCCTCCTCACATATCAGTTCAATCAATTGTCCATGCCTGTCCCCTTACTTGTCTCCATGCAGCATCTAAGCATGCAGTGTCACCTTACTTGTCCTATTATTCTTCTTATGACATGTCATCTAAATTTGTGTCGTCTAAATTTAATAGATAACTACTTCACTATATGCATGGAAGAAAATAGCTATACGACAGCAAATAAGGAGACACGCATTGGGACAAGTGATCTGAATTCCTTACATATGGGTCTGGGCTTCATAAATTACTAGTACCTGCTCCATAAGCAACTTTGTAATTGTTTGTACCTAGTCACAATACTTCATCCTTAAGTGGCTTATCATCCCATTTAGTGGCTTGGCCCAGAAGTCTTAATTTTCCATCCTTAGCGGCCTGCATTCAGCCTTCATCTCTCTTCAGCAAAGTTTTCCACCCTAACTCATACCTTCTCTGCCCCATTATATTTATTACAATCTATCACAAGAGTTTAAATTGTTAGGTACTGAACCCGCTATATCTATCAAGCTAGTAGTTGTATAAAGGAAATTGTAATTTTAAGGAAACATAAAACCTAAAAGTTCTCTTGCTTTCAAAAACTTGTTTCCCTAGTTGTATCCATTAACATGCCCTAAAAATTATTTTGGAATATAAATTCCATTTCAGGTTTCAACCCCTGAAAACCAGTTCGGTAAGGTAACTACAACAAAGGAAAAAAACTCAAAGAACAAGTAAAAGCAGAAAAACACGTTATCCTTCGCAGCCCAAAAAGAACAGTCTCTTGTTTTTAAAACAAAACAGTTTTTAGTATCCTACAAAATAGTTTCCTAACGACTCAAAAATCCTATTCAACTACCAATTTCTATTTCATAGCACACAACAAGTGTAATGACTGCATCATGGTTCTTGCTCTATACTCAAACTTGGAAAATGTTTGTAACAACACTATATTAGGCCTTGCTAAAGAAACCAACTACTATTTCTCTTACAGAATGCTTTCCAAAATAAACCGCAAAATTTCGCCTAATAAAACATTAAAAACAAGGAAACTGATATGTTTATCCACCGGAACACTTACTTTACCTCCTCTTCTATCTCCATGTCAGCTTATTTTGACTAAATTGTAGGAAGCAAATAAAAGATTTTTCCAAAAGAGATAGAGTGATTTAATTGTAAGAAAACTATGCCCAAGGGGTTTGAATAAAGTCTCCTTCTGTTCCTAGACATGATTACAAGCAAATAAAAAAACATACTAATTAACCATCCACCATCCAACAATAAAACTGATATGGCATAACGTAAACAAAAATATGCAACAAATATCCTAGGAATGAAGCAAACGAGAACAAGTTGTTACAGTGACAAGTTCTTGTATCAACAAGGGAGACAACCCAGCATCATCCAATTCCAATCGCAAAGTCGAGGTTGTGAGATTGTACAATCCCGCCCATTCAAGCATCGCATCCACTGTCTCAAAGATGGGTCTTGACTCGAAGCTCTCATAGTACTTCGAAAACCTACCCACAGCACTCTGCTATCCATATATATACATCGCATTTTAAAACAAGAATTGATTCTGAATCAAAACCCACATAGGAGAATAAATCACAGACCTGAACAAAGCTCTCCATTTTGAGAATCGAGACACCGTACCGTAGGAAAATCCGAACGGAGTTCACTAGCGAAATAATTTTTTCCACAAATGGAAGTTTGGACTTGGCGCTCAGGGTCTTAAACAGAAACTTCTTACCGTCCCAGATTCCAATAGAAGAAGAAGAAGAGGGATCATTGACAGTGAGGTTAAGGAGCTTGGAGTAGCTCAAGGCGTGTAAATTCTTGGGGTGGAGAATGGAGCCACCGGCCTCGAAGGTATCGCCGGCGATGTTCATGGTTGCCGTGCGGCCACCAACGACGCCGTTTCGCTCGAAAATTCGAATTTTGAAGTTGAGATTTGGATTGGGGGAGGAGTAGGTGCGGAGGAAGTGGGAAACAGAGGAGCCGCCGATGCCTGCGCCGACTATGCAGACGGTGGGGATCTTTGGTGGTGGTTCTGGTAGGACTGAGGAAGAAGAGGAAGAAGAGTGAAGAAGGAGGAGGAACATAAGGATGAATATGGACATGGGGAAGCAATGCTCAAGCAATCTCTACTCTCTCTCTCTCTCCCTTCTGCTTGGACTTCGTCCCCTTCAAACTACAAAATGGTGTCTGCTGCTGCAGGGTCAACGACTTGCCTCCCCACAAAAATAAATAAAAAAATAAAAATTAGAAAACTTTTTTTTTTTTTCTATATTTTTAACCCAAAATAATAAATTGATATTAAAGTTTTCAGAAAGTGGCGGGAAAATATAAATGTCCTCCTCTAATCTCTCTGCACTGTCCAAAAAAGCCCTAAGATCGAGCGATGTCGGGCGGTGGCCGGAGCATCAGAGTGCTGAACGTAGCGGAGAAGCCGTCTGTGGCGAAGTCGGTGGCCACCATACTGTCGAGGAACCAAGGGCTCCGAGTAAGGGAAGGTCGGTCTCGCTACAACAAGATCTTCGAGTTCAGTTACTCCATCAATGGCGTCCCCTGCCAAATGCTCCTCACATCCGTCACCGGTCACCTTATGGAGATTGAATTCGACGAGCGCTTCCGTAAATGGCACTCCTGTGACCCCGCCGACCTCTTCCAAGCTCCAATCCGCAAAGTCGTCCCTCAGGTCCCTCATCTCTCTCTGTATGTATACATGTATGTATATGTATTTTGGTTTTTTCAATTGCTTAGTTCTCTAATGGGGGTTTCAACAATTCAGGACAAGGTGGATATTAAGAGGACGTTAGAGGAGGAAGCTAGGAGGTGCCAGTGGCTTGTGCTGTGGCTTGACTGTGATAGAGAAGGAGAGAACATTGCCTTTGAAGTCATTCAAGTCTGCACAGCTGTAAATTCTCGTCTTACCATTAAAAGAGCACGTTTCTCTGCATTGATTGATAGGTTCTCTCTAAACCATAACATAAAATCTATCTCTAATACATCGTATGTTCGAAGTGGATTTTTCTTGCTATGCCTGACTTTTTTTTTATTATTATTGTTTGTATGATTTTAGGGAAATCCATCAGGCTGTGCAGAATCTTGTCCAGCCGAATAAGTTGTTTGCTGATGCAGTCGATGCTAGGCAAGTCAGTGCTTTTCCCCACCTATTGTATTTAGAACATGCTTTTATTTGTTATTTTATTGCTCCAGGAAAAATTGCTGTTCTTATTTATTATTACTTTGTGAATTTAATTTTTTAAGATCAATAGAAAGCTTTTTCTTCTATGGTGGTACTGTAGTTGTCTTTTTTTTTTTTATTTGATAATTTAATTGTTGTTTCTATAGAATTTTTTTTTATATATAATTTAATTGTTGTTTCTGTAGAAGTGACATATATTTATTATTTTTGTGATGCAGGAAATTGATCTTCGCATTGGTGCTTCTTTCACTAGGTTTCAAACTATGTTGTTAAGAGATGCCTTTATTATTGATGCAGCTGCAGATGACAGAAATCTAGTTCTAAGTTATGGTCCTTGTCAGGTATGTCATTTGATAGCAAATTGCTGTTGATGATGTAACTGATTCCAGTTTTAAAAGTATAAAATGCTTATGCATCGTTCTTTTCCATTACAGTTCCCTACACTTGGCTTTATTGTCGAACGTTACTGGGAAATACAATCACATGTGGCAGAAGAATTTTGGACAATCAACTGTTCACATAAAGCAGATGAAGGCATTATTTCGTTTAGTTGGATGTAAACTATGAAGACTTTGCTTGTTGATGTTTTACTTTTTCCAGCTAGTCTTAAGTTATTTTAATGGTATTTATAATTTTGTAGGCGTGGCCATTTGTTTGATTACGCATGTGCTCTTGTAATCTATGAGATGTGTGTACAGGAACCGACTGCAACTGTGAGTGATACTAAAAAACTTTCATGCGTACTATCGTCTCCAAGGTTGCTATTGCATTAACAAGTTAAATATTTTCTTTGCTCTAAGGTGTTATCTAACTTGTTTTCTTTAGCTTTATTCGATTGTAATTGAATATTACTCATCCTCTTTTTTTTTCGAAAAAGTAAAGTTTTCCTAAATAAAAAATAGTTCTATTATATTCAACTGCATTCAGGTCACGAAGGTTAGAAAGCAGGAGAAACTGAAATATCCTCCACATCCTATGAATACTCTTGAGCTTGAAAAGCGGGCTTCAAGATACTTCCGGATGAGTTCTGAGCATACCATGAAGGTGAGTGATTGGACTCAATTGTTTCACCATATTCATGAGTTTAAATTGATAGCATATTCTTAATGCATTTCATGATTCTGTCGAAATATAAATGTCTGCTTAATACTTTGAAGCAGAAAGGATGAAAGCATAAACTCTGCATAGCTATTATCTAAAAGGCCCAAAGTTGAATTAGTCAATGGAAATTTAGAACTACTATACAGGGTCTAGGTGTAAATTTAATTTTTGTAGGGGGCGAGACTAGAGTCTAGAATGGTTAAGTACATAACATAGATTCTTCTTAATGTCTTCGTATATGAATGGGTTATGTAGGTTGTATGCTAATGTATGAGATGAATCACAAGCTGTCATTTTTTTTTTCTCCCTTTTTCATTCTTAAAATACTGCCTCCCTTTCCCCCACCCTCCAGCTGCTAAAAGAGTACGAAATGGAAGTAAGAAATTGCCATAATGTATCACCTTTTACTTTTGAAAACTATCCATATATTATAATTGACATGGTTTTATTGGTTGTATAATTCAAATCACATTCCTAGGTTAAGGCTTGTTCACTTTTTCTATACAGGTGGCAGAAGAACTTTACCAGGCTGGGTTCATCAGTTATCCTCGTACGGAGACTGATTGTTTTTCTCAGAGGACTGATTTGCATGTTGGTAACTTCCTTTAGTAAACAAAAAAAAAAAAAAAAGGAGTTATGTTTCTGATTTGTGGAAATTTCTATAATTGTTAAAATCCCAACAGTTTGTGCTTTCAATTTATTTAACAAATCAATGTTGGTTAATAGAATAGATAAAGGAATAAATTCAATATTAGCAGGCACAAAGTGGAGATGAAGAGAGAATAGTGAGTGAGAGTGGCTTAGAATGAAATAGGATTTACAAAAAGACTATTTTGGATCAACCAATGTTAAATTACTGCATATGTTTACATATAAAATCTTTTAGGGCACAAGATATTTCTGAGGTTTTAGAAGGAAAAAGAATAACATAAAAGAAGCAGTTTGAACAATGAATGACAAAAAGTTTAGTATAAATCACTTAAAACATTGTTTAACTTGCTATTCTTCCTTCTGTCTGGATATATAACTTATGCTTAAAGTTCATAGGCTCATTGCTTCTGGTGCCCTTTAATTCCACTAATCTTGATGCTGAGAGTACATGATTTATGCTGTTCTCTTTTTCATTTTTTTATAAGAAACAAATTCTTTTGAAGAAAAAGAAAATACACAGAAGAAAAAAGGTGGACTACCTGTCCAACTTAATAAAGCAAGCACAAAATGAGACAGAAACCTACTTAAGGAAAGAAACGTAGACACCTTAAACAAAAATATTCATTCCTCACGTATATAATCTGTAACTTCCTTCAGCCGGTGAGATTGATATCCATAAAGAAGCATAAACTTAATTCGGATGTTAATATCCTCTTCCTGAAAAAGTTATATCATTCATTTCAATACGTGCCACCAAAAAAATAAGGGGTATTACATTGCATCTCATTTTAATACTTCCAAATAACTTAAGCTTTTGGGAACGGTGGTAATTCAACAAGCATATCACTTTAAATTTACTGCCCTTCTGCTTTTCACAATATAGCTGAATGTTTACCGAATATAATATTTTTTTATGGATTCTTTCGTTTTTATTAATTATCAGTTTATTTAATTTATGCTTATAATTGTTAGTTTTTTACTTTAACATTAGTACTTTAATTTGATACAGGCAATTGTGCAAGAACAACATGGGCATCCTGTCTGGGGAGTATATGCACAGAGATTGTTGGACCCTGGTGCTGGACTTTGGAGAAACCCTGGTAATGGTGGACATGATGATAATGCCCATCCGCCTATTCATCCAACAAAATTCTCGGCTGGAGAACCAGGTTGGAGTCAAGATCACCTTGTAAGTAATCTCAACATTTGACTAAGTAATCTCAACATTGTCAAATGTTGCTATTTTGGCAACTCATATATACTAGTTTTCTTTTTTTCTTGAATTTAATGTTTAAGTTCAATTGTGTCAGAGATTGTATGAGCTGGTCGTTCGCCATTTCTTGGCATGTGTCTCACAGCCAGCTGTGGGGGCTGAAACTACTATTGAAATTGATATTGCTGGAGAATTGTTTTCTGCATCAGGGAGGGAGATCTTAGCAGTGAGTTTTTCACTACAGCCTAAACTTTTTCCTTGCTATGTCATACTTGAAGTCATAATTGTTCTCATTTCTTTGAGGATTTGTAAATGATATGTAATTCTAGGCAAAGACTATTGGCATTCTTGAATGTAAATTTTGGAGAATGCTATTTCTTACATTAAGTTTGTTGATGATTATGTTCAAATTTAGATTTTCAATAAAGATGATGATTGTGTGCATTCAATGTCCCATTTCATTCCTTATTGCCCTAATTCTTCCATCAAAAGCCCGCAACCCAGGCCATTGGCCCTTTTGCTGAATCATTTTTGTTTCTGTCTAATTCTCACCTTGAAATATCTGCAAATCTAACCATAGATTTAATTTCCATTGTGTAGATATGCATTCTTACTAAACACCTTTGTCTATCCCCAAAACAAAACCCTTAAAAGTCGAATATTCCTCTGTGGTATTTATTTTCCAGAGTAACTGGACAAAACCTTCAAGTCATAAACCACCATTTATATAGAAAATGAGAAAGGGAATGTCCTTGCCTAAGACCTTTCAATGCTCCACAGTTACCTCTTTTTATTCCATTAAAATCTAGAGATAATTTTTCTGATTGGAAAAAAAAAAAATTAAAACATCTTGAGAACCTTTAGATCAGAAGCTAAATAAATAGCATCCCAAAGGTGCAACTTCTCCTGCCGTGTCTGTGATGCTTTCCTTTTTAGTTGAGATATAATACATAGTTTGTGAGTTCTGACTTCTGTTTCATTATGGGCATTAGGGCTTCTTTCTCTCTCTCTCTCTCTCTCTCTCTCTAACACCTTTAGTTTGTTCAAACGAAGTTTGATATATTAAGTTTGATATTCTGATTTTACATTGGACTTAATTGCTTCTTTTGTAACCAGAAAAATTATTTAGATGTTTATCGTTTTGAATCATGGGGAGGATCAGTCATACCAACATATGTCCTTGGACAACAGGTATGCCATTATTATCATATCTTGCATTTAACTTTCAAATTAGCATTTGATATTTTGGTTTATACTTTCCTGTATGTAAGATAGATTATGTTTCTTCTTTCACAAGCCATTTCTTTCTTGTATTGGGCAGATGATTTTATAATCTAGTGCAATGTCTTCTTATATCCTTCCTAGAGTTAAATTAATTTGTTTTCTTATGTTGGATTTTGGGATTAATTTCTTGTATTGAATCAGAAAATCTCATTGTATTTAAAGAAAAAACAGACGATAAATCTGCTAAAAAATGAAAAGAAATAATCCTTAGGATATTTCCAGGAATAAAATAAGGAAACAAAATTTTCTCTAATTAAAGTCAAATTCAGAAATTATGGCCAGAATTTCCACAATATTACTAGATGTAATCCTTAAGAGAATGACTAATTCTTTCCTTGCCCACTTTTGTCAAGTATGTCGTGAGAACATTGCACTATTTGGATTTGGCATAGGTTTTGGTGACTAATTGTAGGAAAAATATATACGACACCTTATGATGGTCTCTATTAGCTTTCATGATTGGTCTGCTTTCAAAATTTTGATTTGGTTGTTGCTGAAGAATTTTAGTTTTGTGGTTGGTAAAGATTATTCTCTTGAAGGTTCTAACATTCTTTGCCTTGAATCATATCCATGATTTTTACTAAGTTTTATAATCAATCATGTAGAATAATGTCTATTTGAAATTTTTCATAAAGAATTGCTTTGCTGACAAGTCCGTCGAAATCAATTGGTTCAATGGGGTGACTTGTTAATGTAGCTGGAGAACCATTTCCCACAACAAGTTTTGGTATTGATTTGACATTTCTGATGCAGCTTAATCACAGACATTTAACCATGGATCTTTGGAACCTCATCAGTTTTTTGATCTTTTGATTATATGAATTGTTGAGTGCTTACAGCAGTTTTTGGAACAGTATGATGGAATCCAGAGAAAGCCTAAAGATATAATTGAAACTTTTATATGTGGTTAAATGAAGTCAGTTGAGCTATTATATATCATTTTGAGTCCCCCTCCCCCCAACCCAAAGAAATAAGATATATACCTGCTTTACAATTTAATTGTTTTCAACGTGGAGTAAAATTTCATTTGCTTTTGTAGAAGGATCTGATAGTGTGTAAAAAGACTATTGTTATGCATTTTTTTTTATCTTATGTGATGTTCTTGCAGTTTGTTCCAACTACACTGACTCTAGATTCAGGAGTCACAAGACCTCCACCACTTTTAAGTGAAGCTGACTTGCTGACTTGTATGGACAAGGTGATAAAGCCACTCTGATCTGATTCTTTTGACTCTTTATCGTGTAATTTCAATTTCTCCATCCAATACTTTCTTATTAAGTGATAGGTATATGTCTACTTATTTCCTCTTTCTTTATTCATATTTAGGAGGGCATTGGGACTGATGCAACCATGCATGACCACATAAAAAAGCTACTCGATCGATTTTATGCAACTAAAGATGTGAATACTCGTTTCTCACCAACTAATCTTGTAGGTTCACTCTGGCTATAACTCATTATGGAAATTTTATTCAAATTTCGTCATTTTGTGTTTAATATTCTTTTTGTCCTTCAAAGAATCATCTTGTGCTTAATCTTCTTCCCGTTCTTTTAAGCATCACCTTTAATATTCTTAGATCATGTTGAGCTTAGGATGAAAGGAAAAATAAGTAGGTTAAAAGGGAAAGGGGAAAGAAGAGTTGAATTCTATTGATTTTATTTACCTTTCTAAAATAAAATATTCTTTGTATCAGATCTTTTTGACTAGCTGAATTGTTCTTATTTAGGAGAGGCAATAGATTCATCTATTATAACTTATATGCAACTAGGCATAGCTGAGATAAATGGAACAATTCCTCTATTGTTTCCTTACTGAAAATCACATCGAAACTTTATTGATTGATTAATGTGATTTCAGGGTGAGGCACTGGTCATGGGATATGACGACATGGGGTAAGTATGAATTTCATATGTAACTAATCAACCTATAATTATCTAACTATCATGAGAAATTTCTAACTAACAGTGACCTGAAGCATAGTTTGGTTGTACTTTTCCTTTTAACTTAGTAGTTTTTCAAAAGGAAAATAGTTGGGTGGCATGAATACATTTGTGTGTCTGTTTGCATGCATGCTTACTTTACATATATATTGTAATTTGAAATACATATATCTATGATACATCGAAATATGGATGATTTTAAACATTTAGGTCATCTTTTCCCACGGCATTAACTTGTACAAGGACTATGGATTATTATAAATTAGTACAATCCTTTGATTCGGATGTCAAAAGGTCCTTATAAGCAAATACAGTGAACTTGTTTTAGTATGGTCAACACATAAAGTTATACAAAGTACAAGGCATGAGTGATGATGGAATTGAATAAAAGCTAATAAGGATTAACTAATTTGACTCTCTGATGGGGCACTTTATGTATGATAATTATACTAGTAGGGGGCAAAATATTTAGATCCCCTGAATTATGTCGCATTTTTATCTTTACCCCTAAAACAAAGAGACCATTCATATTGCCTCCTGATTTATTGTTTACCTGTCAGATCAGTCCAATTGATAATAAATGTTTAAATCTGTGACTGAAATCAAAGGCTTATGTGAAAGTTTTGTTTAGATTCTAAGTATAAAACACATGATAGTTTGGAAGTCCCCAATTGCATTCTTTTATTCTTTTCAACCTTTTTTTTTTTTTTGGCTTAATCATCATGTGAGGGAAGCATGATGTATTCCATTAGCATCTTAAACGCCTGTTATCAGTTAGACTGAATTGACAGGAAAACAATAATTCTGAGGTATGTAAGGATTATTTTGCTTAGGTGGCAATTAAAAAAAAAGGTGTGATAGTTCTGCGTTGGGTGGGGTATGATTGTAATTAACCCTAATTGTGGTAATAATGTCAAATATTAATCACTAATACTAAAAATAAATAAGAAAAACAAAAAACTACAACCTTCATCTTGCCCCATGAACTATTGTTTCCTTGTTAGTTCGATCCCATTATGCATTTCAACATGTGAATTTGATTAAATGAACCAGACACATGTCATGTCTACTTTGAAACTTTTAATTATATTTCTTCTATAATGTCTATATTTGATTTTGTTAAATTTATCGTACAAAATTGCTTCATTCTTGACAAGAAAATAATAGTTCAAGGGCTATATGTGGGTTTATTGGCTTTTGGGTACCAATGTAGTGTTGGAAACAACACATTAATGGGTGAAGAAGTGGTTAACTTAACCATGCCATTTCTTACACATGGGTAGTTCACTTGATTTTTGGTATCTTGGCATACATTGAAAAAGTTTGTAGTTGCTGATGTATGTATTTTTCTATAATGAATTTGACATAACTTTTTATTGTTGGTCATTGTTTACTTGTTAAGTGTGGTAAAGTTGGAATTTTTTACTTTGTTTCAGTTATAAACTGTGGAAACCGTACCTCAGAGCTGTAATGGAGCAGGACATGAAAGCAGTTAGTCAGGGTTCAAAGAGGAAAACTGAAGTTTTGGAATCTTGCTTGCAGCAGATGAAAGCATGCTTCTTAGATGTAAGTTTGTGATGCCATTTTCTTGTTCCTCTGATTTTTCAGTGGTGTTCTTCTCTGACTATGATTTCTTTATGCAATATGAACTACTGTAAACTTTATTTTCTTGATTTTGTAGGACTCATGTATAGGTAACCACAGAATCCTGCTTGATGTTCTTTTTTGAAATTTGGGTCTTTTGATGTTGTAAATCTATTTGATCATGTTGATTCTGTTCCTCCACACTAACCCCCCATAACAACCCCACACTCCTCCCGCCCCCATCCCACTCCCTCCCCCAGGTTTCCTCCTTCCTCCCTTTTTTTTTTTTTTTTCTTCAGAGGACTTGTTGGTTCTGTGCTAAGATAGACGGCAACAAAACAATTACACTTTTACCAAAAGCATAATAATTATATGCTGACAGCAAAAAAGAGCATGGTCTGAGTAGGTTGGAGGCAGCAAGAGCCTCAACTTTAGTTTTGGGAGCTGCTGGCAACATCCCTAATTAAGTTCCCATACTTCATTAGGGTTTTTGCTCTGATTCCATGTTGAATAGGAAACAAAGATAAAGAATGTATAAATCAAATGTGCATAAACTAGAGTAGAAGCATTTACATAAGAGCCAAGATTATAAAAATGTGGAAACTTAATTAGGGTTTTTCCTCCAATACCATGTTTTTTTTTATGAATTTCTCCATTCCATGTTGAAAAGAAAACAGAGATAAAGAATGTATAATCAAGTGTCACGTTATAAAAATGTGGAAACTTAATTAGGGTTTTTGCTTTGATACCATGTTGAATAGAAACAAAGATAAAGAATAAATATAAATTAATGTCTCCATAAACTAGAGCAGGCACACATTTATATGAGAGGCAAATTCTAAGATTATAAAGATGCTCTTCTGTAAAATATGGATAAATAAGAATTTACTCATAACATGTACATAATTTTCTGTATGGCTAACACAAATTATTATAATCTGGACATTTGCAGGCTAGGGTGAACAAAGTTAAACTCTTGGAAGCCATGGCAATTTTCTTTGAGAGGTGAAATCTTGCCTTCAGCAATGTTGCAGACAAGTTATTTTTCACTAGCCTGATATGTTTCCGCCTTTTACGTAGATCTAATAGATCAAGTGGAGATGAGCAGCACGCATCTGGAGAAGTTGTTAGGCCATGTGGACTTTGCCTGGAATCTGATATGGTGCTTCGGCAAAACCGGGTAATGATTTATGTATTAAATTTCCCCCGTCCAAATTTCTTGCTAGTAAAAGTTTTACTTTCATACAGATTTCAATAGTCTTGTCATGACATGTAAGGTTCTTAGAAAGAAATTCAAAAGTGAAATTAAAGGATGAGAACAAGGAAGTGATGGGACGAGGTTTGAGGGAGAATGTTGAGGCATCTCAACAACACTAAGGTGGTATTTGGTTCTTAGAATAGAAGGGTGGAGCAGATGGATATCGGAATGGAGTTGATGCAGAAATGGAATCAATAACAGATTAAATTTCTGTGTTTGGTTGACCTTTGTAATGAATGTTTGAAATTATTTATTTTGACAAAAGTACTCTTAACATCACATATACATTTAAAAATAAATTAATGAGATTAAATATGATAATTAATATTATTTTTTGGATAAAAATACCTCTGACCTCAACATTTACAAATAATAACTCCCTCTACAATTCCTCTCCATTTCATCCTTTTAATTTCTCTCCAATTTCTCTGTGTCATTTCCTTAATATTCATGTATGCAATGGAGTATCTTACTTGTCTATCTGGGTGACTGGGGCTTCCAATATTCTCTCTCCATATCTAAAGTATTTCAGCAAAATTATATTTCTGTGAGGGCTTGATTTGTTTGTTAACAGGCTTAGGTTTTGATTCAAAAATGAATCTCTCACGTCTCAACGAAAGAACTCAACAAGCTAAAGCTACAGACATGCAAAGACAACCCAAAACGATAACTTAGGAAACCTAAATGAAATAGTAAACTAAATGGCATAAGAATTCTCATAAAAATAAGTACTAAAACTACTTTCTATTTTCCAAAAAACATAAGTCTTCAAATTCCTTTCTTGATCTTCATGAGGGTATATAGGATGCATTTCTTATCAATCTATACTTTTGTAATTAGTTCATTTATGAAAATATTTATTTTCTTTCATGAGTTACTTTTTTTTTCCTCCTTAAACCGGCATGTTTCCTTTATGCAGGATGGCAATTTCATGGTTGGGTGCTTGGGCTATCCACAGGTTGGTATATTTATGCTTGGGAAAAGTATTATTTGAATTTCATTAAATATATATTTTTTTAAGAAAAGATTTAAAAATTACAATTTCTCAACGGTGAATGAAACGACAGTGTCCCAACTTGATGGAGAAGCTACTCATCTGTTGACATAATTCATGAATTAATTGCTTTGTTTTGAACTTACGTTATATATAGAAGGTCCTTGCTTCTGTCATATCTTTCTTGATAGACCTTGTATATCTTTCTGTAAAAGAAGTTTCTACTAATCATTAATACTTTAGTATTCTTTTAATAGTTCTCTCTTATGCACCTCCAACATAGCTGGTAATTAATTTCTGGCCTCCTGCAATCCCTTAGACAAAGCTGTTGAGTTGCTATCTTTTAGTTGAACAAAAGTTAATTCACCAGCACGATTGTGATTTCATGAGCCATAGTGTTGGGTGTTGTACATAACATGAAGCACTCCTCAACTTCTTGATGAAAATTGAATCAGCTACTGCTTTCTCATCCCCGAATTGTTAATTGGTTAAACATCTAGATGGTTGCGTTATAGATCTCACTCCTTACAAGGCTAGATATTTACTGCCACCATGTGTCTATTTGATCTTTTCTTAGCTCCTTGCCAAACATTCTCTTTATAGTCTCCAGCCAGTTCCTCTTTTTCTTTTTTGTTTATTCTTTCTTTTTCCTGCACTCAAATTGTTTTCTTTCCCTACATCAGTATCATTACTAGGTGAAATCACCAGGTGTCTCATTTGAAGTTCTACAAAGCAATTCAATCTGCTTCATTGTAATTTTATATTTATAATTTCTTTTCTTATGTTTTGTATGTCTAAATTTCAAAGTTGATGAGGTTGCTTCAATTTTCATTTGTCATGTTGTTACTTGGGTGATCATAATTTTCCTATTTGCTACACTTTTTCAGTGTAGGAATGTTGTATGGCTTCCTGGATCTGTATCACAAGCAATAGTAACAACCAATATTTGCAACTCTTGCAACCCAGGTGATTCTTCTTATTTTTACTATCATATCAATCTCAACTACTAGTCAGTTCTGTCATATCGAACATAGAGTCTAACAAACTCCTTATGCATAGTTTTGCTATCTGGAGCCCAAGATCTGTCTAGTACTGTTATGTAAAGCCCAACTCATTTACCAAGGAAAGAAATAAAAAATAAAAAACCAATTCCTTGTATTAGGTGATCCTTGTTATGTTGTTAACACCGCTTTTGAAGAAGTAGGAGTTCAACTATAATTGGCATATGTACTTTAAAACTTTCTCAACATTTGGGTCACGTCTTTTAGGTCAAATATTTGATCTTTCATACATTTGGAAGGAAGGACCAATACATGAATAACTTGGATTGGAAGAGTGCTGAGCTTTGATTTTATGCTTAGTTACCGTCATTGTAAAAGCTTAAGATTTTAGCTACTGGGACTATGTATCAAGTGAACACAACATATACCAGCACTCTCACTTGCATGGAGGTCCTCCCTTAAATTGAGAATTATATGCAGCGCTTAGACTTGCATAACTTAGTAAACAACTCGAAATAGGTGGTACAAAGGTTGCACACTCAATAGCAAACTAATAACCATGATTCCAAAAGCATGTCAACACAATTTCCTCTAAAAGTTCATGCTTGTAAGACGTGTGTCCAGATTGGTTTATTTACTTTTAACACTCTTTAATGGGAAAAGAGAAATGTTACTAGGAAGAGCATAATATGTAATAGTTTGTGTAGTGTAGCTCTTGTGTAAGTTCGTTTCCATGTAGAAAATATCTCCCACCAGTGGTGATGTCCCTCTCTAACATGAACCATGTTGTCAACCATAAGACAAGCAACATTGCCCAAAACATGATCTTCCATGAAGTAATATCTGCATTTTATAGTATTAAGTATATTATTGTATATTATTATCGATGTAGGAGAGATAGGAATTGATGAATTCACATTTTGAGCCCCTTTGCTCTGGATTTGAGAGTTTTTATTATTATTAATTTTTTTTTTCCCTTTCAAAGCGTTCATGTGGCACAAACTACTTCTTTGCTTTGTTATTTGCACCATTTACTTCACGTCTTAGGTGTCTTATTTGGTGTTATACATGTTGTTCTTTTTTCAGGTCCTGTTCGCATGATTCAATTTACCTTTCGACGGCTGGAAATACCACCAGAATACAACACGGTCCATTTGGGTAAGCATTTTATCATCTAGGCTCTGTTTTATGAACATTTTTAGTATAAGTAATATGTTTTTATTGATTTGGCAATTGCTGAAGCTTCATTGAAAGATTCTATATTTTAAACCTAATGTGTGCCATTTCTCTAAATTCCAATAATATTGCCATTTATGTTGCTACAAACATTTTCTTCCTTTGATGCATATAGATTCCAGTTTTGAGTTTGTGTGCAAGTAGTGGACACTGAATTTTATACATATTTATGATCAGGTTGCATTGGTGGCTGTGATCAGATTCTTAGTCAGTTGATTGAAATATGTGGTACCCGCGTATCAGGTTTGAAGTCTTTCGAAACTGCAAAAGTGTGTAAAGGTTTTATTTATTTTATTTTTGTAAAAAAAGCTCTAGTATATCAGATTTACACGAAAATGTCCATTGTAGTCAAGTCTGTTTTTTTTCTCTTGTTGATGTTATATATCATTGAATAATCTTAGTTGGGTTTAAATATGTCTATCTTTTTCATATGATCTTACTTGAACATGGAAATGAAATGCCAGTAGGGTTTCCGATGGGGAAGTTTGAATTTTTGTCGGGCTTATACATTAAGAAAAAAAGATTCCTTGCTGGAGAAATCTTTGCCCGACTAAAACAAACAAAAAAAAAAAACCTTTTGAGAGAGAGAGAGAGAAATTGTCATGGATCTCCTTTTTGGTTGTTGTTCCTGTGTCAGTGTGCACAATATCCTCACAATCTGATTTCAATCTTAATATGTTCTCCAGCAAGAGGGCGGGGACCCCCTTCGGTGTCTAGTAGCGTCCAAAGAAGTAATATGAGGCAAGGAGCTTGCATATACTGCCATCAAATGGGGCATTCTTCAAGCAGTTGCCCATCTCAGTTTTCAGGCTCTCAAAATGCTAGATCTCATGGAAGGAATGTGCAAAGTACTACCAGACAGGGCATTTGCATACACTGCCATCAAACAGGGCATTCTTCAAGTAATTGCCCTTCCCGGTCTTCAGGCGCCCAAAGTGGTAGGTCTTATGGAATGAACATATAAACTAGTATTACTGCTAAACTTGTATATTCTATTTTCTCTTTTAAACTTTTTTCCAATAGAACTGTAAGATCAAATTAGTTGGATGAGCTCAAAACAGTTGTGCATGGTAGTAAGTGTTGTAATGACGTATACTATTGGGGTTATAGTATTACCAACATAAATAATCAAAATGATATTTTTGGAAATGATGTGAGAAATAGAATTGGATCATGTTAATTGTCCCAAAAAATAATCTGATAACTAGGCAAACCATTAGGTGTCAAGCTTTAAGCATGTTAACACTTCCCTTGTATAGGCCTATGCTTGCCAAATAAGCTTCAATTTGTGGAGTGGGCCTTAAATATTCAAAACCAGAGGAATCTCATGAAATGGGGACTGGTAGGATTTGCACAGACAACCAAATTACCTACCAATCTTTGATACCATGTTAAGTTATGGGTCGTCACAAATTTTTGTAAATAGGAAGTCCAACATTTTATATTAATACAAACTGACAGAACAGGTTTAGGATCTGTTCAGGGTCCATTATATGTTAATAACATGTCTAAATTGTTAGATATATACTTATTGTTTTTGGTAAATTATTGCCTATATTCTTGGAAGTATTTACAATGGCATGGGATACTAAGTTTGGCATCTTTTATGTACGTCCATATTTTGGAAAAAGGGTAAACTGTGAAGCCATCAAGATATGTATCTGTTATCCTGGTAACAATTCTTACTATTAAAAAAAATAATAAATAAATAAATAAATTATTGAGTGGATTGGCTCTCAACCAACCCATCCCTTTACTCCTCCCTTTCTAGTTAGGTCCTTATGTATCGAAGGCTTGAATTACTTTATGACCCCTCCCTCTTTTTGACTATTCTTTCTTTTTTTTCTTAGCTTGAAGCACTTCTGACCCTCCAGGTTACTATAATTATTTCATTCCTGTTTGAAGAACATATGCACTCGAAATTCAACTCATCTCTTCATAAAAAAAATACACTAGTGTAAAAAGTTAGAAGTTTCAAGTTTCTGCTGATTTATATATTAAATTTATGAACATAATATGTTTCCCTCAGTTTCACTCAGTCCTAAAGAACATTCAGATTCATGACTAATATTTTAGTCGATATGATGACTGTTAGGATAGATTGTGTTTCGTGCCTGTGGAATTTTTGTCTGGAAAGCAGATGCTTGCTTATGTATTTCAGTGATTCTGCTGATTGTGCTTTGATGGTGTCTCAGTTTGTGGCAATCAGGCTCCACTTGAATCAAACTAATATATGTTCTACTATTGCATCCAATATGCAGGAGACTCATCAATTTCTTGTAATATGTGTGGAGCACCTTGTCCATTGCGAACTGCTAATACGACAAATAACAGAGGAAGAAAGTTCTATTCGTGTCAGTCAAAGGAGTGCAACTTTTTTGTGTACGTACACTGCCATTTAAACCAGTGAATTCTTCTTCACATTATTTCATTACACGTTCACGTGAGGTACTACAGCTCCCTTTGCAAAGCCTTGATATAAGCTTGCGTAAAGAGCCAGCTGAAGTAGCTTTAAGTTTCCATCTGGAATGGAACATAAGCATACCTTACATGAATTACTATACATATTTCTATGCAAAGGCAAGTTTGCATCTTTATGGGAATTACCTATATGTAGTAACTAGTTTAATACATCTTGTGGCGTCCAATGCAGCTGGGAGGATAGCCTCAACAGTGGCACTGGAGGAACAAGTGTTCAGCGTGCGAACAGTTTTACCTCAACAACTAATTCCGGCAGGAATGGTGGGTTTGGCGGAGGTGGCCGGGGTGCAGCACATGCTGCTGCTGGGACTTTTGTGTCAGCAACCGGTGATCCAATATCTGGTAGGAAGTGCTTTGTCTGTGGTGATCCATCACACTTCGCAAATGCTTGTCCGAACCGTGGTTACTGATTTATTACACCGGAGCTACATATATCCTTAGTTCTATGTGCTTGAAGGATAGCATCTTCTAACGACAGCAGCCGTAGTAGTCGTAGTAGTTTTCGTCCCTAGTGCCTTTGTTGTTGCATGATAGTATTAACTTGTTAATTATTCAAAATGCATTTGGAAAAGACTGACATGTTGTCTAATCATCTTCAATTTAAGTTATTCAAATATTTATGTAGTGTGAAATATGTGAGGAAAATTAGAAGTGTGCGTGAAATAGATGCTGAAGTTTTCAGTTAGTTTTGGACTGCGGCTGTGCTGGGAGGCCGACCAGCTTTGATATGCAAAACTAAACTCGAAGATACGTTTTGTCTTCGATTTTTATTTCGGTCAACTTGTACATTCTATTTATCATTTTTATTACTAGTATTTTGTTTTCTTTTATTATTATTATTTTTTATTTTTGGAGTGTTTTAACCCCCCTTCAAAATGGACAACCACAATGTGGTTTCTTAGCTCTTCTCAAGACGAATTATGGTGGACGAGGGCTAATTTTATACTCTACTGCCACAAATTCCCAGAAAGAAAATGAAAAATTTGTGGGAAAGGTGGGTCGTAGGGCCCACCATCATGTCCATCAACTAGCAAAAATACACAAGCAAAAGGACGGTATAGGAGAGAGCCCCCACAAGTGCCAGGCAGAGAGGGGGATAGGCCACACATGGTTAGGTTCTGAAACTAGATTTACTTTGTATCTTTTCCACACAGTAATAGACACTGCTCACATGTTCCCTAACATGGCTTGTTTGTCTTCTCAGTTATTGTGGGGAGGATGGAATGGAAGTTACAAAGAAGCAGAGCCACCTCCATGTTTTGTATGATAATGTTCAAAGTTGTCAGTGACATCTTTTGTGCCTGATAGGCACAATGAAGCAAAACTAATTCTTTTTTATTTTTAATATTATATTAATTTGTCAGTGGCTGTGAAAACTAAGCTGGGACATTAATGTTTATATTATATCATGTGGCTTAGCTGTTTCAGGAAATGGCTGCTCTTGTTTATTATTCACTTGCCCATGCACCTACTCCTTTTTTACGCGAGTCACATATTTTCGTGGTATATGATGTAAAATTGTTTGCTCTTGTTGAATATTAGGAGAAAATAACCAAATGGATAACACTTTAGAAAATCTTGTGTGGCATTTCTGACTAATGTCAATTGTGTTGAGAATTCTCAACTACCTGTTTAACCCCATTTGATAATATATCATTATATTTATTAATACAAAAATATATAAAATTTGTTTAATCAAATATTTATCTGCTAATTTTAATGAGATGATCTACACATTCTCATACGTGTTGAAGGGATGAATTTTACTAATTTTGATACCCATATTTAACCATAATTTTTAATAATTTCCCTAAAGTATGGGGAACATGTTTATAATTTATTCTAAGAAGTAAAATGAAAGACTACTAAACTATTTATGACAAAACTAGAAGATCTTATAAAAATCTTTCAGTATCATGCTTTAGTGTTTTTTATTTTTATTTTTTTTTTAGGAAAGTTAGTGGACCCGTAAATAATGGATGGCACAAACTGACCAATTCTAAAGTGTTTTTCGGCGGTGGGGTTTCAATGTTTAAAAATATTTTTGACCATTTAATTACGACTAAAAAAGAATTTAATATTTTCTTTAATAATATTTTTTTATAATTTATTATTTATTCGATACATAAAGGTATTTACAATGGACTTTCTCACGAGTAAAATTTTAGTCAGAAAAAAGTAACTTTAGGAGTGTTAAAAGTGACGAATTTCTAAACCAAAAACCGAGGGCTATTTGTAAAAATTTTGACTCTAAACAAAGCAAAAATAATTAGACGTCAATGAATACTAAATGCAGAGCCCACACCTAGTCATGAAAATTAGTGTCTTGAGCTTGAAATTTCCGGTCAAATCATCGATCCTTATTATGCTTATTGTTGGCTCTGGAAATTAAGTGACCTCTTTAATATTAATTTTAAATAACAAAACCTTAGAGAGGTCATTTTTCAACCATTAATTTGCTCTTTTGTTTTTTCTTTTTTTTTTTTTGGGAACTTTTTACAATCTCACCTATGAAATTTTACGTGTTCTCTTTTAGCTTATTTCTAGTAGTGATCCACCAAAATCTACTATAATAAAGAAAAAACCATTTAAAAAGAGAGAGAGAGAGAGAGAGAGAGAGAGAAACCTGTCTGCTTAATATATTACTTTACATGAAATAATAAGTTCATTAGGATCGTATTATTCATTTTTAATCAACTATAAGATTAATTAAGATATATGTTACTTTAAATCGTTGAAATTTTTTTTATAATTTTTTCCATTTTAGAAAGGAAAAAATATTAATAAAAAGGCATTATTATCGCGTATTAGGAGAATTGTCAAGAAACCACACTTTCAAAATAAAAGGCGTGTTAATTTAAAACAAACTGCAATTAGTCATATGAATACTTAATGTAGAGCCCACATCCAGCCATGAAAATCAGCGCATCAGCGTCTTGAGCATGAAGTTTTTTTTGTCAAAATCGTCATCCTTATGGATATTGTTGGCTCTGAAATTTGGGTGTGACAATTGATAAATGGGGAGTAGTTGGAATTAACATTTGTACTAAGAGAGTTAAATGCATTTTAATTAGTACGCTATTGACCAAAACAAAAAATTTAATTAGCACGCTACTGTTAAATATAAATAACATTATTGTAGAAATTTTTTTTGTACTGTTGGCAAAACCGAGAATATATATAGTCTTCAGCGAGGAATTGTTTATGTGAAAATGTTAAGTGTTGTCACATTTCAATTAGATTTTGATCTAAAAATTAACTTCTAAGCATCTAACAGTTTAATGATTGTCGCACAAGCATTCCTTATTTAATTAAGCAAGTATATTTTATTGGAGAAGGACCAATATATATTGACTAAAAAATGACAAATTTAAATGGGGATTTTAATAGTGTTCAAGTGACACATAAACAATACTAATAATAATAAAACTACACCCATATCACATATGGATAATTAAATGGTAAGAAAAATAATATTATTTTTTCGATAATAATCCAAATTTAAATTCTCCCGTGAATAAACAAAAAAATTAGACCCGTTAAGGTCTCTTATGTTATTCATCTTCTACATATGCTATATGGTATTTAATTTGTACCTGAAAAATACTTACATTACATTTTTGTTTCCTATGGTATACAGTTCACTCTGTAATCAAAATAATATTGTAGTTTATAACTATAATGAATACTTGTTTGCCATTTTGACTACATATTAAAGTGTCAAATATTCCTATAGTGTAAGCCATGATGGCATGGTCAAAAGAAAAAATAGACAAATGTTTTTTTGGTGAATAATAAAAAAAGAAAAGCTAAAAAGTAAGTATGATGATTGCAGTTGATTAGTGCGAATATATTCGTTTTTTTTTTTTTTATGTAATTCTCTAAGTGGGAAAACAACTTTAATTTTGGCCGTTTTTTAATTACTTTTTTTTTTTGTTTTTGCTAATTGTCCTTCGTCTTTTGCTAATTGTCATTCGTCCTTTTAGAGTTAATTGTGTTTTGGACACCTGTCAACTCCAAATAAATTTAATATAAATATCATGCAGCCTCATAAATCACAAGTTCAGTTACGATCATCAAAATTAATATAATAAAAATGGTGACACGGACCTCATGGTTGTTTTATTTGTGAAAAAAAATATATATATATATATATATATACATAGATATATAATGTGAAAAGGGAGAAGAGAATAAATATGAATTTAAAAAAAAAAAAAGAATAAATGTAACTTAAATATAAGAATTAAATGTATTCAACTTACATATCCATATATACATATATATTGGTAATATTAAACTTATAAACTTTATTTTTCTTTGAAAACAAGTGTCCAATTTCTGTCTCTTTCTCTCACTGAAATTGCTTTATAATTTTATTATATAGATATTAATGTTTATACTTAAGATTGTAGTTTTCTTGTAGATGATGATCATAATCTATACTAAGATTCGGACACTAATGCATCTAATCACAAACACGCAATCACCCACATGAGCACACATGCACGCATAAAATATAGGCCAAGTCGCAGCATCTAACAGTTTGTCACAAAAAAAAAAAGCAAGTTTTAATCAAACAAACCGTCCAAATTAATGGGCAAAGCTACATATCCATCCATATATTTACTCAAATATTAAATCCATGAAAGAAATAGCAGCCCATCTCTTCATCATTTATTAATTCATTTCATATATGAACTTGTCATCAACTTTTTTTTTTTTCTTTTCTTTTTATTAATGTGGATTTGAACTTTATTGCCCTTTCTCTATTCGCATAGAGAAAACCTAAAGCCATACAGGTTATTAGCTTTGTTGTAAAGTTATTCCATTAATTAATTAATGGGTATATAAAACACAATAAAGCTACGATTATTATTTATATAATAACAAAAATATTCTTATTGCCAATACTTGAAGTGATTAAACAATTTTTATTTTATTTTTTATATTAGAGGTGGGCCCGGAGATTAGAGGTCATTGCTGCCCTTTGTCATTGGTCAGTGGTGCAGCCACAATTAGATTTGGGCCCCACAAGGTTTTTGGAAATTTTATTTTTCTTAATTAACGAGTTTTTCATCTTAATCATTCCCACAAAAAAGAAAAAAAAGAAAAAGGGAGAGAAAAGTTTATTAAGAAGAAAGAGAACATTTTAATGCTTGTGATGAAAGAAAAGAAAAAGATTGTGAGCCAACCCCACCAATAAAATTAACAAATGTGGCTTAAGGTTTTGATTTCACGAGGTTTGTTTTTTCTCAACACAGTCTCTTTCAATGAATGGAACGAGTCTACTTGTTATCATTGGTGATCAAATTTGTTTATATGGTAATTAGCAATTGATTATCAATTAATTTTCTCTTCAAGCCTATACTAATAAAATTTGTTTACATTTATAGCAATTTTTTAAAAAAAAAAAAAAAATTCTGATTTAAAAACAAAATCACGTAGTAGGGAGCGACATGAGAGAAGTAGAAGGAGAAGCAGCGTAACATTTCTCTCAGGAACAGTTTCTAGGGAGTCACGTTGGATCCACAGACAGAAAATAAAAAAAAACAAAAAAAAAACAAACGGGTCTCAGCCACAACCAGGATTCCATTTCCCAATTCCCAACAGCCAACAATCAGCGCCTTCCAAGTATTCTCCCCCTCTGTCTCTCTCTCTCTCTAATGCCTATGCCTCGCTTTCTACGGCCTTAAACCCGACCCAACGACGCCGTTGCCGGTTCCGGCTTCGTTGCGATGTTGATCCAGGACTGTCCTCCCGCAGAAGTCCAAGGCTGTGAGGATGACGACGCCGTCTCCGGCAACCGGACGGTTGTGGTGGGTGTGAAGCTGGACTCGAAGAGTCGGGAGTTACTCACATGGGCTCTCGTTAAAGTTGCTGAGCCTGGGGACCACGTCATTGCCCTCCACGTCCTCCAAACCATTACTGGTCTGCTCGCTTTTACTCGCTCTTGCTCTCTTATGCCGTTCTACTGTAATTTAGTTTTGGGTTTGTGGGATTTTGTTTTTGTTAACTTTGTGTTTTGGGTTTTTCAGAGGATACGTCGTCGTTGCTCTCTCTTGTAAAGACATTTGATTCTGTGCTCTCTGTTTATGAAGGTTTCTGCAATTTAAAGCAGGTTAGGTTTACATTTCAGTCTTCTTCTTTTTTTTCTCTTTTTTTTTTTGGAATTTTTGTATCAATTTTTTGTTTGGATGGTAAGAAAGTGTGGGGAAAGAAGACACTGTTCTTTCCTCCTTTTTTTTTTTTTTTCCCCAGTGACAAAAGGGAAATCGATTTTCTTTTTATATTTTAATTGTTCATTTGTTTTTTTTTTTTTTTTGGTGTAAAACATATTGAAGTGGGTGAGTTCATGAGCAGGTTGATCTGAAGCTTAAAGTCTGTAGGGGAACATCGGTGAGAAAAGTGCTCGTACGGGAAGCGAAGTCGCACCCTGGAGCTACAGTTGTTGTGGGCACTTCCAAATCCCACCACAGAATCCGGTCGTCGGCCTCGTTCGCCAAGCACTGTGCAAAAGATTTGTCAAGGTGTTTCTCTGTTTTCGCGGTTGATAATGGCAAAGTTGTATTTAAGAGGGAAGCAACAACTGGTACTAATGCTGATCCATTTAATGGTTTTTAATTATTTTTTTCTTCTTGATTTTCATTCTTTTGACTTGAGTGGAAGCAGCTGGATATTATTTTTTATTCTTATTTTTAGATAAATTTAATTTGGATGTTAGAAGTAGTGCTTATTTGTGTTTTTTCTTTGGTCAATCAGAGTCTAATCCGTCTAACCGGAATAAGAATCACGTTAGTTTGGTTCTTAATTCTGTGAGCGAGAATGTGAAGTTGCCAAATGATATTAAATCGACTAAATGTCACCATCGTATACGAAAATGCTGTTCCAAGTGTAGGAACAAGAGTGATTCTTTGAGTTCTGTTTCCGATGCACTGTTTCCGGACAATTCTGTAACCCAATCAGAGGATGAGTTGCCTGGGGACGATGCTGACAACAATCTGTTGGCTTTGGTACCATTTCAAACACATGATACTACTTCCAATTCCGTGGTGATTCGAGAGTCAAAATGCTCAAAATCTCGTTGGTCGTTCCTTCGTCATGTATTTTTACCAAAGCAACAAGACTTGGAGAAACCAGTGAAAAAGACGCCTGTGTTTCAGTGGGTTTTGAGGCTACCAAGTTTCCAGTCTTCGGCTATTGTCTATCCTGATCAGAAACAGAGTATTTCTGATCAAGATGAAGATTATTGTTCTTCTCTTGATGGAGAAAGTGGAGCAATTGTGCCATTTGGATCTAATACGGTCTGCCATCCTCTTTCTCCTAACCATGGCTTGGAGAGCTTTCCTAAAGAATTGCTGAATTTACATGAGAAGTACTCTTCCACCTGCAGATTATTTAGTTTTCAGGAACTTTCGTTGGCAACGTCTAATTTTTCCCATGGTTTGCTTCTCTGCCTAACTTTTAATGACAGTGTGTGGTTGACTCAAATCTGGATGTTGTTCTAACAAAGTTTGAATTGTGATTTTTAGAGAATATCGTCGGGAAAGGTGGTAGCAGTCATGTTTATAAGGGGTGTCTTCCAGATGGAAAGGAATTGGCAGTAAAAATCTTGAAGCCATCTGCAGATGTGTTAAAAGAATTTGTTCAGGAAATTGAGATCATTACAGCTTTAAACCACAAGAACATAATTTCCTTATTTGGGTTCTGCTTTGAGGATGGAAATTTACTCTTGGTCTATGATTTTCTATCAAGGGGAAGCCTAGAAGAGAACCTTCATGGTATTTGATTATTTATGATTATTGTTTTGGATTGAATAAAATTACTGTGCTATTTCTATTTTGCTTTTTCTCAACATACAGTGATTGCTTCCTGATCAAGGTATTAAGAAAGATGGAAATGTGTTTGGTTGCCAAGAGAGATATTATGTGGCTGTTGGTGTAGCTGAGGCATTGGATTATCTACATAGTGGTATAAAAGAACCAGTGATTCACAAGGATGTCAAGTCTTCAAATATCCTTCTCTCAGATGATTTTGAGCCACAGGTGCTTTGCTGTAACTTAAATCTTTCTGCTTAATCTTTTCAAGCTTCCTATGCTCATTACTATTTGCATTTTTTTTTTCCAGCTCTCAGATTTTGGACTTGCTAGTTGGGCATTATCTTCATCCCATAGCACCTGCACTGATGTTGCAGGAACCTTTGGGTGTGTTATTTATTGCCTTCCCTTTTTCCTACTCCCTTTAGATATTCTATAGCTAAGCGTATCCCTCTTTTCTGTTGCAGTTATTTGGCTCCGGAATACTTCATGCATGGAAAAGTGAGTGACAAAATTGATGTCTATGCATTTGGTGTTGTACTCCTTGAGCTTCTTTCAGGTAGAAAACCAATCAACAGTGAATGTCCAAAGGGGCAGGAAAGCCTGGTAATGTGGGTAAGTCCTTGTCACTGTATGTATTTGATTGGTTTAATTCTGCATTTTCTCATTGATTGTCAATAACAAGGTTGATCATAACTATAGGCAAAGCCAATATTGAAGGACGGGAAGGTTTCCCAATTGCTAGATCCAATCCTTGGCAGTGATTATGACCACAATCAGATTGAGAGAATGGTATTGGCAGCTACCCTTTGCATTAGACGTACACCTAGATTGCGGCCTCAAATTAGCCTTGTGAGTTGTCTTCTTTTTCTCAGTCCAATTAGGCTTCATTTGATTTTCTATTTACTTTTTGCTGCTTATCTTTCCATTCATAGTTTTGTTAATGCCTATCTTTACTACAGGTTTTGAAGCTTCTCAAAGGCGATGAGGAAGTTATAAGGTGGGCAAGGCAGGAAGTCAACGGGTCCGATGAAACTGATTCTGTGGATGGTGAAATGATTCCCAGCAACATCCAGTCCCATCTTAATCTTGCATTACTAGACTTGGAGGATGATTCACTTTCTATTAGCAGTGGTGAGCAATGCATCTCCTTAGAGGATTACTTGCGGGGAAGATGGAGCCGCTCATCAAGCTTTGACTAAGAGGATTACTTGCAGGGAAGATGGAGCCGCTCATCAAGCTTTGACTGGCTATGTTTGGCATGGAATGCAATTGTGCAAGTAAACATTCTTCAAAACAACATTGTCTATTTTTGGGTTTTTCTTTTTCTTTTTTTTTTTTGTAAATTCCTCCTTGTTCATCTAAAACTTATGGCTCAGTCACATTTAAACTGGGTCTGGGAAGTGAGGTTGTTAGCAAGAGTTTTGACCCCCTCCTTGACTAGTAGCTGTTGCCAAATATTGTTCGGGCTCGCCTGTGTATGATTCGATTCTTTGGGGGCAAATGAGGTCGAGAGAAAAATGTTTTGAGACGCTAAGGTCATATATATGCTGTTCTGTTAAGGCCATAAAAGGTTTTACTTCCAGCATGATGTATATGAAATTGAAGGGTGTTTATGGTGAAGTTGGCCCTGCAGATAACCCTTTCTAAATTCTGATTAAATTGCTACTTCATTGTGTTTATCTTGGCGTAATGGCAGAATTATGTTAAATTATACAAGAAAAAATATAGACACCAGCTTAGTATACAAGGGAAATAAACATAAACCATGGTGGATATCACCTAAACCTCTTTCAGCATCACAATTCTTGAAAGAAAATGTTCCAAAAAGAACATAATAACCTGACGACTCTTCTATTTCTGAACGAGGGCTTGGGGATGGTGGATTACATGTATGTTTACATGTACATTCGAAAGGAACAACATTTCCTAGTAAATCAGAGTCCAATCGAAAATTAAACTTTGTGCACTTGCAATCATCTCAAGAGCTCGAACCATTATGAATTGCATATGAGGATTTATTATTCTCATCAACATCTCTTACAAGAAATTTAACACAAAAATACATTCTGAAACATAATCGCAAAGTTTGATTACAATTCTGTTTAACGACCTACAGCAGGCAATGCTCCAAGTTGTGTTGGAGCGCAACAAACCGATCACACCCCAAAAACCGTAGGGAGCCATCCTGAATAAACACAGTTGCAAACCAATTTTGTTGAATTGGCTGTCCACAAAGTTGATTACCAACAAAGGTAGACTCATCAAAGCTTTGAATTTGAGTGCTTGTCAGAATTCATCTGGTGAAATTGTTACAGGACAAATTCAAGTAACTCAGAAAACTCAGGCTAGAGATGCCTGGAGATATTTCACCAGACAGTTTGTTTTCTGACAAATCCAAAGATTCTGACCATCTCATATCACCAAATATTTGATGGCATTTTTCCAGTAAAATGATTATTTGAAAGATTCAGTGATTCCAAGTGAACGAGTCTTGTGATTGTTGCACGAAAGGTCCATACTTTCATACTCTTAACTGCTCTCCCTTTTGTCACCACAACCACTATTGCATCCTCCATATAAGACCATTATTGTACAATCTTGCAAGAACAGAGGTAACTCTCCTGGAAGGCTATTATTGCGCAGATGCAATAAGGTAATATAGACTAAATATCCCATGGAGTTGGGGATTTCACCGACCCGATTGTTATTTTCCAAATATAAGACCCTTAGATATGTATCTCTGAAATCACAAGCATTTTTCTCTTGGAACCACTTTTGTCACGAAAGAAGTGAAAGACTGACCCAGAAAGCGAATTTATTGGAAAAATCAAAATATATTAATTTCAAGGAGACGAGTGGCAAAGAGCCATTGAATTGGTTACAACTTAAATCAATTGTTGATAGTGAATAACATCACGTACAAGGAACCACCCCTGAGTGAAAGATTCAAATAATTCAATTGACAAGAAAAGTCGCAAAACCAAGCAGGAATGGTATCTAAAATTTTTTAATTGGAAATTTCTAGGTGCAACAAACGTCTTTGCAGACTAATCCGTTGGGTTAGTTTAGTCCCCAAATTCCAGGAATTTAACCGCAAAGTGGAAAGTTGAAATGGATGGTGCCAATTTGGACTTCTTGCAACGAAGTGAGTGAGTTTTTCAGCAGCATGTAACACCCTCAATCTTGTTAGGTTGGCAAAGTGAATTTCTGAAACCACACCATTACACAAAGTTGTGATATATCTAACTTTTCTAGCTTCACAAGTTGGCCGAAACTTTCAGGAGGACTTCCATTTAACTGATAATAAGAAAAATCAGTCTTGTTGTAACTTGTATAAATTTCCTATGGACAAATGGAGTGGGACCAGAAGTTGAAATTTTAGAAGCACAAAAGGCGACCAAATTTCTAAACTGTCCTGGTTGGTTTTCTGCTAAGTTCAACGACTTTATATTGAATCTACAACACACCCTGCAGACAATGCTAAATTTGTTAAGAGAAAGTTGAAGTTCCCTTAACCTGCAAAGGTTTCCCAATGATTTTGGTACTTCGACTTCAAGTTGATTTCCTACCAAACTCGGAATACTACTTCCCAAATTATTAAAACTAATATCAAGAGACTCGTGTCGGTTTAAATGACACATCCATTGAAAGATGGTAGAATTTGAATGAGTACACAGACATACCATGGATTTTAAAGACAAGCACTCATGTCATGTTGGTAGGAGTCTAAAAGGACTAGTTGCTACTACTCCTTGCAAATGATTTGATCCTATGCTAAAGGAAACTACATTGCTGAGGCTGAAAACCCATTCGGGAATCAACGGACCTAATTGGTTAGAGGAAAGATCAAGGGTGTCAAGTGAAGTAGAGTTTACTACAAATAGAGGATCATCAAAATTATTGCCAAGTTCACATTCAGACAAGCTTAGCTTTACCAAAGTGGGAAGCTCGTTTATGCCTGTTGAATTACCATGGTTTTAAAAGTTTTAACCTCTTCGGGGTGGGTTGAATTGATTATTTATATTATATTATATTTCTTTTGAGACTTATTGATCATTATAAGTGTTAATTTTTTGGTCAATTCTAATACCATATTCAATTATTATTATTCATGAAACTTAAATTATTAGTAAGTGAGTTTTGTTTATATTATACTCTCAACAATGACTTGTATCCAATCAAATGTTTCACTGTGATTAACCCCACCATCTCCAAGTGTTGTAGCAAAGTCATGAGGATATCCAATGAAGATTATTGACGATTAAAATCATAATAAGAGAGATCAAGAGAGCGTAGACTCGAGAGGTTTCCGAGTTGGTGAGGAATTATTCCTCCAAAACCAGCTTATGGGAGGTGAAGACATGTTAAAACTTGTAATAGGCATAGAAGCTTGGATTTTGTATGCTTTTAAAATTGTTCAGGTAATTCTATGCAATACAATCCATTTAGTATATGTGATTTTTAACCAAAAAGAAAAAAAACATAATATATACATGCTATGCCAATGCCATGTGTGGATTATAAAATGAAAACTTTATTGTTATATTTAGTATTAGCTTATTATTGATCCACACTTTGAGTGCCCCATGAGCACCGGCATGACTTGGTAATCTTCCAGATGAACAGCAAACTCCCCACTTGATAATTTTCTAATCTCGAATTGAATCGAATGAAAGATTAAGATAATGGAGGAGGTCCATGGAATGTGATGGGACTGGAGGTGCCAAACTTAAAAGTAGTCGGGATGGAATAATTAAGGCAGGTGGGGTCATCTGCCAAACGTGGAGTGGTTGGGTGAAGACACGTGTCATTTTCCCAAGAGCTGTGGTGGAATTTATTGGTCAACTCAATTGGGGTTAGGATTTTTATCACCTCCATCTGTCTTTTGTCGTTTCAACGGAAGTCAATGTTGAAATTGGGGGCGGCGGGGCCGAGTGTTTGTGGTAATGCAATCTTAGCTTGTCGACAAAATTGAATTTTGAGGCTAAGGGCCAAATAAATAAATAAATAAATTATGCTTTTGTTTTTCTACATCCTACCTACATTTCAAATATATGGTTGACTCGCTGTTCTTCTTCTTCTTATTATTATTATTATTTGTTACTCTTTGCTCGCTTATTTTCACCATGGTATTAAAATAATAATAATAATCATTGTTTTATCACTAAAAAATATAACGAGGAAAAAATTTCATCTTCCTCTCCTGAGAGGTTCAACAAAAATACAACTTGCTAAATTTAATTTAAACAAATCCTCATTTATCTCCCACTAATTTGAAAAGAAAAAAAATGGCTTAGAGCAAATCATTGTTATAATTGTTACTGTTTCACTGAGTTGTATAACTGTGTATATATATATATAAAGAAATGTTATTCATTAGTTTGTGTTATGTGCAAAGTTATTTCACCAAGTTGTATAACTATGTATATATATATATATATATATAATGAAATTCATTAGTTTGTGTTATGAGCAAAGGTATATAATGACTAGTAATAACGAAGAAGAAAATGAAATAATTTATATTAATTTTGATATATAAGGGTAAAACTGATTTTTCTTACTCAATTTAGTCGGATCCTAGCACAATTTTTACTATAGTTTTGTTTTAAGGGTGTTAGTCGTTAGGAAAATTGACAAAAATATTCACGTATATAAGTTAAATTGGAAAATATTCATCCTCTTTAATATTTACAAAATATATCTAAATTACTCATTATACTTTCGTCATACTCCTACTCTTATCTTAGACCTATAAAACAGCAAGTTCAATCAACTTTCTTACATGTCCGAATTTCAAAGAATATGCAATGTAAATTTGAAACCTATAAAATGGCAGGTCCGATTTGCTGTTGCACAGGGGTTTAAATTTTCTCTTAATATCTTTATAAAACCGAACTTGTCGTTTTATATGTCATAATATACATACAATTTAAGACATATAGAATAATCAATTCTCCCGTTATTATCCTCGGTCTAAAATGTAAAAATTAAATGAGAAATATTTTAAATAGTTTAAGTGTATTTCTTACAAAACAAAACGCGTTGATATTTTTTAAATTTTAATTAGTAATATAAATATTTTTGTTAATTTTCCTAATTATTAATTGAGGATGTTCTCTTGCTTTATATATATATATATTAAATTCCTTTTTTAATAGCTTAAGCTTTAGTTTTACGGATAAATGCTCTAGTGTATTACATATCTTATATATAATGAGCGAAAATAAAAATATAATTAATCAATTTATACGGGTCCAGTAAAATATGTATATAAAAATTATTAAATAATATAAATTTATATTTTTATTTATTTTTAATATAATAATATATATATGTTGCTTTTCATATATGTACGCTAGAACACTTCTGTAGCTTTACATTATATATATATATATATATATATATATATATTGGTGCTCTTTAATGGTAGCTTAATAATTACATTCTAGACACATACCACAATTAATGGAATCCGGCGAAGGCACAAAAGTTTGACCATCGCTTCTCCACAGATTCAACATATAGGGTAACGCTGCCATAGTTGACCTACAAATTAAAGTGGACCTACTTGGTGCCTTTAGGTTTGGCTGGAAATTTGCGGTCAGGTCTAGTGCTTCTTCCAAAAACTTCCAAAGTGGAACAGGGAGGGATGTGCCGAGAAGACAAACGGGTTGGGGATAGACTCTGATTAAATGCTATTCAATCAACCTTTGAATAAATTAACAATTGGATAATTATTTAATCATATCAATTTTACTCCTCTCAGTCTCAACTACAGTCCCCATGCAATAATACTCCTAAACTATTGAGAACCCTCCCTTGTAATTAATGCATTTAATACTTCACGTGTAGCTCTCATGCTGCATGATCATACAAAAAAAAATTTAATAACATGTATGCTACCCACATGCTCCATATTCTAAAACTATTTCATTGGATTTAATATTCTTTTTTGAAATTGTAAAACTAATTCATTTGGGTTTAATATTAATTTTTGATTGAAAGGAATTAAGGAGTTTGTCCATTCGGTTTTGTTTATTATATGTGAGTGTGTGTGTGTGATAACAATATGTGAAATGTAGTTACGTAACATATTAGATAGAGGCCAAGACAGTGCAATAATAAAAAATAATCACCACATAGTGTTGTGTAAACCTCATCCTAAATAAATTAAGAAGAAACTAAAAGCGTATTTGGATGGTTGTATCTGAAAGCTCCATTCCCTTTGCAAAAAGTTCATTGACCGACTTGACAAAATTTAAAATCAAATGTGTAGAATTTGAGGGCATGCGCAGGCACATCTATCTCCATCAAGGGCCCCACTAAGATCTGTCCTCGTTTATAACTTGATCCATATATGTTTAAATATAGAGCATAGAGCGACCCGTATCGTCCGGCGTAACTGTTTGAACATGGCCAATTGGTTTTCATGCTTTCATATCCTTCTTCTTCTTCTTGCTTTCCTCCATGAAACCGCACGTCTATGTAACTGTGCAACCACAAATCTTGGCTGCATAGAAGAAGAAAGATTAGCTCTTACAGAGTTCAAAAACACCATCAATGTCACTACTCTAAATCGGCTGTCTTCATGGATAGGCAACGAGTGCTGCACCTGGGAAGGCGTTAGCTGCAGCACCATCAACAGTTCTGTTCATGTCATCCAGCTCCATCTTCCAAACCCTGTCAACCCGGATCCGTCCGGCTTCATCACTCAGGTACCCAACCGGATCAAAGCCAACTCGGTTAGCCCTGCTTTGATGAGGTTGAAATTTTTGGAACATATAGACTTGAGCTGGAATGATTTTTCCGGCAGCTCAATTCCTGCTTTCCTTGGCTCCATGCGAAGACTACGGTATCTCAATCTCTCCAATGCACGCTTTAATGGGTTGGTTCCGAATCAGCTCGGAAACCTTCCCAACCTTCACTCTCTTGATCTCAGTAGCAGTCAAGCCGAATATGATTTCCAACTGTTTGTTGCAAATCTGGAGTGGCTTCCACGGCTTGGTTCCCTGCGCCAGCTCGACTTGAGCTGGATGAATCTTTCTACGGCGGTGGCAGATTTGGTGAAGGTATTAAACATGCTTCCCTCTTTGACATATCTTCGCTTGCAATCTTGTGGACTTGGTGGTAACGATCTGTTTGTTGGATATGTCAATTCCACATTGCTTGAACACTTTGATGTTAGTGTTAATGCAATTGGAGGATCAATCCCTGTTGTTACTCAAAACATGCATGCTCTCAAAGTGCTTGACCTTTCAGCCAATCTCTTTAATTCTTCAATCCCTCCATGGTTGGGCAATTTGAAGAGCCTTGTTCATCTTAATCTTGGTTTTAATTACTTAACAGGCGGAGTCCCAAATGATCTAGGGAATCTCACTTCTCTGGAATTCCTTGACCTGTCTTTCAATGGATTGGAGGGAAGCATACCGACTTCCTTGTGGAATCTTTGTAGCTTGAAAGTACTGGATTTCACAATGAACACGTTAAATGGAACAGTCACAGAACCTTCTACAAGTGTTTGTATTGGAAATGGCTTACAGAAGCTGAGTTTGAGATGGAACAAGATTAGAAGTCCATTGCCTGTTTGGTTTGGACAGTTCCCGAGTCTAAAGCTGCTTGATGTGGCTTATAACTCATTCTACGGCCAGATTCCAGCTTCGTTTGGGGGTTTGTCCAAGTTGGCTGTCTTAGATCTTTCTCATAACCAGTTGAATGGGACAGTTCCAGCGAGTCTAGGACAACTTTCAGAGCTCAAACAATGGGTTATGTCCACGAATTCTTTGGAAGGAACCATGTCGGAAGTTCACTTTGCGAACCTCTCCAACTTGAAACAAATAGACTTCAGCGTCAACTCTTTGGCATTCCAAGTTGACCCTAACTGGGTGCCTCCATTTCAACTCAGTTACATTAGCATGAAGTCCTGTATTTTAGGACCTCGATTTCCGACTTGGCTTGGAACTCAGAACGAGACCATCACATTGTATATCTCCAACACAAGCATCTCAGATGTTCTGCCTCCATGGTTCCCTAACTCGAAGTTTCACTTTCTGGACCTGTCTTTCAACCAGATCGGGGGCAGGATACCAACATTTTCAACACCAAGTTCTCTCTACATGAACTTGTATTTGAGTAACAACAGATTTGAAGGCCCTTTGCCAACTTTTCCTTTTAATGTAAACAGGTTGGACCTCACCAATAATCTTATCTCAGGAACTCTCCCTCAACACATTGGAAACATGACACCCACATTGGACAATTTGCTCCTTTCCGGTAACCAAATTAGCGGTTCGATCCCAAACTCCCTGTGCAAAATATACACACTGCGAGTTCTTGATCTCTCGAAAAACGGGCTATCTGGTGAAATCCCAAACTGTTGGAGTTATTTCAAGATTTTAGTTGTTTTAGATCTTTCTGAAAATAACCTAACAGGAATCATCCCAAGCTCGTTTGGGAATGCGTCGTCCCTCAAGTCGCTACACTTGAGCAGCAATAATCTTCATGGAGATATTCCCTCTTCCTTGAGACAATGTACAAACTTGGTTATTCTAGACTTTGGTGAAAATGAGATGTTGTCTGGGTATCTACCTACATGGATTGGGGAGAGTTTATTTAATCTTGAAATTCTTCGCCTACGATCAAATAAGCTCAAGGGTAATATCCCTTCAGAAATATGTCAGCTTTCTCAGCTTCAAGTTCTCGACCTCGCACAGAATAGCATGTCAGGAACAATCCCTCCTTGCTTTGGCAATTTCTCAGGTATGACCTCAGGGAATGGTACGGCAAGTGAAATTGGCATCTATAAGTGGTCAACAACTTATGGTGAGAACCTGATTCAGTTCATGAAAGGCAAAGAGCTCGAGTACACCAAGACACTTCGCCTTCTAATCAACATGGATATTTCAGGCAACCAAATGACTGGTACAATCCCAGAAGAGCTAACAAATCTCATTGCACTCCGGGGTTTGAACTTATCAGGTAACCAATTGCAAGGGCCCATCCCCAACGCCATCGGTAAGTTGACGTGGCTGGAATCTCTTGACTTCTCCAGGAACCAACTTTCGGGTTCAATCCCAGCAAGTATAGCTCTTCTGAATGCTCTAAGTCATTTGAACTTGTCCTACAACAAGTTATCGGGTAAAATTCCATCCGGGAATCAGCTTCAAACACTTATAGATCCTTCCATATACACCGGCAATTCACAACTATGTGGTGCTCCACTGTCGGAGTGTGCAACCGACGAGCCGCCTCCAGCTGAAGGTGAAGGAGAAGACGAAGACAATGGGAGTGATCTTGAGTGGCTTTACATCTCAATGTCAACAGGGTATGTTACAGGGCTATGGGGAGTTCTAGGCGTTATGATCTACAAGAAGAGCTGGAGGGATGCTTATCTCAAGTTTGCCGATAAGGTATTCGAAAAGATTTGTAAAGCAGCAAACCCAAAAGCTTGGAAGAAGAAAGAAAGGAGAAGTGCCCAAATACAGTGGAGCAGCTGGTAAGCATACTGCCTTTTACATGTGGCTGAATTAGTATGACAGTTTCTTGATGCTAAATATACCATAGCTGTCATGTTTCTGACTTCTTATTTTCTTTTTTGTTATCTTAGGTCAACCTTGCAGCAGCTGGAAGAAATCCAGGCTTGAAGAGAACCATCTAAGTTCAGGTCTTACTAAGGATTATGTTTTGTTGAGGTGTATATTCCAAAATTTTATATGCTCTTATATTGCAACTTTTCATTCTGTATCTCATCTCCAACTCACAATTTTGTACAATGTTCCACTTAATATGCTTCTAGAGGAAACAAAAGATATATGGAAATCAAATTAATGGAGTACTAGGTGCAAATTTTCACACTATTTAAAAAAACTACTTCTAAAACTTCAAACAATAATGCATATAAATTATTGGGACTACATTAAAAATAACAATAAGGATAAATTTCAGAGTTATTGGTAATTAAGACTTGCATTCAAAGAAAACGAACGCATACGAAAGACGCCTCCAAACAAGAGAATCACACAGCTAATACAAGCTACTCTACAATCCTATCCAAAACACTAGCAGAAAGTTCCCCTAGCGAGAATTCATCTACAGAAAACACAACATTATTATTAAGAGTAAATCTAGCTAGATCATCAGCAACTGAATTTGTTTCCCTTGGAGACCAAACAAGCTTCCAAATCTGCTCCTTATCGCATTCACTCTCTCAAACGTATTCCACCCATTCGGTTCAGACTCAGCAAGAACTTCATCCACCACAAATTTCGCATCTATCCCAAAAACCACTCCTGTCCAGTTGCATCTATCAGCAAAGTTAGATGCCCAATCCAAAACTGAAACTTCTGCTTCAAACGCAGATCTACAACCACCCTTCATTACTTTTGAAGTTGCCAATAAAACCTTGCCATCCTCGTTGCGAACAATAAAAGCACCAATTGATGCATTTTGAACGAACGCCGCACCTACATTAATCTTCAACCAACCTTTGTGCGGAGGCTTCCACTTGTAACTCACTAAGCTTGAGCTTGAACTCTCCCCACAGCTGCCAACTCCACTCCCTTTGACCTCCTCTACTGCCAGCGAGAATTCACCAATAGCTCTGTCCAGATTAAGACTGCCTTTAAACTGCAAAGTATTCCTTAAAGTCCATACTTTCTAAAAGAGCGTAGCAAAGAAAGTCAAAAAAATAACTTTTTTCCATTCCCCCCTCTAGCCAAGCACGTGGGGGATGTAAACACCCACCAACAAACTGCTTCAAGGATTCACAAACCCAGTTGTCCAACCGGCAACCCCATGAACTGCCAAAAGCAAGACACCTCACTAAGTTGCATTCCTTAAATTGCAGAGTTAACAGTTTAACCTCCGTACATTCTAATTTTGTTGCCGTACATTCTAATTTTGTTGCCATATTTAAAACTTGTTTGATAACACAATTATTTTTTTTTTTAATTTTTAATTTTTTTCTCTTAAATTATATATAATTTAGAAATCAATTAAAATTTGTTAAATATTAATTAAATTAAAAATATGAAGAAAAATATAAAAATAAAAACAGAAAATAAAAATACTTTAAAAATATTTTCATTTTCTGTTTTTATTTTTACATTTTTACTTAATTAAATAGTTTAACTAATATAAAATAAACTACAACTAAGTAGCCCACTAAAAATTCCAGTAGCATTTGTCTACTATTCTCACAAGGGAATTTAACTACAAAAAAATAAATTCCAACTAACTTCTAAACTAACTAAATTACATTTAATTTAAAGGGAAAAAATTAAAAACAAAAAACAGTTGTGTTATTAAACACAACCTTAGCATAATCAAGTAGTTAAACTATGACATTTTCTTGACTTCGCACTCTTAGCCCCTATTTAATAAAGTAATTAACTTGAAATAAGGATAAGTTTATCAAAAAATTTATAATGGGTAAATTTTGCAAAATTTTCATTAAATTTGTCAAGAAAATGACATTTATTTAAATTTTTAACAAATGAGCCGTATGGAATGAGGGTAAATTTATTAAAAAAATTAGTTTATTAGTTGTTTCTTTGTGGGAGGTAAATTGAAACAAAATTTAAATGTAAGAGGCTAAACTGTAATTTCAAGAAATGGAGGCGCTAATCTGTTAAAAAATAAATAAAGAAACAAAAGGGGATTTTTGAAATTTACCCAAACAATAATAATCATAATGAAAAACCACAAAATTACAGAAAGTGGTAGAACCAAAGGCCTTGATTCATCTTTGCATTGCCATGCTGTTGTGACAATTACAGAAACTGCAAGAGGAAGCAAGTGGGGTTTTGGGGGTAAGTAATTGATCTTTTTATTGAAGATTAGAGAAGCTTAGAAAAGTTTCGTGACTTGTTTTACTCTCGGCCTTCGACAACTCAAATTGAAGGCGGTTCTGCTGTGAAATACTTATCAAGGAAGTAGATGTGCATGGTGGTATGATACGAATTGGTCATATAGTAGAGCGCATACATATGCACATATATGTATCAGCACAAATAAAGAATATCAAAAGTCTAATTAAGTCAAAATTAAAAAACTAAATGAAGGCGTTAAGCTTGGTTCACTAAATGTAAGCTACCTAGTTAATAAAAGTTCAAGCTTTCCTAGTTAATAAAAATTTTAAAAAAAATAATAATAACCATAGTTAAAATCCAATCTGTTTATTTCTCTTTTTCTTTTTTTCCACCATAAATATTTCTAAAACCTCTGCGCGTAGTCAATTTTGTACTATAAAAAATAAAAATTAATACTATTTTCCTTTAATTGAAAATCTTTCAACAAAAAACATTATCATATCTTCCTGTAAATACCTCTGGAAGATATTAATGCATCAGAATGCAAGGTCTGAATATTTATGCAGTCGTAACAATTACCTGGACACTCAAAGCCTCTGTACTTATCATCTTCTATATGGCTTAAGGGGATAACTTTGGAACTCCGAACCGAAACTAATTGATTCTTGATCGAGTTTTTTCTTCAATCTTCTCCAAGTTCTCAACTTATCAGATTGAATTAGCCCTTTGTACAGGGTTTCAAAAGTAACTTTCTGAGGAAGAAGACCCTTCTCTATCATTTCAACAAAATATTCACATGCCCCCCTCCATTTCTGCTTCTCACATAGCCCATGGATCAGCACTGTATATGAATCCAAATCTGGTCCTGTCGCACTCTCTTTCATATCATTCCAAACCTCTTTCACAATCTCCATACGATTAAGATTTAAAAACAGCCTAACCAATATATTATAAGTGTGCAGACTGGGCATGCACAAACCCTCCTGCTTCATCTTCATATACAACTTCAAAGCACCGTCCGCATCCTTTCTCCCCATATACTCTTTAAAGAAACAATTATAAGTGGCTGCACACGGACTAACCCCATTTCTGACCATCTCACTAAGCAAATCCTCTGCGTCTTCAAGTCTCCCACAGGAACAGAGGCACTTCACTACTGAAGTATACGTTGCCACAGTTGGGGAGATCCCTTTCATTCTCATTATCTCCAACTTATCGAGTGACAATTGGGGCTTATGCGCCCTACTATATACATGAAGTACAATCGAAAAACTAGTTACATCAGGCTCTATACCTCTCTTCCACATTTCATCAAACACCCTCTCCGCACTCATTATGGTCCTCTCAAACCTTTCCTCTGGGTGCAAACTTGCCCGCCTGCAAATCCCGTTCAACAAAACGTTGTATGTAAACACATTGGGTTCAATCCCAAGTTGTATCATATCCCTCAAGAACCTCTCGGCCATATCCATTCTACCAATCTTGCACCATCCGTAAATTAAAACAGTATACATTTTCACATCAGGCACAAACTCATGTTTCCTTTTGTTAAACACTTCGACCGCAACCCTAACATAACCATATTTACAAAGGGTATCCAGAAGAAACCGGAAATCTTCGGTCGTCGTCTTGGTTCCGACGAAGCTCGCAATGTCATCAAATGCCCGAACCGCTTGGCGGGTGAGTCCCGCGGAGATCAATCGGCGAACAAGAATGAGGAAGGTGGTGGAGGTGGGGGTGATCATATTCTGGTCCATCTCGACAATGAGCTGCCAAGCGACGTCGAATTGGCGGACTTTAGCGAGGATGTCAATGAGGAGGTTGTAAGAAGCGGTTGTGAGAGGAGAAGTGGGGAGGGACTTGGAATAATGGAAGAAGGAGAGGGCAATTTTGGAAGAGTGCCTGAGGCGAAGGAGGGTCTGGTGAAGTAGATGAGTGGAGACAGAAATACCGTGGAGTTGGAGAGAGGATTCAATGGCGTGGAAGGGATTGTGATGATGAAGAAGGATTTTGGAGATCAAATCGGCGTCGTTTGAGGGTTGGAGAGTTGGGAGGACATCGTTGAGAGTGGGGACAGAAGAGAAGGGGCGGAGCAGAGGAAGAACGAGTGAGCGGAGGAATCGCAGAGAAATGGAGGATGTGAGCGTCCGAATTTGGGCCATTGGAATTCAGAGGGACAGCGATCCAAACAGTTCGATGATACGAGGCAGGTGGGTAGAAATTTTGAGAGCCATGTGAATAACTATTGTTTCCTACAATTTCGTACATAAAAAATTGGCGACCACTGACCACATCACATCAAATTTTTGTGTTGGTTATAAGGTTTTGGTCTCTCGTTCATCATATGGCATGGAATAGTGGCAGAAGAAAAAGGTTCAGAAATCAGAATTACAACTTTGGCTGGTAAAAAGTTGCATTATATGATATAATGGATTCAAACATTTAGTTATAACAAAGTCAATTAATTATATATATATAGATATAGATTTTTTTTTTTTTTTGGATGAATATATAGATATAGATTTCATCTGACGCAAACACCACTAATAATATAAATGCTTCAGCTGGTAACAGGTTGCAATGTATCCATTTTAAATCAAACGGTCCAATTCTTTTGTTTACAACGTAGAAACGACTAATGAAGCAAAGGAAGGCATTGGCTCTCTACGAAATGTAAAGCTTCCGAGGATGACTAATCATTAACAGCCACACAAAATACCAGTCTGTCTTTATATACTTACAACCCCAAGGAAAAGACCTATACGTCTCATTTTTTTTCCATTGTTCAGCTAAAATGACTATACATGTAGCACTCTTTGAATTTCATCAGTAATATTGTCCAAATCAATTGCTTCTTCATTTCCTTTTGCCATCTTGATCCTATATAGCTCAGCATTTAGTTGTTCAATTTGCTTTTGAATCTTCACTCCCTTATCTGGTAATCTTGAAACCACAGCCTGCCAGATTGACAAACAGATTAATAATATATGAAAGACAACATGAGTGAGTGAAAGTGAATGAAGTTAGATTTGACTGGAAGTGAATCAACACTGAAAGAAACATTAGTGTAGTTTCAAACAGAAAACATCCCCAATCCTTTAAAGACAGCGACAAAATGGACCATTATTGCCTTTCCAATTAAGAATTCCAGAATATATATATACACACACACACACAATAAAAGTTCACCTTATTTGCAATAGTTTGAGATAGCCGGCTGATTCTCTCTTTAATCTCTGACTCCGTCAATTTACCTACGCTATCTGGTGATGAAGTTTTCTTCTCTAGTATAATATCTTTAGGCTTGAAAGCATACTCAGCCCTGTCAAAAGTGAAGAGCAAGTTCTCAGCAAAGAGCAATAGCAATATTCTTTAACATAAAACACAAAATCAAACAAAGGCAAAAACAAAATTTATGCTTCCTTACGCATTAACACTTTGTTCGACTACACAACTTGATGAAGCTCCAAAAATTGTGGGCTGTGGTTTCCTACACCCAAGATAAAAGATTAAATTAGAACAAGCAATAGATGCTTACATATTTAATAGACTAATCCTACATATAACGAAATAATAAGATGAAACCCCTTCAAATCTTGTGTCAACTTTCCTCTGCTACATTTAATATCTTGACTTGCTTCCTGATTTGTAGACACTTGAAGACAGAATGGTAATTTAGACATGTGCTAACATGATTAAGGATTTGTGTAACTTGTGATGAAACATTAAAGTCGACGACTTCTGAGTGACTCCAAAAAGAGAAAAAAAAATAAATAATATGAACTCAGTGGAGCATAAACGACTCCACAATGGGTCAATATAATTAGTAACACTCAGGTTATCTTGTTTAAGATAATACAAATCATATAATCTCAACCAAATGTTACCTGTAATGTTACACAGATAACATAAATAAACCTATTGATAAAATTTAAATTGATTAATTTGACATGATCAAAAAATTTAATTCACATAGCTTGAAATCTTTTGTTTTTTTTTTTTTTTTGGTAATAACCGATGCATTAAGCACAAAAAAGTAACTATATATTTTGAAATCATTAGCAAACGCATAAGTAGGTTAACTAAACTGCCAGCTCTAATAACATATATGCTGCATGAAACATAGTATATTTCTAATAAGTTCCCCTTGTAAGTCAAAAAGAAACCAAAATTTAAAAGAATAAAAAAAAAAAGGAAAGCATGATTAAAATTATTGCTAAAATGTGTGTGCCGTGCATCCGAAGAAGAGGAAAAAAGATAGATTAGATTCACACCTAATAACTTCCACGTCATCCTGTACATGTACAGGTGCTGCCTTGGAGAAGAGTAAACTGTGATGACTGACTCCTGCTATCCCTTGACTTTCCAAGAATTTTATATGAGCTTTCAAAGATTCTTCCCTATATAGCAAACAGGAGAATTAAAATTATTAAAAAAAAAAAATGAGTTGACATATTTCAGATTTTAAAATCCAACAAACTTGTGAAAGTGAAAATTAATAATGCATATACATGATAAAAAAAAATGAAACTGTGGCAGAAAGTTAATTACTATTAGAAGTTCAAATAAAAGTGGTATTGTAAAGATGCATAGCTTCTGCAAAATCAAGAACTTGGATATTTTATCTTCACCAATTAGTATTAAAAGTAGAATGTGAAAGATATCAATGTGAAGAAACCTCTAATGCATGGGTAAAATACATTTTCAAAACTTAAAAGTGAAATAAACCATCATCAAGTAAATTTCCACCAATTCTTTGATTCACCAAGTATATTCAAATAATAATGCATATGAAGAGTACTATTGACCTTTAGAATGATTTCATGTAATTTAGTTTACAAAGAATGTAACAACAATACGGAAAAACTAACGACATTATCCTTGACTACATTTTTAGAATTAAAATGGATGAAAAGGAAAATTCTTAGAATTTAAAAATTGAGAAAAGAAAGTCTTTGTTGTACTCTTATGATTATGCTTCATTCAACACTTCCAGATCTATATAAAACTTCATCACAGAAGGATATAAACAGATTTATTATCATTCAGTTATCGTAGGGCATATGCATGCCAATACAAGAATACTGAGAAAAATGGAATACCATATGGATGGAAATGCTATAAAATAAAGAACAAATCTATGTATCAACATGCAGGCAACCTACAACTACATACATTAGATAAAGCATAAAATGGAAACTCCTCATTGTGTTTTAAGATAAAAATTATATTTCTTAAAAAGATATCAGTTAATAACAGAACATAAGTATGTTAAGATTTTTTTTTTTATTATATAAATAGTGCACAAATAGCAACATAATGCACGTTTACATATAGAAACCAAATTTTAATATAAAGAAAATATGAATTTACAGTCTGATTCTAAAAATATAATGGTCAAATGCAGGGCAAGGGCATGTATTATAAAAAAGATAATAAAATAACCATTTATAACTTTTCGAAGCTAAGGATTCCATACATTGAGTACTGGGAATCATGCTCTTCATGCAATTGCTGTTGAGTAAGGGAAACATCAAAACCCTGTGCTGGGAGACTGAAAAGCTCGCGCAGATCCTAAAAGGATTTTGTTATGAAACTCAGCACTCTCATTGGAATGGTAAACCTGGCAATCAATAATGATAACAACAAAAATGAAGACTGCATGACGTTTTACCTGTTGGCTAAAATATCGGATCTGTTCTTTCTGCTCAGTGGCAGTTTTAAATAATCCCCCCTTGAATATCTAAATCATCCATTATGAGCAGTTAAAATCAATAAAGTTAATGCCTCATCCACAAACAAGTAGAACTCAACTATATGTGCAATGAATGGATGTACAAAAAACAAGCATATAAAGGTCATACTATCATAGCCTACTGGAAAAAACTTCCACACCATCCAAATTAGTTTTTTCATTTTTTAGAAAAAATATAATCAAATAACAGTCTAATTTTCAAATGACAAATTAATTTTTAGGAGGGTTTGATGCTGATGGTGGGGGAATTTTTGGTGGAACAGATTAAAGTGGTAGAGATAAACTTCGAGGTGGTAAAAGTAGTGGTGGTGGAGGAAGAGTATTTTGAGGAGGCAAAGATGCTGGGGATGAGAATGAACTCCCAGCTGGCTCCAACAATTGCAGTGGTGATAAAGTTTCAGGGGCTCTGATGATTGAGGTGAAGTTGAATTCTCAGGTGGGATTGCTGATGGTGGAGCAGGTGAGTTTCAAAAGGTTAACTTGAGGGGTTTTGGTGGATCGGTACAGAGGTAACAAGATGGCGAAGATGTGTGAGGGAATGGGGAACAAAGTGAGGAGGTTTTGGGGTTGATAATCTGTCTCTTTGCTTTTTTATTTTTATTTAAAACAAAATGGACTTCTTTCATATATGAGGAAAATTAATCATCCCATGGTCCAAATTGATGGTGCAGAACCCATCAGGGAGTCTGGACGGGAGAACTTTAGTATATATAAAATAAATATAGAAAAAGAAATTCTAACAATAATAAATTACACAGAGATCTCAATAGCTCATTAAGACAATTCCTGATACTATATTATAACATGTAAGACAAAAATATGTAGGGAAAATAATTTCTTTAACCTGCTTTCTATAAATCTTCTCTTCAACAGTCCCACAAGTCATTAATCTGTATACAAGGACATCCTTTGATTGCCCAATTCTATATGCACGATCAACACTTTGGCTATCCGTACTACAAAAATAAGAAAAACCAAAGCTAATCAGCCTTGAACCAGAACTTGCACCTTTACCATCCCTGATAAGCTCAGTTAAGAAACAGTAAAATGCATATAATTTCAAAGTCCATTTTCTTGTACATGAAAAATAGTATAAGAAATACAATAGAGAGACTTCATGAAGTATCACAAAGAACTGTTAAATTTAAAGAACAAGGCTGAAGATAAAAACTATATTGCAGACATGGTTTGCTGCATATGTATTATTCAAACAACATACAGAAGCATTCAGGTAAGGATAGCACTTCATTTTTTTGTCTATAACCATAATAGTGAACTTAAAATTGAATTAACTTTATGATGGAAAGGACAAAAAAAGTATTGCATAGTAACTATTCAAGTGCAAAGTACTCCATAGACATCTTAATCCTACCAAACTTGTATAGTCAGGACTAGTTAACTGCAACTCTAAGACCCAAATCATCTTAAGAAATATTAATGTAAAGAAAAATCAAAAGGACACCTTGGATTCCATGCAGGATCAACTACAATCACACGGTCTGCTCTGGTAAGTGTGAGGCCCAAACCACCAACTTGAGAGGTTAGAAGAAATATGGGGGCCCCAACACCATCTTGGAAATCCTAAAGAAAAAAGAATATGAAAATTATATATAATACCATAAAACAAAAGAATCTTCTGCTTCAAGTATTAGAACACTCACATTGACAATCTTCAATCTGTCACTAGCTTTTGTGGTACCGTCAATGCGTAAGAACTTGTAGCCATTGGATACTAATGAATCCTATAAACAAAGGCCATAAAAATTTCATACTAAATTCTATATATGTATTATGCTCTCTAATAACTAATCAAAACAATCGGAAAATATTAACAAGAACTTATCTACTTAGAATTGTTTTGTTTTACTATCACAATTTCTATAAATGAACTGCATCAGTCAAAAGAAAGAGAATAGAGAATACTGGCTCTTATGAAGAACAAGTATTTAAGGTACACGCAAAGGTTCCAGCTAGCCTAGGTAAAGTCCCTATACAACCTAGGGACCTAGGATTAATTCCCAACATTTATGGAGCAATCACAAGGTTGTTGTTCAAGGAAGACTGGTGTTCGAGTATGTTATCATAAAGGCAATTTTGAACTGTAGCAATCCCCTACAGCAAGCTTGATAACTTCAATAAGTCCTAATAACAGTTTGCATTTCATAGCTGTTGGAATTGGTAATTCAATAACTTTACATTTTATAGTTTTAGGCAACAACACCTCATCTTAAAACAATATTATAAACAAATTACAAGTCAAACCTAGAATTAAAAACCTAGTTGGCATGCAAGAAATCATCTGAATTCGGACAAGCTCAAGTGACTAGTCTGTTTCCCTTAGTAAACTAAAACCTACTAATAATATCATAATGGGCATGTATTTCTTTTCAAAGCAAATGTGCCATCAAAATACCATTTTCTTTCATTAGATGATGTAAAAATTTCATAAGCTAAATCTTTTATGTATTTATTAGTTGCATTTAAAATGAACTTCAGAGTTCAAAATGGAAAGAAACTTAGAACTGACCTGAATGAGATTAAGCATCTTGCGAGTTTGAGAAAATATAAGAACGCTATGGCCATTTGGAATTAAGTTACCCTGTGTAAGGAGATTAAGAATGTTATCATAATAGAATAAGAACAAAGCAATCAAATATTAAATCCAGAATATTTATCAATTAGGTGTAGCATCCCTAACCAATAAAGACATTATGAAAGATATTTTGCATGAAACGTTGTCTTGGTTTTCTTCCAAGCCATCTTCCTCAGCAACATCTGCTATGTGCATTGCTAATCTTTCTGCTGCAATAATATCTTCCTGCTTTAGCATTGAATCCATCCCTTCTAGTACATCTTCAGCAGCTCGCTTTGTCAACAGAAGTGGATGATCACATATTTTCTTCAAGATCTGCTTTATACCAAAAATTGATCATTATCTGGTTCAAAGAATAAACAAACTGAACATCCAGTTTCTTCATTTTAATCTCAAAATAAAAGGAAACATGGAATGTTCAAGGCCACCAACATCCTGGACTCTCAATAAAAACTCCAAGAGCACTTGTTCCTCTGGCGGGTTGACCTAATTCATTGAGTATATTTATATTGGTGGTTACCATCAATTGGAAACTTTATCAGCTGGATGCGAAGAATTTATTTTACCATTTTATTAGGGAGACAGTTATGAGCAAGATTGTAACTTTCAATGTTAAATCTAAAGATCAAATTGGGGATGTCTCTGTTAAAGCCTTAAGCAAGTTAGCATCCTCTAAATTTTGTTCCAAGCTAGGACTATTGGATATATCACATGCGTACTCCAAGTGCTAATTACAAGGATTCATTTACATAAACATTAGGGGTACCAGTGTACATTTGCATTCTAAAGCTATTGCTATTTACAGGTATACAATGACCTCTTATGAGGTCTCACCTTACCTCCTTCCTATAAGATTTGGTTCTCTTTCGTCCTAAACAAGTTACAAAGAATGACTCTGAAATATAAAAAGAATGAAACTTAATAGGGCAAGAAAGATGAGAAATAACAATTATAAAAGGAAAATTATACCGTTAGAGCAGCCAATGGTGAGCCATCAAAAGCTGAAAGAACCAACTCACTCTTTAAAAAAGCTTCATAAAGTTGTCGCTACAACAAGTAATACATTAAATTAATCATTGTGAACCCATGATGCAAAAAGCTAGGAAAATTGAAAGGTTGGACAAAATATGGTATGGCAGAACAAACCTGACAGCTAGTCAATCTTAGCCATACAATCATCTCACTCTTTTTAGAAAGCTTTGGATTTTTGGGGTCAGCATCTTCATTGAATACTTCATTCTTTAAGCGACGCAAAAAAAAAGGTTTAATGCATTCTCTTAGTTGCTGTTAAAGAGGTAAACGAAGTCTGTTGTTAGTGTTGTCACACATTACAGTTAGCAGCTATCAAAAACCAGAACAAGAAAGAGGAACACACAAAATGTAACTAACAGTCATTGCCCCCACATAGAGGATTCAAATCTATCTTCCACTATGATTATCAAACACAGAAATGACAATAACATCAAGGACAGTTGTAATGGTTCTGTAAATTATTACAAAAATGTTTTGAAACATCACGACAAATAGAACACTCAATGAGCCTCCAAAAGGTCAACACTGGTTGTTTCATCACTGAAAAATCTGGATGATTCTAGAATTCTTTACTATAGAACCTCAAGAAAGAGTCAACAATAAGCCATGAACTAAACTTAAGCTAGAAATTCTTCTTAAAGAAAAGTAAATTGCTATACATGTTGCTAGTTTTCCACGTATTACAAGGGAACCAAACATACTGAAGTTGGCTGTTACTTCACCAAAGAAGTTGTGAGGAACAAGAAGTTTGTAACTTCCTACATCAAATCATATAAGACCAAGATGGAGATATATTTATAAGTTTGTAACTACCAGAGTTAAAGCCTTTTACACTTTTGTATTCCAAGGTCAACTAGACATGTGTACCCCAACTTGACAGGGAAATTTATTAGTGTTTAATTTATTATGCTTCCTTTTATACTTATAAGGAATATAATTCACAGTCTCTACTCTCAATATCTCCTCTCTTCTACAACAAAGGTCACTTACAAGAAAAAAGGAAAACAAAATTCACAACGATATAGATAAACAAATATTTATTAATCACGTAGAAGTATCCAAATAGAACAGCTATGTCAAAAAGACCTATAATTTTGGAGTAAATTTGCAAGCAACAAAATGAGCTACATTTCCTTATATGGACAATAAGCAGGAGAATTTTCGTTTGCATATCATTCAATTGTCATGATATCTGGTAAGTGGTAATTAACTATGGAAAAATACATTAAGCAACTGAGAGTTAGCTATTTCCAAGACCACGGCCAATGCATAATGTATATTACTTTCATTTGAAGGAGACTTTGGAGAAAATTAAAACTTTAGCAAACCTAAATGTGCATATATCAGTAACATAAGATTTACAACAAAAACAAATAACAAAACAATGTTAGGAGTTCTAAAATCATAGCATTTAATCAAAAGAACATTACTTTTGCAACTTCTGATCCAGTATGCTTCTCCCTATCTGATGCGTTTTTCTCATTTCCACGAAGAATAGCATTCTCATATCTTTCTTTAAACCTGAGAAAGTTCCAAATTTTTATACCATATGAAACACAAATCTAGCTCAAGCCAATGGAGAACAAAGATTATTACCATTGCTTATCGCCTAGAAGGTTAGGGCAACAAAAGTTGAACAAAGCCCACAACTCCTGGAAAAAAAATTTTATATATATATATATATATATATATATATCAATGGATAGACCCTCATGCATTAGTCTAGATATTGCTTGAAATAATAATACGGAATACAAATAACAGACTCCAATGCACAAAGCACCTTAAGATTGTTTTGTATTGGTGTACCACTGATAATGATACGATGAGCGCTTGGTATCTCAAGCAAACTTTTAGCTCTTTGGGTAGTAGGATTCTTTATAAGGTGCCCCTGCATTATAAAGAATGAAAACTACATCTCATTATGTCAAATAGAGGATGTTCACTCAGAAACACAATGGCAATTTGATAAAACATTGCAAAATTAGAATAGTTTCCACTTACCAGGCAACCAAGTGCTATATACAGGAGTAAATGAGCGTTCACACGCACTAACCACATTAAGAAGCTTATTAATGGGTGATTCTAGTCTAAAAAGGCCAAAAGAACTTGATAATCACGGGGTCACAAACATTCAATAATATTTTTGAAGTATGAAGTTAAGATATTTTGATTGAACTGATACGTGCGGATTCCTACAGTCTCCTTATTACAGTAGAACGCACAAAAGCACAAATAAGGCATATTTAAGCACAAAGTTCTTTTCCACCTTGAAGAGAATTTAGTTTGTTATCTTAATAGGTAGCACAGCACAATAAAACTAAATTTCAACTAAATTTTTAGTATTCAATACTAAAAATTTTTGAAACATGCCAAAACAACTATTTAACTTATTATTTAACTCTCACGACTACAATTAGCCACAAAATTTCAACTATTACCGCATACAAACTTATATATGACAAAGGAATGGATGAATCAGGAGAGAGAGCAAGATATGAATTATAATACAATGTTTAAACATATCTGACGATACTCCATAAGGTTTTAATAAAGCTAACAACCCCTTAACTAATCAACTAACTAAGAGAATGTCTTCTAGATAAAACACACAGATATGGTGAAAAGATGAATGGAAGAAAAGATAGCTAGAAAAAGAACAAGATGTGAACCATATTATTCTCAGCAGTTAGTAGGAATCTACAAAATTTCACCAGGTAACCAATATAAAAATTAGTCAATGATGCCTAGAAAACTTAAACCAACCTCATCAAGTATCATATAATCCCATGTCATGCTGTCCTCACTTTCATCATCATTAAAGTAGAAATCCCCTCGTAAAGATTTTGAGCTGGTCCGCACAATGTCATAAGTTGTGAGAAGAATGCCTTTGTCCTACAAGGAGACAATAATTCAGAATAACTTAATAATTAAAGAACAAGAAAATGGTAAATGCAACATATACAATGTCTCCACTCAAAATTAAATAGTACAAATGTGTGGGTAGCACAATACAGGTTTCTTGCAAGGCATTGAATCAGCTAACGTTCTAAAACCTTGACTGAATAAAATAATCATTTTCATAATAATCCCAAAAACCAATTCATAACTTACTTCCTGAGTTTAATTTGAACTCGAAGTACAGATTATATGATGTTTAACTTATTACGTTGCAAGTAAATATTTGACTGGAAATGTGTGGATATAAATTAATACAAATAGTAAGACCACTCTAACCGAGCAACAAAGAAGCCAAATCTAATACCTGAAGTATATATTGAAGCTCATATTGTCGAGTTTTTGCACTAGTCCCAAAGTATCTGCAGAAAAGGACAAATTGACGATCATTCAATTACCAAAACATAGATTATTGTTTTGATCATATACGAAACAAGAACAAGCAGCCTCACTCTCTTGTCTTCTCAGATAGACCCACAACTGATAATTCTTTGATCCAATGTGCAAGTAATGTTTTTGGGGCCACAACCAGTGCCCTCTTAATCAAATGTGAATGAAATAATCCAGCTAAGAATCCACAAATCTGCAATAAGAAACAAATTAACTTCCAAGTTTCACAGAAAAACATCTATGAATGTAATCTCCCAATAAAAATTCTCTCATTTTTACTACCTGCATTGTTTTGCCCAAACCCATATCATCCCCTAAGATTCCGCCCTTACCCTGACAATGCAGAGACCACAGCCACCTTATGCCTTCACACTGATGAGGATACAACATTTTTGCAATCTTACCAGGCAACTTGTAAGTATACGTCAGGCCACTCAGAATAATAGAACTATCACTACCCAACACAGAATCATCTATAAAATTATCCAACAAATCAACCTTATCTGAATCATAGCACCCCTTGAACTTAGCGTCTTTCTTTCCCCCTTTATTTACAAATTTTTTGCTACTCAAAACCACACAATCATCCTCATCATCAACCTCTCCTTCCTCTTCTTCAATTTCAGGCACATGTATGGACTCATTTTTACCAAGCTTCATGGCCTCAGACTCACCTTGGGAATCACTCTCCTCTTCATACTCATGAACCACATGCTTAATATTGCTTCCATCATTCTTCGTCACATCTGACGAAGAATCAGATGGGTCAGAGGTATGTGAAAATGAAGAACCTGCGCTTGCATAGTCAGGAATATCAACTTCCTTCTCTGTATAAATATTTTTACTGTCAATTAAAGTGGAAGAATTGTCAACTGGGTCGGCTTTTTTTGTACCCCTCCTTTTCTCAATTGACAGTAACTCAAGCCTCGAGCTCAAGTCATTGAGGATGTCTCTAATTTCATTCCCACCGCCATTGTTATCAAACTTTCTCAAATTCTGTGCTGGTGGTGGGGTAGACTCAAAATCAGTAATTTCAGACAAATTACTCTCATCAACCACAGCTTTTTTATCAGTGTTATAATTATCACTCCGGGATGAAAGCTTGCAGAGACGCCGTCTACCCTCCATCTTAACCTTTGTAGGCATTTCTTGTACTAAAAATCATTGAAAAAATTTAAAAAACAAACGCCAACCCAAGTGAGAAGAACATTAGCAAAGTTTACCACATACATCCATACACGCACACAAAAAAAAAAAAAAAAAAGCTTGGCGTGGAAAAAAAAGCGAGTACCAGGAGAAGAATCAAAGTCGGTGATAACGGAGAAATTAGGAACAGTATGATCAGTGTGATTGTTTTCTCTAGAGGAAGCTTTGCAGAGGCGGCGTCGGCCTTGGATCTTCACCTTCGATGGCTTTTGGTCGTCATCCAATTCCACCTTATTCTCCTCTGCGTCCAATATACCCATTTCACAAAAACTCCAAAAAAAAAATAAATAAATAAACAGATACACAGACACACAAAAAGCATAAAATGAATTTACCGAAGGGTTTGGGGGGAGCTGAAAGGTCTTGAAGGAAGCGATAATGGCTGGCGTTTAGGCTTTGCGGCTTTTTGCTGGTGCTCTTCTCCGCCATTGTTAGATGTTTGATCGTCTTCTATACGAAACCCTTCTAACTGGCGGTTTTGGTTTGTTTATGAGAGAGAGCGGGTGGTCGGAGTTTAAATATCAGAATCCCATGTTTTGGGGTTTCTAATTTTCCCGCTCCGTTTGGCTTTTTTTTGAAATTTTGATTTGGGGATTTAGCTTTATTTTTCGTTTTCTGTGTTTTTCACACAAGAAATTAACGGTACAATTAAATAAAATTTTGACATATTTGAACCAAAATCATAAACCATTACATTGGTTTTTCTTCAAGCCATTAATAAATTATCACCTATAATGTCATATCATATCACTTGTTTAATGTAATCTAAATTGTTAAGATTGTAATGCCTATCAATTCCTTAACCAAATGAAAATAATTTTTGAGAGGAAAAAAAATATATATTTAAGGATATGGATTATTCTACTTCCCAATATTTGTTTACAATTAATATTGTAATATAATATACTTTCAAATAAGGTAGCATGCGTCTTCTTATATAGCTAATTAATTATAGGCCAAAGATTAAAAAAAAAAACAAAAAATTGCAGGTTTTGGAGAAATGAATATATATTTAATATACAGTAATTGTTCTAAGTAAACTTATATGAACTTTAATTTAATTAGTTTTACCACAATTATTGACAATGGTGACGTCCAGATACACAAGCATATATTTATTTATCACTATGAGATGAGGATGCAAAATAAATAAATATATATATATATATATATATTTGTGACTCTGATTTGATACAGGTTCCAAAAATTGATGGTGGTGTTGTAAAATTGGTATGCGTAGGGATTGAATCCCAGGTTGGATATATAAGTGATGCAAGCAAATGAAGAGCATTGTTATGTTTGAGAGAAATCCAAAAATGGTAATCACAAAGTAATAATCAATCAATAAATATCCAAAATGTAGAATGTTAACTAATTAATGTTTCAAGAAGCCATTGACAAGGCCAATGGCATTTCACTCTCATGGGATACATTGCTGGAATTGCTTGATGACCTACTGTACTTGTTCTTTCCATGGTGATCATCATCATCATCATGACCATGACCACGATGATCTTGCTGGTTCATCATCATGCCCGCTGCTCCAAATTGCAGTTGATCCCCTGTAGACCCCAATGGTGGCTGATGATCATCATCATTAACATTGCCTCCCTCATTAACATTATTATTGCTGGTATTTCCACGATGATGATGATGATCATCAACCACTCCTCCACCGCTTCCAATCCCGACTCGAAATCCAAAAACCCGAGAAACGATTCGATAAACGAAGGTGAGAAACCAGAACAACCAAGGGAGACAAACCAGGGTGACACCAACAACGGGAAGCCAAGACGATGTGTGGTGAGATTCTGGTAAAACCATGTACGTTATAAGGCAGCCACCTCCGACTGCCACCGACACGAACAACAAGGAAGCTACCAGCCATACGAATGCGCGTCCAGCCCTGGGATCGTTTACAGGCATTTGTATGTCACTCAAAATCCAATGTATTATATATCAAACTTGGTAAATATCATCCACTACTACTTCATCCTCCATTATCAATATGTTATACCAATACTAATTATAATTACTAATGAAGCTTGTGAATGGGCTTGTGTAAGCTGGAGATGAAGCTATTTGTGTTGAGAAGGTGATGATGAAGATGGTAAAAGGGACGTCCATGAGAGAGAGAGAGAGAGATGGAATTTGCATTGCAGGTCTCTGTGCGTTGAGGGCAGAGAGATCAGATTGGGATATTGAGAAGGTGGACATATTCAAACTTGCTTTTACGTAAAACATGCATGCTTTTTTGTCATGACAAATCTACACCCACAAGGGCAAGGGACGTGAGAGAGACTAGCGCCTTCATCATTGTCTGCTTTTGTTATATTCCTTCCTCATTAATTAGTATATACTATATATTTTTTTCAACTTTAATTTGAATTTTGAGGCCAAAAAAAAAAAAAAAGTTTAATTTGAGTTTTAATATCAATAACCATCTTTATTAACGAACTGACGGTTTATGATTAGCTTACATTTAAAATATACTTTATATCATTATTGGAATCCCCCATTGCCAATCCTCAACGTCTTTCATATCTTATTTTAAATTATATGAAAATTAATTATAATTATGGATCCCCTATTTAATTTGCTTCAAAATTTCATAATGAGTCAATTTTTTCTTTTAACCAAAATTTCCCTTACTTTTGACCCACATTGAAGCCAAAAGTAAATAGGGGACGTCAATTGAAAAAAATTTAAACTAGACAACCTAGATTAAAGTTGGGGGCAGACTAGAGGTCCAAAAGTATAATCAGCCAAAAAATATAAGTGCTTGTTGGGCACAGTATCTGACCGTTTATCTAAAGAGGGAAAACACCATCGAGAAAAGAGGGAAAGAGCAATCGTTGAATTCACATACTTCCCCACTTCCATCTGTTCAGAGCTTCTTTAGATGCAATTCAAAGTTACATTGTATGCGCAGGCTACTTAGTAGTTACAACCAAGAACGAACACAACGATTAATACAATAAATTATATTGACTAGTAGATGAAAAATTCATAACTCAGAAATTCTATATTTACACATCCTGTCCCAAAATTGAGAGTGCTCCTGACACTTCACCTCTCCTTGCAGTTTGAAGAGTAAAAGTTCGCACAGCTGCCGATATGAGAGTCGATGAGTTCCTCGTACTCCTATTGCTGAATCAACTTTTCTCGAGATTTCCCAACATTACAAGTCAAAAGAAGCAACCACGCCCACTTTGTTCGAGAATGCTACATAGACTGACATGCTCAAATCCAACAGAAATTTGATTTTCACACCTCCTGGAACAACATATCATGAGCTAACTGCCTCAGTGGTAGGAACTGTGGGCGCATGATCAGTATCTATTCTCATAGAAGTCAGCATCTGGTGTCTCTTCTGTTCTTGAGTTTTCCTCCTGTTGGCTTCGAGGATGATGAGGAGGGCAGTAATGTCTGCAGGACTCACCCCACCAACTCTGCTTGCTTGACCAATGGTTTGTGGCCTCACCTAGATTGGAAGCATGGGATTCCAAATTACAAATCAAAGGTTTACCATATACTTTTAGAGTTTTAAGAAAACAATATGATGGCCATGCACGAACCCCAGGATTACCAATAAGTGCATCTAATTGCTCTTAATAAATAATCCACTATATCCCAACAACTGGCAAAACGTAATGTAAGAATTGTTACCACAATTAAATAATATAATTAGTGTGATCTCTTCTAATTTACATGAACAGATTCCCAAGGGAATCTTAGTTATGAGGTGTCTGTCGGTATGAAAATTTAGATTGGAAATAACGTAAACACCTTAATCCTATATCTGCTACATTCCTTTGAGAGTTTCACACACACACACACGTATTTATAAAAAAACATAATAAACATTTTAAACGCTACACACCTTGGAGAGTTTCTCACGTGCCTCAAGTGACAAAGTTGTCATTGCATGGTAATCCAAATTCTCTGGAAGTCGTTTATGTTGTTGATGGGCCATCTGAAAGCAAAACAAGCATGAGAACTGGATAATAAAAAACGAGAGAAAAAAATACCACTTAAAATATTCTCAATTAAACCTTCTATACCCAGAAATGCAGACAAGTTAATCTTTATTGAGACCGTATGATAATCTCTCTTACTCACCTGTTGAAGTTGGATCTGCTGGCGCAGAATAAAGCCCTCGTACTTGATATCGATCTCAACACATTCTTTCTCTATTCTTGATAACTGACCATTCCCAAAACCATGCCTGTCAAGAACTTTATATCCTATGTGTGGTTTCTTAAGAAGACTCTCCAGAGTTGAGAAGTCCTTCACAGGCTGACCAGACATATGAGTAACATCGGCTGTCAGTTCTCCTCCTGAAAGAAAATAGTACACAAATATGGACTAGAATTCCACAAATATGTCCCCAAATAGTAGACATCTAATATATTTTACCAATAAATATTTCACCCTGCCTGTAAAGTGACGAGCCAAGTAAAGTGGCAGAGGAGGCAAATCAAGCAATTAGGTTCAAGTTAAAACTTGAAAGCTCGATAAAAAGAATGTACTGTTACAGTGATGAGCCAAGTAAAGTGGCACTTCAAGAGGAGGCAATTAGGCAAAAGTTAAAACTTGAAAGCTCAATGAAAAGAATGTACTGTTAATGTCAAAGCAAACTTCTTATTACTTATAACCAAGAGTCTATGTTAGACAGAATCTTCACTTCACCTTGCCATACCAGCATCTGGCACTTTGATGATTATAAGGGTATGGCAACTTGACACTCTGCATGAAAAATCTTTGGGCAAGGGTTTAGGGAAAAACATATAAATCCAATACTTGGAAATGTACCTGCACTCAAACCCAATCCCAGTCCCTGCAATATAGCCTAGAATGGGCATGTCTTCCTCTAAGACAAGCTTTTGGCCAGAAATCAACTAAAACTATAAATTTGGCACCCTATGTCCTACCTTCCTTGTTCCTGTATATTTTTTAAGAAATTTCAGGGGAAGCAAATTGTGGGTTGTTTTATTTGATTCTCATTTGGTAGGTTCAGTTGATAGCTCCTTCCAAAGTATTTTCCTGAGCACTGGTATTGTCAACCATCTATCTATAAGTTATTTTTACAACTTCTAAATTCTCACATTCATCCTTTATGCTGGAAGAACATAATTATCTACAACTATCACAGAGTAGAAGTAAAGATACGAACCTGAAATTCTAACACTTTTCAATCGCTTCTTTTCCTCTGAAATCTGAGCTTGCTTATCCTGGTATAGTTTCCAACGTCTATCATCTATTAATCCAATTTCTCTCCCCAAAGGAGTGAGACGGGTGTCAGCATTATCAGATCGAAGAAGCAACCGATGTTCTGAGCGGCTATGGGTGGATAAAAGAGATTTGATATTACAAAATTTTTGTACATCAAGAAATGAAATGATACACATTGTGACATTCTTATTTTCAGCTATGAAGGGAACAAAAATGATGCAATGCACATAAAATGTCAAACTACCACTTCTAAAATAACAGCCATCATATAAAACAATGTCTTACTGAACAACTTTTGCAAACTGTGTTGAACCGGAACAAAATGTGCTTCAGAAAGTTACTGATGTAGTAGGACACGTTGTCATCTAGCAGCCCACAGCCATGGCCCATGTAGTACACGTTAGATGGCTTTTAATTTAGTTTCCTGTTCTTTTTAGATTTCCTTATGTTTCCTAGTTTCCTAATTGAGTTAGGAGTCCTAGCTGTTTTAGGTTTCTATCATCCTTATTTAAAGGTTGCATTGTCGTTAGTTTTTGGTCAGACTTTATCAAATTTATTCAATTATCAAACAGAGTTTCCTACAGAACCTATTGAGTTCCTGTGTTATCGTGTGTGATTGTGTGTGTTCCTCGCCTAAGCTGCAAGCTAGCTTACTTCCGCTACACCAGTTACCATACTTGTTTATTAAAAAATAACAGCAAATGCTACACCTAAATAAAAGCTGTGGAGTGGTAGATAAAGATTGTCCAAGGCAATAAAATTATTGACAAATCTCACCACACTATCCATCACGTTAATTCTGGAATTCAAAACCATATGGCAGTTAATATTCCTGCCAGCACTCAAAAAGGACAATCATAACTTCATAAGTACTTGTCCAGATCTCGGTTATAAAGTTTGCAATTGGAACTAGTCTTATGTGTTTATTACACCATAAAAATGAGGAATAAAAAGATGCCCATACAGAACACACCTTTAGGATTCAAGAAACCTTGTGATATTATATTTCATCTGCTGGTATGTAGCAACTAGCAACTATAAATGACCCATAAATGGTTCAAATATAGAGCAAATGAACAAGAACGGAATCAATGATTTCCCTAGGACTGTAAATTTGCACGAAGTCAACTCAAGAACTTCGAAATCTTTGTAAGAAAGGATGTTACCTATTTAAAACATAAGTGTTGCATATGAAACCAGAAATAGTGGAATTGTGATGCAAGATATTGGGTAATAGACACAAATATGTTGAGATAAATGTGTCTGAAACTGATGCTTCCAGAATTCAATAACAGTATTGGAAATGTTTTCAGAATTCAATAACTTGTATTAGATTCACATGGTGTATTTCACCCAAACAGCAGGCAGTAAGCAGTCCACTGAACTTTCTATTTTATGTATAAAATATTCAGACTATTACCTTGTTAACATGCGGTAAGGCTCTCGAAGGTCCTTTGTAACCAGATCATCAATCAGTGTTCCAATATAACTGCTTTCCCTCTCGAGAACAATAAGGGGCTTGCCGTCAGAATGTCTGGCTGCATTAATACCAGATAAAATTCCCTATAAAATAGACCAAATAAGAACATGTCAATTATTTGTTAAGGGCGCATATTTTTTGAATGTCAAATAGAACAGTATTTCCTTCCAACCAAGTGAAAAAACAACAAAGATATTTTCAAGACCAATAAATCAATAAATATAAAATGTCTACAAGGTATTTAACAATAACAGCAATTAAAGGAAACTCTAAAAATTACTTGTGCTGCAGCCTCTTCATAGCCTGTGGTACCATTTATTTGACCCGAGAAGAAAAGTCCATCTATTTTCTTCGTCATAAGTGACCTAGAGCATTGGTGAGCAGGCAAGAAATCATACTCTACAGCATAAGCAGGCCTGAGCATTGAACAGTTTTCAAGTCCAGGCAAAGTTCTCAAGAGTGGTAACTGCAGCCTTTCTGGTAAACCAGTTGAGAATCCCTGTGAAAGAAGAAAATGATTAATTGGGGATCACATTTTATAATCACCGTTTGTAACAACATATTATGGAGCATATATGAATTAGCAATTTGCTTGCAACTGATGTGAAGATAGTCTGTTGTCCTACTATTGTAAACTTTACAATGTCGTTCTTCCAGCAGATGTTAGAACAGGTTTCTATTGGATTTACTTTTACATTCATACAAAAGCACTAGCACTATTTCTGTTTAACAAGTCATTCTTAAATCAAAAGTAATAGAAAAAGTATGAGACAATTAATATCCACAATACCCTACATGTAGAAGTATCTGTGGTTTAGATATTTATACCATATTCCAGCAATTGAATATCTGGTAATTGAATTTTCGTTTTGGCTACTTTAATTGACATGGGAAAGTGAAAAAGATGCCACTCATATTCCTTCCCAAATGGTTGTTTTATTGTTTTTTTTTTTTTAAATATCCTCTTCAACTTAATAGTAGAAAAGAGAAATAAAGGTGATATGATACTGTACCTGCACGTAGAGCTCAGGAACATTTCGACCCTCTGGTTCAAGAAAAATTTGATGAGACTCTTTATCCTGAAACCTAACAATCTAAAGCCAAAAAAAGAAGAAGAATATATATGAGAAATTATCCCATAATACTAAAGTAATTTTCTTGATCAATGTACCAATAGCAATATTACAACCAAAAACAGAGTGATATTTCTAGTATACATATCAAAGACAATATATATATATATATATACATAGAGAGAGAGAGAGAGAGAGATAAATTAGAAGCATTATCTAGAAAGCATCACAAACTATAAATTGAAATCCGTTAGAATTTAAACTTTTAAACAAATCAATATTAACTTCTATTTTTAGGTGTCCTTGATGTGGTTGTTTTTATCCCAAGAAGTCCTGGGGTATTAGTACCTTCTATGTCAATTAAGAACATTTTCCTCCAAGTTTGAACCTTGCCTGATTGTTTGAGATGCGTGTGTTCCAACTAAGATTCAAGCATTTTCTTGGTTGCATATAAAAGTATAGCCATAAATTGCGTACAATTTGAGAACTAATCAATACTGTTAGAGAAGAAATAAACAAAGTGGTTCTTGGATCTATCCTGAAAACTTGTTGTTGCGTTAATTAAACCAAGGTTTGATGATTATGCATATATCTTATACATCAGGAACTGTGACTCAAAGATCACTCCTACAGAAAAATAATGCATCAGATAGGATGAAGCAGCAGTTAACAAGCACAATTGTTCCAAATTGGAAAGATGTCATGGTTACCGATGTATTTCATAGTTCTTATTATCTTAATTTTTTACTTTTTATTGTAATTCTGTTCGTGAGGATTCCTTGTCTATTTTATCCTTGTATTGAAAATCCTAGTAATAAAAGTTTGCTTCTCATCAAAAGGAAAAAAAAGCACAATTGAAGATTTCATAGGTGTAATAAATACAATAAGCTGCAAAGCTATATGAAGATGTACCTTGTCTTCAATGGAAGGGCAGTATCTAGGCCCCTTAGCTTCAACCCATCCTCCATAAGTGGGAGTTTCATGCAAGTTCTCTTTAATCAATTGGTGCGTGTTCTTTGTGGTACGTGTGAGATAGCAGCACATTTGTTCCCTTTCAACATGGAAACCAGGATCAAAGCTAAACCAACTGACCTGTTAGATATTAATTTGTATCAAGAGAAAATCGCAAAACGGTAACACTAATCACAAACATTTGGCACTGAAGAAAAAATGCAAATATAGATTTTGTTGTCTCATTTGATAGATTCAAAGTTAATCTGACCAAATAATATACAAAAACAATTGCATCATGTTGCCTGACACAAGCTACAACAGGAAGGAAAACAAGCATGAAAACTGGTTTAATTTCAATCCCAGGCTTAATTGACATCATTCATAAGCCATTCTACATATGACTGAGGCTTCATTTCAGTTTTTTTTTTCTTTTCTTTTCTTTTTTTTTTTTTTGCATAAGTCAGTCAAAAGTTCTGTTTATCTAATCTCAATGCAAGAGAAACAAGAAATAAATTAACTGGAAATGAATTGCCCTAATAAACCAATTGTGTGTGTGCATGTGTGTGTGTTTGTAATTGAGAGCAAGTTTGGAGATTATTTAATGAAGCTACAAGCATTTGCTGAGCACTGCAAGGAAATTATATTCCTAGCAGCAATCCTCGACTAATCTTCTTTATTTTCCTAATCTGATATTTTCAGACTACACTCAATTCAATCCTTAACCAAATTCTCACCTAATCAAATAGTCATAAACCCTTAGCATTCTTAAGATAAAAGCTGCAATATAAAACACAATCCACTAACCCGGCAATATCAGCTCTAAATCCCTTTCATGCTTGTTTCAGAAACCAAAAGTATATCTCCATCTTTACACCATTCATACCCTAATTAGCATTAAGCCTAACCTTTATCCATTCTTAAAATATGACTCACATAATGGATGCCTATACCTCAGCCCCAACAGCAATCTTCATATTATATATGAACAAATATATTCATGGTATTATAATGAAAAAAGGATTACAAAAAATTGAAGTGGATGAAAATCTTAAAAAATGCAAGACAAAATATTAATTTGCACTTTTGCAGGACTCATATTATAACGCATGACTTAAAAGCATGCAGAAGTCATTCTAATGAACAGTCTGAACCTACATATAGGATAAAATGTAAGGACCTCTTCATCGCCATGCTGGGGTTCCAGTCCACAAAAATTTACAGTGCGACAGTCAACACGAGCAGGAGTTCCAGTCTTTAACCGATCGGTTTCAAATCCGAGGTATTGTAAGTTTTCAGTGAGTCCATGTGAAGCTGATTCCCCAGCTCTTCCTGCAGGCATAGAAGTTCTACCAACCCAAATTTTACCGCTCATAAAGGTGCCCGTTGTGAGAATAACAGAAGGAGCATAGAACTTCATCCCAAAAAATGTGCATACACCTTCTATGTTGTCATTCTTTCCTAATAATATGTCCGTCACCATTGCCTCTCTGATGGAAAGGTTTGAAGTGCTGAAAAGAGAACCATATAAAACCAGTCAATTGATGGAAAGAAACAACCATAATGAAGATGTGCAATTGCAATAACTATAAATTGGGCGGTGTTGAGATGTGTAGACTCTATTGTTTGCAGGTTTGATTTCCAATAAGTACAGGTATATGAAAGCACCATCAGAATAATCATAATACTTTCTCCATTACCAAATATCATAGTGATACACATATCACTATGATATATGCCAATCTTTCAAGTAGTTTTATAGTCATCACAGACTAAATTACTAGAGGCTAATCAGCCATGTCCTCACTCCCATCAGGTAGATTCTCTTTACATTAAAAATAAAAGTTAAAAAATATAAATAAAAATAGAGAGATATTGGCCATGTCTCTAGCATTAAAATGGATACCTGAGAAAATCATGCAGAAGGACAAATAAAACTTAATGAAACTTACCTCTCCACTACCTTCTTCATATCCATAGCATATTCACGTTTGTCAGTCTGCGCACGTAATGCTCGAACAGCGGGGCCTCTTGAGACATTGAGAACACGCTTTTGTAAATAGCACCTTAGCATGAAGATGGATTCCGATAAGCCACAATAGATTTGTATTTTATGAAAAACAAAAGGATTTGATTAATAAAAAGTAAAGTACCAAGTAGGACAAGAAGTCCATCCTTACACTCATCTGAAACAATGAAAATTAAAAATAGTAGCTACATAGTACCAAATCTGCTGATGATAAAATTGCCCCTTAAAAATATTATCCCATTCTAGATGAAACAGAAGACCTTGATACCCCTTAAAACAATGTAGGTAATGAAGACCTCAACTAAGAAAAATAAGTTATCTTCTTTTGTAAAAGCTGTAGGTTTTCCAAATTCCCTTGAAATTTATTTTTGTTCATTTCATAGCAAAACCAATACATTATATCTATGCAAAAGATTATCCCTATTTGAACTACCAAAGCCTCCAAAATTTACATTGAAATGTGACAATGTCTTAGTCAATACAATAATAATTGCAAAGGGTAAAAGTCTACACCAAGAAGTCAGATCCAGAGACAAATGGTTCATTTTTGCACAAAATACACCGGTGAGGGTGTGTAAGAGTCTCCCCTCTCACTTCAGAGGGTAAATATTCTGCAATGAAGTTTTTGGAAGGAATCACGACAACAAGTTAGCAGTCAATTTTTGGAAAAAAAAAAAAATATATATATATATATATATACATCCTGCTAAAGAAGGCAGAGGAGTGAAAGAGTATACTACAATTTCCCAGGGGGCGCGGGGGGCAGTGTGGAAGAATAGAAAAGTCAATCCTTGGGCTTGTAGGAGAAACAAAATCCTTTCTAAGAGTTGGAAACATTGCAAATACAAGAAAACATTTAGCATTTGACAATAGAAAGAGACCAGGAAACCAAATGAATGAGGTACTATTTCACCATGGATCTTCCAAAAACCTTATTTTGCTGACATCATCAACTTTTGATCTGGTGAGAAATCAAGGTGTAGAATCCCAGAACAAAAGCAATCCAAGGACATTTAGATTTATCCTTTCGGCCAATAACAGCAACTGATTCATTTACTAAAATCATAAATACTTTAAAACACTTTATTCCATTTAGACCTTTGTTCTAAAGGAAATCTCCAAAGCCATCCACTAAATAACGAGATATTTCTCAAAACTGTAATGATATATGGCCAAAATATCAGAAGAACCAAGATATTGGTGAAAAAGGAGATTCAACTAACGCTAAGATCTTCACATTTCTGAAACTAACAGAATTTGTATAACTTCAGCAATTCACAATCAATGAAAATACCTAATCCTTGTGAAAAAATAATGCAAGAAGGTAAGACAATAACAACCATAACATTCCTCAACTCCATTGACAACAACCAACAAGCAACAAGTGAATTTTAGCTCAAGGTTATGAGTAAAGAACCTTCAGGCAATTATCGAAGATATTAATATTTTACCTATCAGCAACTTTTCCAATTTCACCACCAAGGGCATCCACTTCATGCACAAGCTGTGATTTTGCAGGCCCACCTACTGCTGGATTGCAAGGCTGTACCAAACTATTACTAGTGAGAAGCTTGTTCAATCAAGTGGGTCAAACATTAAAAAACTCATTTTTCCATGACTATTTTGTATGTGTGTGAACATGTGTATACACACACACACACACACCAAGGAAAAAGTGAGAATCCTGTTACGAGGGTGTATGCAAATTACAAATACTAATCTGCATATTCTATCAAATTAGGTGAAGTACCTTAAACTTTTAAAGAATGAATATTAAAACTGATAAAAGTACAGCAAAAGACTTCTTGGTGGAATTGGCTAAGGTAAGGAGTTAAATTTTCATGAATTTTTGAGATTTCAACAAACAGCTCTCAACAAAAAATAAGTTCTAACAGCCATAAAATAAAGCTCAAACTTTACCTGCCATGCAATTCTATCAATATTTAATGTGAGAAGAAGAGTTTTAGCCCCTAAACGAGCAGATGCAAGGGCTGCTTCACAACCTGCATGTCCTCCTCCAACCACAATGACATCATACCTTTCATCAATTATTCCATCACTACTTAAGTCTGCAATGTAGTAAGGACATTGTGTTATTTGAAATTCACATTCCAAGGTGGCGGTAAATATAATCACTTAATGTTGATATGAAGAGAAAATTAAATCAGTTTCTCAAAAAAAAAAAAAAATTCCTCTGTATACAGTAATATGATAATTTAAAAACTAATATAAAAGAGTTTCCATCACCTGGTCATCTAAAATAGAAAGAGTAAAAAACCCATGTTGGGATTTTCTAAAAGGTGCAAATTTTACTAATTTATCCATAAACAGCAAACCATTCAACAATCTTATGCAAAACCCCATATGCACATAAACCATTGATATTAAAAAAGCACAAAGAGTAAATATTGTAGTCTGCAACTCAACCCGTTATAATATCCACCATTTCTGCACGCTGTTCCATTACTAGAAAAAAATATGAAGTAAATTGTCGAAAACAAAGTAGTCTGTAAAATCCCTGGACCTAATAGCCTTTCTAATTCCGCGTGGGATACCCAAAAGCCCCTACCAAACAAATAATCCCCAGTAAATTCTTTTGAATTCCATTACCGAGTTTAGTCAGAAAACAAAATAAAATAAAACAAAGCCCAAATGCTCATTCACACAGCACTCGGGAACTGTTCGATAAAATACCCAAGAGAGACAAAGAAGCAAGAGACGATTATACGCATACCTCGAGAACCCGATGCACAGACAGAGAATAGCCGGGAGGAGTTGCAGCCGAAGATTGGGCGGGTATAGCGACTAGTCCGGCGAAAGGAAAAATGGCGAGGCTTGGGGAAAGCTCGAACGGAGGGGGAGAGGAGGAGTGATGAGGAAAAGAAGCGACCAAGACGAGAGAGATGATGCGAGAGAGCTTGTGTAGTCATTTTGTGAATGCAAGGGTGGTCGCCAAACTCAGGACTGTGTCAGTACTCGGTGGTCTCTTTGCATGGTCGGTAATCCTAATCTTACCATTTTTTTTATTACAGTACTACCCCTCCTATTTACACAAATCTTCAGAAATACCTTATTATATTTATTTTTGAGTTTGCTGTACTAATTGCCCCTTATGTCTAATGGTCTGTTGGGCGATGTTAACTCTGGAACTTTAACAAGGATTATATAAAAAACATAAATGATGTAACAGGCGTTCAGTATATTCTACAGATAGAACAGAAAAAATAATAAGTGTTTTCATTAAATATGGAGGTTTATAATTACTCTTTGATTAAATTATCAAGTGTCAGGGGTTCACACACAAGGCACCCTTGGTTAAATTGTTAAGGTCTTCTATAATTTGGTTAAAAATTACATTATTACTGTATGCCTTTACATTTAATGAAAATGCATAATTAATAAAAATATACATTATTTTTTTATTTTTCACATATAATATATTAACCCACCTCTCGACTAAATTATCGAGGATTCTCGCACAAAGTACCTTTCATCAAATTAATAAGGTTCTTGGCAGTTTGGTATTATTATTGAACCGCATACCTTTATATTTAATGAAAATACGTATTTAATGAAAACGAACATTATTTTTTTATTTTTTCACATAAAGTATACACGTCGTCCAATACATCATTACCGTATAAAAAAAACTATAACCACTTTGAGTTTTAAAAACAACGCGTCGTTCATGGATTAATAGAACACATTAAAATAATCTAAGAAGACAAAAGATCCACGTCCCTTAGCATCGATATCCATATATGAAAAGACATGTTCGCAAATTTTAATCATGCATATATTTTTTTTATAGCTTCGATACCACTAAATAATACACAAAATTGACAAGTCACCATAACTTAATTAGTTTGAGGAAGATTTTAATTTTATGAAGCAACTGGGCTGGTTCATACAACGCCATAAAAGTGGAAATTCGCCAATAAGACAAAAGTAAAAGCCGTGAAAAGCAGATCCATCTCACTTTCAGAAGTAATACGTATGGTTTGAATTTCTTTTATTAATCTGATGTATAAGAAAATGTAATAAATAAAGAATTAAAGCAAAATAAAGAAAAAGTGACGCACGTACTTACCTCAGTTTCCTATGAGTTTCTTACGTTATGAAGAAAGCCACGTATGGAGCTATAGAAAAATGACAGGCGTAGGTTCCAACATCCCAAGTTTTCTACATTATTAAATTTGGTATAGAATATTAAAAAAGTTATATATAGACGTAAACTTAGATTAATTCATCAGTGTTTCGCTACGCCTGCGAACAAAGAAATCCAGGAGATCGATTACCGGCTGAGAAATATGGCAGGTTTGTTTGACAAGCAAGCAGATGACTACTCGAATGCAAGGCCAACATACCCAAAAGAATGGTACTCCAAATTAGCTGCCCTCACCCCTCACCACCACTTGGCTTGGGACGTCGCCACCGGCAACGGCCAAGCTGCTCTCGGTGTCAGTTTCCTCTCTTACTCTTCCTTTTTCTTATCAGATTTTCATCCAATACAATATCTCTGTATTTTATTTTATTTCATTTTATAGTATGTGTGCTTTTTTTGTTCTAAAAAAAGAAAAGAGTGATAATCATCCAAACCCAGATGACAGAATCATCAGGAAATCAATAATTTTCCATGAAAACTGATAATTTCCACTGTTTGCTTCAACCAGGTCGCCGAGTACTTCGATAGAGTGATTGCGACCGACGTGAGTGAGTCCCAGTTACAGCGAGCAGTGGCTCATCCCCGGGTCCAATACATCCACACTCCACTAACTTTAACAGACGACGATGTGGTTTCGTTATTCGGAGGTGAAAATTCAGTGGACTTGGTGACTGTGGCCCAAGGAGTTCACTGGTTCGACCTCCCAAGCCTCTATTCTCGGGTTTCACGTCTTCTTCGGAAACCAGGAGGTGTATTCGCCGTTTGGTGCTACAGAGGCGTGGAAGTGAGCCCCACATTTGATCCTCTAATGATGAAGTTTTCGGAGACGACACTTCCTTACTGGGACCCACATGCCAAGTACGTGTTTGATGGCTATAAAACTCTTCCCTTTCCTTTTGAGAGTGTGGGTTTGGGATCTGAGGGGGACCCACTGGCTCTGGAAATTCCAAAGCAGCTGTCGTTTGAAGGGTTCTTGAGAATGTTGAGGTCATGGTCCGCAGTCAATACGGCCAAGGATCAGGGCGTGGATTTGCTGAATGAGAAGATGGTGAAAGAGCTTGAGAGTGCCTGGGGTGGGCCTGAATTCGTGAGATCTGTTGTCTTCACGGCTTTTATGCTCGCTGGGAAAGTTAAGCTCTAAACTGCAAAAACTATCACATTTGTCTCTTGAAGTCTACAATTTTAACATATAAATCGCCAAAAATAATAGGGAATAATACTACATCCCAATTTTCCATGCAATTTGGGAGTGTGAATTAGCCAAGCAACTTCAATTTGGGTGTCAATGCGGACCTACCCTACACTTTGACGTTTCCTTTGATTCTCATGTTAAAGTTTATCAGGGTGTCATGCCAAATAAACTCTTCTTTTTTTTTTTTTTTTGTCAAGTTTGACAGATTTTGACATTAAGCTGTCACGTAAAGTGCCAATGTGGCTTAATTTTTTTTGTAGTGTCACGTAAGCATTTAAAAAGCTTTAAACATCGCCCAAAAAATGCAAATGCACTACTTTAGCGTGGAAGAGGACGAGCAGAGTTACGATGGTTTGGTTTTTTGCCAAGAGTAGCTATTCAGAAGCGATGATCATGTATGCAATTATCAAAACCGACTTGGGCCATCTTGCGTACATGTTTTTTGAGTCTAGTCCTTAATTGGTTTCTCAAATCTTACTATAAATGAATAATGACATCGATATGTTTGCCACTGCATGTTTTTTTCTTTCTTCAAATTTTCTTCTTTATTGAAATTAAGCTCCCACTCTTCCAGTTTGGCTTTTTTAGTTTTTCATTCCCTTTCATAAAATTGCCCTCAATAACAACATTAATAAAAAAAATGTATTCAATTAAGATTTTTAGTTAGTTAAAAAAAATTCAAAAGTTTATTGAGAATTATGACATTCAATTAAAAATCTATAGACTTTAAAATGGTATGTGAAAGTCAATTGCTTGAAAGTCAAAGCTAAAATAATAAATAATTAGAGTGTTTTTATAATATCTTTTATATAATTATTAAAATTTAATTAAAACTTGTTAGGTGCAATTACATTAATATCCCCACCACCGTTAAACTAACTTCAAAAAGTTAGCGGGTTTTGGTGCATATGATATTTGATCCATGAAGAAAGTTAAAACTAACACAACAATTCTAACGAAGGGGGTATCGTATATTAGCGAACCTTGAGGGGTCAAACGATATTGCAAGCCTATTTTTGATAAAGGCTATCTAACACACACGCATGCAACGAATTACCAGTACATACAGGACATTTGCTCGGATGGTCACGTGCAGAGCTCGTGGTAGAAGCCCTAAGAAAACTGGCGGGAAATCTTAGTCCTTGTAAGCGCACTCTTTCCCTACTCCTACTGTCAGTCTGTCACTCCCTGCGCGCCAAAACCCCAAATCGCCATGAAAGCCGGCACCAGCAAGAAACGCGCACCGCCTCCTCAGCAACCTCCGGCGGCGAACCCTCCCAAATACCATGCGATTTCCCAAGAAGATGAATTTCTCGATGAGGACGTCTTCCTCGACGAAACCCTTGTCTCGGAGGACCAAGACGCTCTCATTCTCCGGGACCTCGAGGAGCGCCAAGCCCTCGCGACCCGTCTCTCCAAGTGGCTCCGTCCTCCTCTTTCGGATTCTTTTGTCTCACAGTCCCGGAGCGTCGGTGAGTAGCATAAATTTGTTTTACCATGGAAAGTTTCTGCCCTTATGGGTAGGTTTTTGTTTGCTTCTTCTTCAAATTTTACCAATTGGTTTTTTTTTTCCTTTCGTGGGTTAAAAGTTTTCCAGCAGTTGGAGATTGATTATGTGATTGGAGAAAGCCATAGAGAATTGCTGCCTAATTCATCTGGGGCTGCCGCTATTATCAGAATCTTTGGCGTTACGATGGAAGGCAAGCGTGCTCTTTTATATCTCAGAGTAAATTTTTATTACAACTTGCTGTTTTTATAAATTCAAGAGAATTACGGGATTTATTCCTACACGGAAGGATGGTTTATTCTAAAAACTTTCCAATTTTTTTTTTCTTTCTCCTTCTATTTGTCAGGTCATAGTGTTTGTTGCCATGTCCATGGGTTTGAGCCATATTTCTACGCTAGCTGCCCTCCGGGAATGGGGCCTGATGACATATCCCACTTTCATAAAATTCTAGAGGTATTTGGTTTTACCTCTTAGCCAGAGCAGGTAACTTTGTTAATAAGTTGACTTAATGCATTTGTTTATATATATATATATATATTTTGTGTGATTGTGTAGGATAGGATGAGGGAGGTCAATAGGAACAGTAAAGTGCCCAAATTTCTCCGTCGTATTGAAATGGTGCAGAAAAGGAGTATTATGTACTACCAGCAGCAGGATTCACATCCCTTTCTCAAAGTTGTTGTTGCTTTACCGACAATGGTGGCTAGCTGTCGTGGTAAAATTTCTGTTTCTTTCATTTTCTTGTATTATAGTTACATGCTTTCATTGTTTCTTGAAAATGTCCACTTTCAAAGCAATGGTGTATGGTGAATTATTAATAGTCCCTTAGAATTTAATTTTCTTTCCTTGTGTAGCATTTTAATCCTATTAACTTTTGGGATTAATGAAGAGAACAAATGTTTTGTATCTGTTACATCCAGATTTGATGTGTGCTCTAATCTTGTATCATGAGACATGTTATTGGTAGCAGTTATGTAATATTTTATTGCATTCCGCCCTTGATTAATTTGCAGGTATACTTGAAAGAGGCATACAAATTGATGGTTTAGGTATGAAGGGCTTCATGACATATGAAAGCAATGTTCTTTTTGCTCTCCGTTTTATGATTGATTGCAACATAGTTGGTGGCAACTGGATTGAAATATCTGCTGGAAAATATAAGAAGACAACCAAGAATTTATCTTACTGCCAATTGGAGTTTGATTGCATGTATCCTCACTGATGACAGGCATATGATTTATTAATTTTCATATTTAGACAATTATTTTTTCTTTTTGTCAAATGAGTCTTTCCTTTAACAACTTTTGTTAGATATTCAGATCTAATTAGCCACACCCCAGATGGGGAATTTTCAAAGATGGCTCCATTTCGTATTTTAAGTTTTGATATCGAGTGTGCTGGCCGTAAAGGTCACTTTCCTGAGCCCAACCATGATCCTGTTATCCAGGTTCAACACTGTCTGTTTGATTTGCAGAATAAATTATTTGGGATCTCCCATATGATTTTGGTCGTTATCAACTGTTTGTTAACCAAAATTTATCATTTCTTTGTAGGTGGCCAATCTAGTGACCTTGCAGGGAGAGAACCAGCCATTTATCCGTAACGTCATGACACTCAAGTCATGCTCTCCTATAGTTGGTGTTGATGTGATATCATTTGATTCAGAAAGAGATGTCTTGCTAGCTTGGAGGGTATTATATTTGCATTGCTAATTCTTCTTGACTCGCAAAGAAATTTTTTAGACTATTAATGCACATGGGAACTTGCTGAAATTACTTGTGTCACATATAATTAATAAAAACTTTCAGAGACTCAGAGATAATAAATTTTTAAATCAAGTCATTTTGCCACCTTTTCCTTTCAAGTTGTTTGAATTTGATAAGTCTGATGTATTTGTACAATTATTTCAGTTCTTTCTTTTATTGTATTCATATGCAGTAAAAGATACTGACATTTTGGACATATTATGCACAATATTGCTATTTAAGAAAACTGAGGACGGCGTATGCCTGAGATGTAAATGTTATATTGATTGTCTAATGTCTAGTGTTAGCTTTATGGATGTAGTAAGGCTCATTTTTTAACGGATTAAACTTTTGTTATTGATGATGACTTAATATGATATGAGTTTTAGAATGTGATCTTGTGTTTTAATCCTACTAACCCTCTTTTCTGTTAATCTATTGCTAATTTCATGTAAGGTCCACCTTTTTGTTATGCTGTTGTAGGGGGATTGTTAACTGTCCATTCTGTTACCTTTATATTTATTTGGCCCACTTTATTAAGGCTGGGATTGATGGTAATTTAAGAAAGCATTAAGATTCATCTAGCTGAGGTTACTACTAGAATTTATGTGCTCTTGCTCTTCTATATTTTCATTTTACCTCCTTTACTGAACAAGTGATATTTCTTTATTGTTTTTTTAGTATGAATATCTTCAAAATTTATTACTTTATATCTTTCTTTTTACCATGGCCACTTGTCAAATTGTTTTTTTAGTGAATAGAAGGTGCCACAATCTAATGTCTTTCCACTTCATGTGGTGTCCTAGATGGGAAGATTATGGGTTTTGTTGTATCTTACTGTATCTTTTGTATGATATGATTGTCCTCACAAATTGAACTCGCATGGAGCGTATTAATTGCAAAAACAAACTATGAGAATGAGTATTTTTCATTTTTTATATGGTGGCAGCTTTAGCTTTTGATTCCCCTTTGAGACATGACATCATTCAATTATTATTCGTTATATTGTATATAATCTTTCTTGCTAGTCAATCTAATTTCTTGAACGCATGATGGTTGTCTGAGAAGTAGGCTTTGCTTGCAGGATTTTATTCGTGAAGTGGACCCTGATATCATCATTGGATATAATATCTGCAAGTTTGATATGCCTTATCTCATTGAGGTAACTGATACAATGAACTGTGTAGTGTGCTGTTTAAATATTTTCATGCTCTAGAAATGCTAAGGTTTTGCATTCAAACATGTTTGATCATAGTTACATATGAGCTGATTAGTGTTCTGTTTTTCTGGTACAGAGAGCCCAGACCTTGGGAATAGCAGAATTTCCAATACTTGGTCGCATCAGAAACAGCAGGGTTCGTGTCAAAGATACAACTTTTTCTTCGAGGTGAGAAATTAATTTTTTTGAATTATGGTTAGAACTTAGAACAGTTATACATCCATCATTGCTCGTGGTTTCTTGAAAGTATGGGGACTTCATTTGAGGAAAATGATAAGAAATGTTGTTTGTTCTTTGTTTTTTCCAATGCCATTAATGGTGTTTTTAAAACATTGTTAGATTGGATTGTTTAGTCAAAATACAATTTTTTGTTTCTCAATTTGTATTCTTAGATTGGATGCATTGTTCAAAATAGGGATTGATGTTTTTTGAAGCTAGAATATTTTTGTTTTGGTCAATCCATGCATATGGCTCTTTATCACCGTTATGCATCATCCAAATTCATCTCCAAATGTTTGTTTGGGCACATACAATTGATTTAGTTTCCTCTTTAGATTGGATTTGTTTACTTATAAATCAGGTTTCTTTTATTTCTACACATACTAAGATTTATTTGATCATTATTATTGTCACCTTTGGTTCTCTCTCTCTCTCTCTCTCTCTCTCTCATCTTTAAAAAAAATTAGGAAAAACAATTTTCTTCTCCCTCTTCCATGTATGATTGATTTTCCCCAACTTTCCATCTCTTTAAAAAGTGAGTTGCACTGCTGTTTGTGAGAAAGGATTCTGAAAATTATCCAAGCATGTTCAATGCATATTTGTACCTGTGTTAGTGTCATGTAGAGTTGACAATGATATTGAGTGTAAATGATGACTTGCGTCGGTAGAGTTTGTATATTGTTCTTCAAATGTTTTTCTTTGTAATAATTATTTTTAATAGAGTTCCTAAAATGCTATTGCTTTCCCTATTAAGTTATGCACTTTCATTGGGATAATAGTAATTTTGTGTTCCCTTATTTTATTTCATTTTTAATTTCATAATTTTATGATTATTGCATTAGAGGGTTTAATGTAATTTATAAGGAAGATTTGGCAAACACTTCTAGTAGCAAAAGTGAGTCCACTTATTGTTTTTGACAATAACAAAAGCAAATGTTGGAATTTTGTGGATATTTAAATGGTGTTTTCTTCCATAGTAAGTCATTGTTGATGGTTTTCATGAAATTAGTGACCAGAGACCTTGAAATTGTAGGAAAATGGATAGTTCTTTTCTTTCTGATTTTCATCGCTTAAGATTAAAATTGAAGTAGTAAGTCATGTGTTGTTTCATGAAAATTAAACTTGCATCCAGTTTAAGATCCAGGAACAGTAATTAATATAATCGATCGAATTAAAAAATAAGATTGTTCTATAGTATTTTTAAAATTGGGAACTTCATTTTAATTTTTATATTTAATTTGAATACAGTTTGGAAACTTTAAAAGATATATAAATATTTTATAAATTTAAAGACAGGAAGTAAGGAGGGAGAAAATTTTGTAAAAAGAGAGAGATAGGGAAAAGATGGTGGGCCACACTGCCTTTTTTCTAGTTTTGAAGTGAATTTTTTTTTTGTACATGTGTTAATTGAAACAAAATTTGAAAACTAAAATGAACATAACTTAATTGACTTTTGTAATCATCTGCTGCAATAACTCATTTGGAAGTAATCTTTTAGCCATGTCAGTATGGTAATGAGTTTTCATTTGAGTTGCTTGCTTTATGTTTTTAGTTTCCTGAATAACTTAAAAAATGTCTGGGTTACTGATACTTCAGTGTTCAGACAGTATGGAACCAGGGAAAGTAAAGAAGTTACAATTGAAGGGAGAGTCCAATTTGATTTGCTCCAGGTATTTTCTTTTCGATAGCTCTGCATGTATCTTTACTTGTTCCATGTTAATCTAGCGGCACCTAAGTTATTCTATTGTCTTCCTTTTGTTGTAGGTTATGCAAAGGAACTATAAATTAAGTTCTTATTCACTGAACTCTGTTTCAGCACACTTTCTTTCAGAGCAGGTAAGGTTTGAAGCTCCATGACAATTATTGAGTATTTTGCCTTATTAATTATTTCTCTTGATATTTCATCGCATGACTATATTTTTTATGAATTGTTTGAGTATTATTGATGATAAACTGATTAGGGAACACTGCATTTTCTTCTAAGACAATCTTTGCAGAATTTATTTCCAGAAATTCTGTTTACATCTATCACAATTTTTTTTTCTCTATGTTGGATTCTTCATATCCATGTATGTGCTACAGACTTCCAGTATGGTGGAATAACTGTCTTATTTAGTTTAGTTTATCGCACTAAGAAGCAAATAGAAAACCATTTTTAGCGATGCATAATTTAATTTATCACAAATGAAAGTGCCAATTTTTAGACTATAAGAATCTGGTTCTGAAGCCAGACGAGTCCCATTCCCATGGATGTTTTGTTTTCTATGCAACAATGGTATTTATATGAGTTATTGAATGAGTGTTTTATTATCATTGAAAGTATTCTCCTGAGACTCTTTCTTTTCATTTTTTGGTTTTCTTAGTGGCTTTTGGTAGTATTTTTTCTTTTGGTTTTTAGTTTCGGTTTATTCTTAGAGGTTTTACTTTTGGTTTTGTAGAATTAGCTTTTTCTTCATATGATAGTGGCTTCTCACCTATTAGATGTTTTGATATGATAGTGGCTTTTTCTTCACTTTTAGCTTCTCACCTATTGTCTTTTTCTTCATATGATATTAGCTTCTCACCTAGTTACAAGATTATAAGAAACAAAAAAATAAATGACAAAAGCACGAGATTTAAAGTCATCTCAAACCATTTCATCAAACTAGGCTTATCTTGATAAACTTGTTTTTCTTGCTGTTTCAAATATCTTTCATGGCCATTATCATTCATATATGCTTGATTTCTTATGCAAAAAAGAAAAACAGAATACGAAAAAACATAAACGTAACAAACGAGCTCTAGTTTTCGTCTTCATGCATAATGGATGTTATGTGAATATTATAATTTATAATGTGTGAAGCAACGTGTGAGGGTTTCCGTGACTTGATACCATCCTCAATATTTGTGGCTGATATCAATTTTGACATGGCTTAAATAAAGCCATGAATGTATCTCTTCTTAACCCAAGAATTGATACCTGCAGATGTCTTTTTGCTTTGCTTTCTCTTTTTCTTTGTAAATAATATTTAATGTTCAACATATGTTTCTGAAATTATCATTATGGGCAGAAAGAGGATGTCCACCATTCAATAATATCTGATCTCCAGAATGGGAATGCAGAAACAAGGAGACGGCTGGCTGTGTATTGTCTGAAGGTGCATATCTGATAACATTATAATCATAATATTTTATTAATGGCATGTGAACACAATGTTTCTATTTATAAGCCAAGATTTAAAGAAACACACCTATCTTTAAGCAAAAAATAAGTGAGCACATTATTTTTCCTAAACCATTTTATCTCAACTATTTAATTTCCTTTTTTCAAGTCTCACAAGCTTGTTCTTTCATTCATACGCTATATTCTTTCAAATAAAAAGTGTGAGAAAGAAGCAGTCATTCCAAATTATAAACTAGAACTAAACATATTTCTTGTTCGATGGCAGGATGCTTATCTCCCACAGCGCCTTTTGGACAAATTGATGTTCATATACAATTATGTGGAGATGGCCCGAGTCACAGGTGTTCCCATCTCTTTTCTTCTTTCAAGAGGTCAAAGTATTAAGGTAATATTATAATTTTTTCAAATGAGAACTCACAAATTTGTAGAATGATGAACTTGGTGAAATTTTATATGCTAATTTGTTTCTGTCAGGTACTTTCTCAACTTCTTAGGAAGGCAAAACAAAAGAACCTTGTTATTCCTTATACCAAACAGGCAGGATCTGAGCAGGGAACATATGAAGGAGCCACTGTAAGTTCATAATTCTCATGTTGAATTACTCACTTTGCCAATATCATTTTTGCATTAGTGAACTGGTGATAAATGGCTGTCTATGTCTTACATTTAGACTTGTACTTTATGAAATTGACTATATGGTGGTGTAAGCTAAAGTTTAATGTGAATGTTTACCATGAAGATTGCAAATAATCAACAGATATAAGTGAAAATATGGAGGCTCTAGATTGTCTAAATTAAATTTGGCAAGTAGCTGTAACGTATTGCTGATAAGCCAGATTTAGTGCAAATTCTGTAATTTCTCTTCTCAATCGCAGTTAAGATTTTTAGAATGCATTGTTTTGAGGATTCACGCTTCTGATTTAATAAGATCAACACTATATTATAACTGTTTCAATTATGCATCTTGGCTTGATATCCTGTTTCTCTTTGCTTTTTCCACATATTTGATTATTTGATATATGATATGTCTGTATATAAAATGTTATATATACTTTAACTATTTGAATATTAAAGGATGCAGGTTTTGGAGGCCAGGGCAGGATTTTATGAAAAGCCAATTGCAACGTTGGATTTTGCATCTTTGTATCCATCAATTATGATGGCATATAATTTATGTTACTGCACCCTGGTAATTTTTCTGATTATCTTGTTTCTGTTTACTGTTATATGCCATTTACCTACTTTGGAGCTAACTATATAATCTGACATAAGTCAGTTGAGTTGCCAAAATTTTACATTCTGTAATCTCTGTTCGAAGGTGACACCTGAAGATCTTCGTAAACTCAACCTACCTCCAGAATATCTTAACAGAACTCCATCTGGTGAAACCTTTGTTAAACCAGATCTTCAGAAGGTCAGCCTTTTGATAGACTCATTAAAAACATGTCCGTTCTTTTTCATTTGTTGGGGAAAGATGGATGAATGCTAAAAAGATTATAGAATTTACTATCTCTTAAAGACAAAATGATCTGGAAGTAATATGGTACTCTTTCAGGGAATACTTCCTGAAATCCTTGAAGAACTTTTAGCTGCTCGTAAGAGAGCAAAAGCAGACTTAAAGGTAGTTACAGTTCTGTATCCTGAAGCAGATTTTGCTGTTTCTGTTTGTTTGTTGTCTTTTGATTATTCTATGTTAGTTCCATCAGTTCTGGCTAATTTTGTTATTCCTAGACCTTTTCTCTATTGTAATTATTTTGTTCATTTTTTATTTTAATGATGCAGGAAGCAAAGGATCCCCTTGTGAGAGCAGTGCTAGATGGTCGACAGCTGGCTTTAAAAGTATGCCTTGGCACTTATAAAAGTTATGATTATGTTGTGTAGCATTACTACTTCTGATGATTATTCCTCATCCAATCTGTTGCTTTAAGCTCTATGTTTGCCTTTCTCCAGATAAGTGCAAACTCTGTATATGGATTTACTGGAGCTACTGTTGGTCAATTACCATGTCTAGAGATATCTTCGAGTGTCACAAGCTATGGTATGATAATAAGCTTCTGTATCATTACATTGGTTCCCAAAAAATTTGCTCTGGATTACTTCAAACTAAAAAATTTTCATGAACTATTCTTGTGAAGGTCGACAAATGATTGAGCATACAAAAAAACTTGTTGAAGATAAATTTACCACGCTTGGGGGCTATGAACACAGTGCTGAGGTATATTATATATAATTTATTCTGTAATGCTGGATATTATAGTGCTTGTAAATACCATTTTAGTATCAGTTTCTTATTAGTTTAATAGCTTACGATACTTGATACTTCAGCCAAAAGAATTTTATTTTGTTTCATATTTCATTTGTACTCCTTTTTGGGCATATTGGCCTTTCTGGGTTTTGAGAAAATTAAAAGATGAGGACTATTGGTTGCACAAAATAATTGGGAGTCATTATGGCAGTTTTCTGCAAAATGGTTCCAAGATTTTCATCTCTTTATTTCTTAGGAAGTTATGTTCTTGTGCACTTATGGTTGAGAAAAAAAAAAAGGTAGTGAAGGCCAGGATGATAAATGCATAGTATGCTAAGGTATCTACTTTAGTGGGAGTGCAATTTACTTTTCTTAGTATCTGTTGGTGCTTGTATTTACTTCTTGTTCAGCTTTTATGGCACTCATTTCTTAGTATCTTCACCATTTAACGAACAATTTCTTCTGAAAACCATTTCATTATTTTTCATCTTGGGATTTGAGATTTGCTGATGGACACCATTTTCATTTTATTTTGCATGTATTATATAAATGTAAATATGGTTTACATGATGATTATTGTTTTTAAAACATGACTTTCACATTTAATTTCTAACCCCTTTTTTTGTTAATAACTTCTCTAAAATACCAATTTGATTTAACTGATAATATTGTGCTACAAGGTCATTTATGGGGACACAGATTCGGTTATGGTGCAATTTGGCGTGCCCACTGTCGAAGCAGCAATGAACTTGGGGAGAGAAGCTGCTGAGTATATCTCTGGAACTTTTATTAAAGTAAGACTGTAAGAGTAATTATAAAATAACTTAGGGCAGGTTTGATAATGTTTTTATTTTTGTTTTTTCTTGAGTTGTGTGTAATTTTCTTAGTTTAAAGATTAGTTAGAGTTGGTTAGTAGTGCTAAGTCTTCTCATCTTACTATAAATGTCAAGGAAAAAGAAAAACAGAAACACCAAATGAAATACGGTTTGAAATGGTTCTCAATTTGCTGTTTTTGCTTTTCCTTCACATTTATAGTTAATTGAGTGGTCTAACTAACTATAACAAACTCTAACCTTTGAACTAAGTAAAATACACGCAACTCTCAAGAGAAAAAACCAAAAAGCGAAACATTATCAAAAGGGGGGGATAGTTCTCTGTGTGTGTGTGTGTGTTTTTTTTTTTTTTTTTAATTTCTCTATGTTTCTATATTAACGCTCATGTCTTTGTTTGATTTAGTATTATGCTAAGTTGTAGATTATTAGTTTGTTGTTGTAAATCCTTTCAGCTAGAATATTAGTTTTGTATGTTATTGTTAAAACTAATATCTCTTTATTAATTAATTAATTTATTATTATTTTATTGTTATGTTTTATATCCTCTTTTTTTCTTTGTTTGGTATTCTGGGGTATTTGTGACATGAAGCCCATCAAATTAGAATTTGAGAAGGTGTATTTTCCGTATCTTCTGATAAGCAAGAAGAGATATGCTGGTTTATATTGGACAAACCCAGACAAGTTTGACAAAATGGACACTAAAGGTAGACATCCAATTTTCTTAGCCTCTTGTGTACCCACATGTCATGCTGAACATGGCAATAATGTTTCCATTATTATTAACAGGTATTGAAACTGTTCGAAGGGACAATTGTTTGTTGGTAAAAAATCTGGTAAACGAGTGCCTGCACAAAATACTGATTGACCGGGACATCCCTGGAGCAGTACAGTATGTCAAGAATACTATTTCGGATCTTCTTAAGAATCGCATGGATTTATCACTTTTGGTTATCACTAAGGTGGGAATGTAATTCCTTTTAAAATAGTTCCAAAAATTCCCTTTCTCTTAAGTATTACAACTTTTGATAGATATCATTTATATCATCTTCATAGCCATTTGCCTTTTTCTTGTGATAAAGGTATAGATACCGGCTAAATCTGCATTAACATAATTATTTGTGCAGGGTCTGACAAAGACTGGAGATGATTATGAAGTAAAGGCTGCTCACGTTGAGCTTGCCGAGCGCATGCGTAAGGTTGGTAGTGCTCCATTTACTTCATTTTTTCATTAATATTTCCACGCACTTGGTTCAAATCCTACATTCATTGAATATTTTCATTCAGATGGTCCTATTTTGCACTTGTATCTCACATATAAACGAACCTACTGTTTTGTGGAAAGAGATTTTACATATAAACAAAAAAAAAAAAATCATAATAAGATAATTTGTTCAGTTTCAAGAGTTGAAACTTGTTAGTTCTTTAGGTGCATTTCTTTCATAAGTCCTCCCACCCCCTCAAACCCTCCCAAGGAACATTCGCATTTCCATTGGTTTTCCATGGGTTTTTTGATTTGGCATTATTTTATAGACATTCCTACATGTTGCAACTTATGAGATAAGTATTTAGAGTAACTAATTGCCTTGTTTTTTTTTCTTATTCCTTTATTTATCTCAATTGCACCATAAAGTAATGATTTAATCCTGAATTATAAAATTCTACTTTATCTTTGGAATACAAAGAATCTTAATCAATTCCCATCTACAGCGAGATGCTGCCACTGCTCCTAATGTTGGGGATCGAGTACCTTATGTCATTGTTAAAGCAGCAAGAGGTGCCAAGGTAAATCTTTCTGGATATATATATATAGGATTGATCTCCTAGGCTACGTACCTCATATACCCTGAGCTATAGTGACGTGACACATTATTAAAACTGGGCAAAAATGTAAATGCATAATATTTATTACCTTTTATTCTTATTTTTGATTGGGCCCCGCATGAATTGGCCGATTCTATCCATAGTGTCACTCAGGGTAAATAAGCTACGTAGCCTAGGAGATCAGCTATATATATATATATATATTTAAATCTATTATATTTTATGGTTCATCAATATTTACTAACAAACAATGATTAGGCATATGAGAGGTCTGAGGATCCCATCTATGTGCTAGAGAATAACATTCCAATCGACCCTCAATACTATCTTGAAAATCAAATTAGCAAGGTTAGTTCAAATTTTGCTTACTGTGCTTGTCTGATCTTGAAAGTTAAAATTAGCATGATTGCTTAATTTATTTACTAACTAGTAATTACTGTAAATATATCTTGCAGTTAATATCATTCTTCATATACTCACCTGCCAAAAATAATGTTCATGTTACAGCCACTCTTAAGAATTTTTGAGCCCATTTTGAAAAATGCTAGCAAGGAACTTCTCCATGGAAGTCACACAATGTCTGTGACCATCTCTACGCCCTCAACTGGTGGCATAGTGAAATTTGCAAAGAAACAACTTACTTGCATTGGTTGCAAAGCTCTACTTAGGTACAATTTGATTGCTTCTCTGTTTAGCTTACTAGAGGTTTTTTGGTAGAACCTTACATAATTTTTCTTTTTAATAAGCAATTTTATTGGTAGATTTTTTCTTAATAAGTGATTTTGTTGCTTCTCTTGTTATATCCCCACAAGTATATTGAAACTTGTATTTGATACTATGGTGTATAAAAATTGGTTTGGTATAATATTGACTAATAATATAGAAGGTTTGTATGAAATTTACAGAGCGTTTAAAGGAGATTTTTCAGATGGGTGGTGAGACTATGGATGTTATGAATTCTAGAGACAGAATATTTAAACTTTCAATCAACTTTATGTATAAAGTTGTAACTTCCTCAAACAAATAATGAAAATGGCATCTTTTGATGCAGTAGGACAATTGAAGATTTTGAATGAAGAAAGACATAAATTTTAGAAAATAAGTACAGCAGAGAGGGGACTTGAAAAGTGATATCAAACGATCAAGGGGACTTACCTTGGATTTGGCCTTGTATTTATTATTTTTATTTTTAACTTTTTGCACAAGCAGATCGTTGGAAAAAACTAATGGTATGTAAACATTGTATTTACCAGCAATACGGACCGGACTCTTTGCTCACACTGTAGGGGGAGGGAGGCCGAACTTTACTGTAAAACTGTGACTAACGGTGTGCTTGTCTTTCATATTCATATTACTTTCTTATGTGAAAATGAGTATTGTGTATTGAATGAGAGTGCATACGACTAAAAGTTTGGATCATGCAAATCTTGTAGTGGCTGAGCTAGAGATGCTTTTCGGGAGACTCTGGACACAGTGCCAAGAGTGCCAAGGCTCTCTTCATCAGGATGTTCTCTGCACAAGGTATTTTGACTTTTATCAATATTAAGTTTTTTGTTTCCTCCTATGGAGTTTGCTTGAAAACTGGTTGCAATAATGTTTTTCCAATATGGGAACATTTTTTGAGAAATATGGCAATCTGCATATATCAGTTTTCTTTCTTCTTGTGATTTTGCATATTCAAAATGCAATGTTTTGTTCCAGTCGGGATTGTCCAATATTTTATCGGAGGAAGAAGGCACAGAAGGACATGGCAGAAGCTAAATTGCAACTAGACCGTTGGAATTTCTGAGATTTTCCTAGGTTGGTACACTGTCTTTTTACCTTGATTTAATCTTTTAAATTCAGTCCACTGGCTGTAACGAACCACAGGTGTGGCACACTTATTTATGCATTATAGTCAGGTATCTATCAATTGTTAGGTGTAGAAATTTATAAATTTATCTTGCATAATTTCAAATTTTTATTTTGTAGCCAAATAAATTGAATTTAGATGTCTTCCTTTTAGGAATCAAATTTACAATTTGTAGTGAAATATGAAATCTATATGGATGTAGGTGTGAAATTATGACAATTTCAGCCAACTAGCAAACAGACAAGATTGTTTACCCAAGTGGAGCTGCTATATGTAAATTACCTTTGTGCAGCGGAGTCAGCTAATTAAAGTAGACAACATCAGCGGTTTGTACACTACTTGTGAGTCTTTTTGCTCAGATAAACTAGTTTCTTTGCTCTTTTTTTTCTCAAATATTCAGGGACTTGGCTTATTCATTTGGAGTGTTGTCTTAAACGCCAATTTCGTGCATAAAAAAATGGAGCAACAGTATATCATTTAACAAAATATTCAGCTCAAAAAGTAGGATATTACAATACAGTACAATTACGTAAATTGCAACAAGAAGGAAGCACTTGCCATGATTTTTATAGGATTTCACCCTTAGAAATTTAGCAAACACAGCTCTTAACAGCCTTGCCCTAATCCCTTTATTTTGAAACGACACCTGCATTTTCACCACGTGCATTTGTGCTAGTGGATTTCCAACTCGCATCCGGCCAGTATGCAACCTGCTGCCTGCTCAAGTAAATAGTCTCAACCGTGTCGTTATCGGCTCTCGACACATTGGGCACGATGAAATTGTCACACCACAATCCTTGCAGGTCTAGAGGAAGAAACCAGGAGTGAGAATATTATACAATCCAACTCCCACAGCCACAAGGACAGCCCAGAGATAGCGATGACTTCTAGTAAATATCCTCTCACCACCACCCCCCTCCAATGCATGATCCACCCAATACCAGTTCAATTTTAAACGATTACCAAAACCAACTACTACAGAAAATCATTTTTTAAGTTATCCAAATTAGGGCGGTAGTAGTACCTTCTAGGGTTGTCTAAGGGAATTAAGGCTTCTTAATGTTAAATCATTAATACAAATATCAAATAAAATCAAAGAAAAATACGAGATAAAGCGAACTTAGTTGTAGTGCACTTACCGTATGGCCACACCCGAAAGCCATGTCCTTTGGGTTTGTTAGACAAATGGGGCACACCTGAACAGCACCAGCCATTTTTGTAAAAAACCTAAGCGCATTTAAACTGGAATTTTACCAAGTAAAAGGCGGAAGACAAATACCTGTTCCACTGGCGCGCTTGGCTCAACCGTTTGAAAGTCTCCCCCATGTAGGAATGGCTTGACAGCATTATCATGATCTATAACTTCTTGTGGAGGTGGAAGTGGCCTTGTACGTCGACCATGACCACTTATGTGTTCTCTACTGCAAAAGTCACAAGAATTCCACATTTTATAATCTCTAAACTGAATGTTTACATAACTACAGGAAATTGCGCTTTTATGCTTACTTAAATTGCATGGTTTGGGTGGCTTTGTACTGAAATGGAATTTCCATGAGAGCAGCCAGTGCAAATGCTGTTTCCTTTTTTGATGTTTCAGAGTTCTCAGACATGACTTTTGTGAAGTCGACAAACTGGTGGTGAAAAAAAAAAAAGGGAAAAAAATATGTATATGAATTACTGAGCTTCTCCATAAATTAAGCGAATAAAAAGTTCATATATTCAATCAAAACGCCTAAGATATTATCACTCCTCGTGCCTCATTTGGTTCTGATGTACGACAGTAAGAGCAAGAAAAAGAAGAGAGACGGGGTTCCCTAAGATACTTTCTAGTCTCTAACTAGTTTCGTACTACATCTTAAAACACAGCTTAGAATTTTAATTAAGTAATCTGAAGTTGTACTCCAACATCCATGCTTTCTCCATCACAGTAATTATAAGACAGCAGACAGAAAAGGCTAGAAATTTGTAAATTTTCATTTCATTTGACAAACTGCTTTCAGTTGAAAGTAACAAAATCAGCACAAATGACAAAGTAACAAGCAATCAACATGTCAAGCATTTTCGCAATTGACCTATATAGAATACAACAGGAACTGCTTAACCTAATTCTAGTAAGGAATATACCCAATACCTGAAAATTGTCAAATGAGCGGTGAGGGATATTATCATCAAAATCTTTCATCGAATTCCATGGTCCATCTCCCACTCCAACCAAAATAATTGAAAGAGGATAATGACTGTTTTGAAAACTCTTAGGTCAGAAACTGAGAAAAGAATTACAAGAATTAGACAATATTCCAGAGGGGGATAGTTTTACCTAGCAGAAACTATAGAGTTTACGGTTGCTTTCTCTTGAGGACTGAACCTTCCAGGTGGTATATCAGGACTTCTAGTAACCTAACACACAAACACTATGTGAGGCCATAATAAAATATGAAGTAAAAATGACCATATGAATAACATGAAAACAGTAAAAGGAAAAGACATATTCAACAACCTGTCCATCTGCAATAATGACAAGAACATGATATTGCCCATTGCTGCCCTCAACGATATCAATTGCTGCATCAATTATTGGTGCAAATGAGGTTGGACCTGTGAAAACAAAAAGAAATATATTAGCATAATCAAGTATATGAACCATGCTGTCTTAATAATAAAAATCAGGAAAATTGCATAAGAATATTAAAACAGAAGGAGAAAATTAACAAAACCTGACAACTTTAAATGAGGAACTATGTCTCTGTATCGTATGAGAGCTTCCTCAAAACCATGACAAGGTCGATGATCAGGGTAGAAGCTGAAAACTTGTTGATCATGTGTTGATGCTACAAAGAAAAACATGATTAAAGGACTGATCTATTAGGTAAATACCACATAGTTTTAGCAACAAAAGTAGAGTTATCAACAGATACTAACCATCTCCAAATCCAAAACATGGTATTAAATTATCTTCATCAAAAGGGGACAATGTACGGCCAATTATAGAAATTGCTTGTTCATAAGGGTTAGGTGTGCTACCAATTCTGTGAAGGCTTCTCCTGTTGAATGAATACTTGCCTGCAATTATTCAAAAATACCCCTTTGAGAGGGTGCAGAGACTTCTTTTGACATTAGAACTAGGGAAGAGATAAAGACTAGCAGAAGTCTACAAGAAGACTAGCTGCACATGAGAGAGGACTCTCATGATAGATAATGGAAGCACAGAAAATCAGTTGGATGATGGCTGCATAAATTAAGGAAAAAAATCTACTCTGATACCATTTCAGGCTTAGTAGAAGTTATAAAGTGAATGAATAACATCACAATTATTGGTAAAAATTATAAAATCAATACTCACACACACAAATATAGGCATCAGCGTCTAAGAGCCATTTATCCCCACTGGGTATGTTTTCTATGCGGATAAGGTGAAGGAATGAAAAAGCTATTTCATGAAATTAAGTTACATTAATGTTTGGTATATCTTCTATTTTCTTTTAAAACTTAAAACGTAGCTATTCCATCAATCCCAATGATGATAAACTTGGATCATAAAAACAAGATTCCTTTCAAATTTGAACCCTGATGGATTATTCATATACTAAAAATGTATGAAATAGAAATTATTTAATAATATAAATATAGAAATACTAAATATTTTTTAATTGATTAAAAAAAACTCAAATTTTAAAAAAGAAATGTAATATATAAATGTAATTTATGATAAACATTCAAAAAGACAAAAGAATAAAAGTTAAAAAACAATAATAAAAACCAAAAACTGTATGAAGGATAACCAAACAAATCAAAAGGAGTAGTTATTGATATCCAATCTCTTTTATTCCCACGAATGGTTTATTCATATTCCATTCAGAATAGTCATTTCAACCAATAAATAGAAAATAAACATATAGTAATGATAATGATAACAGTAATTAAAAAATAAAAAGGTGATGAAGAAGAAAGTTACCTGTCCACTCATTGCTTTTTGTGAAGTCTATTCCAAGTATTAAATTTGATGATTCAAGCCCAGCTTCTCTCAGTGCAGAAATAACCTAGTAATATTTGAGTTGCTTCTAGTTATTTAAATGTAAGATAAATACCACAAAATGAGTTTCTTTTCTTAAAACAGATGAGCACAAATAAGTTTAAAAAACGCTCTCAACATGTCCTCAGTATGAAGGATGCAAACTGTAAAGAAAAAGAATAAGCACTCCTTCACACTTGTAACAGCTTTTTTTTGCCCTATCTCCTACTTGTGCATCCTTTCCCATTCTATTTCACATGATTTTCATCAGGGATTTTCTCCTCAATCAATTACATTATAATTTCACTAATGACTAATGAGTTTGATAGATTTAACTCCAGCGGGACTATTAGAATGACCTTTAGAGATATTTAGCCTACAATATTGTGATCTGAAAGAAACGAAGAAAAATGCAAAATTATAGCCAATCACCATTAATATCTCTCTTGGTGAATTGTAATCTGCTCACATGGTCAGCATGTGATAAAGGAATTTTACATGCTTTCTATCACATAGATTGGGTGAATTCCTGCATCTGCTATCTACATTCTCAAACTAACATTAGGGCAACAGAAAAGTTAAGTGGTCAATTTTCTTCTTTCTAAAATAGTCAACAAACTGTCACATTGAAACGTGAATACAAATACTCCATCAATGAAGTGCCCCAATCAACAATTCTACTTAGCCAATCAGACTTGTCCTTTTATTGATTTGGGAAAGCAATACCAAAGAAAAGACTAACTGAATAAGAAATTTCAAATGCTTTTAGGATGTTAGGCTACTTCATATGATGAAAACTCTGAAATTTCTGAAAATACAGGAAATAACTATAAATCATGAAAAATGATCCCTTGAATCAGATTTGCAAACTAGTGCTGGATCAGTTGTAGAATTTTAAAATGAGATGGTCAAATACAACATATAATTGACCTAGATACGCACCAACGTATAACAGAGAACAATCAAATTGAAAATAAGCTGCATTCATTAACAAAAATAGCAAGCATCAAGTACATCATTTAACAAGCTAGGGAGACCCTAGTATGAAATCATGATTCTAAAGCCCCATTCATGGTCAGCCTAGTTTCAAATAAAATAAAATTAAGAGTCAACATCTGCATTTTCATAAGATAATTCAGGGTAGAAATAGAATATAATTGAGAATGATTCCTTACTGGACTACTTAGATTTTCATCACTTTCTAGTTCCAAACAATTTAAGTCATTTTTCTCTGATTGTACAATGCCAAATTATAATGCTCTAAGCTTGCATGTAATATAAAAATATGCAAATAAAGATAAAGTCCAATCTCATCATAGAGGTCAGTTTTGTTCACAGAATCCAAAATGTTAAAGTTAAAAGTACTTGTGCAAACCTGATCCAAAGAGCTAAAATTATCGGCTATGTGAGTGGAGTGATGCTTATGTCCATGATTCTGACCCATTGAACTTTCCGCATGAGACTGGGTTGGGTGGATGGGTTCATGGAAGCTTCGATGAAGAAAATCATCATTACGATTATCATATGTAGGAGTATCATATGTAGGATTATCATATGTCGATTCCCCATTCCCCATATCTAGAGGTAACTTTCCCTACACCAAAAGGAAAAAGAAACATTAAGTTCGGAGATCAAAAGAGTTCATCCTACAAATACTTGCTAATGGAAGTTCTGCTTCCTAAAATGCAACAAGCAGCATTTTCCACCCAAGTTCAACAGCATCATGAGAAAAATTTGTTTGTTATATTACTATCTTCTGGTTTGTATTGAGATGATGTAAGACTAGATGATTTTACATTTCTATTAAAACATTTCTATCTTATTGAATCGTTACTATTCAGATGGGCATGTAGAAATTATGAAAATTCTGCTTTTCTTGATTAATTCCTACTTATTGCAGTCCATTTTCCTCTGCCAATTACCTCAGACTGTAAAAATCAATATCAGAAATAAAAAAGAAAATAAGTAGGTTAATTTCCAAAAAAAAATATTCTTCTGTATGTTCTTTTTTTTTTTTTACATTAATTTCAAGATATATTCAGTACAAGAGAAAAACATTAGATTACAAGAATTGTCACATTTCTAGTTCTTATTTTGAAAACGTAATTATTCACCGAACTAATTATCCAAAAAGGAACAACCCATTACACTCGTAAGCAAATTTCATCAGAACCATAAAAACTGAAACTTTTCATGCAATAACCAGAGACTATTAACATAAAAGCATAAAAAACTAACAAACAAACATGTATATACAGACACTAGAATCATTTAAATCAAAATACCAAATTTGGAAAATACAGAAGTGAGAAATAGAATGACCTGCAAATTCCAAGTGGGATTTATTTGTAAAGAGCACAGATGAGATTCAAAGTGAAAAAGAAATCTGAAGGTGTTGATTCACATGGGTGTTATAAACTCAAGTGGGTTGCGTTTTGGTTGACAATTGAATGACTTTGTTTTGAAGTCGGGCTTCGTGGGGGGTTAGGGGATGATTCTTCTTTATCACTTGGTCTTTGGCTTTATTTCTTTTTATTGTTTGTTGAGTATTGATTGTCATGGCTTGCTTTTCTACATCTGTTGCGTACAGACGCACGTTGCAAATGTGTACGTCATTTTTTAATAAAGATGAAGAAAGAAAGGTTGCTTCTACACAACTCTCTCTTCTCATGTTTGGTCATAACGTAAGTTCCATGCCTTCTATTCCATTTCTGCTGTTGATGACTGCTGAGAATCGATTTGGGTGTGCTGGGGTCTCAAATTTTAATATGTCAAAGTCAAACTCTACATTCAAGTTCAGCCCACAAACAGACTCAATTAAATTGAATTCATCATAACCGAGCCCACCCAATTTATTGAAGGGCTCGGTTTGAGTTGGGTTTTTCGTCCGTTGGTCTAATTTAAATTAAGGGTGTTTTATGCCGCAGATGGTGGAGTTTTTTTTTAAATATTTTTTTTATAAAAATTAAAATTTTAGTTTTTTTTTTTATAGTTAATATTTTTATCTAATTATCTCTTTTCATATTAAATATAAGTAATACGTACAATATCTTCTAAATTAATTAAATATTTAAACATCTCTTAAGTACATGAAAAAGAAATATGATTTAGAAAAGCTACATATGGAATCTACGATTTAATTTAAGATATTTTCTTCTTTTTCAATATACTGAATTATAATAATTATTTGAGCTTCTGCAAATTAATATATGCGTTTCATTTTAGTTTTTATGCAAAAAAAAAAAATACAACCTGCAAAAATTCATTCATGATGGGAAATTTTGTGTTTGTGCTGGGAAAAATTCGATAAACAGTGTAGGTTGCTAGTGGTGCCCCGTTGATGGTTTGGTGGTGGCCTACCAATGACATGGTGGCTGGGCACCATTAACATGATGGTTGCCCACCACTAGGCCAATGGTGGCTATCAACAGTTTAATGGTGCCCACCATCGAGCCGTTGGTGTCTCCACTAGCCGACCTTGGGTGCCATACTACCAGGTTGTCGGTGGGGCACCACCATCAGACCGTTGGTGCCCCACCACTAGGTCGTTGGTAGAGCACTACTAGCCCATCAGTGGGGCACCACCTGGCTATCGGTCCCCTACCACTAGCCACCTTCACTGTACACCGAATTTCTTCCCAGCTGATGCGAATTTTCTCAGTACACACATATTTTGCACATGCAATTTCACAATTCATTTTTTCATAAAAAAATCCCATATAAAACTCAAAAATCTTCTAAAAACATATACAAAAATCATCAGTCTAATATAAATTAAGAAGAAGAAAAAAATCTAAAATGAAATACATATATTAACTATCGCCTTGGTGGTGGGACAATGACAATTGGCTAATGATGAGTGGTGTGTGAATGTGTGTGTGACTACTACTATATTGGCTAAAATTTTAATTATCTATTCATTTTACATTTTTAAAAATATAAAATTAATTTTAAGCCGAAATTTTAATTTTATAAAAAATTAACTTTTTTTTATTATATATTAGGTCTGACTATGGTATACTCCAAGCAGAAATAATTTTCTTGAGCATTTTTGACAAAAGAGTTACCTGTTTTATTAATTTTGAAATGAAATCTACAATATATTAATAAATTCAAGAAACTGCTTCAGAATGAGATTGTAATCTGAAAATTTATATCTGGATGATAAGATCCATTATCCATTATCTAGTTGCATATCTAATAAATTAACATTATAAATTTCAGTTTCTAGGCATTATGCCGTGTCTACAAAGTTAACATTATGAACCTCAGTTATTTTTTCTTTTTTTCATGTATAGGATTCACTTTTGGTTTTATTTGAAAAATATTTTCCATTTTTACAAAACCTATTCCACTTATACCTCCGTGTAGTTTGTAATGTCATAATGACAATTAATGCCGTTATATTTTTATTTAAAATGACAATAATTTACTGTTTTTTTTTTTTTTTGGTTGAAGAATGATAATACTATACATCTCACTGGTTTTTTTGCTATGTTTGGTTTGGTTACAACTTTCAAGCGTAGAGTAGTTTTATTATTTTGAATACTACTTTAATACTTTTAATTTCTATTAAAGAAAAAAAAATCAGAAATATAAGTGTAATTTATGAAAACATTAGGGTGAATATGAGATAAAAAGGAGGAGGAGGAGAAGAAATACGGTGGTTATATATATAAATTTTCCTTTTATAAAATGACAAGATGAAAATTAAAACACATATATGGAGGTCTTCAAACTGGAAAGTCACAGAGAAGAGATTTCAAACAACTGAAAAGTGGGAAATACCATAACAAATTCCAAAATAATGTGGCAGTGGTTTAATGTGTATTAGATCATTCATTTAATGGCTGATGGTCCATGACAATTTATGTGATGAGCAATTTGAGAAGCAAAACTTACATACTGTATATATATAGAAAAATAAAAGTAAGTGGGACCCATATTTTTAGAATATTCACGTGCCCACTCAACCGGTGGGGCTTGAGGAAGGGTGTCTATTATTAGCGAAGTGAAATTGTCTTGTAATAAGGACTTGAAAACCAAGGCCACGTGAAACAACCTTTATGGCTTCTCTGTGTTGTTGGTTTGGACAGTAGGGTTAGACCACTCCATGTACAACACAAGTATGTTTGTTCTGAGTAGTTTGTATTGGATGCTGATGTCGGACCCTGGTCGTTTGGTGTTTCTTTCATTGTCTTTTTTTCTGTCCTTATCCAAGGTTTTATCATACATTATTGGCCCCCCCCATTTGTTTACCAGGGCACTGTCTCTCTATTTTTCTACATCATATTTGTGGTTCCTCAAATAAACTTGAAATGGAATACACCCTCTACACCTCAACATTATATGGGATGCTACTCATTTCCTACCTTATAATCTTCTTTATTCAATGCTTTCAAAAGTTTAGCCTCATTCAATTCACTACACACTCCCTCTTCATGCGCAGGCCGTCAATCTTTGTGGGGTTTGTTTTTGAATAATGATCTTTACGTGTAAAATTGTTTTGTATTTTGATACCATATTGACCTGCCATCTTATTTTGCCTCGCGCTTGCTTTTTAAAACCTTGCAAAATATTTTCTATTAGAAGGCACATGAGTGTTATGAACATGTGCTCATTCTATATAGATTTTGGATGTCTATTATTATGTACCAAAGTTAGAGGAAAACAACAACAATAATAATAATTCATGGTGCAATCTGAGAGTTTTTAAACTTGAACTTTGTTACATACAACTAATGGAAATATTGTTTTGGACTTGTTCTATAAGAATTCACTAACCAGTGAACTATTGTCACAGCTTGTTAAAAGTTGTCATTAAAAGAAGTGAAGTGAGATCTAATTCTCTCACTCTGTTTATTATTATTTTTTTTTGTGTGGGTTTTATATAAAACTCTAGCTATAAAAATACTTTGAAGACTCAATTCTAAAAAATAAAATAAAATTTTGTACTTGTAAACGATTGTTATTATTTTTCCACATATATTTCCTTTACATTAATTTCTAAAAAAGAAAAAAAAAAAAAAGAAAGAAGAAGAAGAAATTGAAGATGATCCAGATTGTGTGTGTTGTTATTGGTGACGTCCAGCAACTAATAATATGGAAACCGCAAGCGATGGTCGTTTTCTATATGTTGTTGAAAGCCAAGACATATTTTGTGACGTAAGCTACAAAGACAAGACAACTACTGACTCAAGTCTTGATCAGATCGATACATTTTATGAAATTTGTTTTCTTTTGATCATCATCTCATATCATAATATTAATTTCTAACTCTACCTTGTTACATTTTAGCCTTATCCTTTCACAGATATATATATATATATATATGTATGTATGTATACATATGTATATATATTATAGGGAAGAAGATTGTGTTTGGATTTCCCAAAAAGAAAAATGAAGATTGTGTTTGTATTAGAAAAAATCCTTGAAAGGATCGCCTTAGAATCTGAGTTTTAATTGCCTTATATGGCTGTAAACTACATGATAATTTTTTAATAAGTTGGTAAATTTAAAAAATTTACGAATTAACTACTCATCCACGTTAAAATTGATCAGCTACAACCCAACTGTGTCCTTGTTTGGCTCTACGTTTTGTGTAGGTCTAACCACATTATATCATTATCATTATTATTATATAGTTCTACTTACGTACTATATAATACACTCAATAAGGTTCACAAATTAGCCAACATTATTCACACAAACTTTCAGTGGGTTGATAACACAATAGCTAAAATTTCACTCATATTTTAGTCTATTTCATTTTATTTTTTATGGTTGTCTGGGAAAGGGTGGGGTTCACATGTTTTTTTGTGCTCTGTAGGCAGGGTAGTGTTGGAATTTGGAAATTGATTCTCCACCAAATTGAGCTATATTTCCTATCTACATTGGAACCCGATGCATGCGTATATATACATATAAAAGTCTAATGTCTTTATTTCCTTTTGAGCATAAAAATACAATTCATGTTCATACACCCCATACGTTGATACATAGATGGATAACAAATTGTCCTTTTCTAATTTATTTTCAATTAATTAACAGTACTTTAACAAGTTAATAACACTACCTCGCCAATTACCACCACATCATGGAAATATATAATTCATTTAATTAATTTTTAAAAAAGTTTGTGCAAAACTACACCCATGAATTTTATAGCTTCTAATATTGGTACGCCAAACAAAAAAGGACAAAAATTTTTGGAGAATGTTTTAAATATACACAAACGGTTGTACGAATTGCTAACAGTAGAACAAACTAGAAATAACATGCAGACACATCATAATAATTTTAGGGCCCTTTAGTAATGTTTTTGTTTTCAGTTTTCTCTCTGTTTAGTTATGTATAACTTATTTGGTTAATATTGATTGGACTTCTCAGTTAATTATAAATGAGAAAATAAAAATAAAAATCATTTCAAATAAGTTGATATTCTTTTTTCCAACGAGAAACTAACTCTCACACGAACCAATTCTATATGCTTTAGAGGTAGGTATGATGAAAATGACACCCGAATAACAAATCAATGAAAACAAACATAAAATCTAAGTCCAAGTTCATGTTCGTTGTTTATCTAACTTCAATTATTAAAGCATTCTACTATTATCGTTTTAAATTAAGCGTATGAAATCATGTGGTTTGTGGAAAATATCGTAGAGAGTTTAAGCTAAGTAAAACTTTATGTACAAAAGATGGAGCATATATATTCAGATTTTAAACATATATAATTGACCCATCGGAAGATTATTAAAGTTGGATATATGGAATGTGTGTGTGTGTGTTTATTTTTTTCTACTAAAATCCAATCACATATAATCTCCCTGTCGATTACATGTAATCAGATTTCTGTTTAAAACATGTTTTATATAGCAGGCATATTCTGGATTTAATCTCAAGTGTTTAATCAGAGGATTCATGCACTTGAACCGGATAAATAATGAGACTCATGCATTTAGATTGAATAAATGATCAATCATCATGCTAGGCATAAATGAAAGAATCTAAGAGCTCTTATTAAGAATTGATGTTAAACTATCATGTCAACAATAATGCTAAGGTTATCAAAAAATTTTACCAACTAAGATAACAAGTGACATAAAAACATATTCTTGGCTTCTATTTTGAGTTCACTGATTAGGTTATATTAAATTGTCCACTAATAGCTTATTGCCGTATGGGTAGATTTGTTGATTTATGTAAAGTATTCATCATATCAGTAATGAGAAAATATCTATCTATATATATATATATATATATATAAATATATTAGCATGGACAGAATTTTCGGTAAGTAAAGGCGACAAATAAAAGTGAGAGGAGAAAGATTTATAGAGACTGATGCATATGTAGTTGTTTTGAAGATTAATTAGAGAGTGACTAATTAATTAAAGGGATTTAAGGGCGTCCACTCTGTCTCTGTTGTTGGCTTCATGCTTTAACGTCCTTCCAAATCTTCATTTGCTTCGAACTCTCCAATGGACGGCTGATTGGCCTTTCCCTTTCTCAACCTCTCTACAATTTTATTTATTTTGTTTTTTAAATTGTAAATTTACTCTTCCTAATCCATTCTAACAGTCCAAATGTAATTTTCTTAATTTATTTAATAGCTACATCTCTCACTCTATCTATCTCGTTCTATAAAAATGATATTGTGGACACCAACTTCTTTGAAATGTCTCTCCTAATGGACTCGACCACTAGTACTTCAACTCTTCTTTTATGTCCGCAATCAATAGACAATATTAAAGGTGATGATGAGAATGGGTTTTTGGTTTTCGACTCAAACTTGCTTCAAAAACAACCCAACTTGCCCAAACAGTTCCATTGGCCAGTTAGGGACCTAGTGACTACAGTACAAGATGAGCTGAAGGAGCCTTTAGTCAATTTAGAAGGCTTTCTAAAAGGTGATGAGCTCGAAACCAACCGTGCCGCCGAGCTTGTTAGGATGGCTTGCTTGAACCATGGCTTCTTCCAAGTCACCAACCATGGTGTGGATCCAAGTCTCATCCATGCAGCTCACAATGAAATTGATACAATCTTTAGTATGCCCATCAACAAGAAGATGAGTACTAGAAGGAAGCCTGGAGGTGTGTCGGGATATTCAGGTGCTCATGCAGATCGATATTCATCAAAGTTGCCTTGGAAAGAAACGTTTTCTTTCAGGCATCAAGCATGTCATGGCTACGACGACAACCACCCTGTGGTTGTTGATTACTTTAGATCAGTCTTGGGAGAAGATTATGAACAAACAGGGTAAGATTATTAATAAATTAGCTAGCTGAATCATGTTTCAATATATATATATATATATTTTAGTCACAAAGTGTTTCAGTTAATTTTTAAAATTGTAAATGATCAGAGTTAATAATGATGAGTAAGTAGCTAGCTAGAGACATAAATACATAAATGTTTTTAATTGTTACATATAATATATAGCCAGATTAATCCCTGGCCATTTATTTTGCTTTTTTTGTGTGATAAGACAAGTAACAAACTTCAAAAGTAACAAGGTAGGCAGCTATATATGGACAGACCCCACTTAATCAATTGACATTTTACTAATTAAATCTCTAAGTTTTCATATAACTGATTGACATTAATATGCAGGTGGGTGTACCAAAGATATTGTGAAGCAATGAGGGAGTTATCACTGGGGATTATGGAGCTGCTTGCGATTAGTTTGGGAGTGAATCGATTGCATTATAGGAAATTTTTCGAAGATAGCAGGTCTATAATGAGGTGTAACTACTATCCACCTTGCAACAATTCACAACTTACAATGGGAACAGGTCCTCATTGTGACCCAACATCCTTGACCATACTCCATCAAGACCAAGTTGGAGGCCTTGAAGTTTTTGTTAACAACAAATGGCAATCTGTCACACCTCGACCCGATGCCCTAGTCGTCAACATTGGTGATACCTTCATGGTACGTTTTATTAATGTTTTATCACTTAAAACAATAATCTTAATTAATTGCCTTTTATTTTTTTAATCTCAGTTTCATATAAAAACATGCATCTATTACTCAATTATTTCACTGCCTAATTAATTGCAAAGCTGATCACAATAATGTGTCAGTGCATGTGTGTACTTTTAAATATGACAAGTACCTGTCAATATCAGAAGGAGAAAAACGACAAAAAAGAATCACTTATATATTACTAGAACAAACAATTGCAATTAATTGCATCATCATGCATGGCAGAAGTTGTGCAGTTGAAGGTGGGTGTTGGATTTTAGCTGTTTTGAAAACATATATAGTGATCATCAAGTTTCTTAAAGAAAAAGCAGTTTGAGACTTGTGCAACTATATATATATATATATATATGATATATATATATATATATATATATATGATTCGATCTATGTTGGGTGGGTGTGTCCAAATGAAAGGGATAAGATTGAGTGTGATGCAAGTTTGTGAAATTGTAGGCATTAACGAATGGGAGATATAAGAGCTGCTTGCATAGAGCAGTAGTGAACAGAGAAAAGGCCAGAAAATCATTGGTATTCTTTGTATGCCCGAGAGAGGACAAAGTAGTGAGACCACCAGAAGATTTGGTCAGCAGAGATGATGATGGGACAAGGAAGTATCCAGATTTCACATGGTCCGATCTGTTGGACTTCACTCAAAACCACTACAGAACTGACGTTGCTACCCTCCAAACCTTCATCAACTGGCTGCTCCACCGCTAGCGCTATCTATCTCTCTAAACCATCTAAACCATCCATCCAACACCTACACGATCAACCACCTCCATATCTTTATAATATATATATATATATATATATATATAATATTACCAGGCCATCTTTATTATTATCATATGGATCCCATCCCATCCCTTGTGCCTAATCACTCTCTCTCTCTCCCTCCTTATTTTGTATATACAACTTGTATGTTTTTGTATGTAGTTGTTTACCATATCTATATATATATATATTATTGTTTTCTTTAGCGCATGCATGCATCTGTTTAGTTATTTTTGTAGAATATATATATATATATATAGGCAATAGCCATGCCTTGCTCTCTTCATACAAGTGAAGCGGGCGAGCCGGCGGGGTCCATTTATATATTATGTACTCGAATGTATATATATAGTGTATATGCAGGTTTACGCATATTTGATATATTCTAGCTATTTGCTCTTGGGTGCAATTCAGATAAGAGTTTTGTTAAATCCATACAAAATTTCTATTATATATATATTTTATTATGAGTTTGCCCTAAAACCAAATTAATAGGACATATGGAATTTTAAAAGTAAAATTTGGCGATGGGTTTCAAATGGTTTGACGGGTATGAATGCAAATACTGTTGGAGACGAGAGTTGTTTTTGGTAAATAGGTCATGCATTAAAGCTTAAAAAAAAAATCAGAGGTTTACCAAGGAACAGAGCTTTCAAGTGCAGTTAAGACAATCCATTTACATGTATATACCGAGGGATCAGAAAAAAACAACTTATATTCAGAAAGTAAAATTCTTTTTGCAACAATATGAGCCTCCATGATTTGATCTCTAAAATTGTAAAAAAGGGATTAGTTTTCTTCAGCAATAAGTATCCCACCTTGCACCTAGGGGTGTGGCCTAGTGGAAAAGGAAGCCGACCGTTCCATCACACTCACTTGCGAGAGTTGTGGTTCAAATTTTGGCAAGCTCTATTATTGTCTCAGATCTATTTAGCCTTATTTAATGCTCTAGGTGGATGGAGATTTATTAGGGGTGTGGATTAGCGGCTTTAGATTTCGAAAAGGTTGCAAAACTGGAGCAATAAAAAAATTTTATCCATTAATAAAATTTTGAACTGATAAGATCCATATTGAGACCCTTTATTATTCATAAAAAAAAAAAAAAATAAGGATCCCACCTTCGAAGCTTAAAATTTGAGTCTGCTTCCTTCACACCGTAATAAGCTCGTCACTTGACCACACCTTCCTGGCCAGCTTTCTTTAGTGATAGCATTAGAAGCTCAATCCATCGCTGCTATCGCCATTACCTCAGCGATACTAGTTATTCCACAAAGGGACACAAATACATCCCAAAATACAAACACATCCACAATTTATTTACTGCAAAGGCCGGTGACTAGAGTATGACCAGTCATGCAAAGGCCCATGACTTTGGGCCCAACCCAACTCAATTGAGGAAAGGTGATTCAGGTATTCTTTCGCCATTGAAATTTATAATTGAAAAAAAAAAAAAAAAAGACAGAAACGCTGTTCCCGCATTTATTTATTTGACGCTGAAGATACAAATTTGGGTTAACCCTACCAATTACCAATACATTACCAACACCCTGCTCTGTCTCTCTCTCTGAAAAGCTTTGAAAATGCCGGAACTGAGCTGGAGGCATCAGACGCTAATTCAAGCTTTGCTATCGCGCGGACCACTGAAGGAAGATCAATTCCATCGCATCTTCAAGGGCCTCACAGGGAAAGCCCCAGGTCTGTGTTTTATACCATTCCCCTTTTCATCTTTTCTTTTCTAGGTTTTTAGTAATTTTTTTTGAATTCCTTTTTTTTTTTTTTGCTGGTAATAAGTGGAGTTAGTTGAACACATCGTTGTTATCATTTGGATGCATGCAGGTGCTCATCAACAGCTCTTTGATGATTATCTTCTGAAAATAAACAAGGAACTTTCTTCTGTTCAGTTTGAGTTGCGGGGCTGCAGATTTCAATACGATGGCAATGTTTATTATGGAGTTGTCAATAATGTTTCTGATGAACAATCAAAGCTAGGAACTAAATATTCTGTTCCTCAGATTGCTTTTTATAAGGCTGTTGTAAGTATTGGTCCTTTCTGACTATATCTTATGTACTGGGCAACACATATTTGACCTGGAACAAAGTTGTGCTAATATCATGACTATAGTGGTGCTAGGATATTGGTTGGAACAATTACAAAACCTTTTGGGACCTCAAAAGGTCCCTGACCCTGACATTTGTGAAACAGCATTATATGCTAGACTTTTATGAATGTTGCTATGTTTGCTTGTCAACTGAGATGGGTGGTAATATTGAAAATAAAATTCTCTTTTGACATAAGGTTTGACTCCAAGGATGCTATAACTTTTGGTATGCTTGTCAATGTTGTAGAATATATAGCTTTTGATCAAAATTATTTACGAATAAAGTTCAGTGTAGCGTTATTGTTAAATAATATATGCAACTAACCCTTCTTTGGAAGGGCTTTTAAGATGCATGATCATCCATGGGTGTTTTAATATTGCGTTTGTCATGTGTTATTAAAGAGGTATCCTGCATTGCATTGGTGTGAAACCTAGGCTTTTTTTTATCATCTGTTTAAAGAGAAATGAATTCTTTAGCTTTTATAGCTTTGCTGGGAAATCAGTCTTATTTATCTATTTTCAAATATATTTCTAACAAAAATCAGCGTCTTTTGGGAAAGCTCACGTTGATTACTTTAGACTAGTGATGCATTAGTTAAATCAGTAACTTTTATAGCAAGATAAAGCCTCATCTTCAACCTTAGCACAGAAACATCTATACTTGTTGCAGTTGGTTGTGTAGCTTTTCCATTCTTATGCTGAAGATGCTGTTTTGCTATGGTAACTCTCTCTTATACATATACCCTTGTGCATAGTTTTCTAGGAAAGAAAATAGACATTATGAGTACATGTGGGTACCTGCAAAGGTTTTTCCTGGATTGATGTTTGATGCCTCATGCTTTGGTTTGATATTTAAGTGTTTCAAATATCAGATAGAGGCAATTGTGCAAGATGCGACAGCTCAGGGAAGCATATCCAACATTGAAGCTCTTAATCTACGATTGGAGAATCAGGTTTGACAAATCTGCCCATCAACAATTTGCTAGTTATTTCCATTCTTAGCTTAGACAGGAAATTAAGCCTGAAATTGTTTGACAAAATTAAACTCTATCAAAGCCTTTATTGTTCTGCTGCATAGTGAGAATGCAGAAACTTTCATGGTAGCAGTGCAAGATCTAATATATATATGTATGCAGGTATACACGTATGTTTTTTATTTGAGGAAATTTTATGGTTCTCTATGCATTCATACATTGTCGGTACTTTAGTGATGTGAGCACCTCACATTTCTTGTTGAAAAGAACAACAGAAAATGATAGGCAATACTAAGTGCTTGATGATTTTAGCTGAACGAAAGTTAAGACCTTGGTAGTGTGCCAAAGCTTTTATTTGATTTTACAGTTTTAGAAATGAAAACTATCAAGTTCTCAGTTGTTTAATTTGGTTTCAGATGCCTTTTATATCAGTACCTGTTTCATATATTCATCTAGTGAATTTTCTTTTGGTATAATCGTCTGCTCCCTTCTAGAGAGAACATTGTCCACAATGAACTGTGACGTCAATAATGGGAATCGTCTTGTCTTATGTTGAAATTAGTGTTAGAATGGATGGTGGAAGAAAATGTGGTAGACTTTTTATGCTTTCACACAAACCTATCTGTGGTGGGTAAAGTTTTGTGATCAAATAAGTGCAACTTCCAATCTTTATATTTAGCTATTCTTTATTTGTAAACTTCCTCCACTTTTTACACCATTTTCTGATAGGCAAAGGTAATTTAATTCATCCCTGCAATGTATTACTCAGCAAGTGTTCTGGTCTGTTTTCAGGTTCTTAATGGGACAGGCTCAGAAGGAAATGGAAATTATGTCCCCGCATTAAGAAATTTCTCAATAACTCAGAAGGAAGCAGCTCTTAATGATCTTGTACGAGACCAGTGGCTTAACCTTACTCCTGATGGCAACATTGTACTAGGAATTAGATCCTTCCTTGATCTGCGAAGTTGGTTCCGTAGTAATGATGTTCCTTTGTGTGAAGTGTGCAATGAAGCTGGAGTGAAGGTTGTATTTATGCCTCTTGCCATGCACATGATGACAGATAATCTACTCCATATTACTGATGTTCCTTGTTACTAATATAAGGATCCAATATTTTTCTGGTTGAACCTGACACTTTTCTGGTTCTTTGTTTGACAGGCAGAATTGTGCCAAAATGAAGCTTGTACAGTCCGAATCCACAAGTACTGTCTGAAGAAAATGTTTTCAAAGAGAAAGGTATGAACACTGGTACAAATTTCTTTCTTCTGCATAACAGTTAAAAATGTCTACTTCATGGACCCAATTCATGAATTTTTAGGGTGGAAGATATTGTACTAGTTGTGGTACACAATGGAAATATGATGGAGCAAAAGTAGAACTCGTTGAGCAAGATGATGAGCCAAATTTACCTCCTCAGAGCCAACCACCTCCAGTACCTAAGATAAAGAGGCAAAGAACCAACAATGTAATTGAGTCAGGATCATCAGTAATTTCCCAACCCAGTTCTGATCTCATAAGAGTTACTCGAAGCCATTCTCGTGCCAGATGAGTGTGTTGGTAGGTACCCTGTTATACTAAGTGAAATATGTCATTTATTTTGTTTCAAGAGAAGCTTAAATTTGCTGATCAGTCTCTGTGGAAAGATTTTGGAAGGGATAACTCGTTTTTTGGATGTTAGCAAGCAGCAAAATTGTAATTAGATGCAAGTCAGCAAAATTGTAATTAGATGCAAGTACTGGGTGAAATATGTTTGTCCGACTATCCTACTTGGATGAACAAAATGAGAGGGTATTAGCTTTTTAGAAGTTGGGTGATGTAGTAGGGTTATTATTATTACTTTGTTTCTTTTAGTCTCTTCAAATCAAACCAAGTATAATGATTTTGATGATAAATTATAACCAATCTAATTAACCCAGTTTTAGAACTCATGGACCATAGCGGATCGATATAAAAAATAATATCTAGGTTAGCCAAATACTACTCCATTGTATTGACTTGCTATAAAATCAACATTAAACTTATGTGCACTTGCCGTCATTGCATGTATGCTACACAATTCCAATGAGTAGGCCATTCAATGCGTAAAATATATTTCAAGTACATGTTATGTCACATAATACAACAAGAGTCAATAACATCAATTCTCATCATCGAACGCATGTTCAGTTGTGATTTCAGGTGCAAGTTTGTGTTGTACTTGAAAATCTTCTCCAGCTCTATAAGCTTAGGAAATCATCCAAGTCTTACATTGATACAATACATAATACACTTTTGAGTGTCTAATCTTCATATAAAGCTCTATAGTACGCCAGGAATAAGAAGATTAATTCGATTTATTTTAAAGTCTAACCATTAACATGACAGGTTTTTCTCATCAGCTTCAACGGACCATAACTCCCTTAACTCTAGGCCAAATTAAATGATTCAAGTGGATATGAAAAGTTTGTAAATATCCACTGTCAAATGAATTTTAACAGAATGTGAAACTAAGTTGTGTAAATCAACCTATGGCCCTTAAAATAGAGTCAGCCAGCAAAGGTTTAACAGCTCGATCGATTCAACACAAAATTCTAAATTCCTAGAATTAATTGAAACTTACACAGACAATAAAGCATAAACCAATTGAGTACCTTACAATAAACATAAAGAGGATTGGCATTAACTAACTGAACCAACTAAATCATTAATATGTCCCTTAGGGGACAGCCCAATAGTATAATTCATTCCTCTCTTATCTGAGAGATTTTAGATTCGAATAACTTATCAAATATCTCAGTAGCATTGTCTACTGTTTCTATTTGAGAGTTTAAATATATAAAAAAAAAACTAAATTGTTAATATAACACACCCTAAGATTCAATGCATAATGGTTTGCATGCATACAAAAATAGAAAAATTCGTACAAATAACTTTTATTTTTCCAAATAATTAAAGATAACTAAGAATGTGGATACCATTACAGATAACTAAGGTATGAAGATTAGGAAAACAGATTACAAGGTTCTAGGCACCACCAAGGTGGTAGCTCAGTTGGTATGCATTAGCATTCCACGCCTTGGATACGAGTTGTGCTTAGCTACTCTCGAATTTGCATCGTAACGATTCGTACTTAGCTAATCTCAAACTTTATTCAAACCAGAGCCGAACTAATCTTGGATAAAATATTTACTAACTTAAGTTGGTTTAATTATGACAGCCAAGTTTGAGAATTTAATAATGGACTCGTTTACACCCCGTACTTATGAGAGAGAAATTTACCCTTTTAAAACAATTTAAAATAAATAAAAATAAAAATATAAAAACATTATTTGAGATGAGAAAATTGACATTTTGGCTGATGACTCTGTCGCCGACTTAACTGGTTGTCTCCAACTGCTACGATAAAATAGTTAAAAAAAAATGTAATGCTCACACAGGCTCCTAACAAGCTTTTATATTTCAGGCTCTTAACCACTTCCGATCTCCTCCATTTCGTACATCCTGACCAAATCTTCAGCGTATCTCTATCTGGGTCTGTCTTTCTACACCATTCTTTCAACTTCTGCTTCTCTGAAAAATCTTCAATGGTAGGTACTCTCAATCTACGCCCCATCAAAATGGCTATGCTGTAGTAACATCACATGTTTAACAGTTGGTGTAGGGTCTGTAATAAAAAGGTTCTTAGTTCCCTTGGATTTTGGTATCTGGGTATGTTTTTCTCGAGATTTAAAGTATGCCCATTTGGTGCTTTTCGATTCTTGCATCATTGGGTCCTGATGGGCGACGGTTTTTGAGTTCTGTATTGAATTATGTAGATTGGACAATAAGTTTCGCGCTTGTTCTTATGATTTGAAATTCCACTAGTTGCTTTTTGGTATTGACTTTGAATTAGTATCTATATGATAGTGGTGGATTTTGGAAGTTTGTGTTCATGGGAAGTGGAAGTATGTATTAATTTTTTATGGTATAGATGATTTAGATGATGAGTACTTATAAAAATATATCTTTTAACCGGAGTACATCATTCAACCGGAGGGCATTGAGTATAGGAAGCCCGAGAGTCAGTCGATTGAGTTGGATTTCTCGTTGGTTTCAGGTACTTGTAGTGTTTGGGTCATTGATTTCATTCGTTATAGCCTTTTGTTGCGGTTATTTTTATGTGCTTCCAAGTCTTAGTCAGGCCTTTCAAGGATATGGGTATGGCATTTCCAAGTTCAATGAGTCATTTGGTAGTTGCAATGTATTTGAAGGAAGATGGGTTCCAGACAGTAGTTACCCATTGTATAATGCCACAGAATGTCCCTTTGTGGAACGAGGATTTGATTGCTTGGGTAATGGTCGAAGAGACAAAGACTATTTGAAATGGAGGTGGAAACCCAATAACTGTTATATTCCTGGATTTGATGTGCAGAGTATACTGGAAAAATTTAGAGGAAAAAGAATTGTTTTTGTAGGTGATTCTATGAGTAGAACACAGTGGGAGTCACTAATATGCTTGCTTATGACTGGAGTGGAGGATAAGAAGAGTGTTTATGAAGTAAATGGGAATAAGATAACCAAACAGATAAGGTTTTTGGGAGTTCGATTCAATACCTTCAATTTCACTATCGAGTTCTTCCGTTCAGTTTTCCTGGTTCAACAAGGTTTCATGCCAAAGCATGCACCAAAACGAGTCAAGTCAACGTTAAAGTTGGACAAGTTAGATGATATTAGCTACCGGTGGGTTAATTCAGATGTTCTCATATTCAACACAGGACAATGGTGGGTGCCAGGGAAGCTTTTTGATATGTACGTTTACTAACTCTATATTTATTTCCATACTGGCCTTTGATTCTTCAATGTGAAATTTCTTGCAATGGTTGTACACTATTGAGTTGTGAAACAGAGTCTCTTGTATGATTTATATGAATATGTGCGTTCTGATTGCTCTGATCTTACATGCAATTAGCGGACATGCTTCATGGGAAATTGAAAAATGTACTAATTAGGTTGTACTCTTTGACACTTTGGATTGTATACTATGTGCTTGGTCAAGAACTGTGTATTTAGAGTTCCATCACTTAATAAACCTCTAAATATTTAAGTTCAAAAACATCTTTCTTTGGGTTGCATGCATAACTAATACTATGGATGCAGCTTTCACTTTCTTGAGCTTAAGCCCTCTATTTCCTATTTTCTTTAGAGCTACTACTATGTCTATCTGTATAGGTGAAAACAATACGTCATAGTAAAGATATAATACTCCTAGTTTTATATGTAACTTTCCTGCTTGAGATATAGCCAGTTTCTATGTTGTTGTGGAAAAGTAAGTCACCCTTCTAACTGGATCTAACTTTTTTATTTTTATTGTAAATATAATTATAAGGAATCATAACATTGTGCTTTATTTCACATGTGGTGATGTAAAAGTTCAGGTTTAAAAAAATTGTTGCTTCCATCTACTTCCATACTACAAACTCATTTGACAATTCATTTAGTAATAAATTAGAAAAAACAGCAAATTTAGCAGGCATTAGCTTCTTCTTCTTCTTCTTCTTCTTTTTTTTTTTTTTTATATCTTATTTGCAGCATTCAGATTATCTTGCAATCAATTAAGTCTTCTTCCATTATCACATCTACTGCTGATACACTTCCTTCAACTTCTAATATATATATATATATATATATGTATATATAACTCAGTATATATATAAATCAATATATTATAATAGTTGGAGTTAGCGTGAAGAATACTAGTCATTTTATAGCTGAATGGACATCATTTGTAGTGTTCTTTACGTGAGAAGTATAAACACCTAGAAGTTTTTTATTCAACACACTTGATTTTTGGATTCTTTACACTTGTCCTTAAGTCTATATAAATAGCTTCAATTGTATCTTTGACAGGGGTTGCTACTTCCAGGTTGGGAACTTAGTAAAGCTTGGAATGTCAATTCCCACTGCATTCAGAATTGCAATAAGCACTTGGGCATCATGGGTTGAGGAAAATATTAAAACAAACCGAACGCGTGTCTTCTTTCGTACTTTTGAGCCATCTCACTGGAGGTACTCCTTTGATGTTGAGAAAAGGTAGTTGTCTTTGTAAACGTATCTAGCTTTCCAGTTTCCATGTTTTATAATTATTTGAAAATTAAATTTCTGAGTCCATGGCATGACATTTATGTTCAATGACCTCTTTTTATCAACTTATTTCACTCAGTGGATGCCATTTCTATTTCTTGCCTGGAAGTGGAATTAGATTTTGTAACTCTCTACTTCTTTTGTCAAGTGTACCATTAGATTCTGTGTCTTCCTATGACACTTGTTTATTAAGGTAGGATTATAGAAGCAATAAAACTTTTATTTGAAATGAAGTGATTTGCATTTTGATGTTATCCCCTACTGTCTTCGAAATTGCTTTTGGAACTTTGGCATTGTGTTCGAGGAAAATATTAAAACAAAGCAAATCAATGTTATATGGCTCTAGCATGGGTATCAAATTAATGTTACATGCACTCAAATATGGGTATTTGATGCAGACACCTTTGTTATTGTTTAATTATCTATTTCTCTAAAGTTTTTTCTACATGTTTAAATGTGATTATAATTGTTTTCTTACCAGCGTCATGTTATACTTGCACAAAATTGGTTAGTAAAAATTCCATTTATCTGAAGAATGTTATGTGTCTTCACACTTTTGAGCCATCTAAATGGTGGTACTACTTTTACATGCGTTGTACAAGTTTCTTGGTTACTAATTCTGGGAGCAGAAATAAAGATGAACTTTAAAAGAATTGCTTTTGTCTTTTGGTTCATTCGCACAATTGTTCAAGAAAGATGTAAAAGAAAAGTGTGCCATGGTTGTTTCGTTTGGAGCTATTAATTATTTGGAGAGAATGAGGCAGAGGGCTAGAAGATAAGGAGAGCATGTTAGGTGATGATTAAAGGAACTTTACCCTTTAACTATATAAAATAAGTAATGAAAAAGAAGGGAATTTTCCCCATTTCACAGAACAACCAACTCTATCCAGCGTATGAAAAGTGCTGCTTTGATTTTCAATTTAGTAACTTTACCCTGTAATTCTTTTAAAAAATATTTTGAACCCATAAAGTTGTTGCCTTAATTGGATATGTTTAATGGGCCTCACAATCATTATTCTTCCAATTTAGTATGAATTATCTGAAATAGTTGCTGAAATTTGTGTTGTTTCCCTCTTTCCTATTGGCTTCACTTTATTCTTTAATTTATTTCCTTTTATGCTGGGTACTTTACCTGGTGCATAGCATATTCTATGTAGTTGATGATACTGTATATTTCAGCACCAGCAATCTAAGCAGAAGGATTTGCCATGTGACCCAGAACCCGGTGTTAGATACCGAAGGCAGGGAACAAAGCTTATTTTCAGAAACTCTGTCAGAGGTTGTTAACAACATGACAATTCCTATAACCGCATTGCATGTAACTTCCATGTCAGCTTTCCGAAGTGATGCACATGTAGGTAACTGGAGTGACAATCCATCTGTGTCCGATTGTAGCCACTGGTGTCTACCTGGTGTACCTGATGTATGGAATGAAATTGTCCTTTCTTACCTTCTTTTTGACAATGAGCTTCCTTTCCAGTGAACTCGAGATCAAGTAAGTTTCAACTGCTTTATAATCTTATTTTGTTCGCTAATTCTTAGTGCATCCACATAATTGATGTACAGCATCAATATGGCGATGTCATGTTTGAAATGAACACAACTTTACAAAATGTCATTACAAATGGTAGGTTGGAAAGTTGACTAGGTTCCCCTTTACCTTATTTCAACCCTGCCCTTGAGTGTCAGTGACATCCTCTTTCACCTTCTTCTTGGCTTTAAGCCACTTCAAGATAAATTATTACAGTTTTGTTCAATAGCATCTGTTGTACATAGCAAACCTTACTATCATTTGTTTACTTTCAAGTTTCTTTTTTTCTTTTTATTTTTTAATTTTTCTTTTTAGGGTTTAGGCTTCAGCATAGCTATAGGAAGTATGGGATTGGAGTTAAATACAAAAGGTAAAAAAACGTTTCTATTACACTCACACTAGTCTTTTGTATATTGCAAACCCCATAAGCTATAATATAGTTGTAGTAGATGCTAGTTGATTGTCATTTTTATGTTCTTTCATTTTCCTGTTCATATGATGAGACGGAACGTTTGTATTTGCACCCTTTTTTTTGTTTTTATTTTGTTCTTATTAATTAGTGCAGAGTGGATAAACTAGTGCAGCTGTTCCTCAGCAATCATTTCCGACTTAATTTGCAACACTGGAATTATCAGGGTCTTGTGAATCCCAAATTCTATGGTAAATTTTGACCTGCTTCATTTTTACTTGTCCTCTTCCAATCCACCTGGAATTTTAAGGATGGCTCTGGGTTCTCTGAAGGACGTGTAGAGTTGCACTTGCATGTGTGCAACAATTTTGTAACAGAAACTGATTTTTTCATTCTTTTTCTTAGAGAGAAGAAAAAAAAAGGGAAAAAAAACAAAGAAGTAAAGAAAGAAAAAGGAATATCCCTATAGTGGCTAAATTTTGGTCTCTAAGATGTAACAATTTTTCAATTTGTATTCGTTACACAGCTTGTGCGATGAACAATTAATTTTGTTTTGAACAAAAATATTTCAATGGTAAAGGGAAAAAAAAAATACTAGGGATATTGGCATTTGAAATCCCTAAAAAATAGTGAATCGCAGATCTGTTATGAACTTTTTTTTTGTTGTTTTTGGCACTTCTGAGCCCCATTAATTACTCAACGCTCACATGTTTTATTGCCGAGATGTTACTAAACACTATAATGTTAATGCCAGAACCTTGCAAAACAAATAAAATAGACTGTGACAATTAAGTCAATATAGCTCAGGGATTTGTTTTTGGAGCTTGTAGAGAGTGTAAGCGTACCTTTACGAAGATCCTCTATTTATAAGGTTTGTAGAGGTCAAGACTTTTGTTTGGGTCAGTTGTAAGGTAGATTCGTAGCTCTTGTTGAATATATGATTTAATACATTTTAGTACTTTTTTAATTTGACCAAATTTTAAATAAGGCCCTCTTAAATATTCGGGAAAACGAGGCAGGGAATGAATGGGGAAATCCCTGTTGGGGCTGGGACGGGGAGGAAGGCCACCTTACCTCATTGTCATTCCTAATCTATTAATTATACTATATATATATATATATATATATATATATATATATATATTTTTTTTTTGTTTAATGATCAATTTTTTAGGTGAAACATTGTTTCTGAATTATACACTCGCATATATAGATATATACATCTTTGTATATAAAGAAGTGTTTTTGAATGCAATCAATCATAAGTACGCAAAATCTTAGCATGAGGGTCAAGTTATTTGAAGCTTAGAAGTAGACAAATCAAACTCTCCTAACTCCGTTCATCAAAAAAAAAAAAAAAAAACTCTCCTAACTCCCAACTCTACACTAGAAATACAAATGAATGCATTGATGTTCACCATCCCCTAACATCAACCAGAACTCAAATCCTTCAACTTGGCAAATATCAAAATGGATCATACTCAAAACTATGACTGCAATTATCCTCCAAAGGTAGCTCCCCCACACACCCCCATCAAACCACCATTTCCATCTCCTCCAAAGGTTTCGCCACCACCCCACAACCCCATCAAACCACCAACACCATCATTTCCATCCCCTCCAAAGGTTCCAGCACCACCCCACACCCCCATCAAACCACCAATACCACCATCTCCATTCCCTCCAAAGGTTCCGCCACCACCCAACACCCCCATCAAACCACCAACACCACCATCTCCATCCCCTCCAAAGGTTCCGCCACCACCCAACACCCCCATCAAACCACCAACACCAGCATTTCCATCCCCTCCAAAGGTTCCGCCACCACCCCACACCCCCAGCAAACCACCAACACCAGCATCTCCATCCCCTCCAAAGGTTCCGCCACCACCCCACACCCCCATCAAACCACCACCACCACCATCATCTCCCAAAGTGGCCCCTCCACCCCATAATCTTCCACCTCCTCCAAAAGCAGCTCCACCACATGGCCCCATTAAACCACCAGCACCAGCATTTCCAACACCGCCGGATCATTCTTATCCACCTCCTCCTCCTCCGGCAGCACAGCCACCACCACCTCCTCATCATCCTTTATCTCCACCATCACCAGCACCAGCACCACCAGGACACCACCATTCAACCGTAATAATTGTGGTCTTTGTCTCACTTGGTGGTCTATTCTTTCTTGCATTCCTTTCAGTTGCTTTATGCTGTTTCATTAAGAAGAAGAAACGAAGGGCCCAGGAAACTGAGGAGGTCTTGCATGTTGATGAACACATGAAATTCCAGGAATCTATCGTACCAGGCCCACATGGACAACAAATAAAGATGTTGACCATCGAAGAAGATGTGCATATTGATGAAGAAATCAAGAAAACTGAAAAGGTGACACAAGGTTCACATGAACACAATCACCAACAAGGTATTGAAGATGCAGCATCCTCCTCTGGGTCTACTCATTACCGTCTTGAGCACAAGGCCTCCTGAATGAAAGTTGCACAAACAAATCAAGAGTGCAAAAAAAAAATCATCGAATTTGAGTTTTCTATAACCACCATTTTTTAAAAGTATTATGATGAAAATTGATTGTTCTTATTTATATTCGTAAATAAATAAAAATATATAAGCCTATATCATTGTCACAATAATGTACTCTCTACACATTTATATGAGCAATACAAATTTGGTGTCTGTCAAATATAAAGACATTGCAGCGTTATCTTCTTCTTCTTTCGAACATGTATGCTAAAACATGTATGTTTTCATGGTGAAACATAAGTGGCATCCTAAAGGAAGAAAATCTATTTACTTCTCAACTCACTGATAAGACAGATGAAGCGAGTTTAGTATGTATTGGTGATGCTCTTTATCTCTTCCTCTCTAGCATTATATATATATATATATATATATATATTAAATTCACTTTTTAATAGTTTAAATTTTTAAAATTAATCATACCTAACTTAAATCTTACTATCGTCACATTATCACTTGTTAAAAAAAATTAATGAACAAAGTGGCCTACAAGTTAAACCCACTTTCTAATAGTAAGTTTTTTAGATCAGTGTTAATTCAATATGTATGTCCCACATGCCTTCCATCTTGAGGCTTACCAAGAACAGAGAGATTCTGAATATTCCTCATATTACACAATCAATATGCCATTGAGGCTTACCAGGAACAGAGTGATATTACCTCATATTACACAATTAATATGCCATAACAATGTCCTCTCATTTAATTTTTTTCTTTTTTACCGTTTGGCTCAGTCCCTAATACAGTTGGTTGTTATTTATGTATTCATTATTTTGGTTTCATTCAAGTTTAAAACTGTGGATATAGACGATCCACCTGCAGTAGACCTGTTTCTTCTCCAATTGGCGAATAGTGAAATCGTTGCGGATTAATCATGAGATCTGCATTGCTCTCAATGACAAATGACAGATGTGCTAAAGATTATAATCACTGCACATGCTTCATAAACATGTTGATAGCTGTGCGTGTGTGTTGGAGAGTGATTATACTTCGCTAGCTATAACACAAAACTAAGTGGTCCCCTGAATGTTGTATGAATAATTGATACCAAGCTTCATCATATATGAAGCATTGTAAGATATCAAAAAGAGAAAACAATAATAATTAAATGCCACAAACTGTTTTCTCATCATAATGGGATTTTCTGAAATATATACAGAAACCAGAAGCAAATAATTAAAACATAGAATATAGTGCTGATTGTTGGCAATGCTATTAGATTAATATTTTTCTATTTGATGCTCTAATGCTATATGGTAAGTAAATTCCAAAGACATGTGAACCATCTAAGACATACACTCGTGAAAGAGAGAGAAATTAAAAAGGTAAGAGTTTTCACACACTTTTTTTTTTTCTTTTGGGGTCTAAAGAAGAGCAGCCTTTAGTCCCCTCTGAGTGCATCTACATCTAAGAATGACATAAGAAATGAACCTGTAAACCAAGATGAAGCATACCATCACCATCACATTCCTCCACCTACTTTCTTCCCCATATCCTTCTTCTCTTAGAACATCTTCCCCTGTCACCATACATTTACCAAACAAGTACTCCAAGCACTTGTGGTCTGATTTTGAGAACTCATTAATCAGAAACCCTTCAAACGGATACTTAAACAGAGATATATAATGCATGAAAATCCAGTACTTTGGTATCCCATGCTTTGATATGAAGTATCCAGAGAAGAGAAAGAACGATCCCATAACACCAGCAATGACAGAGTTCCCAACTATGAAATTAGGCACCAAAGCACTGAAACATACCACAACTGAGTTCGCTGTGTATAGTATCAACCAGATTAGCAGCAAGAAGTGCAAAAACGCCATGAAATTGGAGTTCAATCCGACCAGCCAGTACAATGGTATTGTGAATAAGATTGCTAGAATTAGTAGAAATGGCAAATAAACTAATCCATTGGCAATTGCATAAGAAGACACTCTGTAGCTTCCACTAGCTGTCTCTTTCATCAAAATCTCCCTCTCTTGCAAAAAGATTGGCAAAGCTTCTGTAGTGCAAGATAACAAGAATGTTAAAATGAAAGCAAATAGACCCACCCTTTCTTCAGCACCATTTAAATCATCCTTTAGATCATAGAATATAGATCCCAGTACAAGCCCTGAGATTAACATTTGGATTGTTCTGCAAGCAAAGAGTTCCTTGGTTCTGAAAATGTTCTTTGAGAATCTATGAGTGAGAATCCATGTTTCCTTCAACCTTGAATTCGCAAAATCTCGAGGATAATCGATTCCAGAAGTAGTACTGATCATATTGATTTGTTCTTCATGATCAATTACCTTAGACTGATGAAAGAGCTGCTGAAGAGTGAACTTCTTGTGGTGGTGGTGGTGTTGTGCTGTTGAGGAAGACAATTCATGTCGAAGCACTAATTCTTGGCAGCTTACAACTTCATCATGCTGTGATTTTTGTATGGTTTCAATGGAGTCGATTGCATATTCAACAACATTTACATGAAGAGGAACCTCCAAACCCATCAGCCTTAAATTAAAACCCAGTTGATCCACAGTTCCATGGTGTAAAACAGACCCATTTGCCAACAAAAGAACGGAGTTGAACAACTTGACAATTCTAAACCCAGGTTGATGGATGCTAAGAACTACTGTTCTTCCCCGGGTTTCGGCCATGGTTTTCAGCATATCAATAATCTGAAGTGCACTAGTACTGTCAAGCCCCGAAGTGGGTTCGTCAAGTAGTAGAACTTCAGGGTCATGAATGACGTCAACTCCAATGGAAACTCGGCGTCGTTCTCCTCCGGAGATGCCACGAACTCTTTCGTCCCCGACTCGGGTTCCGGCGACATGACTGAGGCCGAGTTCTTGCATGAGAGACTCCACCCTGGCGCTGAGTTGATGTTGTGGAATCCTCAACCTGAGCTTGGCGCTAAACATGAGTGTTTCTTGGACAGTAAGTAAAGGAAAAAGGGAGTCCTTCTGGGTGACATAACCACAAGTCTTTTTGAATTGAGCTTTGTCAACTGGCTTCTCATTCACTAGGATGGAACCACTTTGTGGTGTGATTTTCCCTGCAAGGATTTCAAGCAGAGATGACTTACCAGCTCCGCTTGGACCCACAATGGCCAGGATTTCCCATGGCTTTGCTCTGCAATTCACGTCCTTTAGCACGTGCCTGACCCCATCTCCACCATGGCTATGTTCAAGCTTTGAAGCTAATTGCTCTTCATCAGCTGGCTGGGCCATTAATGGATTAACGACGATGTTAAAAGTGCCATTATCTCTGATTTTGGTGTGGATCTTGTAGTTGATGCCGATTGCCTCAATCTCACAGCCTTGTTTCTTCATAACTGGCTCTTTAATAAGGTGATGATCTTGCCCTATCTTTTACTTGATCATGCATCAGCTACCTCTCTCTCTCCAAGAGCTAAAGTTATTGGGTTGTAAAAATATAAAGGAATACTAGCTAGCTAGCTGCAATTTTCTGTCCTTATATAAACATATATATATATATATATATATATTAATAATTTAGATAAATTAAATTCAGATATGGCACTCAGCTCAACTCAAATTCCAACCTGTAAAACCATGAGTGGTGCAAAGGGATTAAGAACAATAGAGCAATGAGAGTCTTACATCCTCAAATTTGAATTACATAGTTCACGTGCACATGTACTTGGCTAGCTATTCTATCTGCCATTAGAATTGCATACTTCACGTGCTTTGATACGTGGTATCACTTGGTTTCTCCGTCTAAAATTTGCTGGTTTTTTACGATTTATTATATTAATGCATGAAAGCTTAATTGTACATGCAGCACACAATTATTTATTTGTATGTGGCGTAACATATTTATTTTTGGATTTGTACACCACAATGGGGAGCATATTTGGTTTCGTACATGTAGAGGAAGTGCTTCCGATTCTAGATATTGTGATCGCGGTTTGGATAAAGGGCGTTTTGTTTTGTTTTTCTTTTTCCCATGAACAAAATATGTTAATCTATAACATTTTGTTTCTAATTATATCAACAAGACATGAGAAAGATATACAACTATCTATACATAACATATATATATATATATATATATTAACGAAAACTTTAATTTCATTTCAGAAATTACCTTTTCTAGAAGTAAAAAACAAAAATCCTAAATTTGTAGAACGTACCATATATGTTTCTTGTAGCTAGCAGTTTTGTACATATAGATACTTGATATTTTATACGTTAAACAATGATTTACAATTGAATTATTGTACTTGATATGCGTTTGATGACACAATTAAGGGATGGTTTGGTTTCATGCATGCATTATGCATATAAAAATTAAACATATATGATAAAGATGATGATATCATTATCCTACTCGAAAGAGCACACACTTGTAGCAATTTGGAATTACATGTATTGAGTATTAGGGAATGGACCAAGGCCAAAGCAGTGGCCCCCCACAATTCCTCAAATTTGTGGCTGAAATTACATTACATAATTGAATTTGTGGCTGAAATTGCATTACATAATTGGTGATTGATTCAGAAACCAAAACCAGCCACACAGAGCTTTGAATTAAGTTGGCGATTACACTTTATAAATGTGCTTTTGTTACCTTGTGTTTTGACATCTCATATAGCGTCATTTCAAGTAACAGTAGCATTGAAAATGATGAGAGGAGATAATAATGAATCTTTAATCAACGTGGATGAGAGTTGTGTACGTTTGTCTTCAAGTGTTAGCTGATCAAAGTCTTACAGGTATGTTGCACCCGTGAACTCAATTGTGTGGTCAATAAGGACGCTCTCCTCTGTGATCCCACCAGGCTGTCCCCACCAATACGCAAATACCAACGCATGCAAATTCATTATCCTATTCAATATTAATTCATTGCTCAACACCCTAGCTAGTCCGTGAGCCTACTCCTGCTGCATGCAATAACTTGTTTGGATCATATTAATCTCTCTATGTATGTATTGATCACATACATCTCAAATCCATGATCACATAATTATTTGTGGTTGTCGCATATAGTTAACAATGGTGTACCATTGTCAAAAACTAAAAATGCATATTCTTGGAAAGTAGTTTTACTCTTATATAAATGCATTTCTATTTTAAATTAATATTGAAGATGATATATTAATATTAAAATTTAAAAATTTATTTGCGATTGCTCTAAATAATATAACCATATCAAATTAACTGAATCATTTGATATGATTGGCACAGTCGCTTCACATCCTAATCTAAGGCTATGAGCGTAGTCACACTAACTGAATCATTTGATATGATTGGCACAGTTCCTTCACATCCATACCCTTTAAGTTTAGGAGGGTTAGTCACAGTCTCTTCCTCTTTAGTTTAGAATTTGTGCTAAAAATTAACGGGTCATGTATTTAACGTAGTGAATGATGGGGTTGGTCTTCTAGATATATATATGTAGAATATGATCTTTAATTGTTTTGATGGGAGCTTTGTCCGGCATGGTGGGAATATATTAATGTACGATCCGTTGGCTTACTTGTTTTATATGTACGTACAGCTTGAAGTATCTCGTAGACTCATAGATATAGGAGCCCTTGATTTGATTATACATAATGGTCAATGGTCATGAAGAATAATAATAATATATAATTTTGTTTCCTTTTAGTTAATTAATTAACGAATGTTCTGCAATCAAAATTTGGTTTGCTCCTAATAAACGTCCTTGTTCAAGAGGGTTTTTTTTTTTTTTGGTGAATGTTCAAAAGGGTTGAGTACCCTGGAAATTGATCGGCAATGCAAGTACACCTCGACCTCAGTTACGATGAATAAATTTTAGAGGCTCCAGTACAAATACAATGTGGTTTCTGATGCCTTTCGCATTCCACGGCCAACCCTTAAAACACAAATTTTGTAGGTAAAATTTTAAAGAGTACTACAGTAAAAACACTAACATTTTACATGCCAAATTTGGTTGTTTTGCTAGTCTAGGTTACTGTAAGTAGCTTCTAACACTTCGCTTTTTTTTTTTTTTTTCACTTTTCTTCAAGCTTGGGAGGAAGAACCGGCAACCATGTGCAAATTTGGTGTCAGAACTCCTACATGTATATATAGCTGTACATATAGCAACCATCAGTTGTATTTTTATTTTTTGGTTGATAATTCAATTACAATCCCTCTATTTTTTGCATCATTAATTAGTTTAATCGTCAAAGATTGAATCAATATTGCAATAATTAATGTGTGGGCAGTGGATTTAAAAGCAATGGCAGGAAACAAGAGTGTCTAATGTGTCAAAGTCATCGCCGTCTGAGACGGGTTGAGGAAGAAATGCTCCTATTACAATCTTTCCGCCATTTCTCTTCCTCAGAGTTTTCAAGAAAATGGACTGATAGACCCCAAGTCTATTGAATTTATTGTTAACATTTGGTTACATTGTCTTGTAACTAAAAATTGGCCATTCCAATATATTTTTAGAAATTTCCCATTACAAAATTCAAATGGTTCAGTAGAGTCCAATGAGATGGTGTGTTGATGATTAGGAAGAAAATTATTAAATTGCAGCCAGTTAGTGAATGGACAGCTTTCTACACTCAACCAATTTAGTAATTTCTCGAGGGAAATCCTCGTCAACTGGTCAATATATGAGGCCCCAAATGTTGGTGCCAACACTCAATTCTCTTCCATTTTTACTCTCCTCTTAAAATCATGCTTCATCACCGCCAATAATTCAAAAGCAATCACCAGTACTATTGTTGCAGTCCAACCTGAAAAATGCATAGCCAACGCGCCGGTACAGGAGACAGAGAGTTCAATTTTTGGGTTGCACGGAAGTGCATACATGTCGAAAATTTTAGTGATCATATGAATGGCGGTGACAGAGAGTATGGAGTTGAAGCACATTTGGATGAAGACGGCATCCAAATTTACTTACCACCCTTATGGGAGGCAAACGCTGTGAAAAATATCAATTATGAATCTTTTTCTTCTGCTCCACCAAAACTATGATTCAGTGAGACAATCAATCTCAGAAAGTAGGAGGGAGCTTATGGAAATGATCCATAAAATGCCCGAGTCTTGTTACGAACTCTCTCTGAAAGACATTGTTGATGAGCGGTATGGCCTTCAAGAAGAGGTTGCAGAAAAGAATGACATGCAAGATAGAAGCTTTCATTCAGACACTGAGGCTCAAACAAGGAAGCACAAGAACAAGAAAAAGAAATTCAAGATTGGTCGGTTATCAAGGATTGGAAGTATGGACAATGAAACTTTCCTAATCAAGATGTTTTTCCCAAATTCTCTAGGTTCAAACATGAAAGCAAAAGCAGTAAATCATTCAAAAGTCTCAACTTCATCATCTAAACAATCTGAAAACCACAAGAAAATAGACGGGTGGATAACGAGGTTCACTATTTCAGGTTCAATAAAATCATCTTGAGGAAAAGCATTAGCAGAAGTACTTGTCCCAGCAACAGCAGCACAAACAGGTACTTGTTAGATTTTTGTACAAAACTTAATTGATTATTTTACATGGTTGTCATCCGTAAAGATAAAACCAGACAAAGTAAAGAAAACTTTCAAAATGTGGACAGAGAATTGAAACATGACATTGCAATTAGTGGTGTCAACATAGAGGGATGATACTAAAATTGTCAGGAAAAAAAATACAACTACTGGATACTATAAATATTCCTATGCCATGCAGGTGTGCCAACACTGATTTCATACCTGGTTGCTGCTCCTTCCCCCCCAGCAACAAGAGAAGCTAAATCGAAGGACAGAGAGGGTGCATCTTCTAAATAATCAGTTGTATTTTCAATAATCAATGCTACCAAAAGCTAAAGAATTTACTGCAATTCAAATATGTGAGGTACTGGCTGTATGCAATCAGCATAATACATAAACCAATTGTATTTGCAAAAAAATACAGTACAATATCTTCATCTGAATTGAGGTATACCGGCACTAGTGACGATTTCCTATGTACTTCACCCAGTTTGAAAAAGGCATTAGGGGCAGAACCAAGTCTTGATTGCAAAACATGTCATTTATCAGCTAATAGAATATGAAACATCAATGTTACCGGGACGATAAAATTTAACACATAGGCAAACAGTGAGAGCTTTCAAGCATCTCCTATCAGAGGCTTGGCTTGCAGCTTAAGCGTTAGACGTAATGAGTTGAACTATATGCATGGCCACAAAATTATGGCATCCATGGTGTGCTTTTAAAGATCTCCCATCCTGTCATCTCTAGCCGGTTTCACACATGACAAACATTTGCACAAAGAAAGACAGGTTCAAGGGAAAATTTCAAGAAACTTTTCCATTTTAATTTCCTTCAGTTCGTATAATTGATCAAACTTAGATTTCTAAACATAACACCCCTAAATACAGAACATGAGGACTAACATTGTCAGATATCCTAACTTCTACTCGTCTTCAATATCTTCAGTATCCTGCAGCGTAACACCTCTTACTCTAGCCCTGTCCAATTGATATGCCGTTATTCAGGTAAGAGAACTTAAGGAAGTGGTAGTAAAAATATGGACATGCTAACTTACCTGCGATATACAGGTACAACACGATTGGCAACTTTTGTCAAGGCCGTGTCTCTAGGTGTTTGTTTTTCTGCAGTTAAATAAGGTAATCAAATTGATGTCTGAATGACAAAATATTCCAATAATCAGCTGTCCACAAACTGACAATCTGACAGAGGGAATCAGAAGAAATGACATTTAAGATGAGTCCAAAGGCAATATCACATTATTTAAGAAATAACTTAGTATTATCACTTCAAATAATCATGTTTTATTTATATACCAGTACTACAGTATCAATGATGTTAATACAAATATACATCATCTAAATGGTTTTTAGGAACCCAGTTTTTCTCTCCTTTCATGTTCACTTATTTTGAATAGGTCTAAGACTACAGCTCATAACTTTCAATGAACCACTAATCTACAGAGGACCAGGCAAAGAGACCTGTTAAAATGGTTTCTAAAGCCTACACAAACCAGAACCTGAGTTGCCACTGGGGAGTGAAAATGGAAACCGGGAAAACATCATAGGGGTTTATTCTCTCTTTGCATGGTAAATTTCAAGAAATATCCTTGAACAATAATATAATTAGATTTCACTAAATTAACTAGCTAAGTAGTAATTGGCAAATTGTTTTTACATTATGATCAACCAAAGAAAGAGAAGAACGAGTTAAAATTTGACGAAAGGGAGGGAGAATTAGAAGAAAGGGAACAAAACAGACAGTGACAAAGCAATTTGTGTAAGTCCCATCAGACAGAGACAAGTATAAGCAATTTCTTTGTTTCAACTTCAATATAATTACTTATTCATTCCTTGGTCTTGCAGTAATTTAGCATTTACAGCCAAAAACATGTATTATGGGATTCAATTCCTATCAGACACAAAATACAGTGGTAATGCAATGATAAAAGGATTAAAAGCTATTCCATGAACTAAAATGATAACTAGTTATGTAAAAATTTCACAATTAATTTATAGCTAAAAATTGCATAGCTACCCTATTGGGGTTATATTGCATTTGCAGCTAGCAGCAATGGTTCACTGATTCATGATTGAATTCTCTAGGAAATGGACCTATTAACTATAAGATTTAAATCTTGCGTTCCATTCCCCTTCAAGCTTCTTTTTTAAAATGTAGAACTAAAATTAACCAAAATGATTAACTCTTCAAATAGAAAAAAAAAATAATAAATAAATAAATAGAATGCATACCAGGAGAGTTTTCCAAGCCATTATTTAGTAGAGCAGAAGCATCTGCTTTGTCAGAGGAACTAATCTTTTGTAACTTCTTCCCCTTGGAATACTGCTCCAGTTGACTTTGGATATTTTCATTCCTTTCCTAACAGATAAATGAACAAATATTTAGGAAGTAATTCCATCTTGTATTGAAGATCGAAAACAACATATGCAGATCAAGTGCTACTACATCTTATTCAAATATCCATTTCTTTCCTTTTATTTTCTTTTATTCCCTTTTTCTTTCTTTCTTTGTTTTTTATATAAATCTGCAGAAAAAGGTTATTCTTACTCAAGAAGTTTTCAAGAGCGGGCCTAGATGTGACCAAAAGGAGCTCCCATTTAAAATAATGATCAACAATACGCTCAAGTTTATGAAAGTCTACAATGTGGGCCCTTTAACATAAAAAGTTCCAAAGGAGGCAAAATTGTGTAAAAAAAAGGCAGCAACATGGTTTGCAATTTAAGGCCTTGAGCACATGACTTCAAACTTCCACAATTGTTCATAGCTGAAAGAACTTGTAAATACAAGGCCTCCATTGAAACTAAAATTAAAGGGCACAAAATTGAAACTTTTGTAGCGAGAGAGTAAAGAAGTGTGTTTAATCCTATATTTTTTGTTATTCTACAGGCTGCTAATCATTAGAAAAAAAAGAAGAAAAACTCAGAACACCATTGAGCATGACCCAGTAATGCAACACAAAATGGAATATCGCAGAAAATTGTTAAGATATATCTGTACCTGTGAGGCAACTGAAAAGAGAACAACAGCTCAACTACATGTAAATTGTTAAAAAAAGGATGTCATACCTTTTCGGCTGCTAATGCTTTGGTCAATTGATTAGACAGCTCTTTCTCTACGGAACAATCAAAAAAGGAGTTAACAGTTATTCCAGATGAGCTGTTACAATATTTTCAAAGGCTCCAAGGTTAGAGGTGAAGACCAAAATAGAAATATTAAGACTTATTATAGAGCGAAGGTTTAGAAATTAAATTAATTATGCATTTTATTTATTCTGGGATTTTATTTCCTATTGAGTCTCTCAGGTTTTAGGTTCCTTATTTAATCATGTTTCTCATCACATAAATATGTTTTATGGTAACCTAAATCTGACAGACTTTATACTTTGAATATCAGTGGTTTTCTCTCTTTTTTATCTCCCTCCTCTTTCTTCCCCTTCTCATCTGCAGACTCTATCTCACTTCACATAAAAAGAGGACAAATCATGGAAAATAACAGTACCATACGGCACAAGAGGCAAATTTATAGAAGAGATTCAACGAGAATAACAGAAAGTTAAAGGCCACAGGCAAGTACTCAGACATAGTGGTAAGCAACATATAAAAACACGTGAATACAGAAAACAAGAATTAGTCATCTTTTGTACATTAATTCAAAATTCCACATCTCAACAGAAACCTCCCACCATCCTTTTGCACAACCACTTGAGAGAGTATATGAAAAAAAACTTAGCGAAATAAAAGCAATTATATATCAAGCAGCAAAGGACTAATCCCTCTGATCAACACCATTCTATGTCAAATTCATGTCATAAGCTCTGGAATCGAAATATTTTAATCAGCATTAGTTTAATACCAAAAGTTAGTATGGAGGTGCTCTACCAGTTCCTTCTCTATATGAATCATGATATTTTTTAAAGCTAAAAAAAGGTCTGTAATCAAAGTATCTTCACAGTAATTTGTTTAATACCACTAGTATTGAGTGACCTACCATTTCCTACAAAGCAACAATCTATGTGAGTGTTTCTGGACATACACGTATGTCCAGTGTAAAAAGAGAATACCACCTTCTCTATATAAATCATGGATGCTTTTGAATGCTTTAAAGAGCTCAAGGGACAGATTCGTGATTGCTGCACTAGCAGCAGAACCCACAAGTTCTGTGAGAGAAATGGAAATCACAGGCATCCCTTTTGACTTTTGAGCAACTAATTTTGCATTTGCAGCACCTGAAATACCCACACACATAGTAAAATCACTAATATACTTCCCTCTCAATAACACAGGAATTCATATATAAAACATGGTATGTAGAATAATACTGTTCAGATTGGAGTTAATGTTCACAGTGTCAATTCTTACCTATAAAGTATAAACACTAATTGGCACAGCAAAATAAATCAGCACAAATTCTCTTTCCAGTTAAAATTAATGAGGAAGCCAAGCATTTCTGATTAAAATAACAATAGTAATCATAATTGATTAAAGGGTGCTTCTCACTAAAACAATTATGCAATACAATAGCAAAATTCACCTATTAAAGAAGAGGTGGTCATAATACCTAGCCATCTATCACTATTAGTAATTAAGACTCACTAGAAGCTGTGAAGCTGCTCTCTTTTAACCAAGTTCATGTTGTCAACTTTAGATTTACAAGGAAAACTTAATCAATTATATCTTTTTGAAAAATTGGAAACAAGAAGAAAGCAAATGTGTAAGCAATATAGTATGCCTCTATCACTATCTTAAGAGATGGTAAATAGTGAAGAAAATATTTGCACACACACGTGGACATGAAAGATTAGGAGACATAATTCCGCTTGTACTGCATGTGTGTTTCTGTGTCTACGTGTCTGAAAATATGTGAAAATATTATTTTTCAAGACTTACAAAAGCATCTAAGAAGAATAAAGACCAAGATATATCAGAAAATGTCAATGGATTGTGAAAAATGTTAATTGTGAGCTCTATATACGGAAGAATTTAGCCAACAATCCAAGAGCCTTATTGAGAATTTAAAGATTTATATGTACTAAATCCAAAGCCCTCCAACCTTACAACTCACAATCTAATCTAACATAATGGTGGATATTTCTGCTTAAGCTAATTCTTGTCATAAAAGCCAATCAACAGGTTATTCAACAAGCATTTTTGTACAAGTATCTAAAAGGAGGAGGGCAGGGGCGAGGCCTTGCTTTGTTGGAACCATGAAATTTCAAATTGGAGATGAAAATAAAGGAAATACGGAATAAAAATGCTAACCACTGACTGTGTCTAGACCTCCCTCCAGAATAAGCTTTGCATCTTGTGATTTTATGGATGCCAGAACATAGTCTATAAACTCCAACCAAGAGCCCCCTATTCCAATGTTATCCCTCTGCCAATAGAGCAAGTAAGTACGAATACACCAAATCTCTATAATTTTTCCAAAATATATAGTTCCAACAACAACATATGCTTTCGTGAAAAATCACCAATAAATCCAGAAAAATTCTGAGATTTGACCATACATTCACGAGGTGGCCAACTAAAATCGATCTTCAATAGGAGGATGTTATTCAACTAAATCTTCTCAAACTGACAACCTATCTTCTTTCTTTCTCTTTTCGTCTTTTGTCTTCCATAATTTAGGACCCTTCATATGCTTTCAGCTTACTATCCTTATTTAAGGAAACAAATCAAGTGCATAAATACAATTACACATTCTCTCCCACTCATACTGCACTGTTATGATTTCTTGGCAACCAAAAAAATTAACAAAGAATGTAGTCAAATAGCCACATGAAAATAACATGTCATATAGAAGTCAACCATGTTTCCTTTTTGTTTTCCTTTTCCTTTTAGGTTCGGTAGAGCCCCATTGAACTGTTATAGGATTAGGAATAATTTGCAAAAGCAAGAAAGTACAATCTCAAGTAGATATTATCTATGAAAAGTAGAGTAGAAGAAAGGATTCCCAAGGCTAAACCTAACTATAATATAAAAATGTGTGGAAAAAGAAAGTTTGGACATGATAAAATTACTTTGTGGTGATTGCATTCACTCCTGAAATAAAACACATCTTGCAATTTGCCTCTCAAACTAAAAATCCCCTTACTTTGCCCAGCTGAACTATTGTTTTGTTGTGGAATCAGTCCAATGATAACACACATTTAAATAGGTAATGGAAGTCGAAGATAATGCGAGATTTTGTATTGTCTTGTGTAGGGGGGCAAAATATAAAACAAATGATAGTCAGGGGAGCAAACTGCTATTTCGTCTTTTTCTTTCCTTCCCAACTAAATTTCTAGCTTAAGTCATCACACGAAATGAGGGGCACACAATGCATTTTTTGGTATTAGTTGAACTAAATAAACAGTAAAACAGTAGTTCATAATTTTCTATATAGCACAAATATAGAGTGTGTAATAAAGTGGCAGATTATTTTGCAAATATCAGCCATGATTATAGGTAGTAAGGTTTGCATTTTTTTGAAAAACCTCCTAAGGGTGTTTCTTACTTTGTTAAAGATGATTGTATGGTGTTGTAGACACCAGAGGGTTCTATAGTGAGGAGTGTTTCTTATAGTTAGGAGCAAAGGGGAAAATGCTATAGTTAATGGGGGTACATGTATTTATGCCAATTACTCTAAAACTACAAAATTCTATTTAAAGTGCAAGTATAAGAAGGCAAATGCACACTTCATAATGAAATTTAACAAACTTCATATGCTATATTAATCAAAAACAAAAAGACAATATTTTCTCGAAGGTTAAAATTCAACTTGTTTAAACAGAGAGACACATAGAGAATTGAAGGCTGACAAACCATGTCCTCGAGCTGGACAATGGAGCGCACGGCCTCCCAGGCGTTGGAGTGAAAATCAGTGACAATGATTCTGAGATGAGAAGGATCAGCGGCATGGACGTGGTACAAGAACCGACGTGAGGGTACCGAACCCTCACCTGCCCGCTCCACGTTGAGCTCGCCGAAAATGGGCTCCAACTCTTCAAACCCCATCACTCGCAATTTCTATATGACCGAAATTGTTTGGTTATCGAGAAATATGAAAGAAAATTATGGAATCTCCGAGTTACTAAAGCTTCATTTGAATGATAGTATTTATTATACAAGTGATGTTTGAATTTGACGAATATTAGAACATTCCCTAGACGGAATCACGATCACAAGGTGCATCACCATCAAATGGACGATGGAGAAGAGCCTGTCACCAAAAATACTCAGCCGTCCAATGAAAACTTTTTACGTGTACAAACCTCCTTCACAAAAGTAACCGTTATAAACGCACACTCAAAAACCCTCACTATCTCTGTGAACCTGAATATACCCTCTTCTTCTTCTTCTTCTTCTTCTTCTTCTTCTACTCTCTCCTCCCAAGCGACCCTAGTCCCCAGCAATGATACTACCCACAAAGCCCATCAAATTCTATTCCAATTTTACACCGAAAACTTCCTCAAAATTACACCCTACCCTTCCCTCAAAACCCAAAACCCTCTCACTCACAGTCCTCTGCTCAAACCTTCCGACTCCATCTTCTTCCTCCCCCACCCAAACCCTAACTTCCATCCTCCGCGCTTTACCCGATTGGGCCGACCGTGTACAAGAGCGTGGAATGCGGAAGAACCGAGTGCTGTACAACCATGAGAATTGGGTCCACCACAGAAGCTCACTTCGCCATATCCGTCACCTGCTTTCAAGCTTTTCATCGAGGGTGATTCTGTCCTTGATACCACCCGTCATTGCCTTCACCTTGGTTGCCGTGGTGGTCGCCTGCTATAATTCGGCGGTTCTGGAGAACTGGTTGCCCGGGTTTTTCCCTCTATTGAGGGCGTCATCTTTGTCGTACCAATTGACGGCGCCGGCATTGGCGCTGTTGTTGGTGTTCAGGACGGAGGCGTCTTACTCGAGGTTTGAGGAAGGGAGGAAAGCCTGGACCAAGGTGATTTCTGGAACGAATGATTTTGCGAGCCAGGTGATTGCTGGGGTTGAGAATTCTTGTGATGCGCCGCTCAAGAAGGCGCTTTTGCAGTATATAATGGCATTTCCATTTGCACTTAAGGTCAGTCAAATTTGATTTTTGTAAGTTGAAGATAAATACTTCTTCAGCTTGTGAATTTGTTTCCACTGGGTAAGATGTGAAATTTTTTTCTTTTGATGAATAAAAACTTGCATTAAGCACAAAACAGCCTCAGAAGAGGCTTTACAAACCAGACCCAGCTGCTAAACAATCAAGAGCAAAGCTATCCATAATGCAGCTAGGTAAAACAGGAATAAAAACATCAGACAACGAAAATAAACAACATACATAATTCCTAAGTGTAAACTTAGCGGTTACATCAGCCACAAGGTTTGCACTCCTAGCGTTCCACTCCAGTTTCCAGTGCTGCTCCTTCAGCAACTCTTTTGTTCCAGCCCAATTCTGTGAAATTGGATATGAAAGCATATACGCATGGTGAACAGTAATACAAGCGTAGAAGATTTTTCTTTTCCTCAGATAAGAAGTAAAATGAAAGAAAATTTACCATGTTCATCAGAATTGTTGATGGAAAAATGGAGAAGCAATGTTTTGATTCATGTTTGATGTAGGTATGTGGGTGAAGAGATTGTATGGATAACTAGAATTTCATATTAACGAAGTTGCTATTAGGATGGGCTGTTGTTTATGTAGGTTAATTCATTGCTTGGAAGTTGCATGTGTCAGAGCATTTGGTGTTAATTCCATTATTCTTTGTTGGGAAAATCTATAAGTAAATTTTCCATGTTGCATAGAAACTGAACTCAATTTTCTTTCCCGTTCAGGAACTGTAGTTCGATCAATGATATCTTGGTGACATTATTAGTGATACAACCTTCTTAATTGCAGTGTCATGTCATTTATGGGTCAGATATTGAACAAGACCTCCAAAATTTGCTTGAAGTAGACGATTTATCAGTGATTGTGAATTCAAAACATCGCCCCCGCTGCATTATTGAGTTCATCTCACTGAGCCTGCAATTGCTAAAGTTAGAAGAATCAAGGAGACATATGTTGGTAATCATTTCTTGGATTGATTAGACATTCTCATCTATTCTAGCTGAGAAAGTTTATCAACATGATTCCTGCTGTCTTTTTTTCTTCTTCTTATTTATTTATTTTTATTCAATGTTCTATCTCAATTAGAAGTTGAGGTTTTAGTTTATTGAAGAAATTTGGTTACATTATGCAGGAAGAAAAAATCTCTTGTTTTCATGAAGGAATTGGTGTGTGTGAACAACTAATTGGTACTCCAATCCCTCTTTCATATACCCGATTGACTTCACGATTTCTAGTCCTCTGGCATCTGACTCTCCCTGTAATACTTTGGGATGATTGCCACTGGATTGTCGTTCCTGCTACTTTTGTCAGTGCTGCTTCTTTATTCTGCATAGAAGAAGTATGATTCTCTCTCTGTCCCTCTCTGTAATGCATTTGCTTTCATAATCATGTTAGTTTTCTCATCATTCCTTCTACTTTTACTACTACAGCTATTTTTTTTATTAGTTTTCTTGCTTAGTTATGTGAGCGATAAAGGATTTAGTATGACGGGGGCTCATTCAAAACAAATGGAACATAGATGATTATTATTTATGTAAACTGCAAGGGAGAAATATCGAGCTGCATTAGCGGAACGTAATTCTTAGTATTTTCTTTTGAAACTAATGGAATTCTGAATAATATGTCTATTCATGCGCTCCCTTTTGTGGAAAAGACTTGGTAAAAATCCTACACAACAGAATTGGATGCTTCAAAGCTATATATGGTTTGGAAAAATCTTTGAAAGCCTTTTCTTCCACTTGTTATTGCAATTTTTTTTTTCCCGTTTCTACGAATTTAAGCATGAGTTAATTGCTGTAGGTTGGTGTTCTCATTGAGGAGCCATTTCCAATGCTGGCCCTTGATGATCTTTGCAATACGGTTCTGAAAAACATTCAGGAAGCTATTGAAAGTGAAAGCCAAATTCAAGCAAGGCTTGCTGCAAAAAGAAAGACGCGCGCGAAGCAGCACTCACCAAATGGTCAGCCTAAGTTCTAGTTCTTAACACGGTTGTCTATATTAGAGTATTGGGTCTGTAAATATGTGACAGTTTCCTACTAGAAAGAAACAATTTTCTACTAGAAAGAAACATTGACAAGTTATAGTTGTTGTGTATAGCATATATGTAATAAAATGTGATTCGGCCTTCAGTTGCTTATTATATTTTTTTCTTTGCATGGTGATCAGTTTTAGAAGACTCAAATGAATCTTGTAAGTACTATGACAAATAAACAAATTGTTTTAAGAATTAAAAGCTTCGAAATGAAAAGACTCAAATGAATCTTATGAGTAAGAGTACTACGACTAATAAACAAAACTGTTTTAAGAATTAAAAGCTTCAAGATGAAATTTAAGAATTAAAAGCATCAAAAAGCCAAACAAAACAGCTTTGGAAATGTCTGAGCCCGGGTTCGAACCGGGGACCTCTAGTGTGTGAGACTAGCGTGATAACCAACTACACCACCCAGACACTATATTTACCCTTATAATCTAAAAGAAATATAAAGTTTGTGTAGCATGAATCACCATAATTGCTTTGAGCATCTGCTCTCTCCGGACCAACCTCTTTATTCTCTCCAATTTTCTTCTTTATTTTTTGTGTGGCTAACCATATTTCTGGCAGAGAAATTTAGTTATTTTATAGTCCAATTAATTTAATTTCATATGCATAATTCTAAACGAAGGGTGTTTTGTCAAAATAAACTGATTCTATGTAACATTGAAGTGATGATTCCAAATGTCAAACAAACAATGTAATGAATTCCACACCTAATTCAATTCCTCCATGAATTATATTCCATACCCCATTCAATCAAAAAATACATATAATTCAGCAAAATTAAGGAAGAAAAAAAAATTAATAAATCATTAGCAAAGGAAGAAAGAAAAACAGATAAAAAGTATCAGTTATGAGGGAATATACAACACACCACTTGCACAAGGTGCTTGCGAGGAGCCATATAATTAAATCAATTGTACTTTTTTTTTATGGTAATACTTAAAATCAATTATGTTAATGTAATATACATGCATAAAACATCTAATGAACTTCCAGATACATCAAGGGTATACAGCCTTGCTTCTAAAACCTCTTTGTTTAAAAAGGCACATATAACACATAACTATACGCCATAGAACTATATTGAAGAATCTCACCTCCCATGCAAAAATGAGAAAATGAATTGAGACTAAGTGCTTTGCCTACTCTATAATCAGCAAGAAGGTTGGGTTTTCATGAAGAATTATACAACAAAACAATGGGTCTCTTTCGACCATAAAGAATAACCCTCTTCATTTTCCTATCGTTTACCTGAAAAATCCGATAAGAGATTTATATTTGCGCAATGAGTATTTCATTCCATGAGTCTGGAATCCCAGGTAGGCACCAATGCAAGCAATCGTTTACACCAGGAGTTCCTCTAACACTATAACGGGATATGTGGCCCTCGTCCCTCAGTTCAGACAATGCAGTGATATCTAAAATCTTTACCTTTGTACCCTTTACAGCAGCTTCGATTACTGGATCCCTTGATCCATCTTGAACTACTTCGCTTCCACCAGACAATGGTACCGTATTATCGCAGCTACCACCAGTGTTCCAATCACCGTTAAAGAAATGTCTTGGTGACATAGTCCTAAAGAAAGCCTTGAGGCGGGGATGTGATGGAATTTGTGAATCAACCCACCTCACTATACTATGCACTGTAAAATTCTTGGCATTCCCAATTTCAGCACGCTTTTTGTCTTCATTGGGCTTCCCATCTACATGCATCACCCAGCGGTTTGCTACAAGCTTTCCCCTGTTCCAGTGATGGCCCGTATTAAGAACTAATACATCAAATTGATGGAGGAATTGTCTCAGAAAAGCTGGTGGACGGTCCAAATGCATGGCAATATCAGTGGTTCGGTTTGACTTATTTAGGGGCACCAGGTCAGACAGGCTCGCCGACCAGTAGTATAGAATGGTAGTGTTGGTATTTGGGAACCGATAAGCCCAGCCATCAGGACGAATAGCTCCACGAGCTTTAACAAGACCATAAGCCTTTCCAACATTTTCAATTTCTGGACTATCCTCCCCACCAGTGGCCATACACATCAAAGATTGAAATTGCTGTCGACCCAGCGAATCTCCTACAAAAGCAATTGTCTTGTCCTTCATCCTAGAATTTATGTTCATGTTGGAAACATTAAATCAGCTAAACATAGAATGAAATCCAAGCAGTTGCAGAAACCATGTCAGTAAACATTTTAAGAATATTGAGAGAGAGAGAGAGAGAGAATTTTTAACTCGGTAACATTTCTAGCAGAAAAAGTCCAAAAGAAACTCAAGTAGGAACTAGGAACTATATGCAAAGCTTTTTCCACACATTAGAGAAGTCTTATAAATAAACAAGAAGGCTATCAGATTTACTATAAGAAAATGGATTTCAAATATGGAAAGACAACTATCTACCTTGTCAAGAATGAAGACTTCTCGAACTCTGGCATTTTGCAATTTTCTGGTAGCCACCGGTATCCCTCGTAAGAAAAATCAGTTCTCTGTGTCAGTCTACATGCCCACATTGCTGATAGCCATTTCTTACAACCAGACCCAGAATATAATGGTCGCCTGCTATCTGCAACCCATCTACCTTTGGCATAGTTGCAAACTGCATAGATGAAAACCGGACAAACTTAGAAATAAAATGTACAGTAAAATTTGCCACATTGATGTGTGCATAAATTAAACCAGATTATGGAAGCATCTCAACAGATCAGAAACTTCACAAATAGGCAAGCAAGATAGCAAAGACTCGATATCAAGAAAAATTCACATTATTTTTCCACCAAACTTCTACAAGCAAAATTTTTCACAATTTTCCAATATGACACATTTGAGTCCTGTCATTCAAATTTTATTGAATCACTACGTTGAAATAAAGACAACACCATACAGTATTTGACCACCATATAACAATTGCAAAATAATATCGGTAAAGACATTGAAAATGCATGTTTGCAGCCCAATTAAAGTAACCCTACCTTTAGTTTTAGAAGAGGATGTCACATTTCCATTACTTTTGTGCGTCTCAGGCGAGAACATGGGTGTAGAAACCATTGGCACAGGAACTGAATTATCTACTACATCATTTGTTTCTTCAGTTATAACCAAATGTGACTCTTTCTCTTCAATGTTCCCATTTGTCTTCATAGCATTTGAGGAATCATTAAGGGTTTCCAAATGATACTCTAAATGGAAAAAGAGAAAATCATATAAGAAAAACCTTAAAGCAAGTAAGAAAGCATGCCAACTCCAATAATATGTCTTAATATAGAAAACCAATTAAAAAATCACAACAAATAAAGTTGATACTGCTGTGATCCCTAAGAGTAGAAGTACATATTACACAAGCAGACTATTGGATCATATGTGTTTGTTGCATAGCAGACTATTGGATCATATGTGTGTGTTGCATAGTTAACATGCAACCAGATATCAAATTAATTGCACAAGTAATCTTGATTGGAATTGGTAGGCCTCATGAATTCTAATGTAACATTTATCTCTTTCTAGCTCTGTTGATGATCAACTAGTTTGTCCACCTTAAATGGCCTTTACTCCTATCTAATCCTATTTTTTGCACCAACCACTATTTCATACTCAAAACAATAATTGATCTTCTCCACAAACCAATTAGAAAAACATAAATTTGTTTCATCCGAACCCCAATGCATTCACCACTAACTTCTGAGGCACCCAAGAAATACTTATCCCACGTATCTTCAAATCAGTCCATTGCTATTGACCCACCATAATATCCATTTCTTGACTAAAAACAAGGAAACATGCTCCTTGAAAGTTCAATTAATCATACAGGGAGAGTATAGCGTAGAAGACTACCACATTTATCGCCTCTTTGAGGGCCTCAATCTCACCAATTGTTGAAGGAAGTTCTAGATACTGTATTTTAAGGAATTAAAAAGTGTTACCTGAGGCTGTTCAAGTTTCTTTTGTTAACATCACTTTCTGCCTTTGTTTTTTCCTTTTTTCTTTTTTTTTTTCTTTCTTTTTTCTATAGTAAAATTTTGTTTCTTGTATATTTGCATATATATATATATATATATATATATATATATATATATATATATCATATATATATGAACAAATGTATAGATAAATATAGCTTAGCACATCAAAAAACTTTGTTGACTTTGTAAAATTGAAGGTTATGTTTGGCTGACATTCTCCACTCCAGAACAATTGTAGTTCTATTGTATCAGACCTCCAGGAAAAGTAAAATTTAAAGATATTCAGATATGAATGAACTGTAAGCTACATTTCATTATCAACTTGTATAATAAAAAAAATATGTTAATTGCTAACCAAGATTGAACTTTCTAAGTTTTAACATGTAAATGCAGTGGCAGAACACTACATTAATAGGTGTCAAAAAAAATGCAAGTCGAACACATATTTCTAACAACATCAATAAGAATCTCAGAAAAAAGATAGAAAGGAATACATTAAAAGTACATAGAAAATATTACCCACCTTCTTGAGTCCTAAAAATATTGGATGAGTTTTAGACAGTCTAAGGCCAAGATGTACATTCACTACCAACATGCATAAGCAGTTCCGATGTTTTGTAACTTGCATTTACACCAATCGACTAAAAAATTCAAAGTGATGTATACTTAATGAACTTGCAATGCAACATTAATAGATATTGTTTCAAAATTTTCATTGTATTAAATATCAATCCCATTTTATGAGATGTAAGTCCCTAATTATTTAACTAAAGGGCTGTTTGATAACATGATTTTTTTCTTTTTTTAAGTTTTTTCCTCTTGACTTATGTGTAATTTGGTTTATTTAAAGGTTGGTTGGAGTTCGTTAAATATTTGTTAGACTACTCAATTGAGTAAAAATGTGAAGGAAAATGAAAAAAAAAAAAAAACAGAAAATGAAAACACTTTGAAAAGTGTTTTCATTTTCTGTTTGTGTTTTTACATTTTTAGTCAATTGAATAGTCTAACTAATATTTAACAAACTCCAATCAACCTCTAAATTAACCAAATTATACATAACTCAAGAGGAAAAAACTAAAAACAAAAACAGTAATGTTATCAAATGGGCCCTAAGAAAAACCATTTTAAACAATGGAGGCTGTTGAAAAACGAAATTAGAGATTAACTGGAAAAAATCTTATGTTTAGGATAGTGATGTGGGTAACCTTTATTATCCCAAAAAATCTCACATTTTTTAGCACCCTAATTGACAGCCAGAATAAGAATTTTATATCTTTTTTTCTCATTTATTCCAAAATCTTGACTCTGAATGGTTTAATTTACCTTGCAAGTTTGTCAAGCGGACACAAATGGTTCAACAAACTAAGACTTGTATATGAAAGTTAGTATCACCAGTCTACCCACCTTCTAGCAGGACTGATATTACATTAAATGAGATTTCAAAACTCAGCAAAGTTAATGCACTACAAGAAAATATTTGGTTCCAACTTCCTAGTTCCTACAACAAAAATTTATTCCTTATGGTATGGTTTTTATAGCTTGTACATTATGAAATCTTCATCAGTATTATTTTAATGTACCTTCTAATTTTTTTAACCAACATCACATTCTATTGATGTCTCCTTTTGGAAACTCTTAGCTCTTCCCCCCCGCCCCCCTTTTCAATATAAATGTCTATTATTTAAAATAACAGAAAAACAAAATAAAAGTATGTATGCATATACAAATTTATGGATTGGCAGACTGACCTGAAGTAGGCATTGTAGACCGCTCTTGGACCGATATTAGTGTATTAGCAAAAGGATTTTTCTCCCAAGTCCAAAGTAATATAGTAGCAAAAACAAGGGCCAGCACAGTGAGAGAAAGAGATCTCCCCCTCAAACTAGAATAATATCCCCCTTTCATTTGAGCTAATGTTCTACAAAAGGCACAGATTGCTGAATCAAACCTTATTGTGTCCTCAAACTTCCTCTCCACCATATACTGGATGCTTCACCTGAATCTGGTGGGAGGAAAAGAAAAAGGGTTTTGGGGAGGGGGGCGGAGGAGGAGGGGAGAAGTAAGAGGCATTGAAACAGATACAAAAGATCTAGAAAAGGAAGAATCATAAACTGACATACAAATACAAATTGTTTAGTCCAATATCTCCAAACATATAGTCCACTCACAGATACACGTAATTCTTCCCTTCTGATCTGCATTTCAAGCATTTTGAAATGGAAAAGTTCTTAAGTTTGTTATAACTGCACAAAATTCAACATTAAATTAAGAGAAAAATTAACTCCCATAATAATTCTGAGAATATAAATAATTCTGAGAATATATATTATAATATCTGGGAAGTAGTAAATGTAACATTAATTGTTGTGTTAAATAATATCCTTTTAATTTCTATCATGATATTGCTCAACTTGATTCAATGTGTATAACAATGTCCTAAAAGGGAATGTCAAATAATGCATTATAATTTGAAATTCCTGAAATCTTAAAAGTGGAACGTACAGTGGAATGCAATCCAAATATTATCTAATCAAACTTATCAAATGAAATCTATTGAAAAGTTGAGCAATACAGTGTTGACGATAATGTACAACCAACAAGCAGAACTCTAGATGGCAGTAATTCTAAAACCAATAGTAGATTACATCTTCTCTCCCTCTCTCTGAGCCTATCCGCTCTCAGAACACACAACTGTGCCAAATTTGGACAACAGGAAAGAGTTGCAAAGATGATGAGGAAAGCAAGGCTGTAGATTTTTTGTCACATCTTACAACCAAGATCCACAGGATGACTAGCATGATATGCCTAAATTTATTACTTACCATAAACTCATATAAGCTATTATAGCTCTTGGTGTTGGATAATATCAAATAAAATTATACAAAACATTGAAAAAGAAAAATATTAAATAAATTGAATTCACATCACTCTCTAATTGGAACTAATAAACCAACACGTTCATAGAACAGAACACTAGCTGAAGATTTTTATTGAAGTTATTTGACATAACATTTTTCCAGATTCTCAAGCTCAGAATAATTCATGAAATTTAAGAGGCAAACACTAAGGAAAGCCTCTCACATGTATTATATTGGTGCCAGTCACAACAACAGCACAAGCACAATGAACATTTTACGATCAAAAGCATCCTCTCTCTGAAATTCAAAGGGTTGCAGAAAAAAAAAAATAAAACACAACGAAGAAAACCCAATTGAAGAAACAGTTCCAAAACCCAATTGTTATATACCAATTTTCTCTTCAACATGTACGTTGATTTTACAATGCAATAAACATAAACACAGATACCCAGACCCAACTGAACAAAAATGATAACTCTGATCCCCACATCAACTTTGACAGAACATTCGGAACATATATTGCATAAATTGACACACCCTTTCCTGTTTCCTACACTTTCAAGCACTAAAGCCACATAATTCACACCATACAGTTCTCTGTAAGCTTCAAAAATCCACACAAAAATAGGGAAAAGAAAAGAAAAGGAGAGAGAGCCTATAAATTGAAGATTAAAATTTGATAGGCATGAAAAAATGGAAACAAAAAAAAAGAAAAAAACACCTCGAATATTGTAGCTTGAGATTGTCCAATTCAGATGAATCTTCCAAACCCCTTTCACAGTCGCAGATCCACAGCATCACGACACACACAGAGATAATAGATTTGAAAATGAGACACAGGAATGGCGCTGTCTGATTCTTCGCTGTCTCGCCAACTTTCTTTCTTTTTCTTTCTTTTTTTTTTTTTTTTTGGTTACATACGGAGCTAATTTGCTTTCGTTAAAACAGCCAAAACATGACACGTGTACATACGTGGGTACTTTTTGGGTATTCGAATGCAAAAGCAGACAATTTTGTCTTTTGAAATCTGAAATTTTGCAATTGCATGCCATCTAAGCCTGCGTCTTCTTACGACAAAAGAAAGAAAAAAAAAAATCTAATTTTCTAATATATATATATTTTTTCATTACTGATATTTTTATTTTATATGTAACTTATACATGTATATAATATATAATTCTGTCGTCTATTTATACTTTTGTTTAAATTTTTGGTGAAAATTTTTCCAAAAAAAAAAAAAGGAGTTGTATTAAAAATGAAATCTATATAAATAATTTTGCAATATATATATATATATATATGTGCAGAACTCACAAAATAATATCAAGTAGTGTTTAAGCAGTACTTATTACATTTAACCAGTTAGAATGTTCTCAGATGTCAAAATTTAGAACTATAAAAATAAATTAATTTAGTAAATATGAACTTGAGGCGTGTAAAATATAACCAAAGAATATGTTAATTTTACTGTTATGACAATTAATTGAAGTAGCAAATCAAATAACTGGTGCAATTTAATTGAACTATCAAATATCAAAATCATTATGATCCAAAAATAAAATAAATAATTCTAACTATTTTTCTATATAATTATTAAAAAAATCAATTAATTTAATTAGTCGCCTTCATATATATATTTATATATATGTACACAATATATTAATTATTAAAAAATTTTGAATAACAAGAATAATAAATTAAAGCATTGACTCATGGTCCAATATTTCATGCTTAATAAAGAGTTTTTTTTTAAAAAAAAAAAAAGTGTTAAAAATTATTAATTAAGGAATCAACTTATTTGCTATTGCATTTTTACAAATTTGTAAAAGTTTACAGTAGCGAACTCATACGGAATGTCTTTAATAATTTATTATTTATTTAATATTTCAATAATATTAATAAGTATATTTGAAATTTATCAAAAATCGAAGTTAAACTCTTAAATATGACGGAATGTCTTTAATAATTTATTATTTATTTAATATTTCAATAATATTAATAAGTATATTTGAAATTTATCAAAAATCGAAGTTAAACTCTTAAATATGAATAGTCAATTAGCTTTCTTTTTTAATGTACCACGCTTTCAAATGCTACTAAGCAAAGTTTTTTTTTTTATTTTTTTATGAAATTGGACTATCTCATCGTATCTCTCCCTCTCATTCAACTTTTTATTTATGAATAGTTGGATAGACTAACCAGCAATCCAACTCACTAAAACTTTTCACACTCGAGAGTGTGTTTTAGCATAATGAAATTATTATTTCTTTCACTCTATTTATCAAACTTTTATCACTCTATAAATCAAACTTTTCAAGCCTCTTTTATATTTAGGTGCATTGTACATGCCAATATAGAGGAGAAACTATCAGAGTATAAACTGTATTTTTTGACTCAAAAAATTTATAAACGCCAAATAGCAACTACCCCTGATTCCTATTATATTATGGACTCACAATCCCACAAAGAAGCTTTTTTTTTTTTTTCCAAAAAAAATTAAAAAAAAAACACACTCGCCAAGCTTTTCTCTTCCCTTGGCACCTCATTATTCACCTGTATAAATTATCCTTTTCTTATCATCTATTTAAAAAAAAAAAAATTATTTTCGGTTATTATTCATTTTTTTTTTTTGGATATTTGAAAAATTAGGAGATCATCAAGGTTTTAATATCACTTTAGTACCCTTTAATTAGATCAAATTTCAAATAGGACACTTTTAAATTGAGACCTTTCAAAATTGAGAGCTTTTAATCTCCAATTTAATCACCATCTTCCCAAAATTTTTCCAAATCTTTTAGAGAAAATATAATTTAACTCTTTTGGATGACCATTTTTGTTCCAAAGAAAAAATAAGCATTGTTTGAGGGGAAACAAAAAATGATGGATTACCATAATCCAAATGTTCTAAACAGTAGGGAATTATTTGTGTATATAATTTAATACTATTTCACTATCTCCCGCGTCGTTAGGATCTGGATTCCAGCATGAGCACGCAGTGGCCGCCGGCACGTTTGAGTTCCATTTGGCGCACAGTGAACAGATTAGAGACAATCACAGCAGTCCGATGGTTCATGAACTAAGTAGTTATCATAGCCTCCCGGGCCCACTAAATTCCTTCATATGATATATCCCACACTTTGTGGGACCCACCATAGAGATTGTCGGCCCCGGACGTCGTCACTGATCTTGTACTCCTCCTCCTTCCACTTGTTCAAAGCATATTATTATAGAAAATTAAAAGTTATTTTTTATTTTTATGAAAATTCTTTCTCAAAGAGAATAAAAAAAAAAGAAAAAAAAAAGGAAAAATTCTTAAGTCGGTGCTGTCTTTGGGTTACGGCACATGGCGCGCCGTGCGGTTTCATACGTAGGGAGTTTCTGCCCTTTTCCAAAAAAAAAATATATATATATATTAATAAAATATTACACCGACATTCACTGGTTATGGCAAAAATCAAAGGAAACGGTGCGTCGCATGTTTTCAAAAATAAATATTTTAATTTGAAAATAACAGAAAGAGAGATCGGCGGTGAATGCTGTTTGGTCGTATTGAAATTTGCCAGTTCAGCCACTGTTTAAAATAATTTAAGTAAAACTTTTCCTATTATTCACACTTTAGAAATTAAGAAAATAAAAAATATAAAGTAGAGCAAAATTTGTTGACGCGGCGTTCTTACATGTCCACTATACTATATTAAATTAAATTAAAAAAGGTTAAAATTAGGCCCTTTGCACTGCCACGGATTTTGGACTTGTTTATTTTATTTTTTTCTTGTAAAGTAATCGCAGCCAAAATTTCCGTGTGTTTTAAGGGCATGTTCCATGATATTTTGCAAAATCATGTTTGGTAACAAAATATTGAAAGTCATTTAATACTGATAAAAATAAAAAATAAAAAAATCAACGTGGTAGAGAATAAGTACTACGGCCGATTGGATTCTGAGAGTAATTAATATTTAGCCTCAGAGGGTGTATATACTATACTATATGGGGCATTAAATATTAATGCAATTATAGCATCACATGAAGGTGGTAACACATAACAATTAATTTGACATATAATGTACGACATAACTAGCAACGATTTCAATGGGATATTGGTCTACAGGGACTCGAAGTTGTCGCCGTCGTTGTTAGAGAAGTGAAAGTGAAGAAAACAAATTTAAAAAAAAAGAAAAAAGAAGAAAAAAAAAATCATATCTGTAACAATTTGCATTGTTGATAGTGATATGATACCGAACACAATCAAGATTTGTGATATACCCCCCAACCGCTAATCACGATTAAATTTGAAATTACATTTTGCTTTCTCAAAATAAAAAAATAGTAAATATAATTATAAAACTAAATTACTTTTAATTGAATTTTTAGTTGCTGTGACTGATCGCGGCGGATTCGCAGCGGCTGTGTCTCAGTTACTCTGAATTCACGGCTTTCCTGTGGCGGAGTGTTTCCCTCCCTTTTATATTTCTTTATATTTTTGTCTACCAAAACTTCAAAGTGTTGAATATAATATTTATATAAATTAATTAAATTTAAAATTTGACAGCTACTGCTTTTTGCTAATATATAAATCTCTCTCTCTCTCTCTTTTCTCATCCAAAGCCACAATCAGAGAGAGAAAAGCCTCCTCTATTTCATATTTCCAATATGGAGAGGTAGATTTGCTGCTCGGATCTGTTTGGCTTGAAACTACAACAAGCCAGGTAACTCTACGAGAATGCTTTCCAATCTTCAGCTCCATCGAATCTATCAGATCTGAATGTATTTTTGCTGGATTATTTTTCTTTTCTTTGTTTCTGTGGAGTTTTTTTAATGGATCTGTATTACTTGCTTCTAGTTCTGAAAGGCTTCTATTTTGAGTGCCAATTTTATTTTTCTGGTTTTCGATATTCAGTGACACGCCATTCGCATAAAGTTTTCTGATTTTCTTGGCGTTTGAGTTTGCTTTGCCTTCCATGTTTAGCGAATCCCTTGAATTGTATGTTTATATGTTTTGATGCGCACACATACATGCAAGTAGATATATTGCTGGTATTGACGTATGCATTTTTTGATCTGGGTTTTGAATGCGTTAATTTGTAGATCATGAAAATTTTGCGCTTGATCTGTTGAATAGCGATGTAATGTGTAATTGTTTCTTTATTTATTTTTTGGTTAATATTTTGTTTGCTTGCCAGGTTTAGGAAACCGGGAAATAACTTTGATTAAGAAGTATGGCTTTAGGAAAATATACTAGAGTAGATAATAGGAGGTCGTCCTCCAGTTACTGCTCGACGGTGACGATCGTGGTTTTTGTGGCTCTATGTTTGGTTGGGGTTTGGATGATGACATCGTCATCTGTTGTTCCTGATCAAAATGTTGATGTGCCTCAGGAGAATAAGAATGAGGTCAAGGAACAAGAGAAAGCGAGTGAAGTGAAGGAACAAGTTAGTGAGACCAATGAGAAAAATACCCGACAATTTGAAGATAACCCAGGTGATTTGCCTGAGGATGCAACCAAGGGAGACAGCACTGTCAGTTCCACTCCGGGTGAGGAAAATAAAGAACAAAAACCTGTTGAAAATCTTGAAGAGAAGTCTGAGGTGAAAACTGAAGAGAAGATCGAAGAGCAGCAGCAGGAGAACAAGATTGAGGAGCAAGTTGAAGAGAGGCCTGAAGATGGATCTAAATCTGAAACGGAAAATGGAGAAAATAAAACTGAAGATGGGGACTCCAATACACAAAATACGGACTCAAATTCAGAAGCTGGGGATAATGATGAGAAGAAGTCTGGTTCCAACGAGGATGACAACAAGTCTAATACGGATGAGAATGAGAATAAATCAGAGGATGGAGAGAAGAAATCTGATAACTCAGAGGAAAATGGAGAGAAGACAGATGGCCAGATAGAGGAGAAAGTGGAGCAAAATGATAACAAGGAGTCAGAAGAAGGCTCTGGTGAGAAAAAGGAAGATGTTCAGTCTAAAAACCAAAGTACAAACGAGGTTTTTCCCTCTGGGGCTCAGTCTGAGCTTTTGAATGAAACTGCTACTCAGAATGGATCGTGGTCAACTCAGGCAGCAGAGTCGAAGAATGAAAAGGAAACACAACGTACTTCGAAACAGCAAACTGTTTACAGTTGGAAACTCTGCAATTCCACTGCCGGGCCTGATTTTATTCCATGTCTTGACAATTTGCAAGCAATTAAGAGTCTTCATAGTACCAAGCATTATGAACATCGGGAGAGGCATTGCCCTGAAGAAGGACCCACCTGCCTCGTTCCTCTTCCTGAGGGATACAGACGCCAAATTGAGTGGCCTAAGAGCAGGGAAAAGGTATGCCAAAATAGTGTCCTAGTTCATTTCCATGCTTTTTTTCTCCATATCAAGGTACACTGATGAGGTGCATTGCTACAGATATGGTATTACAATGTTCCCCACACGAAGCTCGCAGAAGTTAAAGGACACCAGAATTGGGTGAAAGTTACTGGCGAGTACCTTACATTTCCTGGTGGTGGAACACAATTTAAGCATGGCGCGCTTCACTACATAGATTTCATCCAGGAGGTGAATTCCTATAGTGATTTGAATGTCATCGCCCTTTCCATTTTTATTTGTTTTTGCTGATTGCTTGACTTATGCCTTAAAACAAGTATGGTCATGGGTTTCATCTTTCATGCATTTTTCTTTCAATTGATAAGTGAGATTTTGTTTGTGAGAAAACGACATGAAAGGCCAAGACACAGCTCAAAGGAGATAACACAAAAAACAAAAGGAAAAAAAATTGGCCGAGCTAAACTAGATAGTTTGACTTAGCAGGATCCCTTTCCTTTATTGCTTTTAAATAATATCCTCTTGGTTAGGGCAACATGGCAGGACTCATGTGCGTGTTTATTTTATTATTTTTTTGCTGCAGTAATTACACGGTATCCAAGCAATAATTAATATTATTATGGGAACATGGAGCATGTATACAGTTGTTATTTAAGCCAAGCAGAATTATGATTTGTTGATTTAATAGATTTGGTAAAGGAGTTGTTACTGTTTTTAAATGAACTTTATGAAGAGAAAAAGAATGTTATATAGTTTTTCTCCCTTGTGTTCAATAAATGTATAGCTTAGCATGGATTCTATTATGCTTCAGTCTGTGCCTGATGTTGCCTGGGGAAAACGTTCCCGTGTCGTTTTGGATGTTGGATGTGGTGTTGCAAGCTTTGGGGGCTTTCTCTTTGACCGAGATGTTGTCACTATGTCATTGGCCCCAAAAGATGAACATGAAGCTCAAGTGCAATTTGCACTTGAAAGGGGAATTCCAGCTATATCTGCTGTGATGGGCACAAAGAGACTCCCTTTCCCCGGCAGAGTTTTTGATATTGTTCACTGTGCCCGCTGCAGGGTTCCCTGGCATATAGAAGGTATTGTAGTGACTTAGTTATAGTAGTGATTAAATGAGTTCAAGGTAATCCAAGCCTCATTTTATTTGAAATTGCATTTTCATTTTGTTATGGGTATTCACTGTGAAGTATACACTGCAGGTGGTAAGCTTCTTTTGGAACTGAATCGCATGTTGCGACCTGGTGGTTTCTTTGTGTGGTCTGCTACTCCAATTTATCAAAAGAAGGCTGAAGATGTTGAAATATGGAATGGTATATATGATTTATAGATATTGCTGTGGACATGTACAATTTTAGTTGGTTGAGAAATTTAACTTTCGGAAACTTAATTGCAGCCATGAAGGAACTTACAAAAACACTGTGCTGGGAAGTTGTGTCAATTAGCAAGGATACGGTTAATGGTGTAGGTGTAGCTGTATATAAGAAACCTACTTCTAATGAATGCTATGAGAAAAGATCATCAAGTGAACCTCCTATCTGCCCAGAATCTGATGCTCCTGATGCAGCCTGGTATTGATAATATTTAGCTGAGACATGATATATTATAACTTAATCTACAAGTTTAATTTCCTTTTTTTTTTTTACCTGGAGATTGCCAGATAATCTTGTTGGCTTGGATGACAAAATGTTTTGTGGCTTATACTTCTTCCTTCGTTTCTATATCCCCGCAAAAATATTAAAAAACAGTATAACATTAAGAAGAAAACAAACTGCCCATAATTAAAATTGGTCTCAAACTCTTTGTTTTTTGATGCAAGCCAAGACATGTTCATGATTTGCTAGCTCTCTGCCTGTCCTAACCACTGTTTTTTCTCTTTGTTGTGCATAGGAATGTTCCATTGCAAGCATGCATGCACAAAGTGCCCACTGATGCAACACAACGTGGGTCTCAATGGCCTGAACAATGGCCAGAAAGGTTGGATAAACCACCTTATTGGCTATTGAGTTCACAGACTGGAGTTTATGGAAAATCTGCTCCTGAGGACTTCAATGCAGACTATCAACATTGGAAACGCGTTGTGAGCAAGTCATATCTGAATGGACTGGGAATTAATTGGTCAACTGTTAGGAATGTCATGGACATGAGATCCGTCTATGGAGGGTAAGCAAAATGGTTTATTGGTTTGAAGTGTTGAGTTGTGTTGATTTTAGTGTTATCTTTTGTTAGATAATGTGTTGTCTTCTTACAGTTGATTTTTTGTTGGCTTTTTAAGATCCATGGGAATATGAACCTATTGTATAAATTTGTATATATATATATATATATTTTTTTCTTTTTTTCTTTTTTGTATTTCATTATTATTGTAATCGACCATGCCCGGAAATTATTGTATTTATTTCTGGTTATGAAAGTTTAAGTGAGTTGCTGTCCTTGAAATACCTCCGCTCATATAGTCTTCTTCCATTAGGTCTTTGGATAGTTTCATCAAATTCTTTTGTCCTTTGCTTTCTGTTCTGATTTTTATGTCCTTGCAGATTTGCTGCTGCTTTGAAAGATTTGAACGTTTGGGTTATGAATGTGGTCTCAGTAGATGCTCCGGACACATTACCTATAATTTATGAGCGAGGTCTCTTTGGCATTTACCATGATTGGTGCGAGTCATTTAGCACCTACCCTAGATCTTATGATCTTCTCCATGCTGACCATCTATTCTCCAAGATAAAAAAGAGGTGTGCATATACATATTCATTTGTCATTTCTAACCAATTAAAGATTTCATCTGTTATTATGTGGCATCTTCATGCACTGCTCTAAGCTAACAATGATTCGTCGGTTACACAGATGCAATTTAGTGGCTCTAGTTGCAGAGGTTGATCGGATCCTGAGGCCAGAAGGAAAACTTATTGTGCGGGATGATGTTGAGACGATTAATGAGCTGGAGAACATGGTGCGGTCTATGCAGTGGGAGGTTCGCATGACCTACTCTAAGGACAAGGAAGGATTGCTGTGCGTGCAGAAGTCGATGTGGAGGCCTAATGAATCAGAGATTGTCAAGTTTGCAATTGCTTAGGCATGCTTCCCTCAACTATAATCGGCCTTTCATTCCTGAAGGTGTAATATCTACCCGATTAGATATTCTTTTTGTCTGGTTGATAATTTTTCAACTCATGGTAACTGTACTTTTATCTTAGGCCATGTATCATGTTAGTTAGTCCTTTTTTAGTGTCTATGTTATTGTTTCATTGTTTTAATGTTATATTGAGGTCATTACCAAGAGGTGGTTCGAATTTCGCTGTATTATCATATTACTAGATACTGGATGGAGAAAAAAGAACGCATTCTTCTAAGTGTAAAGCGCATTGGTTTAAATTATGAGAGACTTGATTTAGAAATGTCTTTCATTGAAGTTCATTTTTGAGCTAAATTCTTATTGTTGGAACCATTAGTTGGAAGTACTTTTACCGTATTGGCATTGTCTCTGAATGCTGATGGAAAGTACCGACTATTTTTTTTGAATCTGACTATAACTTTGGGATTTATGATTTGAATAATTAAATATTTATATTGTGATGTCACGTTTTCAGTTAGATCCATTGGATTGCAAATATATGAAGTGTAATAAAATATCATAATATTATAGAACCAGTTTGTTTATCAAGATTTTATTAGTCTACTGAGTAGAGTGACTGAATCCAAGACCAATAAGCTTATGCAATATGATAGACAAAATCATTGCTGAGGTGTTGGCCAATCGGCTGAAAGCGATTCTTCCAAATATTATCTACCATGACAAAGTGCCTTGGTACCCAGTAGACAAGTAACCATAGTGGCGTTTGGAGTGATGCATTCTCTGGGACAAAGAAGTGAGGCGGATAATTTTTTGGCCCTGAAACTTGATATGGGTAAAACTTATGATGGGTTTTCAATTTGTTGTTATTTGCTAAGTTGGGGTTTGATGAACAGTGGATTGATGTAGTTATGCAGTGCATTTCTAGTGTTTCTTTCTCAATCCGAGGGCAACATGGACATATACATGTATATTACTTCGCAAAGGGGTCTTGGGTAATTCCAATTATGTGCAGAGGGCTTAAGCTGGTGAACTCCTTGGTGTTAAACGTGGCAAACAACGTTTGTTGTGTATATCGCAATTATTTATTTGCAGATGACAGCTTGTTCTTTGTAGAAGCCACAAATCTTATACGCTTAAATTATTAAAGGAAGGAATAATTAAAGTGGATCGTACATTATGTTTAAATGTTCCATACTATTAGAGAACAAATATGAAATAGGAACATTATAGATATATAAAAATGTTGTGAAATTAATTCGTATTTAAATCTTTCTTCCTTTTCTTTGAAATTTTTAGGAAAAACTCTGCCATACCTGGATGATATATCCCGGTATGTTATTGGAACTACATGCAAGAAAACTGGAAGGTGTGGTAAAAGTGTGGAGCTAATGCTTGCAATATACCTGGAAGGTGCAGTAACAGAGTGCTCCTAAGGTTTACTGGTTCAATAGGTAGTCAAGCAGAAGATGTTATTTATTTGCATATGCAAGAAATCAAGCATTTTGGAGAACATAAATATATTTGTTTGTAGGCCCCTCCACGTTTAGCTTTTGTAAAAGTATATAGATCTCGTGGATTTTAACGGAAGGCAGCTAACGGCAGGTAAAGTGAGGAGGGGGTGTTGATATATTATCATTTTTTTTTTTTACCAAAAAAAGAAAAAAACTTTTTTTATATATATATATATATATTATCAAACTTCAAAGGTGTTGTTAATGATATTAACCAAAAACCAATTTACATAAGGGGTTTTATTTATTGGGTGGCTACATTATATTAAACATTCATTATATATATATATATATATATATACAATGGAGAAAGTAGTTAGTTAGATTAGGTCATGACAGTTAAGGGAACGAGTCCCAGGGAGTTAATGCATGTAAAAACTCAACCAAAGCTTTTCCTTATTTCTCCTCTTCACTTGCCTACTTTCATGCTTTGTCTTTCCATTTATTCTAAACCCTTTAAAACAAATCCCAAATCATCTTTTATTCACAAATCTCTCTCTCATACACAAACCAATAATCACCAAGAAAGAAATGAAGGAAGAGAACATTAGCATTGCAGACGATCAAAATGGAGAAAGCCAAGAAAGTCCTTGTCTAAAGAGCAATATTACAAATAATCACCATCACCACCACCATCACCACAACAATAAAGAGCAAGATAGGTTTCTTCCAATAGCAAATGTCGGTCGGATTATGAAGAAAGTGATTCCCGGAAATGGGAAAATCTCCAAAGATGCTAAAGAAACTGTTCAAGAATGTGTGTCCGAGTTCATTAGCTTTGTTACCGGGGAAGCTTCTGATAAATGCCAAAGAGAAAAGAGAAAGACCATCAACGGTGACGATATCATTTGGGCTATAACCACTTTAGGGTTTGAAGATTACGTAAGCCCTCTAAAGGTATACCTCGAAAAGTATAGAGAGATCGAAGGCGACAAGCTTAATACTCCAAAGCAACAACGAACAACGGAGCAAAATCGAATGCAACAGCAGCAGCAGCAGCAACAACAACAATTAAATATAGGTTATAGTAATCATGTATATTCTTCCGCAAATCTTATGTCTCATCAGTCGTCTTTCGTGGCCACAGATCCAAAATTTTCTTTTCCTTTCTCACCTAACTCCATTCAAAAACAGTTGCAGCCACAAGACCATATTGATTCAGTGGGACAATGGTAAGAAAAAATATTATATACGTTACGTACGTGAAGTACTGAAGGTTTCAAATTTGTTACTCTTATACATATATATAACATTCTATTATAATTGGAGTGTGAGTGATACTGATACATATATATATTTGAATACGTACCAACATTGTAATATAATGTTAATATACTATATTTTAAAGAAAGGAAAGTTATTTATTAAAGTAATACGTACATACATTGGTCTGGTTTATGGTTTTGTACGTGTTTCCATTCTGCAAGGGATTCAGTAAGGGCATTTTTTTTGGGTGAATTTGGACCTTAAATACTAGGAGATATTAATTAAATAAAATATATGATAATGATATTATCTCATTAAGTTAAAACAATTAATTAGCATGGCGCTGGGGATCCATAAAAGGGCACTAAATGAATTAAGGAACGAATCTTTTGTAACTTTTCTGCTTTTCACTCTACACCATTGCAAAAAATAAAAATAAGATTACCCACTAGATTTCTCTTCTTCCCAAAAGCCTAACACAAAATTTGTATAGAGAAGAAAGAGAGAAAGCATCCCACCTTTCAGGCTTTACAGAATCAACCAAGAACAACCAAAACAATTCCCTTTCTCTCTTTCTTTGTCGATTCTCTTTTGGTTCAAGAAAAATTCAGATTTAGAGAAAGAGCATCGTGAATATTAATGAAAATGGTTCAAGAAAGAGTAGTGGTAGAATACCACAGCTATGTTTTGGCACTAGTAGTGATTGTTGTTGTTTTGACGACCAGGGTGGTGGCAGCAAGTAGTAATACGAGTAGTAGTGGTGTTGGAGTGAACTGGGGAACCATGGCAAGTTGGCAACTCACCAACTTTCAGCAGAGAAGGAAGTAACAAAGCTGATATTTTCATTGGGCTAATTGAGCTTGTACTTAGTAATTTAATTTAATTAGGATCTTGGAGTTGATATTTTCATGAAGTATATATAAATCTCGTATTTGTCTACTTTACTTATAGCGAGTCAAATGTTTTATCTGGTAAAAATAGTTATGGTATGAAATAGCAAGGGAAAATATAGAAAGTGAACCTTTCAAATATAAATGAACTAACCAAATTACACACATTGCCATTAAATAAAGTTGGTAATATTAATCCTACCATTATTGCATTTTTGAATGTTCGTTCCTAAATTCATTTAAGTAGCCAAGCTAAACTAGTGTGGTTTTTCATGACCATGGTAGCTGTCAGGATCAGATTTTTTGGTAAGAAATTAAGCAAATGAAATAAGCAGCAGTCATTGAAAAACTCAATAGGACAAAGACAATTATACCTCTGTATAATATATAGTTTCTCATGGAATTAATTACCCCAGCAATGAAGCTAGTCAGCTCAAAGGACTTTCTTCGACGTAGACTCTAAAAGACTTTACAATAATTAATTAGTATTTTTAGTGACGTAGATTTTGAACGACTAGTTTCGGAATTAATTAAAGTAGACTTTGAAAGATTGTCATTGACCTAGTAGTACTAATAAATATCCTAAGTATGTCTAGCTATTATTTTCAATTCTCTCAGCATTAATTTGCCAAAAAAAAGGAAAAGAACATATTAATTTTTGGGTTTCGAAGGATAGATGATGAGGTGGGAACTACGGATGTGCGCGATCATGATCGACTTTCTATTTGTGTCATCATTATTCTCAACTTCTTCTTTTGACAATTTGATCAGTTGGAAGAATGATATAAATTGTTGCACATGGAACAGAATTACGTGCGCTAAAGTGACAGGTAATATCATCCAACTCAACTTTTATTGTGGCACTATGTTCTTCCTTGGTCATCATCTTCATAGGCTACATCTTTCTTTCAATTTTTTCTATGGCTCCCAAATCTCATCTCAGTTTTGCAGGTTATATTCCCTTGCAGTTTTGAAGGAATTAGATCTGTCATATAATTAGTTGATTGGTGCCATTCAAGAATTCCAATATGATTCTTTGGGTTCCCTCAATTTAGGAGATAACAAACTCCATGGTCAACAAGAGAATCTCACTTCTCTAGACCTTTCAAGACACAACTCAAGTGGAACTGTTGGGTTAGACCAGTTTTCAAAGTTGAAAAATCTCAATGTAATAACATATTTGATTATTACAGTCCACCACTTCGACTTTCATATAATTACTGTCATTGAGTTTTAACAACTTCATCAACTATACTTTTCCCAAGCTTCAGGTCTTGCTTCTGTCTTCATGTTGCAAAACAAATCCAGGGTTGGGACTTGTAAGGCTCAGTATGTTGCCATGGCCACTGATCTTGAAATTGTGTCCCTAATAACCAGCCAAGACATTGTAGCTTCTTCACCAACGCTGAATACAAATTAAGCGACAATCCTTGGGTGCACTCTCCCAAAACAAAGTGAGCAAGGCGTGGAAAATGGACCCGGTTGAGGTTGCAAATCAGTTGCAATGGGAGATGCAAATGTGGTTTATACGTGCGGTTGGTTGAGGAGGCCTTGGTGGATGATGTTCTGGTTTTGGGGTACTAATGCTTAGGCAAATTGCCTCTGGACTGTGGCTCCATTACAGCAGTTTTTAAAGTACTCATTTAAATAAATTATTGCTGCGTTTATTCTCCACGTATGTGTATTTGAAAAAGGCCTACAACCCTTCGCTTTCACACGATGACATACTAACTGTCACGTTGTGGGGTATAAATGTGGGACCCACCGTGCCGCATGGCAGGGCATGAGTGTTGCCCACCTCACTCCGTGAATTTCACGGGGCTGGGTGGGCCTATACTTATCCCCATCCCACGACGACTCATGTGGAGACGTCGTTGATGATCGTATGGCTGCTCTCGCGGGCAGTTTGAAATCCGTAAGAAACAGCAAATGAGTTTGAAAACGTTGGAGCAATGATGAAAAGTTGAGTTGGAATTAAATTGAGAAGATGATTGATGAGCGTTATAGTAAGTTTAAGGTTAAGGGGTGTAACGCCGTAATGTAATGGGTGGGGGTGGTGGCGTGGAAGACAAAGTAAAAAAGGAATGAAGGAAGCATGAAGGAGATGGAATATCCACTGGGAATGTTGGTTTTGTGTGGTGGGACACTCGAAAAAGTTTTGATTTTTAGAGGAGGGTCAAGTGTAGGTTGGGAGAGGGGGTTTTCCACGCATTTTCCATTTTTTGTAATTTCATAAACCTTCTAGACTCACCACCTATTACTTTGAAAATCAATCTTTATTATTAATTTGAAAAAAAGAAGATTAAGAAATTGTTGGATTTTTATTTATTATAATAATATTCAGACGTTTGAAAGAGTGTGGAGGAAGGAAGGGAGGAAGGAAGGACAGGTTGGTTGAGCAAAAATCAAAGAGATGCTGCTTTGACGTTCACGCGGACTATTTATTTATTTATTTGGGGGGTTTGAATCTTTTTCTTTTTATTTTTTTTTATGTGAAAGGCTCGAGACGGCGGCCAGGTGGTTCAAACTTAGAAACTGGAGGCCGCCGACTGGTACCGGAAGTTGTCGTCGACGTCTCCTGCTGTTCGTAAGTAGAGAGCATGAGTTTTTTTTTAATTATTCATATTTTATGTTAATGGAATTTTTTGTTAGGTGGGTTTTTTCTTGGCCCCAATTACTTTGCCTTACGAAAATAACCAAGTGGGAAATGGGAAGTCCATGATTCTTTTCAAACTTTCACGGAAAGGGAAAGTTGTGGAGGCTATTGCAATCTGTTTTTTAATGTTTTGTTTTTTTTTTTTTTTTTGCTTTTGCTTTTGTGGGGTTGTTTTTTTTTAAATTTTCATTTTTCACCCAATGAGTCTCTGCCTCTGTGTGTAACTTCTAAACTTTATGAGTTTGAATCTTGCAGACAAACTTGAAGAAAGTGGTTGTTTTGAACAATCCCTACGCTGCTGATATTGTAAGCATCTCTTTCGTTTTTTCTTCTTCCTGATTTGCTCCTTTGATTCTGGTCTGTATTTAAATTGAAACCTCAACTTAGGGCGCTCAGCCTTAGTAATTACTGGAACAATTTTTCTTAAAAACGTTTTTTTAGCTCATGGTCTAAGAATCTCTTACATTCAACGTCCTTGTTACTGGGTATGTCGAGGAAGAGTATTTTTTGACAGAAGCTTATGAAAAGTCAAATCTAGTTTGTGAGTGAAGAGGAATCTTCACAATCTTGTTGTTTAGAGAAATCTTGTTGTGATGGTTTGAAAGAGCTTCAGTTGCTGGAAGGGAAGATGTTTAAAGGAAATTCTTTCACTCATCAACCTAGATGTGCAAATGCCTATGTGGAATAAACTTAAGACTGCTTAATTAGATTATGTCGCTTTTACAAAGTGCTTAATTAGTAAATCAATTGTCATCTGCCCGGTTCAATGTTACTTCTTTCCTTTTCCTTCCTGTAAAGCTTTTGGAACTGATTGCATTCTTTTCCTAAACCATTAAAAGCTCCTTTAGAAAGCATACTCCTTCAATTTAGGGAGTTAGGGATTTAAGGATTGAAGCATACTCCTTCAATTTATTATTTACAATTTATTATTTTTATTTTTTTTAGCTTTCTGGGGGTTCTCAATAAAAATGACAACCTCTTCTGAGGAGTTAGGGAAACATGCAAACTCTGTGCATCATGTGAGGGAAGACAGTGAATATGTTAGGCTGGTTATATCCAATGAAACAAGGACAACAGAAGCTGATATGTCACGGCCTCAAGCAGAAGCAAGAATTAAATCTTTCCTTTGGTGGGTCAAAGCCTTAATATTGTGCATATTTATCATTATATTTCTTCTCGTTTTCTTGAAGTGGGGAGTGCCATTTCTGTTTGAGAAGGTACTTCTGATTCATAGCTCCTTTTTTCCTCATGAAACATGTTATGCTGCTGTGAACTTCTTACCTTGCATGTTGTAGATTTTTCTGAGTGGAGAACTTATTAATATGAGATACCAATCTCTCTTTCTCTAATTCACTTTTCCTTTCTTTTCCCTCCCTCAAATTAGTTAAGGTTAAGAATTTCATTGTAGGTTCTCATCCCAATCATGCAATGGGAAGCCACTGCTTTTGGCCGACCGGTTCTTGCTGTTATTCTTGTTGCTTCTCTGGCTTTCTTCCCTGTGTTTTTAATTCCATCTGGCCCTTCTATGTGGTTGGCTGGAATGATTTTTGGATATGGCCTTGGGTTTGTCATAATCATGGTTGGTACAACTATTGGGATGGTACTCCCCTATTTTATTGGTCTATTGTTCCGAGAACGCATCCATGTAAGATTTTCCATTTGACTTCGACTGATGCTGAATTATTGTAGTGGGAAACTTTATTTTGATTGTACACTTCCACTTGTATGTGATCCTTTTTTGTCTCAATTTTGCAGCAATGGTTAAAGAGATGGCCCCAAAAGGCTGAAATGATTCGACTTGCTGGAGAGGGGAGCTGGTTCCACCAATTTCGAGTGGTAGCTCTATTTAGAGTTTCACCATTTCCCTACACAATTTTCAATTATGCAATTGTGGTAACAAGCATGCAATTTTGGCCTTATTTGTGGGGATCAATTGCTGGAATGGTGCCAGAAGCTTTCATCTACATATATAGGTTTGTTCCCTTAATTCTGTACGACACGTTCAAGGAGGGATTAAATAATCTGAAGAGAGAGTACTTTTTCAGTTACTTATTTAATGCTTGAAATTCTAATCAATGATTTAACTGTCCTAAGTGGTATTTACAGCATGGAGTATATTCATGATAAACCGTGTCTGGTATAAAGACTTTCCTTAAAGAATTTGGATTTTCTTGCCTCGTTAATTGTCTATTTTGATAGGGTTTCTGGCTGTCAATTCTTGACCCATTGTTCTTTTAGATTTCCATTTTATATATACTGTTTTGGGTCTTTTGTCGCTACTAAACATTTCTTCTTTACTTTTGTGCAGTGGTCGGTTAATAAGGACATTAGCAGATGTCAATTACGGAAACTATCACATGACTCCAGTGGAGATTATATACAATGTTATTTCCTTGATTATTGCCATTATTACGACAATAGCTTTTACTGTCTATGCAAAGAAAGCTTTAAACGATCTCAAAACAGCAGAGACTAATGGAGAAGCATCTGCCTTTGACCATGGCAGTTTTGAAATGGAGAAGCTTCCACTGGAAACACCTAAGCAAGTGGGATTGTCAAATGTTTCCTCATAGCCTTGGTACGTTGGGAATAGATTAGTATCTAATAAAGGATTTTAGATAGAAAGCCATAGTACTTCTGTTTTCTTGGTCTGGGGGCCAGTAGGTAAATATCTTGTATATTATGTGAAGAGTTTTAAAGCATATTGGCATCTCTTGTTATGATAGGAAACTGCAAATACTTTTCAACATACCAACCTGTAACCTGTATTGTTTTGTATGATACGAAAAAGTAAGTTACTGCTCTGTAGCTTTACATATAATCAGGTTTAGTGGATTTGATTGCAGCTAGCAATTGGATGAATTACTGGTTCTGGTTCTACTTTGGGGATCAATTTTGCAGCCATTGTCTATATGGATAAGGCAACGCTTGTATTCTAGCAGCTTACATCGTGTTGTGGGAGTTGTAGAACCAACTTATTATCAATGGATGTTGCTTTCGGTTTGCTTATCAATTATTTAAGTTTAATTAATTTGTCAACTTCAACATACTGCCACAATAGTTGGCAAAACAGGATGGTCCAATACTCTTTTACTCAAAAATTTTTTGTAATTGAGTTCTATTATGATGATTAAAAAACTAAATTAATAAATGAATTCTTAGTATATTTAGTTACATTATGTTGATTAATAAATAATTCTATAATTGTAGATATTTTGTAGGCAGCTTAATAAGGACAAATATATTACTGTATCATTATTATTATTATTTACAACTCTTTATAATTCATTAAATAGGCATATTTCTCAAGACGATGAAAAAGGCGGCTGCTCAATACAAGTGATTTCAGTTGTTGATTCTGTGGTTCCTTGAGTGGCAACCTTTGTTTGTTGAGCAGTTTGAACAGGTCCCAATTCCACTTCCATCTTATCAACGTGTGGTTGTGACCCTGCCTCCTCCCTCCATTCCAGTATTCTAGATTTCATTGGATCACGAAATATGCCATCCTTGAACGTGCTTCCCATCTGAACAATTATTCAAACAAATACACATTGTGATTCATGTTAAAGCCTGTGTCTGTGTTGTACTATTTGTGTAAAATCTGAACAAAATAGGCATATGTGTAGGTTACCGAACCTGCGTAACAAGTGCATACAAAGGCAAGGTGCTGTAACTGCAGAGCACTTGAACAATCACACTGCAAAAAGTATGTGCAGTAAGTAGCTTATACATAAGCAAGCTCGTTTTGTTCTTTTGTATCTTCAGAAAACATGGAAGCATCAGAATTATTCTTCCTAATTATTGTTACCCCATAAAAAGTCGTGGGACGATGTAGCCCACTTTTTCCATGATGCAAGAATGGAACCCATACGTGCTCTGCAGTGATGAGAAAACTCTTTAGGAACGCAACGCAGAGATGCAGTATGTATGTTGCCTCTAGAACTGAAAGAGAAGTATTGATTTTACCCATATCCAGAAAAAGAATGCAATCTCAAATGAATTCTGAAACAAAATGAAGTGGATCAAGAACAGAACAATCCCAGGTTTGTGAAACCAAAAGTGTTCATCAGAAGGCTTCACTTTTGCAGATTCACGGGAGGTCTTCTTTCCTGTAACCTGCTGTGCTTCATGATCCTCCTTGCTCTCTGCAGCTTCCTGAGCCAAACGGGTAATTATGTGTTCTAGCTTCGCGCCCACAAGAAGCAGAAGCTGTCACTCCACCCAACTCTACATTAGGTTTATTATTCCATACATCAAAGATGTGAGTAATGATTAACTTTCAATTCAATGGGCCCAGTCCACTTACAATCAATGGCAAAAAGGCTAACCAAAAGTAGGTGTGCCATCCTGCATATTTAGTTTTTACACATTAGAAGATTCAAAGATTCCAATGTGAAATGAGGAGTATAATTCCAATTAAGATTCAGAGAACTTACCATTCAAGTTCAGCAGCAAAAAGAATACAACGAAGAGCCACAGGTACCAGCTAAGGTTGAAAGTCATTTGAAAATTTTAAAGTTCAGTTATATCTTGAAAAGTAGCTTGAAAAAAATAAAAACAAGAACAAGTAAACTGAACTATGTTTACTCATTTATACCTTATGCCAACAATTTTTTTAAAATCAACTTCAAGCGTCCGCACTATGTACTGATGAAAATTAAAGCCAGGAGTTCCAGGGCAATGTTCCTGAATGAAGAATGAAAAGATGAACAGATTAATTTTTGTAGCGATAAACAGTATTGAAAAGTAAATAAATAAGGATGGAAAAAAAAAATAAGGATTCCTTATAGTGGATGATAGAACTTAACCTTGATGAAACCATGTCGCAGTGCAATGTAGTCTGATTTGGTGACAGAGCCATAGAACTGTTTGAAGAATGACATCTACCAACAAGGATAGAATGATATTAGGAAGGATTATAAAGTTCTCATAAAAAAATATCTGTCGTATAACTGTACAAATACAAGAATCCAATCCTTCTTTGGTAAACCAAGATGTTTATACTCCCTAATAAGGCTATGAAGATTATGGAGTAAAATTCAGTGGTCTTCTTTGGACTAGTAAATTCTCAAAAGGAACTAAGTTGGTGAGTTAACTGTCATCCTAGAAAGGAAAAGGTCAATTGCTAAAGGCTTTAGAGAAATATCTGACAGAATTGAAGTGTCACAAATGACACATACTTTGTCCTCCTTTAGTCAGTCTGGCTGTCTATGGGTAACCTGAAAATACTATCTTCTCAATTCTAAAAGCTTTTGGGAAGTGCTTCCACTGCTTCCCATCTTTGGCTGCGGGGACTGTCCCAATTCTTTGAAATATGAGTAGACTTCTATTAGTAATTTACTATCTAGCAAGCAATCTAAAGAGGAAAAACCAAGTATCTATTATTCTATTTTACTTAAGTAGGCTATATGGAGTTCGACAATTTAGTTGCAGTTCAAGCCAAACTATGAGAAGTTCATTATGATCAAGGAGAAAAGGTTTTTGAAACATCCATGAAAGTCTACACATATAGGAACTTGAAAAGCTCATAAAGGCTTTTACTATAAGAATGCAATTGTTAAGTAATCATCATCCCAAAAGCAGCTTCACTTTCTCTTTTAGCTCCAAGGTGGAACGACTTGGTTGTTGCATTCTCTATGATTTTTCTTTGAATTGTTTCTCTATGGAGCGATATACTTTAGAAGCTAGTGCAACTAAAGATACTCCTTGTTTCTCAATAAAAGTACCACTTAATAAAAAAAAAATATTAAGTATTGTTTGTAAGTTCATCAAACATGTATAGAAAGCATAATACTTACCATCCAACTTATGACAGCAGCTTTTCTCCAATATCCAACCGCTCGTTGCTTGAATATCTCATGGTGCTCTGCATGACTCTGTTCACCCGTAGTTGGATCTACAAAGAATATGATTATTCATGTGTACTGCTTGCTAAAACAAGAACTTGAAATTTAGTCAATCATTATCTTGGACAAGACTTGGGAGTCATTTACATTACCTTTTTTTGAAATGTCACGCCTGATTGAATCCTCCCAGCGCTTCCACTGACGTATCTACACACGGTAAAACTACATAGATTTGTATGTAGAGATGGAAAAAGATTTACCATATCAACTGTAACACCACGCAAAACACTTTGACACACAGATCAAAATGATGCAATATTGCATCAGAAATATTTAGATATTCATCCAAACCGATAGTGTAGCAAGAGTCAAAACCAAAGATATATTCAGTGACAATTTAAAATATTTTTTACAACAGAATATTAAGCGATATCAGAACCATTACCCTCGCCCCTCCGAGAACCATTGTTGTGACACAGAAGATCACATGAACCACTGCCAATACAAATATGAAAATGTGTAGATGATGTAATGCTTCCAGTGATAATAAAGGAGCCTTTCCCTGAAGAATAAACAATAGGGACAAAATATAACTATTAATAAGTTGATTGCAGCAAGGACTATATAACCCACAGTATTGTTTTGTTAACAGAAAAAACTTTTAATTCCTTTTATATCGTCAATTCGCTTTTTCCTTCAGTAACCATTCTTTTACTCATGTATTATCAATGTACTATCTAAACATTTCAAGAAGTAAATGTAGTTTACCTTTTTCACACAGTGCCCTGCATAACTACCTTCAGACAGAAGCCGACGATGGTTATTTGCTAGATTATAAGAAAAGTGCCCATGATTGTTGCCCTCTGAAGTTTTCCTTTTGCAGGGAAGCATGTGTGATACTAGATCAGTTGGAATGCATATTTTTCTTACTAGATTTTGGAAGACAGTTAATAGCAGGGAGATAAATCCTAAAAGCATCAATTCTGTTACGAAACATCAGAAAAAAACACACTAATTAGCTAGGGTTACTTAATAATATTAGAAATTTGACATTCTCTTCTGAATTTACGTGACAATTTAATCATGCAAGATTTCAAGGAGGAAGTGGGATGAAAATGCAGCTAGCAATTGATAAATTGTAAACTTTTTACTAGCAACTGATATCACTGACATAATCAATAGACATGATGAACCATCAGTAAATATGTTGAAATGAATGTATGAACTTAGTAGAGTGCTTCAAACATTTCTAGTTCGTCCTTTAACTAAATTGGAAACCAAATTAATTAAGTTATACATAAGAGTTAATTGTGATTAAATTGCTGTAAACGCTTACTAGTTCATTATGTAATGTATTAACAGTTCAAAATTATTTCGCCGGGTCATGGATGATTAGATATACAAACTTAATATTTTTGCATGTTAGAAGGTGGCAGATGATAATGCAAAAAAGGCAAGAGAAAATTTAACGTAAGTTGAGAGAAGGAGAGGAGAGAGAGACCTTCTTTTAACTTTTGCAAAGCTTCAAAAAGTGCGTCTTGTTTCTTATGCTGCAAAACCTGGATTAATAATACAAAGATTATACATTAAAATAGCACTTGGGTGCTCCGGAAAATGTCAAAAATGATACCACTAAAACAAGGCTAAATGACATAAATATCCCGTGTGTTGTGCATTTTTCTTTCTTCAAATTTAACTTTTTTATTTTCAGTAAAACACCCCCTCCATCAGTCAAAACCGTTGGTCAACAATTATATTGTTTTAGTTACTAGACTGGTTCAATTAATTTTGGTTTGATCATTAGGATCCTAAGTAGTTCATTTTCCCTTTCATAACAAGATTGAGTGAATGTTATAAATATTAATTTAAGAGAACATTTAATATAGCTGTTATAATGTTTTAACGATAATATAGCTGTTATAATGTTTTAATGATTCATTATGAGAATTTACTCACCTGTCTTCATTGTGTAATCAAGGGCCTATTGACGATTCTAAGGTTTATATCCATTTGGGTTGTGGATGTTGTTTTGTTAGGTCTGGATTTTTATTTTTTGGAGGGGGGTGGTGTCTGGATTTGGGTTGTAGATGTTGGCTACTACTATATATATGTATATATATATGTGTGTGTATATATATATGTATGTATGTATATATGTATATATATATATATATGTATGTATATATATTTTAACGCCCCTACTGCACCAATTAGAGTGGTCAAGAAAACAATTATGAATCAGTGAGTTAATTACGCCCATCTCCTAAAGAAATGCCCAGCAAATTGAAGATGTAAAAACCAGCAGCATGAGTTAACAAAGATAATACAATCTACATAGATAAAGAGTGTTTGAATGAATACCTTGCCAAGCCGGTGAAGAGAACGCTCGGCGCAGAGAGAAATGAGAACAATGACAAAGCAGACACCGGCAACCACCCATGTTGGTGTGTACTCCAAAGAGTAGCTGAGCTCTTCGTCCTCCATGTCTTCAACTGGAGGTCTTTTTTTAGCTCATGGTATCCTTATACTTGGTATAAGTAACATAAGGACGAGATTAGAGGGAGAAGAAGAGCATATTTCTAAAACACCCTTGAAAGAAAAGAATATGGAAGACACATAAGTAAGAATTGAGTAACCCAACCGCGAATCAGCGGAGACCCCGCATTTCAAGTAACGTACAGAAATTCACCGCGTGAAACATCAAAAAGGCGCTCCCAAGTTTTGATGAGCACCCAACAAGTGGGGCGCCACTGCGTTCACGTTGTGCTGCTCATAATCAGATCATGGAAATTTTACTTTCGTGATGGAGGGAAATAATTACGTTGTCACCCTTACACGTCCTAAACATTGAAAACTAGATTTTTTCTTTTTTGGGTCTAGAATCAGTGCCCATACAATAAATGTTTCGCTCAAAACTGAAAAATAGGGTTTCTTCACTTGACAGTACTAAACAGAGTTGTGGAGATTAAAGTCAATACATGTCACAAGCTTCTTTACTTTTTCAGTTCTTTTTTGCGGCAAGAGGATTCTACAGGTACTACACAAGCAGGAATACAGTTAATTACCAGACCAAAGACAGAGTCACTTGCAAGTGAATACTCAACTTGATTTTAGTCAAAGCAAAATCCCGGCCAAAGGCAATAAGAAGACATCTAAATTGGAATTTATTGTCAACCAATTTGAAACTGTTCAATTTCAGTGTTTCAAAGAATACATGATTGATCCCATACATATATACTGTATTATATCACAAAACCCATAATGAGTTCCACAAAGTATCATTTTCATAAGCTCTGACTTGGCCTTGCCCAACCATCAGCGATGTATATCCATCAATTTGTTCCTCTTAAATCCCATATGTTGATCATTGCACTACTCAAGGTGATAGTCACAAAGATTACAGCTACAGCAAAATATCTAGCCGTAAGTCACACCGCATACTAAACAAAGGGCAACAAGGATCACCGTAGCATCTCATGGTTTCCAAGGTGCTGGAGGTGGTGGTGGAGTCGGAAACATTGGGGGAATTGCAGAGAAAATTGTGTTCTTGTCAATCCTAGTCGACTTTTCACCTGACAATGCAACAAGTGCTGCAACTAAACCTGCATTGCCAGCAAGAGTTGGTTCTGTGTAATTATAATTGGTACGAACATCATGGAAACCATCATGCTTGTCAGGGCCGGCAACCATGGCTCCAACAATTGTATTTGGATTTGGTTTCGAACTGTCCCTCCATTTCCATCCTCCTTTACAATTATATCTGATCTTGTTCTTAGGGATAGAAGCACCTCTATGGTGGACATGTCTTGGGTAATGAGTGCCAAAACCAGCTATGTAACTCATTTTCCGAGGATTCTTTCCAAGGATGTAATTAATCTGCCAAAACAATATAGGAACAGAAGTTATGATTGTTCTAACCCAATATAAGCTTCCATATTATTAGCAGATTTATTAAGCAAAATAAGCACAACGTACCTGGGTTTTAGCAAATTCACGCAACACATCAGTAGAGTAGAAATTGGGTCCGCAATACCATCCAGGCGTATCTGCAGCATCAAGATAATCACCGTAGAGTGTAGCTAAAAATGCTGCATTAACTACATACTGAAGAGGCTGAGGTCTTCCGTGATTCAACTGGATCAAGCCTCCTGTAAGAAGCCCCAATATACATCAGGCTGAATTTCTATGTTTACATCAATAAACTTATCAAACAAGATGAGCTCTTTAAAAATGTTCAATTGAATATAAATGGGCTTCAGATAACTGTACCTCTGGTTCTGTTAAAGCTTGTAAAATACGGTAGGTATGAGCACATAACAATGCTAGTCTGATTATGAAATGTACTCAAAATGTCTTCATATGGATACCCAGGGCTCAAGAATAATCTCAGACGGGTCAAAAGAACCTAGTCATAGAAGAAACAACTCATTCAGAAGTGATAAAGCATGGTAATCCAAAAACAATGTGCCAAGTTCTTCTTCAGATAAGTAGAACCCAATAGATCCTGTAGACTAGCATGTAAAGAGAGGTATTGTGTATAAATGTTATTCGAACCAGCCATGTGGCTTCGGGGCTCTGCAGCCCAGAATACCTAAAGCAGTGCAAATCATAGACAGTGACATCTTTGAACTAATATTTTAAAGTCTGTAATCCGATAAAGTCTCAATGTATCTTTGAGCTCATTCTCAAAGGCAAAGCTTCCATTGCATACCAAAAAAATTAAATAAAATAAGCTTAAAAACACCATGAAAATCAGTGTAAAATGAAAAGATTGTTTATTGCACGACACACTGTAAATTTTAACCTCAAGAGCTAGTCAACTTACTCCAAACAAAAGTAGGACTATAGGAATTCCTCTGTGAATATTAGAAACATGAATGACCAACCACAGAAACACCAAATACGTTGCTTATGACTATTTCAGTAGTCAAGTCAAAATTTGAATAGTAGGGAGCCATTCAAAGTACAACGAGCTGATACAGAAGTCAATTTTTTGCAATTAAATTTGATATGTTATAACACAATAATAAGATGCTTCATTGATATACCTGAGCACCAGCAAGCTTGTTGTCCCAGCTGAATACACCATAATCAGGGCCTCCCCAGAAGGCACCGGCATGTTTGGCAAGACCACGAGTTGTTGCAAGTTGAAGATAGGAGGTATTGCCTGTGGCATAGTATAACCAAGCTCCACCCCATACGAATTCATCCCAGTAACTGGTTGAATTGTAGAATATTGCCGCTTCAGAACCACCAGCACTGTATCTGCCTCTCTGATCCCTTGAGAACTTGAAGAGGGTCCTGGCACCATGCACTAGTTTCTGCGAGTAGGCCTTGTTGTCTTTGAAAACGATGGATGCAGCAGCTAAAGCAGCAGCCATTTCCGCAGCAAGATCTGAGCAGCTGTGACACTCAGTCACAGGTCGAACGTAATCAATATCCTCAGGACGCATCCAGCAATAATGATCATTAGGAGTTGTACTCCCTCCAGAAGTATCTCCAACCCCAACCTGTCCAAATGGGAAGAACTACAGGATCAGCAATATGTTGACATGGGAAAACCAACATAATACCAGCCAATGCACTTGCTAAATAAATTTTTGTAAGTATTTGAATTGGAAAAACAGAAAAAGAGTAAGAAGTTAGTTTTGTACGGTTGACCTAAACCACTGGACACAGTAATGAACCACCAGCATCAATAATCAAAAACAATTTTGATCTTTGATTTTGCGAAAAAAAAAACATTACTGGCTCAAGAACCAAGTACAGGTGCATAAATAGATCTTGATTGTCACAAAAATAATTTGCAAACAAATGATTGCAGTACCTGCGCAACAATCCTGTCAATGGTATCAGCAGTATGATTGAAGGTCTTTAGAAAGTAATCGGACCCCCACTTAATTAACTCCTTAGCATGGTTGAGTTCCCCAGCAGCTTCATATTTTGCACTGTATTCAATAACACTCCAACTCAACATGGTCATGGCAAAAGATGCTGGGAAATTGAACTTGATGGCATCTCCAGCATCATAAAAGCCACCAGACAGATCTTTAAAAAGGGATGATGAATCAGATTTGCCATCATGTGTGCACGAGTTGCCTCTCCATGACACATTATTATGTTTTGGGAGTTTCCCCGCTGCAATTTGATCAAATCAAATAAGAAATGGAGTTAAAAAAAAAAAAAAACAACCAAAGTTTTATAAGAAATATTTTAATAAATAAGACCTCAAAATTTGACCAAGGAATATTTGTTTAGTCTCAGGCTCAGCTACTGAACCGAAGTCAAGAGATAAGAAGGATTTCGGAGAATCCTAACCAATCAGATGGTAATGGGTCGCGTCCAAAAAGAAACCCAAGTTCCAAATTTCACTTCTATAAGAGATTTTATCACAGGGAGGGAGACAACTGACTGAATCAAAATCCAATCATAGCATAACAATCGAAACATTTTACATTCTATTAGGGGCAATTAAATTCAGGGAGGACATGATAATAAAATAAATTAAAATAAGCTATTATATATATATATAAAATTATAAAGATATGTAATTGATGCATGTCACCTCAAGTAAATAACAACAAATCCTAGAGGTTTTTCTGCTTCAACATCAACATCGTCAGATCTAAGAGAGACACCCAAGTAACAATTTTTACTCTCTTTTTTTTAAATAAAATAAAATTCTAATTAAGTAACAGAAATGAATGTGAATGAAGAAGGTTGAGAGTTGAATGAAGTAGAAGACATACATCGCTGAGCGTTGAAGAACATGAGGGCCTTATGGAGTGCGAGAGTATAGTTGTCTGGAGGGGGGTGAGAGTGTTTGTGGCGCGGAACAGTCTTGACGATGAGGGTAATGAATCCAGCAAGGAAAGCAGAGACGAGCAATGTTCCAACCGTCCACACAAAGATCTTGCGGCTGACAATGATGCAACCCAGATCCACATACTTCTTCTTCTTCTGCTCCCCAGAAGGACCCAGAAGCCAGCTCTGCTGGGTTTCGTCCAAAGGCCGAGACGACATGGCAGCTCTGTCGAAGTCCTGCAGGTTCCGGCTCCGATCATCGTCGGTGGCGGAGTCAGCGGCATTGATCTCCAGCGGACCCCCCCAAGGATCCCTACCGTACATACTCATCTTGCTATGCTGCTTTGCTCTTCTTCAGTGGAAGATCAATTGGAGCTCAGAAATGAGAGAGACAGAGACAAGAAAGCCAGATCTGGATGGTACAGAACAAATGCAAGCCAATTAACACCAAAAAGCAAAAGAAAGACTTGTCCTTTACTCTCTCTCTCTCTCTGTCTCTCACTGTTTATGGAGAAGAAAGTAGCAGAGCACAAGTAATGAAAATGCCAACTATAATACTTGAGGAGGAGGAGTGGCAGTGGCGTTCAATAATTGGATGGTGGAGATGCAGAGGACTCCATGACGGTGGATTTCATTTCACTTAGTTGTCCAGTCAATACATTTATTATTAATTAAATTCACCCCCTCATTTTTTATTATTAATATATTATAAACAAATCTTCAATAATAATAATAATAATAAATAATAATAACAAATATCACATCCAATTAGTTGGATATGATTGGGATTTAACTTCTTCTTTTTTTGGTTTTCGTAAATTAAAAAATTTGGTGGATGACACCCATCGTTTCACCAGCCGACAGTGACACACCGTCTAATTTACCACCCACTTTCATCCACCAAATTTTTATGGTTTGGTTTTTTTCAGCCACGTGCCATGCTTGGACTACACTCCTCCTCATTAACCACAATTAAAAATTAAATTATTAGAGTCAATTTTTTTATTTTTTTTTTGTAGCTATTAAGAAAAAAAATAAAATAGAATAAAAATTGAGTTGGAAAAGAAATGGTGAAAAGACCAAAATGGGTTTAACGCTCTTCCAGCGACAGCCCTACCCAAAAAAAAAACCTTTGCCGACACTTAAAGATATCAAACAGCACGCCACTGTACTAGTGGTTGCTGTCTACTTTACAGTATTGGGATTATTTTTTTTTTTTTTGTGATGAATAAGGGATTATTTTTATTTGATTGCATACAGCATTTGTTCTGTCTTGGCTTATTATAATTGACTATTTATATGCTTTTGGACCCTTTTTATACTGTTTTAATTTTTTTTTTTCTTTTGGGTAAATATGTTTAGGACTCTCTGTTTGAAACAGCTTAGAATAATAATAATTTAATATAGAATATGAACCTTCTGTGCTGATTGTGTTATGTGTGTTATTGGGGATAAATGTTAATTATGGAGGTTATGCTCTTGTTGTGATGTTTTTGGATATTTAATGGAGTGATTTAAAATGATTAAGGAATCATTTGGAGTTATTTTAGGAGAAGCCACCACCTAAATATGTGCTTCTCACAGCAACTGCTCCAAAAAAAAAAATACACACCAAAATTAATAACCAGACAGCAGACACTAAACTGATTCCTTGTCAAGTGTCTACAAATAATAACTTCCTTCCACCCTAAAAGAATAAAAATAAAATTGAAAATGCAGGGCTCCAATTAACACTAAAATTAAAATCCACCTCAAACTTAAAACTACCGTTAACTTGTAAATTAATAAATTGGATATAAAATATATGAATACATATCTGATTCTATACATATAATGCTCATAAAAAAATAATAATTTTACACATTTAAGGATCTATTATTTAACTTAATCTAGTGTAATGTACATGTGTAAATAGTCCAGAAAGCACAGGTAACATGCAATTAATAAAATTGCATACAAAATTAGTAGATACCGATTCTATACATAGAATGCTAATAACAAAAATAATTCTATTATTATACGAGTGAGTCTCCTATTAGGTCGACCTGATAGTCTTTAGAATCCTAATCCTTAGCGGTTGTAGAAGAGGATTAGATGAGCTCAATGGTAACTATAATTAACTTGTACGTTCCCCACTACAATACAGAACATACCTTTTTCTTTCTTTGAATATAGGGATGAGGGTATTCAAACCCCAATCATTGCCGAGGAAAGAATTGATTTTTTTACCATTGGACTGTCCTTATGGAGCCAAAACAGAACATGCATACGTTTACATTACGTTTTAGGGGGAAGAAATTTAGAGATTGAAACTGTGTGTGTTGAAATGGAAGATTGGATGATGAGATTGTCTAGTTAAGCTGTGTGACCTGATTTCTTTAGCAACACTTGATTCAAAAGTTGGAGGACCACACACAATTACACCCACATCCACGCGGCCCCAATTCTTAGATACCGATTCAAAAATTTCTGCATCAGCAAACAAAATATATTAGAGTGCAGGAGAGAAGCTTGTTGTGTGTACATAAAGTGGAGATATGGAAACCATATTCCACCAAATAATATTCAGGTGTTCAATCATGTCACATTTACACTTCAACATCAAGATGTTACCAATACATAATATCAAGATGTTATACACTTGAACATTACAGCAATTGATGGGGAAAAAAACTATTGTCTATGGAAGGATTTTTTATTGATTCACATTGAACTCTCTAGTTTATAGGGAGAGGGAGTAACAAGAAGAGAGTAGCTAGGTTACAACAACAATGGAGATACCACAAAGTAATAAATCAGTAGCTGAGCACTAAAAAATGAGTGACTCCTAGTAACCCTAATAGTTAAACTTTTCATACAAACAATATGAGGTCCAAGTAACATACAATTTTACCACACAAATAATACCATGTATGCATACAAAAACACAGAAACAGAGCATCGCACCATTAGGGTCTAGGTAAGAGTATTATGAGTGTATTATATGTGTAATTGTTCTGAGCACATAATCTTTAAGTCCATAAATTTTTCCCTTTTCGTAATGTTGCAAAGTTTATAAATTTTTTAGGAAATAAACATTACATGGACGCATACCTGCAAAGTCAGGTCTTGAACCATACTGGATAGTGGTACAATTTGCAGGATTTTGTAGATGTAAATTATTTTGAGTTAAAGTTTCATCATGCTGTGCCTCGTCAACATTTATCACACCATCCTCGCATCCCTCCTCTGCTGAAGTTCGTATTTCCCAAAGATGCCATAAACCAATCACAAAACCCCCAAAGGTAATAATACTTGCAGCCATACAAGTCATGAAAAGAAGCCCTTTATACCACCATGAAGATATACCATATGGGTTTATATAAAAAATATCCAACAATCCCATTAAGATAATAAAGCCTACTGTAGATGAGATCATATATAGTCCAGACCACACCTTATGTCCCGTACCAACCAAAACAGACATGCCACAACTTTTGGGTACAGGGCAAAGATAAGAATTCACAGTGTTTTGAAGTTTGCCATCTTCCTGCAGAACAATAAAATATCACAATATAGATAGAATAAGATCAAGGGAAAGCAATCAAGAAGAGTAATAAAAGTCCGTGAAAATAGAATGAAACATACCAATGGAGGTTCTAATTCTCGAGTGACGTAGATACGAGTCTCAATATTTAGCTTATCAGAGAAAAATGGACATATAGACTCCATATCAATGGTTGATAGAAGAGGAAGCTCGTTTAATTTTTTCACAGCCCAAATAATTAAAATATTTCTTGGTAGACAAGGTTTCCCTTCCCTAACACGGTGGAGAATATCTCTCAAGATAGCAAGGAATGGTGAAAGTCCAACACCACCTGCTACTAAAATAAGGTTTTCATACCTAATTGAACAAAAGGGAGAAGTCAGTTAATGAATAAAAGATGTTCACAGTTATTATTAGGCCCATTTTATGGTAAATTCTTATAATGAAAAGAATTTCAAGGAACATACAACTTGAAATTATTTTTCTTCCTGTTTTAGACGCAAACCTTGCACAAAAATTTTGATTGAACTTGAAACTAGCATAGAATTCAATGACTTGGTTTCAAACAGACAATCCAAGTTGCTTTCAAAGCCATTAGTTGGCCTTGGAAGATGCTGCCAGTTTTGCAAAGACTTGATCAAGAGATATTATGCAAAGATACGACACTACAACATTAATTTATTATGGAATTGTTGTGCAAAGAGTAGAGAACATACATCAAGTTTGTATTTTCACTAGCTTTTGTTGTGCAAAGAGTAGAGAACATACATCAAGTGGTATGGAAACTCATGCCCATAAGGCCCTTCAATAGAAGCTGTTAACTCAGTGTAAGGCCTGAAAGGTGACTCTTTTTGTGATTCCCTCTCAGAAATGTTGATGATATTTCCTCTAAGATTTGCTGTCCATTGGCCGATAACCTTTATGAGAACGGACAGGTGATGTTGACCATCCAGTGGACTAGATGAAACACTGAAGGGGTGACACTGCAGCCATGATAGTTCTCGAATCTGAAGAAAAACAATACTGAGGGCATTGTACTGTAGATCTATATTGTCAAGGAGGGAACAGTCAGATATATGTCAAATAAAAATGAAATCGAGGGAAAATTCATTTGTGAAAAACAAATCTTACTTGAAGGTTTTGAAAGAAGCAGTTGCACAGTTCCACATGGAAGGCACTTTGCTGAAATTATCTTGACAATTCTTCGTGATTGGCAGAATCTCAAAAAGCGATCAAGCATGAAGAGGAATATTCCTCCAGCAGCAGTACAGAAAATGGAATCACCAACATGCAGAGCCAGGAAGACAACAAACACAATGTATAGTTGATGAGTGTAGAAGAATAGCTCAAACTTCAGCTTCCTCACTGGAGATAGTGATGTCACCCACATCATTAGACCAGCTAAAATGCTGATGACTCCAGCAAACTTTGCAATACCATCATCTTTCCACTCCATTATCTGCATGAAACAATTGAAAGTAAGAATGAAAGACTTGAGCATCTTTAACTGACCGTACATCTCTCTTCTCTCGGTAGTATGGAGTCTAATCATTTAATCGAGACTCCAATCACACTGAGAACAAGCACAAGTTTTTAGTTTCTTCTCCGTCTCTTGTGTTTGACGGCATCTCGACTTCATTAATCACGCGATTAATTACAGAGAAAGAGGATGGACAAGCAACTATGTTCAACTTCTTCCAAATTCAAAACCGGCAGAGGAGATGCAAGTATTAGATACATGGATTAATCATAAGGGATTTCCTGATTCTACGTAAACATTAAATGCAACGTGACACTCGCCTTTAGTAATATCAAAGTTTAATTTCTATAATTACGTACATATAGGTCAAGACATGAATCTCAAAATCCAGCATGAGTACTCACTTCGTGCAGTAGGTTACCCTCAATTGTCCATGCAATCACATAAAATAGTCCATGGAGAGTGAACAGCAGCATTGTCAGATGTCCCAGCCATACATGATACCTTATTGCGTGCTCAAAAGGGATGTCTATAAGGCGAAGAAGAAGTGATCCCCGTGCTACTGGCAGGAACAGAAATCCCAAGCAAAATATACCAATCGAAGCAAAACGAAATCCTAAATTCTCCAAAAATGAACTAACAAGTCAAGTAATCAAACAAATACAGTCAGTGAACCAATCTTCTAACTGAAGAAAATGAATTTAAAAGCACACTAGTTTCTAGCAAACTGTGGAGAATTCATTTTTATAAGTATTATGTTGTGGCAACAGATGGCAAAATAATGGGCACGAGACAATGTGACATACTAAGATCAAATACAGAAGTGCATGTATTTGCTACCTTTGCAGCGTGCTTTAAATCTAGATTTCACAACAGTGAATGAAGCAGCTAAATCTAGATTTCATCTAATAATGCTAGCTATATATAAGTTCTTGGAAACCCCATCAATGTGCAGCAAGATAATCATGCTGGTCAAAATGAAACAGATATATGACAGGAAAGCAACTAGGGCCTAATAAGAAGGAAAAACAATGACCAGGGAAAACGTATGATAACTTACCTTTTCAGTTTGAGAGGTAACTGGTCAGATATGGAGTTGAGGATCTGCATGGTATACGTATAGACAGCCCATATAACAAACACGGCAAAGAGAAGAATTCCAATTAACTCAGCAGCTGAAACCACCCCAAATGGTCCTTCCACAAGAACAGGGAAAGTCCACAACCGAAATCTCGGATTTTGCAAGGTCTTCTTTCTATAATATGAATAAATATTATACACAATAATCTTCCCCAAAAAAATAGTAGGAAAAGAAATATAACAAATATATGAAAGGCATATTTTCAAGTCACAGTTTTTAAAAGTTCGAAGAGAATATCTCTGAATTCAACACAAGACAACTAAAACATACTTGTGCTGTTCTTCTTCCCCCGATACTAAAAGATATGCGAAGGAAAGGAAAGCAATGAGAAGTATAGGAGCAGTAAAAAACAGGAACACGCTGCCTGCAGTTTTGCAATACAGAGTTTGAGAAGAGATGATTAAGAAAACAACAAAGCTACGTAGTAAGGAACAGAAGGAGACAAATTATTAATCAATTAATAAGCTTCAAATGTCAAACCTGTAGTCCCGAAAACAGTTTCATCGATGACACTGACTCCTATCTGATTCCTAAATGATTCACTTGCAGATCCTGGTGGATACAGAAAGATAAAAGCAACCCATGAAATGAAAACTACCCATGTCACAGCTTTGAGTACCCAGTTAGGCAGTGACACCAGTACAGGCTTGTTGTTGACATAACTAGGCTCGACATTGTACTGAGTGGAAAGAAGAGGTTTGTGAACAGAGATTTCGTCCATTGCTAAGATAGTCAAACAGAGACCTCTACTCTACTCCTCCCTAATGGGTTTCATCTACCTCACTCTTACTTCAACTATATGTAAACTGAGTAATATATATATATATATATATATATATATATATATATATATCACTGTCTCCCAGAATCCAACTGTCACCATCACATGATTGCTGGTATAGTAATTCAACGTTATCGAAATGTTAATAAAAAATATGTGACGAGTGAGGACAAATGTTGACCAACTATATAATAAACATTAATGCAGTTAAAACTCTACTGCTACTCCGAGACTACTGAATGGCTCACGCTGCTCCTTCCACTCTTTATATTCCACGTCCCAAAATTAAAGACATTTCGGCACTTTCCAAGTTCAACGCCGCTGTGGAAGGAGTACTTAGCCGCTCAGTACTCCGGAAGTAGCTGATAGAATTTTGTTTCCATAATTTTGTGATGCATGCGAAACTTTCGGCGAAAACAATTATGCATGTGGCAAGTGCGACTTACTTAAAAAAAAAAAAAAAATCATTCATTTTGGGATAAGACAACTTCACCGACTTTAAAAGGCCAAAATAAAAAACTTGTTGGCAAAGAAATATTTCTTATTTATTTCAGTCTCTATCCAAAATAACAGTTTCTAAAAATAATCATAATAACAAAAAGGAGTACTTGACAAAATAATCATTTAGATAACTCCTTTTTTTATATGAATAAAAAAAACTTCAGTGTGAAAATCATTTAGATAACTATAAAAAATCTTCTTCTTTTTTTTTTTTTCATTTGATCGATTCAAAATAATATTTCAAAAATTTGATAGAAGCCACTGTCGTATAAAAAGAAAAAACACAATTATTACTTTGTATAACTATAAATTTTAAAAGATTTATTATTTATTAGGCTTTTTTGAGAAAACGAAAAACTTTTGGGCATAACATAGCTACAAATAGCATGTTATTTAAATATAGAGTAATAAATATTTTATTTTGATAAAGAAGGGGTACAATAGATTTTTCCTATAAATCAATTTTGTAAAATGAAAAATGAGAAATTGTAATTTATATTTGAGGATTTGAGAACGTGTCGTAGTATTCAAACAAAAACAATTTTAAATAAATATAGATTCAGAAAGAGGATCCATGACCCAAAATGTCCATGTCATCCTTCATCTTCATCTTTCGATTGCGCATTCTTTTTTCTTCCTAGTAAATGTTATTTCCATTATGGTCTTTTACTCTAATAATGTTTAATCTCTTCAAATTAACACTAAAATTAAAATATTAAAACCACAGTTAACTTATAAATTAATACATTGCATATGCAATATATAAATACAAATACTGATTCTATATATACAATGCTCATAACAAAATAATTCTCTAGAAATACAAGGATCTATTATTAATATTATCATTATGATGATTATATTACATATATATGTGTGTGTATTAATTTGTTTCATATGCATTTACATATAGTCCTGTATAAGTACCGTATGCATATACATAATTTGTATGCACTCAACAAGAAAACAGAACTTATAGTTGCCATTACATTTAAGATGAATACCTCTGGATATTCACAGATCAAAACTATGACAGTTGAAATGGAAGATAGGATAATGGCATTGCCTATTTAAGTTGTGTGACCTGATTTCTTTTGCAACACTCGATTGAAGAGTTGGAGGACCACACACAATTACACCAACATCTACATGACCCCAATCCTTAGAAACTCCATAAAAAATTTCTGCATAATCAAGGAGAAGATATATTAGACTGACAAAGAGAAGCTTATTGTCTACTGCAACATCAAGATGTTGTTACTGTGTGTTCAAATCCAATATAGAAACCATATTCCATCAAATAATATTCAGGTGGTTCAATCATGCCACCATCAAACTTACTTCAACATCAAGATGCTTTCCATTTCTTCTTAGTGTTTTGAAAAAGGGTTCAGCAAGAATAAAAATTACAAGGAGATAGCAGCATACCTGCGAAATCTGGTCTTGAACCATACTGGATGCTGGTACAACTGTCCCAATGTAAATTCTTCCCAGTTACAGTTTCATCATGCTGTGCCTTATCAACATTTATCATACCCTCTTCACATCCCTCCTCTGCTGAAGTTCGTTTTTCATAAAGATGCCATAAACCAATCACAAAACCCCCAAAGATGACAATACTCGCAGCCATACAAACCATGAAAAGAAGCCCTTTGTACCACCATGAATATATACTATATGGGTTTATATAAAAAATATCCAACAATCCCATTAAGATAATAAAGCCTACTGTAGATGAGATAATATATAGTCCAGACCACACCTTATGTCCTGTACCAACCAAAACAGACATGCCACAACTTTTGGGCATTGGGCAAAGATAAGAATTCACAGCGTTTTGAACTTTACCCTCTTCCTGCACAACAGTCAAATATCACAATATAAATAGAATAATATCAAGGGAAAGCAATCAAGAAGAGAAGTACAAGTAAGTCCGAAAACGAATGAAACATACCAATGGAGGTTCTGATTCTCGAGTGACGTAGATACGAGTTTCAATATTAAGTTTACCAGAGAAAAATGGACATATAGACTCCATGGCAATGGTTGATAGAAGAGAGAGCTCGTTTGATCTTCTCACAGCCCAAATAATCAAAATATTTCTTGGTAGACAAGTTTTCCCTTCTCTAACACGGTGGAGAATATCTCTCAAGATAGCAACAAATGGTGAAAGTCCAATACCACCTGCTACTAAAATTAGGTTTTCATACCTTATTGAACAAAATGAAAATGTCAGTTAATAAATACAAGATCTTAACAGTTACTATTAGGCTGATTTCTAGTAAATTCTTATAATCAAAAGATCTCTTTCAAGGAACATACAACTTGAAAAAAAAATTCTTTCTAGTTTTAGATGCAGACCTTGCAAAAGTTTTTTGATGAAACTTGAAACTATCATAGTATTCAATAATTTTGTTTGAAACTGAAAATCAAAGTTGCTTTCAAAGCCATTAGTTGGCCTTCGAAGATGTAGCCAGTTTGTAAAGACTTCATCAAGAGGTATTATGGGAAGACACGACATACAACATTAATTTATTTTGTAATTGAGTATAGACCTAATTAAAAAACCATTCATTAGCCACAAATCAAGTTTCTATTCACTTGTTTTTGTTGTGCAAAGAGAAGAGAACATACATCAAGTGGTATGGTGACTCGTGCCCATAAGGCCCTTCAACAGAAGCTGTTAACATAGTGTGAGGCCTAAAAGGTGGCTCTTTTTCTGGTTCTGTCTCAGGAGTGTCCATGATATTTCCTCTAAGGTTCATTGTCCATTGGCCAAGAACCTTAATGAGAACGGACAGGTGATGTTTACCATCCAATGGACTAGATGAAACACTGAAGGGATGCCACTGCATCCATGATAACTCCCGAATTTGAAGAAAAACAAAACTGAGGGCATTGTACTGTAGATCTATAATGTTAAAGGGCACAGTCAGATATATGTTAAAATAAAATGAAATAGTGAAAATTTCTTTGAGAAAAACAAAATTTACTTGAAGGTTTTGAAAGAATCAGTTCCACAGTTCCACATGGAAGGCACTTTGCTGAAATTATCTTAACAGTTCTTCGTGATTGGCAGAATCTCAAAAAGCGATCAAGCATGAAAAGAAATATTCCTCCAGCGGCCATACAGAAAAGGTAGTCGCCAACATGCATAGCGAGGAAGATAACAAAGACAATGTATAGTTGATGAGTGTAGAAGAATAACTCAAATTTCTGCTTCCTCACTGGATATAGGGATGTCACCCACATCAGAAGACCAGCAGAAAGGCTGATAACTCCAGCAAAATTTGCAAAACCAATATTTTCCCACTCCATTATCTGCATGAAACAATTGAAATTAAGAATGAGACTTCAATATCTTTTTCCAGACCCTATCTGACCCTTCTTCTCTCTTCTCTCAGTAGTATGGTAGTCTAAACATTTAATGGAGAGTTTAATCATACAAAGGACCTGAAGAAATTTTTAGTTTCTTCACTTTGTCTCTTCTGTTTTGTGGCATCTTAACTTCATTAACAAATTCAAAAATGGCAGAGGAGATGCAGGTGTTAGACACATGGATTGTAATCACAAGGGATACCCAGATTCTACATACGCATTAAATGCAATGTGACCCATATGCCAACTCTTCTTTAGTATTATGAAAGCTCAATTTCTATACATCAGCACCAGATATACTTTAACGCTAGGTGCCTCATTATACCAAGTTCATGTATGATGTCAGCGTCTTACTAGTATGGTCCATTGAGGAGACATGATATAACTGTTTATTAACAGAAATCCTTAGTAATTGATTTATTGAAGTGTAATTTCGAAGTTTGCTATGTATTAACCTAATCAAGAAAGCAACGAAGTGAAAAATAAACATCAACTTAGAGAAAATTTACTTAAAATAAGTGCGGTTGGCCATGGTCAATTTAGACTTCACAGCCTGAATAACCAGTAAATATCAAATCGTCTAGAGCATTTCGAGTCCAAATGTTTCATTGTAACTCTCATCTCATTGTAATCTAACAGTTAACTAACTACATATAGGACAAGACAAATGAATCTTAAAATCCAGCATGGGAACTCACCTTTTCTTGTAGGTTACCCTCAATTGTCCACGCAATCACATAAGATAGTCCATGGAGAGTGAACAGCAGCATTGTCAGATGTCCCATCCATACATGATACCTTACAGCATGCTCGAAAGGGATATCTATAAGGCGAAGAAGAACTGATCCCCTTGCTATTGGCAGGAACAGAAATCCCAAGCAAAGTATACCTACAGAGGCAAAACGAAGTCCCAAATCCTCCCAAAATGAATAACTGACAAATCAAGTAATCAAAGAAACTCAGTCAGTGAAAAATCAATTGTCTAACTGAAGAAAATGAATTTATAAGTACACTGGTCTCAAGCACAGTGTGGAACATTCATGCTTATCAATATTATGTTTTGGCAATACAAGACAAAATGCAACAGGGACAAGATGATGCGAGATACTAGGATCAAATAAAAAAGTGCATGTATTTGCTATCTGTGCATTAAGAAAAATAAATAAATAAAAACTTATTTTGGAAAATAATCAACAAGATATAGTTGACAAGTTAAACTATACAACTTTTTATAAAGGTGGACTAAATTATATCACTACCTAATCAAACAATATGAGATTTAAGCATTACAATCCATTCAGGTGAAAATGCATCACCTACATATAAGTTCCTTCTTAATTCAAATACACATATGTTAGGCACTCAAAATATAACAAAAATTGTCAACTTCCAGGAGCTAATAATTCTTCCATCTAAGACATGAAGCACAAAATGCTCACATGGTAACAAAATAAATCCAACAGATTAGAGTTTGACTTATATCAAATTTAGATCCACAAAAAGGAAATTTCAAAATCAAAATGGAATTCTCTAACTGCAAATGAAATTCCAGTTTTAACTCTGGTGATTCAGAAGTAAAATTCCAGATGCAGCAGTTCAATAAATATAATATCACTGTAAATATGAGAAAGAAGGGAATGTGTATGCAAAATCCACAGAAAAATTAACTTCAAACTAACAGAATATAATGTACAGTCACCTATAAGAAATTATCAACCTATTTCTATTGCAACAAACTCCGTTGATTTAAGGCATTTTTTTCTTAGATATGGCTATGGAAGTTTTTTAATTTTACGTTAAGAAATACTTCCCATAAATTTAATTTTATTGGAAAGCTCGTCAACGTGATGCAAGATAATTATATTGGTCAAAATAACACACACACACACACACACACACACACACACACACATATATATATATATATATATATATATATGCTTTTCAAACTTGTAAGCTGCTAATATATAATATCTGCTGAGACAATTGAGAGGATAGCAACTGAGGCCAAATAAGAAGAAAAATCAATGACCGATAAAAAACGTATGATAATTAACCTTATCAGTTTGAGAGATGACTGGTCAGACATAGAGCCGAGGATCTGCATGATATATGTACAGAGAGACAATACAACAAAAACAGCAAAGAGAAGAATTCCAACTAACTCAGCAGCAGAAACGACCCCAAACGGTCCTTCCACAAAAACAGGGAAAGTCCACAAGCGAAATCTCGGATTTTGCGAGGTCTTCTTTCTATAGCATGAACAGATATTATAAACAAAAAAGAAAATAAAAAATAAATATACAAGTCATATTTTCAAAGTCTCTGTTCTAACAAGTTTAAAGGGAATCTCTCTTAATTCAACACAATGAACGCATACTTGTGCACTTCTTCTTCCCCGGATATAATAAGATATGCAACGGAAAGGAGAGCAATGAGGATTATAGGAGCACTGAAAAGGACGAACAATTTTCCTGCGGTTTGCAATACGAAGTTTGAGAAGGGATCATTAAGAAGACAACAGAGGTACTAAGGAAAACGATAAAATCAATTATAAGCTTCAAATGCAAACCTGCAGTCCCGAAAACAGTATCATTGCTGACTTCTGCCCACTTCCTAACTAAATGATTCACAGGTTTTGTCGGATACAAAAAAAGAAAAGCAACCCATGAAATGAAAACTACCCAAATTACAGATTGGAGAATCCATTTTGCCACTGACACAATTAGAGGCTTATTTTTGCAATAACTAGGTTCAACATAATGACTCGAAAGAAAAGGCTTGTGAACAGAGATTTCGTCCATTGCAAGATAGTTAAAACAGAGAGCTCCTTTCCTCCCTAATGGATTTCAGGTAGCTTATCTCATCTGTCCAGAAACCAACTAAATATAAAGGGAAAAGAGTTGGGACCGGAAAGCTCCAATATTTATGGAATCCATTTCGATTTCAATCTAGTAAATTCAAAATATTTCAGAATTTCAAGTCACGGAAAATAAGAAAAAATTGGAACCACAGAAGGACTCTCGCCATTAATGCTTGTACAGTAATCCGAACGTAGACGAATATTCCACCAGAAATGTAAATTTTGAGCGTTACATAGAAATTAATGGTAGCGAAGACAAACAAGTGCCCAGAAACCTCTTCTTTTTTTTTTTTTTAATGAAAAGTTCCCAGAAACATGTTAAACACACACACAAGCAAGTGAAACTAATAAGCGATTCACCAAAAAAAAAAAAGTGAAACTAATAAGCCATGTTTGCGCTTATATATGCTTAGGATTAAGGTTTAATTATTTTATGCGAGTGTTTCTACGAATAACATGCAGAAGAAGGATGAGATTCTTAAAAAAAAAAAAAAAAAAAGCCTCAAAGCTCATTAAGACCCTCAATCAAATACGGTCCATAATCTTTTCTTCTTCTTTTTTTCACTCTGAAAAATATATCTAGAAATGGAATACATTATTAATGAGCTCTAAAGATAGTGAAAGCCAATAAATATGAAATGAATGTGCATAAATCGTCCCAACTGAAACTTGCTTTTCAGCTCTCTACCTCCCTCCCTCCACTCCACACACTCAGCTCTCCACTGGCTTTCTTCTACATTTAGTCTTCGAAAACGAATTCTAACCTCAATTATTTCCTCACCAGCTAGGCCCACTCCCAGAGTACTGAGTGAAAAGACTGCGATGTCCTCGTCTGAGACTCAAAGAGAGAGTGATGAATAGTGATGGTGACAACAGAGAGAAAACATATACATACGCGCGCGATTGACCAAGGGGCGTGTTTGGGTTCGGCTGGATGAACGGCCAGCTGATGGCCAAGTGCCGACAAATCGGTGGCATTAGTGGTGGCACATCACATACCATTTTTTTTTTATTAAATTATTATTATTATTATTTCTTTTCCAGAGGTTTATCCTATATTTGTATTATTATTATAACCGTATATTCTATATAAATTATATATATTTTAAAACATTATTGTTTATTTTAATTAATATTGATAATTATAATTACATTCATATATATAAATTTATCTGATTAATAAATACAAAATATTATATTTTAAAATTTGTAACTTTTAAATATTTATAATGCTACATGTTTCTCAAATTTTTATTTTTTTTCTAATATGGCATTCCTGCATTGACCAATAAATTTAAATAAACTTTGTAAGTGAACTTAAATGAAAACTAATAATAAATTGTCACATATAATTCCATATAAATTGGAATATGAATATGCTATAATTCCACTTTAAGTGTTGAAAACTAAAGTGGATCGCCTAGTATACATTCATACATGAATACATACGGCTGCGGTGCCTCATTTCACTATTACTATATATATATATATATATATATATATTTAGTCCTTAATTGTATAAAAACTGTCTGCATATACACATATATTTACATATTTACTTATACATTGTATGAATACTCTTTCATATTTACAGATCGAAACTATGACTGTTGAAATGGAAGATTGGGTGGTTCCGTTGCCTAGTTAAGTTGTGTGACCTGATCTCTTTTGCAACACTTGATTGAAGAGTTGGAGGACCACACACAATTACGCCAACATCTACATGCCCCCAATTCTTAGATACCCATCCAAATATTTCTGCATCAACAAACAAAATACTTTCAGACTGAAAAAAAGAGAGAAGCTCCTTGTAAATTATACTGCAACATCAAGACGTTGTTATTGTGTGTTCAAATGCAATATGGAAACCATATAATCTCAAGCCCATAATTGTTTTCCTTAATGCTGAAAGTCCATATTTTCAACAGAAACACACATTCCATTGGAGGCATACCTGCGAAGTCTGGTCTTGAACCATACTGGATAGTGGTACAATTTGCAGGATTTTCTACACGTAAATTCTTGTGAGTTACAGTTTCATCATGCTGTGCCTGATCAACATTTATCATACCCTCCTCACATTCCTCCTCTGCTGAAGTACGTTTTTCCCAAAGATGCCATAAAGCAATCACAAAACCCCCAAAGATGACAATACTTGCAGCCATACAAACCATGAAAAGAAGCCCTTTGTACCACCATGAATGTATACTATATGGGTTTATATAAAAAATATCCAACAATCCCATTAAGATAATAAAGCCTACTGTAGATGAGATAATATATAGTCCAGACCACACCTTATGTCCTGTACCAACCAAAACAGACATGCCACAACTTTTGGGCATTGGGCAATGATAAGAATTCACAGCGTTTTGAACTTTACCCTCTTCCTGCACAACAGTCAAATATCACAATATAAATAGAATAATATCAAGGGAAACCACAAAGGGAAAGCAATCAAGAAAAGTATAAAAGGCCGTGAAAAATAGAATGAAACATACCAACGGAGGTTCTGATTCTCGAGTGACATAGATACGAGTCTCAATATTTAGTTTATTAGAGAAAAATGGACATATAGACTCCATATCAATGGTTGATAGAAGAGGAAGCTCGTTTGATTTTTTCACAGCCCAAATAATCAAAAGATTTCTTGGTAGACAAGGTTTTCCTTCCCTAACACGATGGAGAATGTCACTCAAGATAGCAAGGAATGGTGAAAGTCCAATACCACCCGCTACCAAAATAAGGTTTTCGTACCTAATTGAACAAAATGGAAAAACAGTTAATCAACATATGATATTAACAGTTCCTATGAAGCTGATTTCGAGTAAATTCTTATAATCAAAACAACTCTTTCAAGAAACATTAAAAAAACTTAGAAATTTTTGTCTTTCCTGTTTTAGATGCAAACTTTGCAAAATTTATTTTGTGGAACTTGAAACTCGCATAGTATTCAATCTCTTGGTTTGAAACAGAAACTAAAAAGATGCTTTCAAAGCCATTAGTTGGCCATTGAAGATGCAGCCAGTTTTGTAGAGAGTTCAAGAGGTATTATGTGAAGACACGACACACGACATTAATTTGATTTATAATCTGTATTTCACTAGCTTTTGTTGTGCAAAGAGTAGAGGACATACATCAAGTGGTATGGTAACTCATGCCCATAAGGCCCTTCAACAGAAGCTGTTAACTCAGTATGAGGCCTGAAAGGTGGCTGTTTTTCTGGTTCTGTCTCAGAATTGTTGATGATATTTCCTCTAAGATTTGATGTCCATTGGCCAAGAACCTTTATGAGAATGGATAGGTGATGTTTACCATCCAGCGGACTAGATGAAACACTGAAGGGATGCCACTGCAGCCATGATAATTCCCGAATTTGAAGAAAAATAAAACTGAGGGCATTGTACTGCAGATCTATATTGTCAAAGAGAGAGCAGTCAGATATGCGGAAACAGAAAACGAAATAGAGAAAATGCACTTGTGGAAAACAAATCTTACTTGCAGGTTTTGAAAGAACCAGTTCCACAGTTCCACATGGAAGGCACTTTGCTGAAATTATCTTGACAATTCTTCGTGATTGGCAGAATCTCAAAAAGCGATCGAGCATGAAAAGAAATATTCCTCCAGCAGCCATACAGAAAATGAAGTCGCCAACATGCAAAGCCAGGAAGACAACGAAGACAATGTACAGTTGATGAGTATAGAAGAATAACTCAAAATTCAGCTTCCTCACTGGAGCTAGTGATGTCACCCACATCAGTAGACCAGCTAAAAGGCTGATAACTCCAGCAAAATTTGCAACACCAATATCTTTCCACTCCATTATCTGCATGAAACAATTGAAATTAAGAATGAGAGACTTCAACATCTTTATCCGCCCATACTTCTCTCTTCTCTCAGTAGTATGGTAGTTTAATCATTTTATGGTGACGGAGCAGGGAAAGAAAGAAGAGAATTTGGCAGAAATTTTTAGTTTATTCTGTCTCATTGTTTTGCAGCATCTTCTCTTCATTAATCATGCAGTTGATTCTTGAGAAAGATGATGAACAAGTAGCTAGTAAGCATTTCTACCAAATTCAAAATTGGCAGAGGAGATGGTGGTATTAGACACATGGATTAAATGCAATGTGATCCGCATACAACTCAAATTTAGTAATATGAAAGCCTAATTTTTATATTGTTTGTGCAATTGATCACAGACAATTCAGTATCCAGCAGATGATCAAGATCTTCTAAAACATTTCGAGTACAATTTTTGCACTGGAAATCTGTAAGGTGATGTTCGGTTCATGACTTGGAATGGAATGGCCGTTAATTCCATTGTTTGGTAAGTTGATTGATAATTTATGGGAATGGAAATTCCTATCAAATCGAAGGTACGGAAATTTCCACACCTAAACATAAGGAATGCTGGTCATTCCATTCCTACATCATATTCTATCTAGTTTCCATCTCTACTTCCTCTTTACTTTCTCTCTCTATTTTCTTTCTCAACTTTCTCTCTGTCTTTACCCGCTACTCTTTCTATTAGTTTCTCTCTCTGGCTTCTCCTTCTAATTTCACTTTGTTTCCTCTCTAGTTTGTTTCTCTAATTTCTCTCTTTAGTTTCTCTACCGATTCTAGTTTTATAGTTTCTCTATCTACTTTCCTTCCTTTCTATTATTTACTCTATTATATTTCAACATACATATACTTGATTAGTTAACAACATATTACAAATTGAAGCTTTGAGCTTACCATAAATTTAAGGATTCAAACACAAGATTGGGGACATACACACATACATTCAAATATGCTGACTCATATCTTTTCAGTCTTGCACTTAAAATAAATCTGTATAGTATAAGACATATGAAAATCTTAAAATCCAGCATGAGAACTCACTTGGTGTAATAGGTTACCCTCAATTCCCCATGCAATCACATAACATAGTCCATGGAGGGTAAACAGCACCAGTGTCAGATGTCCCAGCCATACATGATACCTTGTTGCATGCTCGAAAGGGATGTCTATAAGGCGAAGAAGAACTGATCCCCTTGCTACTGGCAGGAACAGAAATCCCAAGCAAAACATACCAATTGAACCAAGGCGAAGTCCGAAAATCTCCAAAAATAAACAACTGACAAGTTCAAGTAATCAAGGAAACTCAATCAGTGAAACCAATCATCTAACAGAAGAAAATGATTTTAAAAGTACGCTGGTTTCAAGCACATAGTCGAGAATTCATGTTCATCAATATTATGTTACGACGATAGATGACAAAATAAAGCATGGATGAGACAAAGCGACACACGAGGATCCAATACAGAAGTGAGCATAAAAAATTCTTAAAACAATGAATCTTTTAAGAAAATAACTAATATCTACTGTAACAATTCAGAGGAAAGCAACTAAGTTCTGGTTACCAAGTACGAAGGAAAAACAATGACCAAGAAAAACGTACGATAATTTACCTTTTCAGTTTGAGAGGTAACGGGTAAGTCATAGAGCTGAGGATCTGCATGGTATACGTATAGACAGCACATATAACATACACGGCAAAGAGAAGAATTCCGATTAACTCAGCAGCAGAAATGACCCCAAATGGTCCGTCCACAACAACAGGGAAAGTCCACAAGCGAAATCTTGGGTTTTGTGAGGTCTTCTTTCTATAACATGAATAAATATACAAAGATAAGAAAGGAAAATTTTCAAATCACAGTAGTAAGTTTAAAGGGAATCTCTCAAATTCAACACAATTAATACATACTTGTGTGCTTCTTCTTCCCCGGATATGACAAGATATGCAGCGGAAAGGAAAGCAACGAGGAGTATAGGAGCACTGAAAACCAGGAACAGGCTTCCTGCGGTTTGCAATACAAAGTTTGAGAAGGGATCATTAAGAAGCCAAAAAAGCTACTAAGAAAAAAGAGGAGACTATTAGTTAATAAGATTCAAATGCAAACCTGTAGTCCCGAAAACAGTGTCATTGGTGACTCCTATCAACTTCCTAAATAATTCACTCACAGATTTTGAAGGATACAGAAAAATAAAAGCAGCCCATGAAATGAAGACCGCCCACATTACAGTTCTGAGAACCCATTTTGCCAACGACACTAACAGAGGTTTCCTCTCGACATAACCAGGCTCAACGTACTGACTCGAAAGAAGCGGCTTGTGAACAGAGTTTCCGTCCATTGCAAGATAGCAAGCACAGAGACCTCCTAACTTCCCTAATGGATTTCAGGTGGCTTACTCACTTCATTACGTCTAGAAGCCAACTATATGGGAAAAGAGCTGGGGGAAAACCCCAAGTTTTGTGGAACCCATTTCAATTTCAACCTTGTAAATTAAAAATAAATAAATAAATTCACTGTCTATCTCGGAATTTGGAGGTATATAGAAAAATCAGAAAAAGTTGGAGCCACAAAAGAACTCTCTCCATGAATGCTTCCAGTACGGTAATCTGATCCTAAGCGAATTTTCACCAGAAATGTCAAATTTGAGCAGGATATAGAAATGTGACGGGTGAACACAAACAAGTGACTAGAAGCATCAATTTTGTATGGGTGTAATAAAAAAGAACAGACAAGTTTTGCAAGGTGCAGAAATCAAATACCAAGAGGACACACAATATGGCAAAAAAAAAAATTGAGAGAGATAGACAGGAACCAGAGACGCTGAGTGAAACTGAAGTGACGGGTGGAGAAGTATTGATCACTCAACTCCAGAGTTGGATGTGATCACCTTCCAACGTGAGAAGAACACAAAGCGTGCGAGGTTTCATGAACGCAAAATTAATTGGATTTTGAATTTTGGTGTAGAATAATACAAAAGAGGAGAAAATGAAATCCCATCACTCTAATAAGTCATTTTCATTTCGAGGATTTAAAGGTTCACACAAGCTATAAGCATTCTGTGTGCCTCGTCACTTCAACTTCTTTCCGTACGTTCGAATGGGAACGTAGGCCACATGCACCATATATATATATATATATATATATATATTTGTTTTGCTTTGATAGATATTTTTTATTATTATTTTGGTCTCAAATAAAATTACTAAAAAATGACACGTCTTCAAAGACAAAATTAGTCTTTAATTATACACCCACCCAAATGCTTCTCACAGACACAAACCTTACAATCTCCATAAACTACTACTAATCAGGAATTATTGATCGACCATGAACTGCTAACCGACATTTCTTTTTCAATGGACAAACACCATTGGATGGGAAAGGTTTGGGTATTGAAATTGTTTCAAGATTTCGATTTGCATTCTTTTTCCCCCCCTTCTTCTTTTTTTTTTTTTTTAAAAAAAACCACTACGTATCAATTGAACATTATGTATTTGCTTGGAAATTGTCTATTGAACATTGCATAAACGTTTAGCAAAATCCATAGGGACATTATTGGTATGTTTGAAAACATTCAAATGCTAGTGCCGCCACCTTTGTTTACCACTAGAGGCAGGAGCCATGTACCATCAAAAAATTATACTTCCCCTTCCTCTAAAGTTAATTTTTTCCAATCTGGTCCTCATGTGTATTTCTGATTCTACTTGTTTATCAACTAATTGTATGATAATATATTATTGGTTGGTGTAATAATACAATTTTAATAGTGATGTGTGAATTTTAAATGTAAATTAATGCCACATCATATTGATGAACAAGGTGTTAAGCAAAATTCCTAGTATTATCGAAGATTTATTGCAATGAGAATTTCCTCCTTAGGTGGTTGATGGATCCAACCATATTATATAAACAAGAATTTCCTTCTCGTTTTGTAAATAATTTTTAGAAAAATAAAAGGCCAACAAGCTCTAAATAAACATTTAGGGAAATGAGTGACCCTTTTTATTTTCAGAAATTGCACTTACATTCCCTAAACTATTTCATTTACATCACCTAATGGCATACTGGTAATTAATGACGTTACATTTTATTTAAATTTTACAAAACTACGCTATTTATATTTGTATTAAACGTGCATATTAATATGTTTTCTAATTCTTTTATGAAAATTCACGATAAAAAGTAACTACAAATTTGAAATAAAAAATCAGCGAGTTGTATTGTGTTTAACCATCGGGATGATCGGAAAAAAACAAAAAAGCCATATTCCAAATTGGGAAACAGAGTATATAAGTTTCCTCGGGGTCATCGTCAACCAGGAGAAGTGTGCATATTTGAGACAAAACTCAGAGCAGCAAAACCATCGATCGTCTGTGAGCCATGGCAAGTGATTTTCTTCGCTCAAAATCCTAAAAACAAACTCGAAATTGGAAATTCTTAATCATCCATAGACTGACTATGTTTGTATTGTATAGGGGAGTGGTGGAGAACAGCAGTCTAATCCTCCACTTAAGCTCTACTCTTACTGGAGGAGTTCATGCTCTTTCCGCGTTCGATTCGCTCTCAATTTGAAAGGTTTTTATTTATTTTTTTGTATGATTATTTTTCTATAGCTTCCTTAACTTCGTTTCTGCAACTATATATGTATTTGTATGTGCATATGTAGGACTCAAGTACCAGTATATACCAGTAGATTTACTGAAAGGAGAACAATTTAGTCCTGGTTAGTCACCTCCTCTCTCTCTCTCTCTCTCTCTTCCTATATATACATATATATATGTGTACATACATATATATCACACTTGGGTTGGTTCTTATTTATTCATTGAATTGTTTGGCAGAATTTTCCAAACTGAATCCAATTGGATATGTGCCGGCGCTAGTAGACGGGGACGTAGTACTTGGCGACTCTTTTGCCATATTATTGGTATTTCAAATGGGGTTTTGTGTTCTTTGAATTAACTTTTCTACAAACGTTCTTTTGGTTGTTTAATGTAATTTAATGTGGCAGTATTTGGATGAGAAGTACCCTGAGCATCCTTTGTTGCCGACTGATCTTCGTAAGAAAGGCATCACTTACCAGGTAATGCATACTGTATATTTCTTCTCCTACTAAACTATAGCAGTACATTATTGAGATTTCATCCAACAACATCGCCAACGTATCATTTTTCTAATCCTCGAAGCTGTATTTGTTATGTATTTGCATTAAGGAAATGCATTTATATTCTTGTCAAATCATTCAAAGGTCCTCTGCGCATTTGCAGATCTTTACTTCTCATACCTTTTGCTGACTGTTGGTAAAAGTGATTACATGGAAGTCTTTTTACCACCCAATGAATGCACCTGTACTGATGCTTATTTATGTCTTTTCAACCCCATAAATTACTTTGAGGTTTTGGGGAAGGCAAACTTATGTCATCCTTGTACATGTTTATTGTTTTTGCTGTGAACTTTGTACGTTTTGTCAGAAACTCTTCTACATTCGAGTTAAGAAGTTTTTGGATCCCAGATTGATTCGGTTTCTGTTGTTGTATTGTTTTATTACGCTTTATGATAAAATTCCTAGCTTCAAATTAAAATTTACCCAAATTTATTATTAACTAATTTAAAGAGTTATACTTCACCAATGAAAGTAATTTTTAAAACGTACACAACTGTACTATGTAGTAGTATTACCAATGTTCTTGAGATAGAATTTTATATAAGTAAAATGTTAACACATGCACAAAATTTAGATTAAACAATTAAGTTGGGTTTATTTTAGATTAGTAAATGACTATTTGTTATGATATTGATGAGGAAGAAAGGAAATGTGAAGTTTGAACTTTGAAAATGTGAAAGCAATTATTAAAATTTTGCATATCATGTGGAGAAGCCATTAGGAGTGACTTCAAAATTACCAGCACGATCCTAAAGTTGGTTCACCAAACATGAAACCTAATGATTGAATTTTTTTTACCCGTATGGAGAAGAGTGGAACGAGTTTCAGTAGGTCATAAAGAAAACAATATTTCTTAAACATTTTAGAAACACATAGGAAAATATCCTCTTTGTTTTTCTCGAGTCAATAATGCTTCCCCTACCAACCTCAACTGCCTTACATGCTTTCTTAGCTTATGATTCATCAGCTGATGCCATATACTTTTTCTCATCCAAATGTCAAACTAGAGGATGATCTTTACGCCAGCTGTTCAAAGTTGTGCACATAGCACTTAAAATTTTCAAAAGAATAATGGGAATTTTTGGGAGAATTGTATGGAAACTTATGCTTTAATGATTCATATTTCAGTAGTACATCTGTACTTGATTTGAGTAGTTGTTTAGTTACTGCAAATATCCTAAAAACTTAAGCTGGCAATTTCCTAAAAGCTTAAGCTGTTAAAAAGTGACTTCCTACACTTAGAAAATTTGAGCACCTGACCAATTAGACAATTAGGCTCTTATAGAAGTTACCATTGTTTCCAAGCAGAGCCAACTTTGTACATCAAACTAACACAGGCTAATAAATAGATAGTTAACAATAGTCCTGCCGCCAAAACATCTGTAGTTGATTTGTTTTTCTTAATCTAATCCAGATAACCATTTTTCATAGCTTTACTTTATAAAAACATTGTTATCATTGGTTTCTACATAATTTGTTCTACTATGTGTTGTTATTATGTGTAAGATTTTAATACTAAGAGGTGGTCTTTTATCACTTTATATGCAGGCAGCAAGTATTGTTTCCTCAAGCATACAACCTCTTCAAAATCTAGGAGTACTGGTTGTTTTCTGGATTGTGTTATTGCTTTAATATATATCTACTTACTGTGGCGATTAAAATTGATATGTTCTGATGGTATTGTTATACTGTAGAGTAATACGTTTTTATTGTTTGTTGCTTTTCAATTTACAGAAGTACATTGAAGAAAAAGTTGGTCCGGATGAGAAAATTCCTTGGGTTAGATCTATTATTGAAAAAGGCTTTGCATGTAAGTGCTTTTCTAACCCACTATTTTATTGATACCTTCCGTCAGTCTCTCCCCTTTCCATTTCAACAAACAAAACTAGTTCAAATTTGAATTTGAAAGCAGGTAATACCAGATTATGTTGTCGTTGTTCTTATAATTAACTGAGTAATCATACTTGTGCAATTGTAAAATTTTCTGTGAGATGTAAAGCATGGAAATTGGATATTCTACCTAATCTTTCTTCCCTGGTTATCAATTGGCCCCAGAAACGCAAACCTCATATTTCAAGACCTCAGTAGATTTTCTTAAATTAAGTTTAATGTCAAAGGAATTAGCTGGGCATATTTAAAGTTCACCAGACTTTATGCTTGACTAGATTTTATGCTAGAATTAATATCGTCTACAGTAACATTTTTTGGAAATCTTTTATTAGGTTTTTATAGCTGTACAGATTTGTATATGGCAGTTTAGCTTTTTAATAGGCTTGAAATTAGCATGTATTATTTCTATTTAATGAGAAGTTCTCCACAGAGGGAGATCATCTTTTTCGGCTCCAAGTCTTCTAAACTTTGTCATTTAAACCTATACATAAAATTATAGCACTTGAATTTTTTAACCAGAATTTTCTTTATGGTGTCATCTATTATGTTTCTCTTAGTAGTTTGTTCATAAATAGCCAAGTACCAGGCCACAGCCATGGCAATGTCTCAGATTTGACAATATGTAGAGTTATCCATTTTGTTTCTTAATGATCAAGCAAAAAAAAAGATGAAGAACAACAAAGCAAAGAAGAAAATAACAACCAGGAAAACACCAAACGCAACCAAACATCTGACCAATTCTACCTGGTCCTCACACAATAAAGTCTAGAAAATAAACCACAAGTAGCACAAGTATGTAAAACCAGAAGACCAGTCTAGAGAACCATATTACTAGACACTACTGGAGAAACTATTTTAGCATCTCCCCACCTCTGACTTAATTCTTCTGCAAAGTGATCTATTCAAGTTTTCACAGTTAAAGAATTTGTACTTAACAACTGAAACCATTTCTGTTAGAATAGTCTGCATACCTTCAGGTCTTTCTTTCCACATGACATCTTTATGTATACTGTGTATATATATGTAAAATACTTATTTATTTATTTATTCTACACATATTTAGGGATGGGCTTTGGTGATCTATATTTAGATTTCCATGTATTAGAATCCAAGCTATTAGTTAATTATAATATTTATTGGCACACATGCTTTGTATATTATACATGAAGGTTCAAAAATTGAGAGTTGACTGTAATCATCAAGAAATTATGATAGGAATTGCAAAAATTTGGAGGTTAACAGGGTCAGATTCTTTTACCTGGTAAATTTAGATTGAGGTAGAAAGAACAGAAGTCAGTGGCTTCTGTATCATTTAAACTATTTAAAGTGTCAAAAAATTGAAGTGATAAATCTGCTCCAACAAAAAAGGCGAGACAACTGATTGAAGAATGCTTTGCTAGTGATAACTGGTAAAGTCGAGAGACAATAGAGACAAAGGTTGATTTCCTTGGCTTTCCTTACCTCTTCCCAAAATTTAATGGAATCCTTTTTTCTTAGTTATTGAAGGAGCCTACACACAAGAGGGAGCACTAGCGTGTTATGTTGACCTATTAGCATGATATGCATTGTTGGACATACTCTCTAAGAGTTTAAGGCTGGGGAACAGTGGTTACATAACAAGATGGAGCTTAAATTTTATGTTATTTAACATATATATATATATATATATATTTCTATATTTAGCATCAATTAAATTCCATAGTTATCATTAATTAAAAAATTTGGTAGCAAGTGATTAAACTATGATTATCAAGCCAAGAAATAGACAGTCAATAGCTTCCTCATGTGTAGGCTCATCAGATGACGCGACCAAAATTGGACAGTTCAGTAAATTAACATATATGGTGTTTGGTAGGATTTGATACAAGACCAGTTAGACAATAACCTTTTGATACCATGTTTAGTTATCATCAATTCTTTAGCTTAAGCTGATATGAAGTTGGCCCAAACTGTGAATATCAAACTGACAGAATAGACAATTAAATTTTTTACATGATCAGAGTTTAAAGAGATGAGGGAATAGAAGTGTCTTGGCATACATTAAGGTTTATTGTTGCATCACAAGTTCCCTAGAAGAGCTTTGTTAGCAGCGCAAACTTGATACTTGTAATCTTTATTCCATTGAATAACAGTGGTGAAGAAAAATATGAATCCCGAGGGAAAACAATAAAAAGGGATCATATTTAGACTACTCAACAATAAGAACCCCATAAATTAAGTCACATTTTCTGATTTTTTTGGGCTCTAGATTGCTCTGCTAAACGTATAACTTGATCAGTGTTGGATTTTGGAGCCTTGTAAATCCCCAATTTAAATTCTGGAGATGAAAACAATATATTCCTAATCCACCATAGTTAGGAACAACAGATATTTGATTGTACTGTTGTGTCTTGTTGGATTATCTTTGGTTATTTAGCACTCACAACTAAATATTTTTGACAGCTCAGCTGTTCATGGTTTGATATCTCCCTGTTTTGCATTCTAAGTCTGTAGAAACTATGCTACTTTTCAAGTGGATATGCAAATATATTACCACATAAACCAGCAAGCTTTAAGTTTGGTATTCTGAGGAAAATCTGCTAAATATGAACTTCTTTGCTTCTATCAAGGATTTTGCTCCCTCATTGGATTTTCATGTTTAATTTGATTACTATTTTTCTCGTGTTTCAGCACTTGAAAAGCTGCTCAAAGACTGTGCTGGAAGATATGCAACTGGGGATGAAGTTTTCCTGGTTTGGAAATTTATTTAATTATTTGGTATTTTCAGTGTTGCGTTAGTGTATGATGTATGCATGCACACATTTAAATTTTTAAAAGGCAGGCTTTGAAGATTTCTAACTCAAAAATGCTTTTAAGACATTTGATTATAAGGTTGTGACAAAAATCAAGGATTATTATTTCTGTTATCAATTCAATAATCTGGAATTTTCTTTTTCTTTGAAAAACAAGATGGTTTTGATGTTACTTACTTAAAATTTGTTTTGTTTTTATCTTTTTGCATAATTAGATGATGCTCTTCATAATTATAGCTTTATCAGCTTTACACCCTAAAATTAATTTGATGCACAATATCTGCAGTTGATCCTAACATACCACAAAATAAATGTATCTAAAGGAAATGTAACATATTGTTGTTTACAGGCAGACTTATTCCTAGCACCCCAGCTCCATGCAGCAACAGCCAGGTTCAATGTTGACATGGTACTGCTTGTTCTCCAATCTCATAGTTACTGTGGTAGCCATTTTATGTCTAATGACTTTGAAAATTGTGTATTTATGTCCTCTAGTGTTTTTTTTTTTTTAAACCCTTTTAATGCTTTGTTTTACTAGTTTCAAATTTATCTTTAAACAACAATGTAGTGTTTTGTTGTGATCTTTTTCTACTTACTGTGCAAAACTCAATGTTAATTTGCTATATCCTCTCCTATATGAGTGCTAGCTGCAATTTTTCTTTTCCTTGATAGGACTTTATAGGTGCACTTCAGTATTGTTGAAATAAAGGAGAGAAAAACGGAAAGGAAGAGAGAACTTGATAATGAGGGGAAATAAATTCTGACACCAGCAGTGAAATCTAATGATGTTTATACTAGTAGTTATAAAAAAAAATAAAAAATTGCATAAATAATCATAAGTTGTAAAGTACAAAAGTACCCTTATAAATATTGAACTTCTAACTCTATTGTCAAACTGAAACATATATATTTAGATGTTCCATCTTGGAACATATACTGGTATATGTTATCTTGCTAAATGATGATGTCACCAATTTAATTTTGAGACATGGGCATCACAACCTGTTTACTTACCCATGCATCTCTAATGAGGTGAGGAACATAGGATTACTGGAAATATAGGAGATTTGATTATAACAATGCATAACAGAGACTTATCAAGACTGAATCCAAGTCCCCGTAGCATATAGGAGATTTTTTATCCACATTGGTATGCATGTGGTGTGAGCAATTGCCCTATACTCAGCTTCGCGACCATACTGCAATATTCTGTTTCTTACTCTTTTAAGTAGTTAGCAACTTAGCACATATGAAGGTACTATATTCTACTAGATCGTTTTTTTGTTGTAGCATTTTCCTAGTAAAGCACTAGAGTAGCCATCAACACTTAGTTAAGTTAAAGCCCCTTTCGATAGACGACTCGCAAACTAGAGAACCTTTTAGATATGCAAGAATTTCGCATATTGCTTCCCAATTAATCTCTCTTGGGGACTGCGGCAGGGTGTTTAGGGTTGAGGAACGACTGCAGTAGGGTGTTTAAAGGTTGTTACTGAGAAACTATGAGACAATAAGATAAAGAGACAGTAGTCTACTGAAATGCCTAACAGACTTATATCATAAGACAGAATCACAATAATACCCTCAAGAGTATAATTTGACTTCAACACTACCAACAGTTTCATGTTCCCTTTTCTTTTTCTTCTTGCTTGTTTGATGTAGGTTTCTCTTTTTTCTTTTTTCATTTTAAAAATTACATAAACAAGTGCAGTTAAACCTGTCTATATCAAACTCGCTTATTCGTGTGCATCTGATGACAAATTTCTTCTGATATTTTGTTCAGACTCAATTCCCTCTTTTGTTGAGGCTGTATGACGCATACAGTCAGCTACCAGCATTCCAAGATGCTATGCCAGAAAAGCAGCCTGATGCTCCTTCCTCGGCACAAGTTAAATGAATTAGTTGAGAAGGTAGCATTGCAAAGACCTACTTCTGTATTGAACAAAATAAAATGCAAAATAATAAGCTTTAAGGCGATTTTCTGTTTCTTCTAGCTTTTATAATTGGCTTTAGCACCATTGAAGTGAAAATGCAATATTTGTACAGTTGTGTTGATTGGCGTCAGAAATCTGATAGAAACCATTATTTCTTTTCTTTTTGGTAATTATCAGATCTCAACATCTGCAGTCTCAAACCGAAGCAGAAGTGGCCTCCTTGGCTCGTCTGATGTTGTAGGTGAAGCAATCATAGTATGGTATTGTAGTAGGAAGTCCAAGAATAATTGTTCCATTGTGGAACACTAAAGATTACTGTGGAATAATAAGTACATGCAAACTTGTATTAATGGATGATTTGGATTGTCAATGGGAAGAGTGATTAGGCGTTGTTGGTCGATGCCTCTTATGTTGTTTATAAGCGTTTCATACTCTCTTTCCCTCCCATCATCTCCCTCCCTCCACCTCTTCATTATTCGTCCTCTCTCTGTTCCCCCTACGAAACATAGCCTTTTAGATACTATGATCAAACAACATTGTCAAACAATTTTTTCAGGTTAAACTTGTAAACTTTTTGAAAAATTAATTGCATTTTATAAAAGAGTGTAAATCGGTCAAATTTTAACACAATTGGTCATTGTTATGTGAAAAGGATTAATTTGAAAGAGAAATGAAATGTGAAGAGCGGTTGTGTGATTTTCCAAAATAGGAGGGTAATTCTGCAAAAATATCAAAGCACAAAGGACTATTTTGAAATTTTACCAAAAGAGGGAGAAAAGTCATTTTCCAAATTGGGAAACAAAGTATACAAATATAAAGTTTCGTCAGTATGATCGTCAACCAGGAGAGGCGTGCATATTTGAGACAAAATTCAGAGCAGCAAAGCCATCGATCGTTTGTGAGCCATGGCAAGTGATTTTCTTCGCTCAAAATCCTAAAAACAAATTCAAAATATGAATTTCTTAATCATCCATAGACTGACTATGTTTGTATTGTATAGGGACTTAAGCTCTACTCTTGCTGGGCGAGTACATGCGCTTGTCGCGTTCGAATCGCTCTCAATTTGAAAGGTTTTTATTTATTTTTTTGTATGATTATTTTTCTATAGCTTCCTTAACTTCGTTTCTGCAATTAAATATGTATTTGTATGTGCATATGTAGGACTCAAGTACGAGTATGTACCAGTAGATTTACTGAAAGGAGAACAATTTAGTCCTGGTTAGTCACCTCCTCTCTCTTTCTCTTCTCATATATATGTATATATGTATATGTGTGTATTTATCACACTTGGGTTGGTTCTTATTTATTCATTGAATTTTTTGGCAGAATTTACCAAACTGAATCCAATTGGATTTGTGCCGGTGCTGGTGGACGGGGACGTAGTACTTGTCGACTCTTTTGCCATATTATTGGTATTTCAAAAGGGGTTTTGTGTTCTTTGAATTGACTTTTCTACAAACACTTTTTTGGTTGTTTTATGTAATTTTATGTGACAGTATTTGGATGAGAAGTACCCTGAGCATCCTTTGTTACCTACTGATCTTCGTAAGAAAGCCATTAATTACCAGGTAAACTATAGCATACTGTATATTTCTTCTCCTACTAAACTATAGCAGTATATTATTATTATTGTTTATTGAGATTTCATCCAACAATATCGCCAACGTATCATTTTTCTAATCCTCGAAGCTGTATTTGTTATGTATTTGCGTTAAGGAAATGCATTTACATTCTTTTCAAATCCTTCAAAGGTCTTCTGCGCATTTGCAGATCTTTACTTCTCATGCCTTTTGCTGACTGTTGGTAATAGTGATTACATGGAGCCATGTACTTTAAAGTCTTTTTACCACCCAATGAATGCACCTGTATTGATGCTTATTTATGTCTTTTCACATTTATTACTTTGAGGTTTTGGGGAAGGCAAACTTGTGTCATCCTTGTACATGTTTATTGTTTTTGCTGCGAACTTTGTACGTTTAGTCAGAAACACTTCTACATTCGAGTTAAGGAGTTTTTGGACCCCATATTGATTCGGTTTCTGTTATTGTATTGTTTGATCACTCTTTTATGATAAAATTCCTAGCTTCAAATTAAAATTTACCCAAATTTATTGATAACTAATTTAATGAGTTATACTTCACCAATGAAAGCCAGTAATTTTTAAAAGGTACAAAACTGTACTATGTAGTAGTATTACCTATGTTCTTGAGATATAATTTTATATAAGTAAAATGTTAACACATGCACAAAATTTAGATTAAACAATTAAGTTGGGTTTATTGTAGATTAGTAAATGACTATTTGTTATGATATTGATGAGGAAGAAAGGAATGTGAAGTTTGAACTTTCAAAATGTGAAAGCAATTATTAAAATGTTGCATATCATGTGGAGAAGCCATTAGGAGTGACTTCCAAATTACCAGCAAGATGCTAGAGTTGGTTCATCAAGCATGAAACCTAATGATTGTAAATTTTTAAGCATATGGAGAAGAGTGGAATGAGTTTCAGTAGGTCATACCGAAAACAATATTTCTTAAACATTTTAGAAACACAGAGGAAAATATCCTCTTTGTTTTTCTCTCGAGTCAATAATGCTTGCCCTACCACCCTCAACTGCCGTACATGCTCTCTTAGGTTATGATTCATCAGCTGATGCCATATACTTTTTCTCATCCACATGTCAAACTAGAGAATGATCTTTACGCCAGCTGTTCAAAGTTGTGCACATAGCACTTAAATTTTTCAAAAGAATAATGGGAATTTTTGGGAGAATTGTATTGAAACTTATGCTTTAATGATTCATATTTCAGTAGTACTTCTGTACTTGATTTGGGTAGTTGTTTAGTTGCTGCAAATATCCTAGAAACTTAAGCTGGCAATTTCCTAAAAGCTTAAGCTGTTAAAAAGTGACTTCCTACACTTAGAAAATTTGAGCACCTGACCAATTAGACAATTAGGCTCTTATAGAAGTTACCATTGTTTCTAAAGTTTTAGGTGTTAATAAGCAGATCCAACTTTGTATATCAAGCTAACACAGGCTAATAAATAGATAGTTAACAATAGTCCTGCTGCTAAAACATCTGTAGTGTAAGAACATTTTGTTGCTTGCCCAGCAAATCTCATGGTATGAAACTGTAGGTGATTTGTTTGGGAAAATGATGCCCTAGATGTGGTTGTATTGTCCATTTGGGGGATTGTTGATTTGTTTTTCTTGATCTAATCCAGAGAACCATTTTTCATAGCTTTACTTTATAAAACATTGTTTTCTACATAATTTATTCTACTATGTGTTGTTATTATGTGTAAGATTTTAATACTAACAGGTGGTCTTATATCACTTTATATGCAGGCAGCAAGTATTGTTTCCTCAAGCATACAACCTCTTCAAAATCTAGTACTGCTGGTTGTTATATGGATTGGGTTATTGCTTTAATATATATCTACTTACTGTGGGTGATTAAAATTGATATGGTCTGATGGCATTGTTCTACTATAGAGTGATACATTTTTATTGTTTGTTGCTTTTCAATTTACAGAAGTACATTGAAGAAAAAGTTGGTCCGGATGAGGAACTTTCTTGGGGTAGATCTATTATTGAAAAAGGCTTTGCATGTAAGTGCTTGCTAACCCACTATTGTATTGATACCTTCCCTCAGTCTCCCCCTTTCCATTTCAACAAACAAATCTAGTTCAAATTTGAATTTGAAAGCAGTTAATAATGTTGTGGTTGTTCTTATAATTAATATTATACTTGTGCACTTGTAAAGGTTTCTGTGAGATGTAAAGCATGGAAATTGGATATTCTACCTAATCTTTCTTCCCTGGTTATCAGTTGGCCCCGGAAACGCAAACCTTAGATCTCAAGACCTCAGTAGATTTTCTTAAATTAAGTTTAAACCTATACATAAAATTATAGCACTTGAATTTTTTAACCAGAATTTTCTTTATGATGTCATCTTTTATGTTTCTCTTAGCAGTTTGTTCATAAATAGCCAAGTACCAGGCCACAACCATGGCAATGTCTCAGATTTGACGATATGTAGAGTTTTCCATTTTGTTTCTTAATGATCAAGCAGAAAAAAAGAAAAAGAAAAAGATGAAGAACAAGAAAGCAATGAAGAAAATAACAACCAGGAAATACCCAACGGAACCAAACATCTGACAAATTCTACCTGGTCCTCACACAATAAAGTCTAGAAAATAAACCAAAAGTAGTACAAGTATGTAAGACCAGAAGACCAGTCTAGAGAACCATATTGCTAGACACTACTGGAGAAACTATTTTAGCATCTCCCCACCTCTGACTTAACTCTTCTGCAAAGTGATCTATTCAAGTTTTCACGGTTAAAGAATTTGTACTTAACAACTGAAACCATTTCTGTTAGAATAGTCTGCATACCTTTAAGTCTTTCTTTCCACGTGACATCTTTAATGTATACTGTGTATATATATATATATATATGTAAAATATTTATTTATTTATTTATTCTACACATATTTAGGCATGGGCTTAGGTGATCTATATTTACATTTCCATGTATTAGAATCCAAGCTATTAGTTAATTATAATATTTATTGGCACACATGCTTTGTATATTATACGTGAAGGTTCAAAAATTGAGAGATGACTGTAGTTATCCAGAAATTATGATAGGAATTGCAAGAAAAAAATTTGGAGGTTAACAGGGTCAGATTCTTTTGCCTGGTAAATTTAGATTGAGGTAGAAAGAACAGAAGTGAGTGGCTTCTGTATTATTTAAAGTATCAAAAAATTGAAGTGATAAATCTGCTCTAACAAAAAAGGCAACACAACTGATTGAAGAATGTTTTGCTAGTGATAACCAGTAAAGTCAAGAGACAATAGAGACGAAGGTTGATTACCTTGGCTTTCCTTACCTCTTCCCAAAATTTAATGGAATCCTTTTTTCTTAGTTATTGAGCGAGCCTACACACAAGAGGGAGCACTAGGGTGTTATGTTTACCTATTAGCATGATATGCATTGTTGGACATATTCCCTAAGAGTTTAAGGCTTGGGAACAGTGGTTACATAACAAGATGGAGGTTAAATTTTATGTTAGTTAACATAGTTTTTTTTTCCTTGCTATATTTGGCATCAATTAAATTCCATGGTTATCATTAATTAAAAGCTTAATTTGATAGCAAGTGATTAAACTATGATTATCAAGCCAACAAATAGACAGTCAATGCCTTCCTCATGCGTAGGCTCGTCAGATAACGCGACCAAAATTGGACAGTTCAGTAAATTAACATATATGGTGTTTGGTAGGATTTGATACAAGACCAGTTAGACAATAACATTTTGATACCATGTTAAGTGATCATCAATTCTTTAGCTTAAGCTGATATGAAGTTGGCCCAAACTGTGAATATCAAACTGACAGAATAGACAATTAAAATTTTTAAATGATTGGAGTTTAAAGAGATGACGGAACAGAAGTGTCGTGGCATACATTAAGGTTTACTGTTGCATCAAAAGTTCCCTAGTAGAGCTTTGTTAGCAGCACAAAGTTGGATACTTGTAATCTTTATTCCATTGAATAACAGTGGTGAACAAAAATATGAATCCCAAGTGAAAACAATAAAAAGAGATCAGATTTGGACTACTCAACAATAAGAACCCCATAAATTAAGTCACATTTTCTGATTTTTTTGGTCTGTACATTGCTCTGCTAAACGTATAACTTGATCAGTGTTGGATTTTGGAGCCTTGTAAATCTCCAATTTAAATTCTGGATGTGAAAACAACATATTCCTAATCCACCATAGTTAGGAACAACAGATACTTGATTGTACTGTTGTGTCTTGTTGGATTATCTTTGGTTATTTGGCACTCTTGCAACTAAATATTTTTGACAGCTCAGCTGTTCATGGTTTGATATCTCCCTGTTTTGCATCCAAAGTTTGTAGAAACTACGCTACTTTTTCAAGTGGAATATAAACTTCTTTGCTTCGATAGAGGTTTTTGCTCCCTCATTGGATTTTCATGTTTAATTTGGTTACTATTTTACTCGTGTTTCAGCACTTGAAAAGCTGCTCAAAGACTGTGCTGGAAGATATGCAACTGGGGATGAAGTTTTCCTGGTTTGGCAATTTATTTAATTATTTGATATTTTCAGTGTTGTTTTAGTGTATGATATATGCATGCACGCATTTAAATTTTTAAAAGGCAGGCTTTGAAGATTTCTAACTCAATCATTGTAGTAAATCCGTAAAAAATGCTTTTAAGACATTCGATTATAAGGTTGTTGCAAAAGTGAAGGATTATTATTTTTGTTATCAATTCAATAATCTGGAATTTTCTTTTTCTTCAAAAAAACAAGATGGTTTTGATGTTACTTATTTAAAGATTTGTTTTGTTTTGATCTTTTTGCATAATTAGATGATGCTCTTCATAATTATAACTTTATCAGCTTTACACCCTAAAATTAATTTCATGCACAATATCTGCAGTTGATCCTAACGTGCCACAAAATAAATGTATCTAAAAGAAATGTAACATATTATTGTTTACAGGCAGACTTATTCCTAGTACCCCAGATCCATAGAGCAACAAGCTCGTTCAATGTGGACATGGTACTGCTTGTTCTCCAATCTCATAGTTACTGTGGTAGCCATTTTATGTCTAATGACTTTGAAAATTGTGTATTTATGTTCTCTAGTGTTTTTTTTTCTTAACCCCTATTAATGCTTTGTTTTGCTAGTTTCAAATTTATCTTTAAACAACAATGTAGTGTTTTGTTGTGATCTTTTTCTACTTACTGTGCAAAACTCAATGTTAATTTGCTATATCCTCTCCTATACGAGTGCTAGCTGCAATTTTTCTTTTCCTTGATAGGACTTTATGGGTGCACTTCAGTATTGTTGAAATAAAGGAGAGAAAAACGGAAAGGCAGAGAGAACTTGATAATGAGGGGAAATAAATTATGACACCAGCAGTGAAATCTAATGATGTTTATACTAGTAGTTATAAAAAAAAAAAATATTGCATAAATAATCATAAGTTGTAAAGTACAAAAGTTCCCTTATAAATATTAAACTTCTAACTCTATTGTCAAACTGGAACATGTATATTTAGATGTTCCATCTTGGAACATATACTGGTATATGTTATCTTGCTAAATGATGATGTCACCAGTTTAATTTTGAGACATGGGCATCACAACTTGTTTGCTCATCCATGCATCTGTAATTAGGTGAGGAGCTACTTCAATGTGCTTTTTACTCCAATGGAACATAGGATTACTGGAAATATGTATCACAACTTGATTATAACAATGCATAATAGAGACTTGTCAAGACTGAATCCAAGTCCCTGTAGCATATAGGAGATTTTTTATCCACATTGGTATGCATGTGGTGTGAGCAATTGCCCTATATTCAGCTTCCGCCCTGGACCTGTGGACCATGCTGCAATATTCTGTTTCTTACTCTTTTAAGTAGTTAGCGACTTAGCATATATGAAGGTACTATATTCTACTAGATCGTTTTTCTGTTGTAGCATTTTTCTAGTAAGCACTAGAGTAGCCATCAACACTTAGTTAAGTTAAAGCCTCTTTTGATAGACGACTCGCAAACTAGAGAACCTTTTAGATATGCAAGAATTTTGCATATTGCTTCCCAATTAATCTCTCTTGGGGATTGCAGCTGGGTGTTTAGGGTTGAGGAACGATTGCAGTAGGGTGTTTAAAGGTTGCTACTGAGAAAATACGAGACAATAAGATAAAGAGACAGTAGTCTACTGAAATGCCTAACAGACTTATATCATAAGACAGAATCACAATAATACCCTCAAGAGTATAATTTGACTTCAACACTACCAACAGTTTCATGTTCCTTTTTCTTTTTCTTCTTGCTTGTTTGATGTAGGTTTCTTTTTTTTCTTTTTTTCATTTTAAAAATTGCATAAACAAGTACAGTTAAACCTGTCTATATCAAACGCGCTTATCCATGTGCATCTGTTGACAAATTTCTTCTAACATTTTGTACAGACTCAGTTCCCTCTTTTGTCGAGGCTGTATGACGCATACAGTCAGCTACCAGCATTCCAAGATGCTATGCCAGAAAAGCAGCCTGATGCTCCTTCCTCGAGCACAAGTTAAATGAATTGGTTGAGAAGGTAACATTGCGAAGACCTACTTTTGTATTGAACGAAATAAAATGCAAAATTATAAGCTTTAAGGCGATTTTCTGTTTTTTCTAGCTTTTATAATTGGCTTTAGTACCATTGAAGTGAAAATGCAATATTTGTACAGTTGTGTTCATTGGGGTCAGAAATCTGATAGAAACCATTATTTCTTTTCTTTTTGGTAATTATCAGATCTCAACATCTACAGTCTCAAACCGAAGCAGAAGTGGCCTCCTTGGCTCCTCTGATGTCCTAGGTGAAGCATTCATAGTATGGTATTGTAGTAGGAAGTCCAAGAATAATTGTTCCATTGTGGAACACTAAAGATTACTGTGGAATAATAAGTACAAGCAAACTTGTATTAATGGATGATTTGGATTGTCAATGGGAAGAGTGATTAGGTGTTATTAGCCGATACCTCTTATGTTGCTTATAACCGTTTCATACTCCCTTTCCCTCTCATCGTCTCCCTCCTTCCACCTCTTCTTCCCTCTTCCTCTCTCCGTTCCCCCTACCAAACATAGCCTTTTAGATACTATGAAGTTGTGTCAGTTGTGTGTCGTATTGTAATTCTATTTCTTTTTATCTATGTAACTGTTGAAGAATTTTTTTTATTATATTTTATTTCGTTTGTGTGTGGCTAATTTTGTCAAATTCATTATACAAATTATATGATTGATTTGACAAGGAAATAGTATTTCATAGGGAATTTGAAGGTGAAGGTTTTTTATGTTTGGGGTGCAATGTACAAAATGCGTGCGATGTATTATTTACCTTTTTATTTCGATAGTTGTTCATATTTGTTTATTTACTATATTGTAGATCAGGTATTAGAGCTTAAAATCTTTTGAGGGAAGCAACAGTGGGCCTAATCAAAATTTTTGGAACTTTATTTTTTAATAGAAAATAAAAAAATAAGATGTTTTTACGACTCAATCTTAGTGATTATTTTTGTTGGCTTGGTCAGGTCTCTCTGTTAATAATAATATTATAACTATTTTTTATGACGCAATCTTAACGATTATTTTTTGTTGGCTTGCTTGACTATCTTTGTTAATATTATAACTATTTTTAATACTCTTTTTTTTTTTTTTAATAGATGGAATTAAATGTGAGATATTTTTGCCAACAAGTTCTTAATTTTTAATTTTGCTAAAAGTCTGCCATCTTAATAAATTCCGTTTGATAGATACCCAATACAACATTTATTGATATTCATCAAAAAAAAAAAATACAACATTTATTGATAGAATAGACGAAATGCATTGGCATAAATGCGTGGGCCACTGTAACAAAATATCAGAATTCTCTAAATTAATGTAATTTTTAATTGGTCCAATCCTGCCCAGCAAATCATATGGCAAATGAATTTTATTTATATATAAAAAAAAATTATATGGCCAATGAATGATTTATTTATTTATTTAAAAATGATTTTTAAATCCCAAGTGCGTCACAAAATTTTATCATCCAGTTTAGCTTATATGTATTAGTTGGTTAATAGTTTAGCTTTAGAAACCCAGTGGGGTGTGGAGGGCATGATGTGGTTAAGAGGTCAAGAGTACGTGGTCTGGTGGGGAGGTGGTGCTTTATGGTCGCATCATGTGAGTAATTAGTTTCATCTTTCACGTCACTGTTGCAAGCTGCAAATCAATGGATATTGACTAAACTCTTAACTTTTGTTTTATGCATTTGGATTAAAACGTACATTTTGGTTGAAGAAACATGAAACCCTTTTTGTAAAAGTAAAGTTGAGAATCTTAATCATACCAACTTTTTATTCATAGTTTCTATGAAAACGACATTTGAGATGGAGGAGAAGTTTTCTTTTTAAGAAAAAATGCCAAATACAGCCTAAGATAATGGAGCTGAAAGGAACCTGTGACAGTGATTTAGAGATGATTTATTGTCTGGGTGGAATTATTCAAACAAGGCAGGCTGTGGCCAGTGGGACTAGCATGTTATGAAGAACTTACTATTTTCCTGCTTAATATTACCCACTTTCAATTTTAAAATTAATTTCATCCATTGACCTTCTCTGAATCCAAACTCCTAGGTCTTCTTTTGCTTAGAACAAAAATATCTAAGATAAGAAGAAAATAGGATACTGGTTAGGGGGTCACTGTTATGTAGTATATACGAATGAACTGGTCTTTATTCATGTCTGTGGTTCCAAAACTGATACACTTCTCTTGGTGATTAGTTTGTATTCTGCAGTAGCATTTTTGTTACTTTTTCAAAGATTTCATGAGAGGTTTCAGCTGAAACATATCAGGGGATTTTGTTGCCCATTATTGGTATTCTAAAAGTAGGTTTTGAAGGCTCTGGTTGTTGAATAATGGGTCAAAAAGTGTTGCTGTTTCTGCTACATGTATTCATTCCAATTTTGGTTATAGCGGAGACAAACAGTCAGGACTGTAAGTTGAATCTAGCCGCTATTTTGTTTGGTTACTGGAGCTTTGCTTCTCCGATGTTTAGCTTTTCTTTATTTATAATGACAATAATATATTTGTGATGCTTTTTCTTGATTTCCAAGACTAAGTGCTCAACCAACTGTATCCAGTGTTCTTTAGGATTACAGGCAATCGCTATTATATCAGTCCATTTTTATCATTTCCCTCTCGACCGCAAATTTTTGTTTTCATCATTTTGGAGCCAAAGAAATACGTGAATTTTTTAAAATTTCCTGATATTCAGTATTGGAGTGAACAAGTGTTTCTGATGTATAAAATATTGTATAGAAAATTGAACAAGGTATATAATGAATGATTCAAAATGATATTTCCTGTTTCTTTCTTTCAATCTCTCCATGGCCATAGGAAGGCTGTTGAATGCCGCTGTCATGTAGAGTACATGTAGCTGGTCTCAAGATACTTGTGCTGTCAACTGTATGTTATAATCTGGTGTCATAATGAACATTTCTAAGCAGCTTTCAGAAGAATTTGACATCCGAGTTGCTAACTCATTTGTTCGACAATAGTTTTCAGTTACATATAACAGTCCTGATTTTGTGGTCTGATGGTTTGAAATATCTGGTACGGAGGTTCACCTAAAACAATTAAAAAGGGGGAAAACAAGGAATTATTGGTCAACCTTGAGAAGAAGGTAGCTCTTAGATGGTGCTGAATCTATTTGGGATTCACTCTATTATGCATGTATGTTTGTGCCTCGAACCTAATAAACTTGAACATTTAGAACAATTGAACTGAGGACAATGTCAAAACCTTGGTTTGTTACCGGTTTTCTGTTCAAGTCTCATGATTTCAATACCATGTAGGCGTAAGCTAGTAGTCAACTTTATAATCCTTTCCACTTCCAAATTTCCTGTTTTAATTGTTAGGATGTTTCTGTTTTGGAATGCACTCGTATGCAGTTCTCGGTTTACAGTCTGTCAAGGATAGTTGGAAGAACACACCTCCCAGCTGGGTGAGTTCAGATCCTTGCAGTGATTGGGAAGGAATTGGGTGTGACAATTCACGTGTTACCTCTATGTAAGATTTTATTGAATTGTTTTCCTCTTTTTCTTTCATCAATCTCAATATTTTATTATTTGACTGCTCGTATTTGCAGAAAATTGTCAAGCATGGATTTGAAAGGCTCATTATCTGGAGAAATTGAGAAGTTATCTGAATTGAGCACGTTGTAGGTCTTCTATTCCACTTTTCTTTTCTATTATTTGTAAGATTTCCATTACAAGTTGCAGTTCTAAACCACTGAAATGAAACTTATTGAGGTTCACTTCTCAATATGTGAGTCACTAACAAATCATATGCTTCAAGACTCTTTTAAATTCATTCCAATTGCTTGTTATGATATACTACATTTCTTTGACGTTTAATAAGTGAATTAAACCAACACCTCTACCATAACTTTCCAATTACTCTCACACAGTTCATTCCTAATTAGCCTCTTCATTTAGGGATCTATCTTACAACAAGGATCTGACAGGGTCACTCCCACAATCTATTGGGAATTTGAAGAAGCTTTCAAACTTGTAAGAAGATTTGGTTGTCAGAAATTTATTTGATGGAAAATTTATGTGTGTTGTAAAGTAGCCTCCTAACTTTTTCCTTCTTGTTTTCATTCCAGAATCTTGGTTGGTTGCAGTTTCTTCGGTCCACTTCCTGACACAATAGGATCTTTACAGCAGCTAGTCTTTTTGTAAGGATTTCGTATTTTCATTAGTAAACGGAAGATTAATATTTCATTTTAAAAGTCAGGATATCATCCATGGAGTATTTGACAGGACAGAATTCTATCAAATTCTTTATGTGCTTTTTTATTCTCTTTCACTTCTATTTTTATAATAATTCGTTTCTTATTACAGATCTCTGAATTCTAATAGATTTAGTGGGCGGATTCCACCTTCAATTGGCAATCTATCTAAACTTTATTGGCTAGACATAGCAGACAATAACTTTGAGGGAACAATCCCGGTCTCTAATGGGAGTACACCTGGTCTTGATATGCTACTTCAAGCTCGACACTTGTATGTTTAACTTTCTTTCTAACCTTGATCTGTTTAATTAGTGTTCTTACAATAAAGTTATTTCTCCAAGGTCCTCTCCATCTAAGAATCTGTTTATTATCTACAGCCATTTTGGAAAGAATCAACTCTCAGGAGATATTTCAGACAAGCTTTTCAGCTCAAACATGACGTTGATACATGTGTAAGATTAGTTATAATGTCCCCCACCCGGAATCTGTTTGTGGGTGTTTTTTTTTTGTTTTTATCTGGAAATCTGGTAGTTAATTGATTGACCTGGAACATCTATGTATGCTAAATGCATTAAATCCTTACTTAAATCATAGTTACTGAAACATCAGAAGAATAGGTATTGAGCTTCCATTACAATGAATCAAATATGTATATAGGAATTCATATTGAATAGCATTCCCTAAGTCAAATTCCTCTGTAATCATCTGGTGGGAGGGAGGGAAATGAATCAATATGTAGGTTGATCCCCTATGTGTTGGACCCACTGAAGAAGCATACTCCATGGGTCCTCTAGAGAAATAACCACTTTCAAAACTTTGCAAGCTGGTGCCTAGGCTAATTCTAGCGAGTGCCTGGTGGGTGACACTAACCCAGGCATTGAGCGAGAAGAATGAGTACCTTTACCTCTAAACCACGACACTTGGAGGTTGCACAACATTAGTTTTTGGTCTAATGCACTATACTGGATAAATTTTCTTAGACTCAGTTAAGGTGATTAAAATGTGTATTTGTTGGTAGAAAACTGTAGATAAATGAATTGTTAGAGGAGACAATAGCAATCTACTAGTTAATCCATTCTTTCATTTTGTAAACAGACTTTTCGAGAGCAATGAGCTTACTGGCCCCATTCCTTCCACCCTTGGACTTGTTCAGACTTTGGAGGTGGTGTGAGTATCAAGCAATCTAACTCCTATGGTGCTTTTTCTTTTTTCTTCTATTTTTATTTTTCTTATGTTATAAAATTGATTGCCTTGCTGCAGGCGCTTTGACAGAAACAAATTATTTGGGGAAGTACCTTCAAACCTCAAGAATCTTATAAATTGCACTGAGCTGTAAGCAGAAATAGTTACCAAATAAAGTTTTATATTTGTATGGGGTTAATTGTTATCATAATTTCACAAATATTCTAATGAAATTAAGAGATGATTTTGGTGGTGTGTCTATAGGTACTTGTCCAACAATAAGCTGAGTGGTCCTGTGCCCAACATTACTGGCATGAACCTACTGAATTACGTGTGAGTAATAATGATTTTATCAATTTTACTACTCTTCATGAGTGGTCCTTACAGGGAAAGTGCTTATAAGACTTTATGCATCAAAATCAATACTAGATCTTTTTTTCTCATTCAAACTGATTATGATTTTCCAGTCATCTTCCTATTATAATTGTATTAAATATTAATTGTGACTTCCTAAAGTTGTTCTTTAGCTATTTTTATTTTTTATATTTTTTTCCTGCAGGGATATGAGCAATAACAGTTTTGATTCCTCAGATGTTCCTTCATGGTTTTCAACCTTACAGTCTTTGACAACTTTGTATGTCGTTTTACTCCCTCACTGTCCTGTTCCACGAGTGTCTGTGATCTTCTTTCTTAGTCCCATGAGCATTTGTGTAGCCACACATGTCTCTGAATATGGAGAGGCATGAATTTTAAATTACTTAAATGATCTGATCTTGTATGTTAGAATGATGGAGAGCACGCAAATTCGAGGAGAATTACCGGTTGCCCTATTCAGCCTTCCCAATTTGCAGACCGTGTGAGTATTAGCATCAGCATTATCTCATGTCCAGTTTCCCAAATAAACAACTTTTAGTTTTCCTTAGATTTGAGCAAAAGAGAATGGTGTGATTGTTTGTGGAAAATGTCTAAATGATTTATTGTTTATGACATGCAATGACAGAGTACTAAAAAACAACCTCCTCTCTGGTACATTGGATATTGGCACCACCTATACCAACCACCTGCAGCACATTGATTTGAGGAACAATTTGATTGCCGGGTATAAAAAAAGTAACACGGGATACAGTCATGAATTAATGTAAGCCTCACTCTAGCCTTTGGATTTTTTTTCCTTCTCTATGATGTTAAAAAATGGCTAAGATGATTGCTTATTGGTAGTTGATGTTTTCCCGTTGATGAACTCTATTTATTGTTAGCTTAATATTGTTTAGGCTCAAAGGGGTAACTGTCTAGTTCCTTGTCTCTGTCCCATGCAGACTTGCAGGTAACCCAGTTTGTGAAGAAACGGGAACAGAGAGTTACTGCAAGGTTTCGGATTCACAATCTAATAGTAGTGGCTCATATACCACACCACGAAATAACTGTGTTCCCAGTCAATGCAGTTCAGAAAAAACTTCCAGCCCAAACTGTAAATGTGCATATCCATACACAGGAATACTAGAATTCCGAGCTCCTTCATTCTCAGACTTGGAAAACTCAAGTCAGTACAAAGATCTTGAGAAGAAACTCTGGGATTCTTTTGAGTCACACGGACTATCAGTGGATTCAGTTTCTCTGAGTAATCCCCTAAAGGATTTTAATAACTACCTTCAAATAAGCCTCAAAGTATTCCCGTTTGGCCAAGATCGTTTCAATCGAACAGAAATTTCAGGAATTGGTTTTTTGCTCAGCAACCAAACTTTCAAGCCGCCCAAATATTTTGGACCTTTTGTTTTTCATGGTGATGGATATGAGAACTATGAAGGTGATACTTTAAACAAAATAAAAGAAACTGTTGCAATGCTCGCTCAATCTTGAGTTCTTGACGCATCTGTATGTTTCTCTTTCTTCTTATAGTATTGCCTACATCAAACAAGTCATCCAAGTCAAGTATTGGCATCATCATTGGAGCAGCAGCTGGTGGTTCTGTGCTTGTATTGCTTTTGCTGCTTGCTGGGGTGTATGCTTTCCGCCAAAAGAGGAGAGCTGAAGGATACTCTGAACAGAGCAATCCCTTTGGTAAGACAGCATATACTCTCTGGTTTACCATTTACATACATCTTGTAGGCTGACCAATTTTATGTCTTCTGAACTTAGTGCACTGGGATTCGAATAAGAACAGTGGAGGCGTTCCTCAGTTAAAAGGGGCAAGGTGGTTCTCTTATGAAGAGCTTAAGAACTACAGCAACAACTTTTCAGTAGCAAATGAGATTGGATCTGGAGGATATGGGAAGGTTAGTCTCAAATTTATCTTTCATCGCCATTTCTTTCTGAAATATTTTCCTAAAAATTTGCACTTACAACCTTAGCTTTTATAAATTCCAAATTATGTCAGGCAATGGTGCATTACCTAGTCTGTGTTTCAAAATATTTTACAGGTTTATCGTGGAAATCTTCCCACCGGGGAACTGATTGCCATTAAAAAAGCTGCTAAAGAATCGATGCAGGGTGGACGTGAGTTCAAAACTGAGATTGAACTTCTTTCAAGGGTCCATCATAAGAATCTTGTTAGCCTTGTGGGATTTTGTTTCGAGAGAGGCGAACAAATGCTGATATATGAGTATGTACCCAATGGTACATTGAAGGATAGTCTTTCAGGTATATCATTTTAATTCTTCAGCCCCTACTATTTAAACTGCGGTACACTTTGACACTGCTTGGGATCCCAAATTTTGGATTCCAAATCTTTCCCAAATGACTTGGTATTTCTTCTAGGTTTTAGTTTCAAGAGAAACAATTAGGTGGCAACCTATGATTTATTTGGGAAGAATTTGGGATGCCTAGCATCTTCCTTGTGTTAATTATAATAGTTTTCCAGTTAAGCATCTTCCTTTGAAACTTACGTTGCATATTTTACTTATAAGCACATCACTGTTTTCTATAAGTTTTGTTAATTTTAGTTGAGGCCTAACTGAGACTCTTCATCTTCTGTCTACCAACATTGGCAGTACAGAAAATCAGACGATAAAAACATCATAATTTTCATAACTGCTCAATTTTCTGTTGTGTTATATTTTTGCATACAAATCTTCTATCCAGGTAAGTCGGGAATCAGGTTGGACTGGATGAGAAGACTTAGAGTATCTCTTGGTACAGCGAAAGGTCTGGCATATCTTCATGAACTTGCCAACCCTCCAATAATACACAGAGACATAAAGTCAACCAATGTACTTCTGGATGATCATTTAAATGCTAAAGTTGCTGATTTTGGTCTCTCCAAGCTAATGGGTGAGGATGACAAGGATCATGTCACCACTCAAGTTAAAGGAACAATGGTGGGTATCCTTTAAATCCTTTCTCGAGGAAAATTATTTGGTTTTTATCAATGGAGAATTAGGATGTAACTTTTAGCTCGAGTTGATTGAAACAATTTTCTTTTTCAAATTTCCACTATCATAGATTAGTTTGTATATCCTAGAGACCTTGATTATGAAAATACGAGGTTCAACAGTCTACGATTTGAACAAAATGAAATGGTTTAAATGAATGCATCATTTCTAATCATGAAATTCCCAAGTTGAGTATATTGAAAAATAAATAACATTATTGAGATTTTCCTAAGAATGAATTTTCTTCATTGGTGCAGGGTTACTTGGATCCTGAATATTACATGTCTCAGCAGTTAACTGAGAAGAGTGATGTTTATAGTTTTGGAGTGTTAATGTTGGAGCTGATTACTGCAAGAAGACCAATAGAGCATGGGAAATATATTGTTAGAGAGGTACAAAAAGCAATGGATAAGACTCAAGATTTATACAACCTTGGCGGAATTCTTGACTCATCCATTGGTTTGGGAACAAAGCTGATTGGTTTTGAAAAGTTTGTGGACCTGGCATTGAGGTGTGTTGCAGACGTAGGAGCTGACAGGCCTACAATGAGTGAGGTTGTGAAAGAGATAGAGGCCATCATGCAGCTTGCTGGTTTGAACCCAAATGCTGAATCAGCTTCCACTTCTGCAAGCTATGAAGAGGTTAGCAAGGAAACCGCCCCCTATACCTTTGACTATAGTGGAGCTTTTCCGCCTTCAAAGATAGAGCCCCATTGAGCTTTCTTTTGCCCTTGAAATGTTCAACTTGGTAGCATTGGCTGATTCGTTGGAAACAGTTATTTTGGGTTATATATTGTGCTGTGTGTATTAAGACAGTTTCTCATTTTGGTTTGTCGGGAAAATTCTTACACTGAAGGTACATAGAAAAACATTGTAATTGGTTTGTTATTTTGTGAAGTGAGATGAACCAAAACAAAAAAAAAACAAAATTGTAAAAAAGTCGTCCATTTTTAGGGTTTGTCATCATTGTTAGTAGTTTCATGATTGTTACAGCTTCTTACCTCCTTGTTAATTGTCATTTTCTTAGATTTTTATTTTATTTTTTCTGTTGAAAATATTACAAATTACTATCTTTAGTCGTGTCCCATTATGATTCCTTTACCTCTCTTCACAAATTGTTGATCTTTCCCTATTCTATTGTCTATATCAACAGGTTTTGTTTGGAAAGTGTTGTCTAAGATTGTTTGTGTTACTTTTGTTCAATATGTATTTGCTAATATTTTGCGCCTGATTTGTGACGTTGGATATCCAAATTGACCTTTCTTTGCCTAAAACTCTTACTGTATAAAAATATTTGTTCAGAAATACCTAACAAGAATAGTCCTGTGAATACAATTTGAGCTCTCAGCATATCCTATAAAAAGACATTGATAATAATTGAAGCACTGTACAGAAATAATTAGCAGAAGGTTTTGTTTGATTTTGCCATTCAAACTAATGCTACGTTTCTCTTTCGTCAGTCAGTCTTCTTCCTTTTGCTTTTATGTCTTGCCTTGCTCCTCAAGTTACTAGCAGTTATAAACTTATAATCAGAGTATGGCATTTCACTAAGCTTCCCAAACCTTTTTCCGTAGAAATCCCACAGTTCTGACCTGATCAAGAAAGAACCAAGCATGATAATTTAGTAATGATGATATCTGAAAAGAGAATGAAAAATATTTAGAGAATCACTTACCAATATGCCAAAAACTGATAAGGCGAATACTTGGCATAGATTTCTTCAACATCTTTTCCAACTGTTTTAATGGTAGATTTTCTAGCATGGACCTGATTAAATAACATATGAATGAAGTGCATTTTTTAGCATTTAGACAAGCTCTTTGGTCTTATTCCAGTGTAGGCAAGTTACGTTATAAAGAAAAAGTGAACCTGATTTAAATGCCTGACAGTTTCAGAGTCTGCTGGAATGACATGGTAAAATCCCATGCACATGAGCACATTGGCACATGTAAATGGACCAAACCCATGAATTTGTTTCATCTGCTCAGCCAACTTACTGTAGTTGGATAAGCTTCTTTCCATGCTAGTTTCTTCAAGTTGTCTTAGATGAATTCTACCCTGCAAAATATCCTGACCAAGCTTCAATATTCTACTTGCTCTGTACCCGAGTTTGCAGCGTTTGGCCAGGAAAATCTCATCAAGGTTTGCAAGTTCTGATGGGCTTGGGAAATTCCCACTCCCATCAAAGAGCAAATAAGGTTCAGATTTGTTTACGTCTTCTTCACATGAGCCATTCGTCTGGGCACAGTCCACGCTTGTGCCACAATGCGCTTGGAACTGTAATTCCGTCCGTGAGGCAAACTGGGCTATTAAAGTTGTAGAATTCTTGTATTCTTCAAGCTTTCTCTTGGACTCTTTCTGTGCAGGTGTCCTGGGAATGAAATCCACGTTCATGGGAGAAAGAGACTCGGATTGCAGTTCCAGCTGAAGGTCACAAAGTGCTTGAGCCATGGACAGAGTCCTGGGCCACCTATCAAAGTTCCAAACAGAGTAAGCTCGCAATGATGGATGCGACATTATGTCAAACACGTGGTGGGCTTGCAATAAATGCAGATTGAGATTTCACTGTGTTATTGGAAACAGAGGAGGACTAGAGAGTCATACTGGCAGTTACAGAGGAGAATGCACTTCACCATGTCCTCAAACAAAGAAGGGGATCTGAACACTCTACCACAAATGGGGCTGCTCATAGAGTTGGACTCGGGGGCTTCCATGCAACGCTCATATAGCTGGCGGAACTCTGTAGAGACCCTCTCATCCGTTTCCGTCAATCGCAACATTCTCGACACCTGAGCCTGTTAGAGAGGACCAGAAGAGTGAAATCCCAAAACCCATGAAAAACTCCATTGAAATAAAATGGAATGTACCAGTAAAGCTTGCTCATTTTCAGCGGAGAGAGAGAGGATGGTGCTGGCGTAGACGTGGAGGTGTAGGCATTGGGGACGATGAGGGGGCTGTGAGATGCGGACCATCACTGATGGAGAAAGAGAATGGAGGGTCAGTCGCAGAGGTCGGAGGAGGGTCTTGGAGACTGGGTCCCACCGGTTAGGAGCCATCATGAAGAATCCATGGCTGCATACTGCCGTCTCCAGTTGGAACGTCTCGGCCGCTTTCCCAAGTGGTAATTCCAACAACAAGCACTGCCCAACACTCTTACTTTCATTTTCACCTTCGCCTCGTGCCTTGCTCACCTCCATTTTGAGATTTGAACTGTTGGTTGTGAGCAAGCACTCAAAATCTCTGTTGGGTTTACTTGACTTTATATTAGAAAAAGACTTGACGGCAGTGACAGTGAGTTCAGAACAAATATGAAAGAGTAGGCAGTTCCCTTACAATAATGGAAATGCCTTTTTAATCTCCATCTTTAAATTCTTTCCACAAAATCTGAATTAGTCCAATCTCCAGGAAGTCTTCTGCTTTGAGGGATATATTAAGCATGAGGTTTGCTGCTAAAAGTTTTATTAAAATCAACCAACAAAGCTTTGTATTCAGGTCATTTTTTTGGTATACAGTTTACTCTGATAAAATCAGCAGTTATACATGTTTCTTATATAACTTCTTGAGACTAGTTTTAGTCCCCTAAATTTCGAAGATTGGAGCTTTCTTGAAATTGAACAATGAGTCAAAGATGTCAGCCTTTATGTTCCTTGCTTTGGTTCAATTACTACTTCTACAAGGACAAACCAACCCTCTGGACTGTTAAGTTGCAAAACAAATAAATCTTTACAAGTATTTGTTGACACAAATAATTCAATCATTCATCTCTTTTAGACTTCAGTTAGCATTTTAGTGATCACTCACTGTAAAGCACATTTTCAAAGTTGATAGCTGTTTCCGTCTTCTGAAATAATGGCAGTACTCGGAAGTGATAACTACTTTGTCAACCCTTGGAAGGTGCTCCTTCGTTATTTCAGTTGATGAAACAAAACTTGGGTGCAATGATAATCTGAAAGTTGATTTCCTGAAATCCATCAAACGAAGGAGCTAGAGCTACCCACATTCTTTCTTTCCTTTGAAGAAAGGATCTTCAATGTATATTTATAAGAAACAACATTAGAAAAAGGATATAGTCTGGTATGAGAACTTCTGGTTTGAGTGTCCAAATCATAATATCTATTTCTTTATTCATATTTTACAGATAAAGCTCTAATATTTCTCATGAGAAACTGGGAGAACTATCCATCCAATTAGAGGGGTGATGATCCTTGTAGAGAAGGATGTGAAGAAATTCACAGCAATGATCAACACATGACCTCCATGTAGAAAGTTGCTTCTACTCGAATTTATACTATTAACATGAAGCCTTTCCGTTTCAGAATTTTATCAAATATCAACGCGACGAGGACACTAGGTGATAACTTCCAAAACCTATCAGAATTAGAACTCTGTAGGTGTTCTTGATGCCCTTAGCCTCTTTTAGAGTTAAAGCATATTGTTAAATATGGCATAGGTACTGATGAGACAGATCCTTGGTGCCTAAGTATCTCTGCCTCAAGCCTACATATATCACTTCATTGTATTTCATATTTTTATCTTGTAATATACATACAGGAAATCTACTGGTTGGTTGCAGTTTCCATGGTCTTGTTCCATACACAATAGGAAATCTTCGGCAGCTAAAAGCCTAAAATACTTCTCTTGATTATTTTCCTCCTTATGGATCTTATGTCCAAGTGAGAGAAGATGATACTTTGGATAAGAGGTCACTTTTCAGATCCTAGAACTATTATTACAGGCTTCCTTATTAGTATTTATAATTTATTTATTTTTCAAAATCCTCTCTAGCACTAGTTATTCTGAAAGCCCTGTTTATTTTGATTGCAGAGTTCTGAATTCAAATAACTTCAGCGCAGAGATAAGAATTCCATTGGTCATCTTATTCTTACCAAACTGTTTTGGCTAGATCTGACTTACAACCAACTTAAAGGAGGTATTCCAGTCTCCAAAGGAACAACTTGTGGTCTTGGTAAGTTCATTGATACAAACTGCAAAGCACTTGTATGTCAAATGTATTGTGATTTTAAGCTTTCATTACTCAATTTTCTTCCCATGAATTTGTTTCTTTGAATCAATGACCCTCTACAGTCATCTTGGGAAACAGCTCAAAAATGACTCTGAAGCATGTGTAAGTGACAAATCTAAACATTTTGTATGAATGTCTGACTAGAATCACTGGCGATGATTTAGTCTTCATTGGGTTTGGTATGGAATTATAAAGCTTTCTGATAATTTTCTTAATTAGTATAGCGTGGTTATGTTTGTGAGAGAGTATCCTTAATCCTAAGTTGTATTTCAATTTCTTTGGAGTACACAACACACAAGCTCACTGATAACTGAAGCAAACAATGTGAGTTTATTCAATATTAACCATTCATATGTTTTCAGTCAGGCTTATCGTCAGCAACCAAATGACTGGAAGCATAACAAAACCACCTGGACTTGTTCAGACTTTGTTGGTGTAAGTATCTATTTATCCTCTGTCTAAAACTCTAAACTCTTACTAAGAAAGTGTCCTAAACAATTCAGTTTTATGAAATTAAATATCTTCTCTTGGCTATCTTGTTAGGCATGACAAACTGCTTTACATTTTGTATAAAATGAGATTTGTCATTATCCTTTTGTGTATAGGAAAAATAAATAGATGACTATGCCCATTTTGAGCGAATAAAAGTATAGAAAAGTTGCACTTTTCTGCAATTTTCTTTGCCATATAAAACATGTGTTAAGAACAAACAAGAGAAAAAAAAAAGACATTAAGCTAGTATAAGCGCATATATAAGAAAGAATTTATTTAACTTATCCTGCATAATTTGACAGGAGAGAACAAGAAAAGCCGTGGTGTTCCTCTGTTGCTCTATAATGTTCGATATTTGAATTTTTTTTTTTTTTTTTGGTCCCTATAAACTAGAAGCTAGGTAATATTTGACATGAGATCCACTACCATAACCATACAAACTTTAAGTATTCCTGAAGCCGTTGACTTGCATGCATGATCTGCGCATGTAACTTAGCCTTTAGGTCATTGGTTTCTCCAGGAGAGCTGAAAAGTACCATTCATTTCTATCAAATCCACGATCATGCTTCATGCCAGCATTCCATCTTAGCTTCTTGAAACCAATTCGATCCAGCATCGGAATGTAAGTTCCGTTGAGCTGTGATCCATAGCAGAAGAAATGGTCGAGCCAGAAAATCCCTCCTGGCCTCAACACCCTGTATATATCATACAGTGTGAACTCAAGCATGGTGTCTGGAATCCAGTTGCTAAGAACATGCATAGAATGAACAATGTCCAGTGTGTTTTCAAAGAATGGAAGTCTCTCTGACACACTAACATGGATCGGAATCAACCCTCGTGATGCAATGAAACTGTTGAATGGACCGTCCAGATTCATTGTGCTGGTGATGATAGTTACATTCCTCTCCCTCATTCTTGCCGCAAAAGTCCCACTTCCACCTCCAATGTCGAGTCCAATTCGAATTGTACCAGGAGGCTTCGTTTTGAGAACTTGGTCAATCCCATAGTCCAGCCGCCCATTGTCGACGACCCACCGGCTCCTCTCTCTTCCCTTCAAGTCGAAGCAATCCTTGCAGTCATAGAACCCCGGAAGCTTTTTCCGGTTGACGAGGCACTGGTAGCTCTTGCAAGTGTAAGGATCCCAGATGATGCTGGAATCTGGTGGGGTTGTCCAAAGGCTGTCCGGAAATGGGGTCGGCTCCTTGTAATTCGCTGGCGATTTCGGGTGGCATCTACGGCGAGGTAGTGGCTCGCACCCTTTAAGCATGAGTCGTTGTGCAAAAACATCATCCACTGGACACTCTCCTCCAATCTCATATTTCATGTACTGAGCCAACTCCTCCTGGAATCTCAGGCAGCCAGCTCCGACAGACGGATATACCTCGTTGGACCCCGTTCTCGGTGAGTGTCCGAGTGGGAGCTTGTGAGGGCCAATTGCTGAAATGAGCTCGTCATTATCAACTTTGATGGATTCACTGAGTTGGTCATCTTTTGATTGCTGTTCTTCTTGTTGGCGAGCAAGCTCAATAAGGAGGGACTGAACAAGAAGATTAGTGGAGTTGAGCGTTTCATGGAGCTCAGCAATAAGAGATTGACTGGCAACGAGTTGAGTTGTGGTGGAATTGAGTTGGTTGAAGAGAGAGGTTGAGTGGTCGGAGCTGGTGAGAGGGAGAGGAAGGTTGTGAGTGTAGGCAGATAAGTATTTGAGGTTGAAAGAAGGGCCAGTGAAGATGTAGATGGTTACAAGGTTGGTGAGTATGACTAGAAGAATCATCTTTAGCTTCCATTTTCTGCTACTTCCACATTGCCTTTGCAGCTGGTTTGCCTCCTTTCGATGCTCTTCAGCTGCGCTTCCCATCTTTTCTACACTACGCTTGAATTGTTTCAATAGGAGACCAGATAGATTGATGCACCAGAAAAGGGACGACTTTGGTGTTATATATGAAAATTATGCAACTCAATGAAGACATGAGGCAGTCACGTTGTCCCACGTTTCGGGCGCTTAATATTGTATCGGATAACATGCCACCGAATGAGGGCTTGGCAATAATGAAAATTAAGATTTAGTTTTCTACTTTCTAAGTGTATATATATATAGACAACTCGTTGTGAAAATGGATTGCTAATGAGCTTGAAGCATTGACCTTGTAAAGTCTAAATATAGATATAATTGTGTATATACAGAGAGAGTGAAAGATTAGGTAATTTAAATGAATTAGCAGACCATGTTGGTGCATTGAGCAAAGTCAACCTCGCACTAAGTTGGGAGTGGAAGCATTAATGCATTGTGTCCTGTACTTGTTTTAATTTGTTCTTCTAAATTCCAAAGCAGACATTGGGATGTGGGATGCGTGTTTTACAAGTCAGAAGTCAGAGAGAGATCCATGCAAATTTTCTTTGTTATGGGGCACTTGACCTTCACATGCATCTTACTCAAAAAGATATGCCGGATTTAGTTTTTTATTGGATTCTATATGAATTCATCGATGATATTCTATTATAGCTCAGTCTATATTAAATTACGTTCTTCAGAATATCAATTATATATATATATATATTTATGTATAATAATTTCACTTGGAGCGATCGAAGAGGGTATATGTAAAGTTTATGTTTTAATTTTGTTAAAATTTTTACTTTAAAGCATTTGCATTAATATGTTAATAAGGATTCAATCCACAAATCTATACTTAATTTATCAACATCGATATCATTTTCATGAGAGCCCTTCTATGCGGTATACTTTTGCCTGGACTTCCACCTTTGTCCCGCTGACCGTAAGCAAGTAATGCCCAAATTAAGTTCGACCAACAACTAGAGTACTTCATGGCCCTTTCTCCATCGAATGTGGCTTTGAAACAATACCACACTCACATACGCTCATTTTGAATAATTAATTGGGCTCCTTTGAAATATGAGTCGAGTTTGAGTAATTCATGAGTAGCTTAAACCTATAGTGATTAAATATGTTCAACTTTCCAATAAATAAATATATATATATATTTTTTTAAATTCCCAATAAAAGGTTTATATTGCAGTCCCATAATTTTGAAGATTTAAAAAAAAGAAAAAATGAAAATAGAGTGAAAGGAAGTAAATAGTGGGATGGATGAAAAGACAAGGATAACGGATAATATACAATTGGCATCGTAACTGTAAAGTGTAGAATGCTAACTTCATCATGTTGTCCAACTTTACACAAAGCTGGAATCAAGTATCCCCATTAATTGGACAAGCTTGTGCCAGTTTCCTAAGATTTTCAATGATCATAACCAGTTTGTTGTTAACTCTATTCACAAAGCATCTGGGCAGCCATCCTGCAGGATCTAACTGCATAATAGTAAGGTCCCCAAAACACCAAAATAACAAATCAGAAGAAAAGAAAGTCAGATTTCTTCAATACCCGAATTAAATTTGTTTCTAATTACTTACGCTGGAAACCTCTAAACATATATAGAAGCTAAAAGAGTGACAAAAAAACAAGAAACCAAAATTTACTAGCTATACCTGAACAACATAGGTTACCATGCAAGAGTCATCTTCAAGCTTTTCCACCACCCATCCTGATTGCAACAGCAGCCCTCTGATTGCATTATTTGCCTTTTGATGCAAGCCTGCTGCTATCTCCTTTGGCAGTGATGCAACTGCAACCACCTGCATCCACTCCACTCTCAACTTTCATTTACATGTTCTACAACTCTATTTCATTATTAAAGTTGTCAATTCATAAATCTTTTAAATAAAATAATACTCACCAGTGTGCCATCTTCCATTGTTTCACGTCGCTCGTAGACGATGAATTCTCTGTTCCTAAACAATGGCTTGGAATTATCTCCAAACCTGAGATGGATGATGCTGAGATTATCCTCAAGATCTTTTATGTATCTGGCTTCTATTAGATCAGAGTCCCATTGCTGCAGGTTAAATGAAATGGAAAATACTTGATAATTAGTTCAAAACCAACTTATATAAACACCAAATTGTTCATTATATATATATATATATATATATATATATGATTTCCAAGATATTTATTTTTTCGAGCACAACCCAGAGCCACAAAGTCCTTGTATGTCTCTTTGATATGGCAATCAGAGTGGCATGTTTTGTCATTTCCATTGAAGACAGCCATGGAAAAATATTTGTAACAATAATCAAACTAGAAGCAATTATAGTAGGGGACAAAACTTGCTTTCCAAGTGTTGGAGGACCGCACATAATATTGTTGGATAAACATAATATTCACCTTTGCAGCATCAATGGCATTAGCAACAGTGATGAACCGCTGAGGTGACAGCGATTTTAGAAGCCAGCGGCTTCGAAAGGCATGGAGGGATCCGGACCTGCGCTTTGATATCTCGACTCCATTTTCTAGAGTAACAATTTTCCACTCATCACTACCGTTTGCAGTCCTGTGGGAGTCTGAAGCAGAAAGCAAGTCTTGTATGCAGCTCTCACTCGCAAAGTGCACGTATCTTCTCAGCGAGTCCTCACTTATAGACCTTACAAATTAAACAAACCATTTCAGATTAATTAGAATGATGTGAATATAACAGTTCAAGCAGGAATGAGAAAAGTTATATTTGTTCACCAGGATCGGCTGCAAGGAGCTGGACTGCCCATCTCTGCCTCTGATAGCATCAAACTTGTCTAAGTTTTCAAAATACAGGAAAAAGGCACATATACAAACATGTATGTATAAAAAAGAGTCAGAGACTGGAGGTTAAGTACTTGAATGTATAAAGAAGCTTACAAGTGCAGAATAATATGAAAGTGGGGAGAGTTAATTGATGCACATGTGGTGCCAGAAGAACCTCCATGATTGGAACTGCACCTCTCTCTCTCTCTTAACAAAAAGATGGATTCTTTTGCTGCCCAAGAACAGGGTAGGGAAGGTGATGCACATGGAGTGTTGGTAGCTTTTATAAAACAACAGCATTGTAAGTAAAAGACTGAAGATAAATGAGACTGGCTAATCTAAAGCACTTGTACATTATTTTCTTAACTTTGCAAAATAAGAGGTCCCAATACCATGCCCAATCACGTGCCTGGAAGATGCCTGATGGCCATACGTGTGACAATGTTTTTATGTTTATCTTTTTACAATGGTCCTAATTCTGTGATGGTACTAATTTTATGCACCATTTTTCGTTTCATGCTTTTGGCATAACTTGTATATAAATTTATCAACATATTTTTAGTTCAATATCTTTTTCTTTAAAACTCCAACTTGCTGTATTTAGCCTGGCTTTTGGACCCATGCTGTTGACGTTTCACATGGTTGTAAATATTGTGCAGAGTATAAGATAAAGAGTGTTGGTTTTCTCATAATTCCTTCACCTAAACTATCATATAAAAGTAAAGTAGACTGAACCTGTAGTGACGGGTTATAAAAAATAATTTATGCTCACATCAAAGATCAAAGCTACTCTCGGAACCAAAAACTAAGACAATGATCATAATAGAGTAATTAAGCAATGGATTCACAATTGATTTGATATCTCATTATTGCAACCAACGAATTTGATATAAAGCAAATGAAAAGGGAACTCTTTTTTTTTTTTTTTGGTAAACAAAAGGGAACACTTTTAGTCACATTGAAACAAAGCAAAATAAAAGACGACTAAGATTGTGGCATTTCCTGCTTCAAGAAGCCCTTAGCTTTAAGGCTATCCACCGTGTCTTGTAAAGCATTTTCAATTGGAGTAAAGGCCAGGCCGAGATCGATCAATCTCTTCGCCGCATCTTCACATTCCTTTAACCCGGGTTGGGTTTCACTGGTAAATCTGAAAGGAATACAAGTTAAGAACGTAATCTATACTGAACCAGATGCAAGAGAAGGAGAAAAAAAAAGATTTATATACAATTGAATACAACATTATCATAATCTATGTATACCTATATACAGTCCAAAAACTATACTGACAGAAGTTTTCAGAGCTGATAATACCAATGATAACTTCAACCTTGTTTTATTATATATCGTTTCTATAGGGTTCCTTTAAATCTAGATTTCCAACTTGTCCTGTTTCCTTGTGGCATGCATTGACAGCTAATCATGCTTTCACTTGTCTATAAAGAAAGTGAAAACTAATATCTACATTCTTTAGCTACAAAATCTATTATAAAACTGATCCTTGAATCATCTTCCTCAATATCAATCAATCTAAAACTAGAAAAATATGATGCTGAAGTAATGAAAATGGGGATAAACTACAGTTTGGGACCTCTAGAAAGACCCGTCAAAAGCTGATGGGTACAATAGGGAAAAGTCTATTGTTCTCATGGTACAAATCCGTCCATTGCATCCCTCCCATAAATGATCACAAGTAAACAACTAGAAAAACAACTTATTAATGTATATTTTCAGTTATTTTTTGATAAAATCCAAAACTAAATAACTAAACTTATTAAGTTGCAAATCAAACTATTGCACTTGTAAAGTTAATTACTAACTATAATTGTATTTACTAAACAAATGACTGATATTACAAGTGAATCAGCCATTTCACAACAAGCTTAACATATCTTAGTGGCATAAAATGAAATCCATGGGCAGAATCATAGAATGGCTATCACATATATTGATGCATTATATATTAAACACAAATACATTGCGAAAATTTCATCAGCCAGCAAAAAACCACGGAGGAAACTACTAGTGACTAATTTGTTTCTAGTTTAGGTTGCCTAAATCCAACGGCTACTTAGTTTTACCATGCTTTTTCAGTCACCAGGTGAAAGATATATTTTAATCAAGTAATCAAAATATACAGCAATATCTAGACTTTTCTTGGCCCACCAAACTTCTACACTAATCAAGGAATATCTAGATAATGTATGTGAGTTGCATATGGACTTTTTAAAAAATAAAATAAAATAATATTAATAGTCTTTTTTCATTTTCCAATTCATATTTGGACAACAGGAGAGCATGAAAAGCAATTCAATAATCAAAATAACAAAAATACATACACATATATATAAATATATATATATATATATATATATATAAGAGAGGGAGAATAGTTTCCAATCAATAATTCCTTGTTACATAATACACATAACAGATAATGAACAAAAGCAAAGACCAAAAAAACAATTTTAAGCATAATGTTAAATTATCATGGATAAACCAAGAGAGGCTCCCATATGTCACTCAATAAGCAATCAAAAAGCAAATGAGGTAACATGAAATGCAGACAAGGATCCTATAGTTTCATTCATTAGAGTGAGATAACTATGGTCCACCACATGAACTGTGATAATTACACGCCTATAAGACAATCATATCTCATAATGACCACCCCACTATTAACAAGTTACAATACAACCTACCCTTCAAAATTGTTGCTTTCTTAAGACGCTTCAATGTGTTCTATTTACTTCCATCCCCCAGTCCATGTTTAGAGGAGGAAATTCCCTGCCAAATCATCAATGATATTTTGAAAAAATTTTGTTTCACCCTATGGAAATTTGAAATTTTCTCTCAGTGGAAAGTACAAGTGGACGATAATAGCAAGGACACTAGTTATTCCACAGTCCCCTGATTGAGTGTAGTCTTTTCCATAGCTATATCATATAAGATTGAGTAATCCCGAGTGAAATGCTAAACCATCAAGACGCTTCTCTTAGGCCCCACCATCATTACAACTTTTAGACACCATAAACCAATCAACAACGATGAGAACAATCAACTTTGGGAATTCAAATTTGATGTTGGCCCAAGTCATCACTTTAGATACTACCTACTACTCATGGCCAACACAATCACAGACACAATATATCATGTCAGCTACATAAAGATAACAAAATTGGAGCGGCCATTATAGAGGGAGAAGATATTAGAGAAAACAAACCTGTGAACCGGGAACTGTGGGAAGAGTTTGGAGACCTTGTCAGCAAAATCACGAAATTGATAAATACCATTGGTGCAAAGGTATCTACCAGAAGCAGCAGGAGTCTGAAAAAGCAAAACTTGTGCCTTTGCGACATCTCGAACATGAACGGCACCAAGCCAATGATACTCCTGAGTATCTTGGGATCCCTGCAACAAATTCAGCAACACAGCACAGCTCGCATTCAAATTGGGTTGCATGAGTGGGCCAAGGCAAGTCGCTGGATTGATAGCAACCACATCAATTCCATGGGTCTTCGAGAATTCCCACGCCGCCTTCTCCGCTAAAGTCTTCGATACAGGATACCATTTCTAACAAAAAAAGAAAAATACCCAGATCACATTCTGCTTAATTAGATTAAAAAAGCTCGAAATCAAAAGGATTCAGTAGCAAAGAAACAAACCTGGCGGGATTTGCAGTAGTCGAGGTCAGTCCAGGAGGACTCGTCCATTGACTTATGAGGGGGCCAAGAAGGGTTGGGAACCATAGCAGAGATGGAAGACGTAAGGACTACGCGCCTCAACGGCGGGTTGGAGGCCAACGCGGCTTGGAGGACATTGAGCGTTCCTTGCACAGCCGGCGTGATCAGTTCGGCTTGTGGGTCTTGTGGATCCTCAAGGCTGCAGGGGGAAGCGACATGGAAGACGCCGGAGCAGCCATTGATAGCAGCGGAGATAGCACCAGCGTCGAGGAGGTCAGCAGGGAAGAGCTTGAGGCGGTCGGAGGAAGCGCCGGTGAGGGAGAAGAGGTGGGAGGCGTCGGATCCGGGGAAGATGCAGGCGTGGATGGTGGGGTAGCCTTCTTCAAGGAGGGTCTTGACGAGCCATGAGCCTATGAAACCGTTGGCTCCAGTCACGCACACAGTCTCTTTGCGCTTGTGAATTGCCATTGCTGCAGCTTTCACCAGCTGATCACTCACTCCGCTTCCACTTCTCTTTTCATTTCCTTGCTTTGCTTTTATACTTAAATTAATGGAATAGGATATATATATATATATATATATACATATATATATTTTGGTAAATAATGAAATACGATACATACACGCATGATTTTTACGAATTCATCGGTTTGTTTTATATTTGGGTTGACCATTCCTTCTAAAGAGTAAGTTTTGTACTACAACTTTATCTGCTTTGTTTGTTAAAACCTTATCTGCTTTGTTTGCTAAGTACGAGGTTCAATTTTCAATTTTTCAATTTTTTTTTTTTGGTAATAATTTAAAATTTCAATTAGTTTGGAAACCCGATGATAATTTTTAATACGTAAAATACTCTTCTTTTATTTAATTTGAATTAATAAAATACCTATTTTTGTATTCGTTTTTTCAATTCTTGACAGAAATGACAAAAAAGTTTCCTTAATTTTTCAATTATCAATTTTCTTAATTCACTTCTAGAATTTTCTTTTTTACTGACAGGAAATTTATTTTAGATAAGTTTCATGCAATTTCTTTATTAAAAAAATTAGGAAAAAAAAAATCCCCCTTTTAGATGGTGTTTTCCACAATTACAAAAATAAATAAAAATAATAATTAAAACAATAAATAAAAGAAAGCAAAAGACGTTAAGCCCAAGGAAAGAGCATGATCCGGTTTGAGGATGTGACATGAAAAGGCAATGGATTAGAAAAAGCAGAAGACAAACAGCGACACAAAAACGGTGTCGCTCTGTAAAATGTCTACAACGCACCATCACCTTCTTCAACTGGTCTTATCGAGCCGGAAAATCACTGCCCAAGTTACCAACCGAACCACCTCCTCCATCATAGCCATGGCCTCCTCTTCCGAGCAAGAGTTCGTCGCCCAGCACCGCGCCAGGCTCAATAGTTTCCCTAGATCCCACCGTTTATGGGACGCCAAGCTCGCGTCTCGCGTGGGCCAGAAGCTCGGCTTCCGCCTCAGGGAACTTGGCGTCACCGACGTCCAGATCGACCTCCGCGAGGAGCTCTCCCGACCCATTCACCGTCGGATGATGGTCTTGCCCTTGTTCGACTCTGTCAGACATGCCGGTGTCTCCGTCGCCGGAGCGGAGAAGCTCGTCGCTGGTGGAGTTTAGGGTTTTTTAGAGTTGTAGTTTATTAGGATGTAGGGCTGAGATTAGGGGTAGACATTTGTACTCAACAATTTTTCATTTTTTTTAAGATTTACAATTATCTTATCATTAATTATTAACAATTACATCTTCGTAAATTTAAACAAAACTTTTTGGGTCATTCAAACAAAAACAAAGTTTCCTCTTGAAAAATTGAACAATTATGACCCAAAAAAAATAAAATAAAATAAAGAGAGAGGGGGAAGAGATAATTTGTTGAGTTTGTGAAAATGCATGTATAATGACGATTATACCATTTGACCGTTAAAATTGACGGCAGCGAGCGGAGTATTAAACCTTGAATTTTATTTCAAATTACAAAGGGCGTAAGTGTAATTTAAAAGGATAGAGATAAATCTGAAAATTAAAATAACATAGGGGTCTAAGTATAATTTTTGTAAAGAGTAACTCAATAGTTTGGAGACAATTGGAGATGGATACGCGATGCGCTGTCGTATTCCATCGTCTCTGTCTCTGAGAAACTGAGAATAAGGAAGGCTGGTAATGAATATCTGCAACCAGACGAGAAACGAAATTCTAATAAAAAAAAAAAAATCGGAGCTGAAATCAGACTCCATTTAGAAGACGAAGGAGAAGAAGCAGGAATTTCTCTGTTCTAACTCCATGAAAGCAACAGTAGCTTCTTCGTCCTCACCATCGTCTTCCTCGCCTATATTTCTGCCTCGAACTCCAAGTAGTTGTAGTACATCTCGTTGCTGCGGCTGCTCTTCCTCTTCCTCCTCCTGCTATTCTTCTTCTAATTCCTCTCTTACTTTTTCTACCACTTCTAACAAGTACAAGTTCCTCACAGTAATGGGCAGGAACAAGAAGCCCCGACCTTCGTCTACATCTCCATCTTCCAAGGTTTCTTTTTTCTTTTGCTTCGTTACAGTGTTCCAATTTTGTATCCTGCATTTGTGATATAATTTAGCATACTTATCTCAAATTTCCATTTAAGTGGTCCTTAAAAATCTGTTTCTTTAATATTTTTAATTCCTATTTCTCATTAACGAAACTCAAACGGCCGGGATTTTTATCTATATTGGTATTCTTCAACACTCATTAGCCGTGAAATGCATTTTTTTTTTTTCAATTAGGATGGCAATTTTGAATTAGCTTTCATTTGTTGATGTAATGCGAATATGGTTCTCCATGGTCTAGCTAATGATACATCCTATGACTTTTCCCATGGATGACTTATTCATCTTCCTTCTTAAGAATAGGAATTTAGGAAATGTTAATCTTACAAACAAGCGAAGCAACGTTTGTAAAAGCATCATGTTTATTCTCTACATCATTCACCTTCTTTAAGCTGATATTAAAAAAAGACTCTTTTGAAGTGCTTTTTTGAGCAGAATAAGATGGCCCTTTTGAAGTGCTTCTTCTTCTTTTTTTTCTCCTTAAATTGCTTAGCACCTTCTTACTCCCATGGTTTTGGTTCCTTAGAATTATGCTTTGCTTTTTCTTTACCACTCAAAGATGAGTTTTTTTCCCTTCCCGAAGAGGAAAAAAATAAAATAAGATAAGAAAGATGTTGGTAGATATTTCCTAGCTGCTAATTTATCGGTAAGTTTTTATAGTAGAAGAGCCCATCTTTCAAAAGAACCTGTGATCATCAGTTTGCAAATGGTTTTGCATAAATTTATATGATATTAACTATGTCAGGCGTCTGTGGCAATACATATTACTCAGCACTTTCTATGGAGTGTTTTTCGGTGGGTTAGTGCATTGATTGGTTATACAAAGTGGTCTTTGCTGCCTGAAAGTTTTGTGCATAAGTGATTTTTTTATATTTAAAAATTAGATTATGAGTAATATTAATCTTTCAACCTTCCAAGAATCCAAGGATCATACAAGACTTTTGGCTAAAATACCAAACCCAAGGTTGGGCTGAATGATTAGTGAAAATTTGTTGAAAATTAATCCTTCTACAACTTGCACTAATAGATCGATTTAATTGCTATTTCATGTCCAATTCGGACAGCATTTGTCTAACTTTTCTTTTCCAATAGGGTTCTGAGCCAACTCCTCTGAGAATTACATCAAATGTCAAGCAAAATTTGCAGTTCTTAAAGTTGTGGAAGGTGGTTAGCTACTGAGACATGTAAAACAGGTTAATATATTATCTCCATCTTTATCTCATCTGGGACAGATCTTGTAGGAGTTCCAAAAGCGAAAGTCTAGCACACCTAAGCCTGCTACTAGTTACCGGAAAAAAAAGGTGCAGAAGGAAGATCTGCCTGAAGACACAGAGGTCTATCGTGATCCAACCACTGCTCTCTACTAGTAATTCTCTTTGCTGGTCTTTACATAAAACATCGTTTTACTAGTATTCGTTCAATTTTCATTTTTTTCTAAAAAGTTTGTTCATTGATAGCTAAATTTACTTTACAGTACACACCAGGGTTTAGACAATGCAGTCCCTGTGTTGCTTGTGGATGGGTATAATGTATGTGGCTATTGGGTGAAGCTGAAGAAACATTTTATGAATGGAAGGCTGGATATTGCTCGACAAAAGCTAATTGATGAGCTTATAACATTCAGCATGCTGAGAGGTTTCTACTTTCTTGTCCATTAACTTTTACAAGGCTTCATTATATGATATAACAGAATGATACATTGGAGCACATTGGAGTGGAAAACCAATGCTATCTTCTTGGAATGAGTTGTATGCACAGAATGCATTTATGAAAGGTTATATTTTGCATTTTGTATGTGTGTGTGTGTGTGTGTTTTTTTTTTTTTTGGCAGATTTTCAATTATTATATTTTCTAATATATTGTTTGCTTCCCTATCATTGGATTTTTTTTTGTGCTTGTATAATCATCATTTTTCCACATGGCTGATTCAATCTCGTGTGTGTGTGTGTGTTTTTTTTTTTAATTAATTTTTAATGAGCATAATGATGGAGATAAACACAAAAAAATTGGTTCTTGATCTGGAGTGGCGATGCAAAAGAAACAGAATCTCGTTAGAACTTCTGAATCTAAAACGTATTAACTATGTTGATCATTTTGCTTCTTATTCAAATCCCTTTAGATGCATTTTGATTCCTTCAGTTTCATTCATATTTTTTGAGTTAGTTCACCTTTATGTAAAGCAGTATTAATGCATTAGTTTGGTGTCTCTGTAGGGATTTAATGCTTGGTTTTTGCTGCATGAGGGTGAGGCTATATACTTGCTCAACTATATAATACAGTGGACATATAATGAGTGGGAACATTGGCTTCCGAATGATATATATTCATTAATTCTGTCAACTACTTTAACAAGTTTTCGCTCTTGATAAATTTCCTTTTGATGGTTTTCAATCTTACATGTACAGTTTCATGAGATATGTTTAAAGCCTGATAATGTTTTGCTGTTCCACTTATATTATTCCACCATCCCTTCAAACTCCAATTTATATTGTTCACTGTGAAATCTCTTGTGAACAATAGGACAAGCTTCACTCTATTCTAAAAGGAATTTGTAAAATTATGGGTATTTCTCTATGAATCAAGTGTCTTGTATTGAATAATTGAAAACTGATATCATTTATTGATGTGCATGTCGCTATGTTCATATTTTGATGTATCTCAGCCATTTATTACTAAATTTTTACAGAAGTTAAAGTGGTAATTGTATTTGATGCCATGATGTCTGGACTCCCAACACATAAGGAAGAGTTTGCTAGGTATTATTTGTTAACCTACAATATGTTTATTTGTTTTCACTTAACTAATTGAAATAAATCTTGACCTTTCATTATTCATTATGGCTAAGAATTTGGAAAATTTCATCTCCGAGGAACAAAATTTAGCCTATAACCACAATTTTTTTTTTTTTTTTGTCTTTTTATCAAAACATTGAAATGCTACTTAAAATAGTTACTTTCAACATATTTCAGTTCAGCTAAATGATTCACTCAATTGAAAAGATGGGTTTCGAACAAAATAAGTTTGAAAAGATGGGAAAATGACAAAAACAGCCCTAGATTTACTAAAATGACAGAGACCCATTTTGATTGAAATCTTGTATAACGGTCTTCCTTTATGCCTACCATTGATATGCATTTAAAATGGCCATTTTGACCCTTCATTTTATCAGTAAAAATCTCACAAACCCCTTGACTTGTCTAAAAATCATACTGCGACAATAAACACTAGTATTGATATAGTTTAATTGTTTTAAATTTCCATTTTCTAATTTGGTTTTAACTATTTTATGCTTTGCTGTTTCCTTGACCTTGGTGTTGATGAAACTCATTTAAAATATTCTAATTCTAAGGAATCACAATTTTGCAGTATTGACATAGTTTACTCTGGTGAGTCATGTGCTGATGCGTGGATTGAGAAAGAGGTATGAAATAACTTGAAGATGCTGTATAACAAAATCATAATATTACCCTTCTGAAGTTCCTTCTGGTCAGTCACGAGTCTTTTCCTCTTAAAAAATAGAACATTAACCTATTAAGTAAAATACTCCAAGTAGCAAGCTCTGTAGATGGTCAATAGAATTATATTTAAATACTCCTACTTGTTCTGAGGACTATCAATTGGATAGAACTATTCTATTCTTTCGTAAACATTTTTCTCAGAGGAAAATATAAGAGCAAACACATTGAGACAATCGAAGGTTGCAGTGTGGGTGGAAAGGAGCTTTATGTGTGAATATTTTATAAGGTTTTTATTCAAAATGTTAGTCCCCTAGTTGTGATATGACATGCCCCTTTCCCAAGTATTGTTGAGACCAAAGGCATCTACAAAGACTTATGAGGAGGTAGAACCTTTATAGAGGCATCAGTTAAGGGAACCTGTTTGCCCCTGGGATTGATGAGTTCATAAGTCGTAGAGCAGAGCAGAGCCTCTCCTCTATATTCCAAGTGTCTCATTTTTCTTACTGTCATCAGGATATGCATAATTATATCATCATACAGCATGATAGTTGGAAAAAAAAAAAACAATTTTGTTTTAATATTTAATTTTTACAAATTTATATTTTCCTTTGGATAAATATAAACTGTATTAATAAGGACAATTTACATAATGCTAAAAGGATTATATTGTTTATTCTAGCATCGGCCAAATCCATTTTTGCACTAGACTTGGTTAGTCTTGATATTCCAGTTCTAAGTATGCTTCTTTGGTGGTTGCCCTTTTTGCTTTCCATGTGTAATGTTCCATTAGTTCTTTCACATGCGATGTTTCATTATTTCTTTAACATCCCATTTTTTTGTGTTTAAAAGGTTGTGGCCTTGAGGGAAGATGGATGCCCCAAAGTTTGGGTTGTGACTTCTGATCGTGTTCAGCAGCATGCCGCACATGGAGCGGTATGCATTCTCCTCATATACAGAGTGCTGTGCATTAAGATCACCATGAAACTTTTAATAATCTTATAACTAAATCTGGATTTTGCTGTTGTCCTTGTCAAAAACTATAGTAATTGCATTTCAAATTTTTCAGAGAAAATGTAAAACACTTTAAGACATTATGCACATTTGAATTGATATCACTGAGTGCTTTTTTTTTTTTTTTTTTCTTCTCCCTTTATTCACACTTTCTTGTAGTAACATATGTTTGTCTGGTTGGCACATAGTATGTCATGTCCTTTTCTTTCATATTCTATCTTTTATCTCTTCTATAATTCGTTTTGTTCATGCCCATTAGTCATTTGAGCACACTTGCAGCATCATGTTCTCTTTTTAAACAGGAAGTGCCCCAGATCTCTGATTTGTCCGTCAAATTATTTATCTTATGGTCATTTTTTTAGTATAGGATTTTAACACGTCTAAAAGCTGTTATATTCAAATATTATCACTACAACTACAACCACTCTATCGTCAGTCCGCAGTCGCACATTTGAGCCTAATCTTGGTCTAGAATACTACAAAAACGTAAGTCCTTTCATTTTATTTTATGGTCATTTTTTTAGTATAGGATTTTAACACGTCTAAAAGCTGTTATATTCAAATATTATCACTACAACTACAACCACTCTATCGTCAGTCCGCAGTCTGCACATTTGAGCCTAATCTTGGTCTAGAATACTACAAAAACGTAAGTCCCTTCATTTTATTTTATTATTCTTTTGTTTTTATTTTCTTTGAGGAAGAATGTATTTGACGTGTTGCCTCATCTGTTTTCTCTCTGTTCATTTATTCCATTCCAGTCTCCTTCGTTTTTTTCTTTATTTAACCTTTTTATTTATAGATTTTTTATGAGATAACTTTCAATCCTTAGCTCAATTCATGTCACTTGATTGCTAGTAATGGTTTACCTACTGCTTCCAATATTTTAGAACCTGCCACAATAAATATAACCTTGGCTGGTAAAAATTTGATCTATTTTGTAAAATTGGTAACCCTAAAAAATTGGTAGTAAAATTGGATATTAGTATCTGAGTTTTCTCCTTATACCTTATAAAGCTGTAAATAATAGTTAAGTTACCTTGTATGTATTATCATGCAATTAATTAAGGTATACTGAATTATTCTCATTTATGGCCACATGTTCTTAACATAGTCTTATATGAAACCTTCAGGGAGCATTTGTTTGGAGTTCCAAGGCGTTGGTTTCTGAGGTGAGAAATTGTGATTTTATGAAGTAGTGGCATTATATTTATGCTGAAGAGTGCAGAATAGTTTGTACATCTGATCGTTAATTTTATTGTTTTTATTGCTATTCTTATGCCTCATCATTTTTAACTTATGGACTGGACAGTTAACACTTTACAAGGACACTTTAGCTTCCCCTGCATATTATAAAGTTTATTATTATTTTTGTATGATGCATTTAAAAAAGTTTGTGGAGGTAGGAAGCAGTGTCTAGTATGGTGCCATATACTTAAAGAATGCATCCATTGTGTAGGCAAACACAATGCTAGCTCACTTTTACTCAAAAGTTGTTGTATATTTATTGTGATTCTATGAATTTTTTTGTTATCTTTTCTCTTTTATTCTTATTTACTCTTTATATTTTAGTTTTTCCTTTTGTCTTGCAATTTTATGTAATAACTATTATTGATGAGTGAAGCTTATTTTAAATGAGAGAAATCTGGGGCACAGTTTGTAAAGAAAATGTTGAATTGCCACTGTTCTCAAAAGCGTAAGCTGTCTATGTATAGCAAGCACATATTTTATATTCTCTTTTATATCTCCACAGAGAGAAGATTAAAAAAATAATAATAATAATAAATTATTAATCCTGACTAGCTGGAACAGGTAAAAAATCCTTTTCTGCTCATGAATATCATAATGTAATTATAGTTGACTTTAATTGGTACTATGTTCTTTATTTCCAATAAATCATCAAGGTGGAGCAATGTGGTCTTATAGGTCTCTTGATATAGAAGAAAGACATATGTGTTTCATTCCTGATCTCAACTTGAAGAAAAGACTTAACTTAATTTGAATTTTTTGTATGACTGTCCTTTGTGAAATAACCTTTCTTTGTTTTTACCGTGTGCTTTAATTTTGTTTTTTTGATATGCATTTAGATAAAAGAATCGAAGAAGGAGGTTGAGAGGATGCTTCAAGAACATAGGTTTGTACCACATAAGAGAGTTAGATGAGACTTTTCATCTTATTTTACGCGCTTGAAAAAACATGCACAAAATTGAGTTTATGGATTTTGCTTCTTGCCTTTAGCCTTTTAAACTATTGACTCGTTGATGCTTGGAATGTATTGAGATGCTTGCATAAGAACTATTGTGAACGTTAAAGTTGAGGGGAAGTCTTAAGTGTGTGTTAACTTGATACTCACAGTTTGACCCACTTCTTTTACCTTTTAGTTTTTGGGATAGTGCCTGGTTGTAAATCTAGTATTGTGTTTGGACTTTATTTGTTCCTGCGTTCAAATCTTGCTGACCCTTGTTTATGGTAATTTATTATTCTACTATGATGTAGGAATTATTGCACGTGAAGCGGAGTCTTACTGTCTATTTATGTTGGCTTCTTTTAAATGATTAAGTCCACTTCCTAAGAATCATTTTGATGAAAGTCTACTAGATAAAATATTTGAACTTTCTTTTACATCGAGGCTAATATTCTGTATGAGAGACCTGAATGAATTGGAAGTTATCAATTTAATCATGACTACTCTGCTATATTCATGTTTTAGCCTCATTAGAGGGTTCGACTTATATGCATCTATGGATAATGTCTCAGTTAGGTAACTCTTAGGCCCATGCACGTCCTGGTAATACCAGTATACAAAAAAGGTTCTGGTGAAATGTCATTAATAAAGCATTTGAGGTCCTTATTTTGTGCGTGCTCATTCTCTCATGCTAAAGTTTATGGGTCTTAAGCCATTTAAAAACCATGTACGTAGAAAAAAGTGGTTGGCATCTTGATGCTGTCTGAGGTTAATTGGTTGCTTATCTTTTCAGATCAACCTCATTTCAAGGTAAATTGTTAAAGCACAATCTTGATTCAGAAGTTGTAGATGCTCTCAGGGATCTGAGGAAGAAGCTAGCTGAGACCGAGTCAAGGTAGTTTTTAACAAACTTAGCATGAGATTGAACCCAATTTACCTTGCACGTACTATGCATGTTCTTCGTAAAGGAAGTTGATGCTAATCCAACTGGGACAAATATGAATCCTTCCATAACTATCGAGGGAATCAATATTCTTCAGCAAACCATGGTGCAAATCAACTTCTGTCTTGCCCATTGTGAATGATTTACTGGATAAGGGCTGCCCACTTGTAATTTTATTGGTTTATTCAAATCTGAATAATTTGTTGTTATTTACAATAATTCTGTGTTTCTTTTCCCTGTATTTTTGTATATCAATAGTAAAATAATGATAATAGCCTTTATATCTGTGTAGTTTTTCTATGATGCATGAGAAAGAACCTCAATATGAAACATTTCTTTATATTCTACTACTACTGCATTGTTTGAGATGAAACTGGATATTATTGAACCAAAGATGTAATTCTAGAATGAGATGGATGTTTCACTTGAGCTATTCTAACCACAAGTTTTAGCTTTGGATTTATATATATATATATGAATGTTTCGGCTTTGGATTTTAATAGGGAATGAAAAATGGACTTTTAACCCAAAAGATTCCCCAAAAAGTCAATTTATGCGGTGTATAAAATTTATTCTTCCTATTCTAATTAGCTGTAATATTTTCTTTAACCTAACAACGGAAACTAGACGCATTTTCCTTTCTCTTTGCCGGGTTTTCACGACTTGAACTTGGAAGATGAGCTATTGATATCTCCTATGGCTCAGTTAGGGTAGGGTGAGATTTGTGAAACCACCTCTGGAACTCATTTCCGCCTTTCAATATACATTATTCAGCAAGCCAAACAAAAAGGTTGAGTACAGATTGAATAGCAGGTGGTGTTTTTGAATTGCAACATTGTATAAAGGTAATGATGATGATCCATAAATGAGTGAATGTAATTGAATTTGTGCTATATTTGTAATTATCCTTGACTAAATAACAAAATCTTAATTGTTTACATTGCACAACATTGAAATACAAAATATAAACACTCATCTGACAGTGACGCATTGGGGCACAGCAACAGCAACTAGGTAGGCTTAAATAGCCCAATATATAGTTGGTATGTGAAATGCATACCACAACGCCATTAGAGAGAGTAGCTGAGTAGTGACTAGCATATATGGTCAAGTTGACTCAGTTGTGTTCGTACCGTATTAATTTCGCCCTTTTGGAAGTGTAAAGTGTTGACCGTCCTGAGTAACAAATTTGGTACACTAAGACCCTCACATGTTAGGCCAATTTAATTTAAGAAATCAAACTACCATCACCGCTATGTGCTTTTGCATTTGTTGAAGTTGGTAAGACTAGTCATATATTATATTTTTGCATAAACAGACACAATGACACCAGTGTTTGTCATCATCAATATGCTTTATCTCACATACATTAGAAACCCCACACTGTCTAGCTATTTATTAGTGCTTGTATATCTGTCTGCCTCGGACAATTTCAGTGACAATTACCATCACCTTCCAAGATGAATATATATACGTAATATTTCCATTAACATGTGAATAGAAAGTTCAAGACATGTAATATTTGAACGTTTTTGACGTAGCATTTAGCATTTACCATGCAATGCAAGGTTGACTTGCAGTGATGTAAACGACGAAAATGTCAGGAGTGTATAATTTTGGTAACAAATGAAAGGGGATATTTAGGAATTGGTGTAGTTAGGAGTGTGAAATAGTAGCAGAGGTGGGCTATAAAGAAGAAAATGATCACGGGAAACCTTCCTACTGATCATCATCATGTTGCTGTTGATGTTGTAGCAAAGAAAGGTACAAAAGAAAGCAGCACACAAAGAGCAAGAGATCAGACAAATGAAAAGAGGGCTAGTAGTAGTGCGTACTGCTGGCTCCACATGAACCAACAAGAAGTGAGTTTTCAGGCACTTAACTACAACAACATTAATTGTTTTAGTCAGAGAGTCAATAGAAGGTCAGGGTCTGAGAGTCTGGGTCTGGTCAGATGGTCAATATGTCTGACTGTCATTTAAGGATCCCATTAAATGAATGGATGGATGGATGGCATATGAATAAATCCAACGGTAGCAGTGGACCCTCCCCATGTTTGGGTGATCTGATTCCCTGTCAAGTCATATTCCCTTTTCTTTTCGTTTCTTTTGTTTTTTCCCTTTTGTGCTTGGCTTTGTTTTTAGGACTTTGAATAAAAACCCATCAAATTTTGCTTATTCACTGTTCACCATTCCCGTTTGTAATGCAATTGCTGGCTTTGCAATTAAAAGTCGGCAGACTATATAAAATCCCCATTTGCCATTGGATTCGTTATGTGAGTAACAACTTTTTACGAATTTATACAAGAATACATTTATAGTCGACAAATTAATAAAACTCATGTATGCAGATAAGTGAATTAACCTAATACGAACCAATAATACAATAGCGTCACATGATTTATTAGCAGATGAAAGGTTAGTAAGTTAATAAGTAGCTAGGTACCCATACCTTTTCTTTCCTTTTGAATAAAAAATGCAATAAGAAGCACCAAAAACACTCCAAAGAACTTACAAACAAAGACCACCAACGAGGCTATCAAGAGCTAGTTGATACAAAACAATAAAAGGTAATTCATCACAAGAGACTTCAACTTTGGAAGATAAAGAACATTTAGACCAATAAGTTGGTATGATATTCTTGGTATATTTATATGATTTTTTACTGTCCAACTCTTTTAAGACCACTACTAGACTAGTCCTCTCTGACTATTTTGGTCTACACTTTGTGAGGTTGGGTGGTTGGATTGGGACTGTTCAATCCTCTATATGCAGAGTGGGGTAGAGCTACCAAATTCTCAAAAATAATAATGCCATTATGGCATTACCAAACTTCACCGATCCCCAGCTGCCTTAATTTTCATGAGAATCTCTTCAAACTTTTATGACACAGGAAAGGATTCTGAATTATATGTATGGATACCCATTTTGTCACCTCTCTTGTGGTGATGAGTGGAGTCTGTTGTCAATCATATTATAAATGTCTTCAACATTTCTATCTACTCTAATTTCCTCAATCATAATTAATTTAGAGGCGAGTAGGGGCTATTCTGGTAATGTCTAGATAAAGATGTGCCCCCATCTTGTAGAAAAATTTCTCTACTTTTTTGTTTTCCAATGTGTCATAATTATATGTGACAATGTTGAAATACTTCTTTACATCCATAACTTTATTTCTAATATATATCCTAATGCTAAATACAAAATTAAGTGTATATAGTGTGACATATTTTCAAGTTGTTTATGTAGCTAATCCTTCTTTGATAAATGTTCGATGTTGTCTTTCCTATGGGATATACCACAGTCAGTATCAAAGTCATTGTTTCCTCATATTACGAAAATGAGTTTCAATCCCCCTATAACTAAAACAAAAAGAAAAAGAAAAAGATTTCTATATATACAGTCGGATGCATTGTGAATTGGAAAACAAGTCTTAATTATTTGACGCAAGAAAGTAATACCTGTCTACATATATATATATATATATATATATATATATATATATATATGTTCTTCATTGTAGCTAGTTCATGACCATTTAACTTTGACTCTCTATTCTGCTTTAGTATTTGGATTATGAGAAATAAAGGAAATAAACGATGGATGTGTAATGTGTAATGAGCATTAATTAATTTTCAAAGAGTAATACCTGCTTGATCAAACAAGAATATACGAAAAGGTTGGTTTGAGCAAGGGTGTAGCCGACTAGATAAACGTAAATTAATATCAACATAAATAAGAGCTTAATTAATTGATTTTTTAAGAACTACAAATTAATTGCAGCCGAAATATAAATACATTTAAATCGCTATCAATTAACTGTTTCTTATATCATTTATCAAAAACATAAATGATAAAATAAAGTAAATAAAGTAGGAGAGTTGAGATGCATATAATGCATAGCAATACTACTCAAGAACATACACGAGAATACTTTTTAAAAAAAATGAAAGAAGAAGAAGAAGAAACTACTTTGGCCTCGCTCAATAATCACTTTTGTATATATATCATTCATTACAAAGTAATCTCGCCAAAACAGCCACGATAAATTTGTCACTGAAATTCATTTAAAACAAAATTAATAATGGCTGAATTGTGGTTTTACTTTCGTCATAAAAGCTCCTAGCAACAAACCATAAACGTTTGAGGGTTAAAAGGATTTTTTTCACAAGATTTTTGACAACATATAATTAGATGACAATTGGCAAGCACAAATAATTTTTTGTAACAAAATTTTATTTTGTAACTAAAATTTTTATAAAATCAATAAAAAATAATAATAATTAGTGCCAAGTCAACAAAGTTCTTAAGGTTTGTGGGTTAGAGCCTTTTGTGTAGGAGATCTGAAGAACATGAGAAATGAAAACCCGACTCCACAGTAATGTTACTAGTCTATCAATTATAGAATTTAGAGGTAGCATCCGGATGTACTGGTTTCATTTTTCTATCCCAAACTAGTCTCAAGTATGGAGTACTGTAGACTCTAGCTAGCTAGAGGGTTTGATCACCATTTAAGCTTTTATATGCTGGATTCTGTATAACCAAGCTACATAAAATCAATCAAGCATATATATGTATGTATGTATGTATAGCTTAAAAGAGATAAGCTATATCGATCTCAGACCTCTCTAGCTAGTAAATGATTTTTTTGTCTATGAAGACAAAAATTTGTTGGTCACTCTTGTACGTACTGATTAGGGGTGTGTTTCAGTTAGGTATTTACGTACTTCTTTTTTGAACCAATCTCACCCACTCCATGCCTACACCGCCAATTGTGCAACAAACTTTGTCAAAATCTACATGCAAAATATATAATCTCAATTGAGAGCTGCTGATCATTCAGTGATCACTGCCAAAATCTCTCAAACTTTAAATATCCTAGGTTTTTGAACTATCACATGCTTTTCACTTTTCACCCAAACTAGAAAAACCATCGTAATATTGCTTGCCCTATGAATATGCAATTTTGACTTATAAATTTTGTAAAACCTCATGTAATTTGTCAAAATATTACTTATTTATAATTATGTTTTATTTTATTAATATGAAAATTGGCAACTAGTACGAAACACATATACACCTTAGTCGTAATTTAAGAAAGAAAAAAAAATCATTTACACCAAATATAAACCATATGTGGTTAATATATATATATATATATATATATAAACACGTTTGGATACGCTTTGACACACACACAAAGACATTTAAAATAAAGATAAAGTTGTGACATAGAGATGAGCCACATAGTTAAGATAAGTTATGAACTATCTATTAGACTGATTTATTACTTCAAAATTCAAATCAATAAACAAAACAGACCAATTATTATGCATCTATCTCAAATATCTTTTGCGGTGGTCATATTTATTTGGAATTGAGCTGATGAAACACATAAATATGCATCAACGTCATCCTTAATACAAAAACTTGGGTTTGCATATAAAATATGAGACACGTACACATATCGCTGTAATTGGTATATATATATACATAGATTCATTCATTCATTCCCTCATATATCATCCTCATGATCAGCAATGACATTGTTGAAGAGAAAAAGAGATTTTTTGTATTTATGCAATAAAAAGATTGGTTTTGGAAGGACATTAGAAACAATGACAAATCATAAATGTCATTTACGTAGATAGATTGGTTGGACGGCTGAGAAAGATAACACCAAAACCCTGCAATACCAGTGCACCCTAACTATTATATATGGTCGGTGATTGCCCACCTTATATTCCTCTCCTTCCAATTAACCACAGCTAGCTTGTCACAACTAATTTTTCTTTCTTGGCCTGGGTCCATCAATGTATTATTAATTTTGTACAAATATGTAAAACATATCCATCCAAATATGAATTAAATTGGATCTCTTCCTGTGGATTTTAATCTGTTTGCAATTGATTGGTGATATTACACACTCAAAATTCTACAATAATATTATCTCATCCCATAAAAACCAAATATTTAGCCACCCACACTAGGTTGACGACCGCCAATTTGGTCCAAGCCACGGGATTCTTGTGGTACGTTTTGCAATATTTATTAAATGCATCGTCAACTAACCTGCCCATTTGCATATATATATATATATACATATGTATGTGGGGTCCTTGTCCTTTCTCTTTGCGGGGGTCCCATTTGCATCCAGAAGATAACGCAGGCCCTAATACGACTTGTCATATTTATATAAAGTATGTACACCTTTTTCTTTTCTTATGTTTTTTTTTTCATTTCGAAGATATTTTAGCAGAAGACGAGGTCGATCATGACTCTTCCATGCAGTAACCATTTCCTTTCCTATACACATGTTGTTGGATTAGTTTGTGGTATATATCGTCATAAATATATAGCTATCTATAGATCACACAGTGACCTAATCATTTTCAAGTACATATATATAGTTTAAATTTAGAGTAATATTGCTATGGTCACCTAGAAGTTTTACCAAATGATGTAGTAATATAACTTAATAAAGGATAAATAGAATCTAAATTAAAGTCAATAATGAATTGTCATATCAACTGATATATAATTAGTAAACAAATTTAGTAAAATTTTTCAGTGCCCATATATTTATTGTTTGTTAAATTTATGAATGACATCCAATATTCTCAAATTTGAGTGACATCTACTACCTAGTTATTTGATTTCTGGATTCTTAGCTCATATTTTTACTTCTAGAAACAAGAAAGAAAAGAAAAAACAAAAAAAATAGAGTAGGACACCAATAAGACAGACATAGAACACATTTGCTTACTAATTTGTATAGCTAGCTAGTGGCTTGCCTCTTTCCATCAATTAAATATGCAACACATACAAGAAATCCAATTATGTTTGTCTTAATTCATTTCTAATTCGACCAAGTTAAATGAACCCTTCTAGTCTCTAGATACATTTGAACAATCATCCCTCATTCCTTTGTGGAGCTTTATATAATATTAAAGATTAATTTTTTAAGAAAGAAAATCATAAAATAATACAGTAGATGGACACAAGCTAAAATGCCATTAAAAAATTTCAAGTTCCAATTATAGCTTTAGCTAGGGTTGGAGAAAGTATATATACATAAAATACTTATACTCAGTTACTAGTTCACATACTGAGATATTTTATGCATTTAAGCTCTTTTTAAGGTGGGTTAAGTATGTAGTAATTAAATAATACATAAAAGTTCTTTTTCGATTTTTACAGTAATACTTGACTCACTGATTATTAAATAGCTAGGAACTTTAACTGCGCGCATGCATTTTTACTTTTTATTTTAATTGAGGAATTACAAAATACATGGTATATAATGTGCCAGAGAGAATAATCGATTTGATTTGGTATGAAAGTGTGTGAATTAGTAACGTTATAGATTATCTTACACACGTTTTTATTGCTTCCATGAGCTAATGCTTTAATGTATACGTGAACTAGATATATTTGATACCTCTTCATTGCTTGTCTATGGTAGTGTAAGAAATCAAGCGCTATATATATATATATATTACACACGTATATACATACACAAACCCGATTGAGTACTGGCAAGCTTTATAATTAAACGCGGAACACAGCAAACCAAAATTACTTTTGGCCTGTAAATATGTATTGCATGTGTCCTTATGTATGTGTATTCTTGCACTCTTTCTCTATTTATGTTTTTTGGTCTAAAAACGTGAAGTTGTATATTATTCATTATGTGTTAACAGTACATCATTCCGAATAAATTCAAAGTAATACCAGTTGTCAACCATAACTTTTCTTACCCTTAGCGTCCATCATGCAATCTGTTTATCCCAACAGGGATTTTTTTTAATTATTATTATTATTTATTAAAAAAATTAATTTTCAATACCAATTATACTATAGACCATATATTCTAGAGGTTTGTGATTAATTATTCACGGAAAATATTGAAAAGGGAAAAGAGAGAGAAAAGACGAGGTCAATATGGCCTTGAAGAGTAAGTAATGGAGAGCTAAGACTTTGTGGTAAAGACAAAGTTTGATGCATAACAACAGAATGTGAAAATTGAGATGAATCAATCTGTGTAGTGTAGCTAGGAGCGGCAAATTGGTCGGTCCACCCCGAAAACGACATATGCATATGCGTCTATGTGATGTCATATGAGATAATAATATCTTAGTAACAAATTTATAAATCATAATAAAGTCAATGTATATCAGTTTATTATAGTGGAAGTGGGTGAAAATTACATATGATCGCCTCATTTTACATTATTTTTTAATAAAGATTTAAGCTCATTACCTAACGGATAACGACCAATTATGAGTATCACGAAATCTTTAAATTTAATTTAGCAAAAGGAGTGTAGTTGGGGAAAGTTTGGACTTGTAGTATGCATAAGAATCACTGCTGACTAATAATTTGTGTGAATAAGGTTTAATTTCCAGTTTCTAGATAGTAGTATTCTCTTCTCCACGCTCCTACAAGAATTAAGTCTCTCACATTCTCTGATGATGATGGTGGTGAATGGTGATGAGAGAAGACCGTCATTGTCATTGAAAATTCTTCCGTCTGATCATCTCTCTCTCCAGCTCTATATATATATATATATATATATATATATATATATATATATATATATATATTTATATATAATGCAAGAGTCAATGATATTTCTGGGAAAAGCATATATATAATTTTCTTTCAACCCCTTTGAGACTTTAGGAAGAAAAGAACAAAAATTAAGAGACTCCATGAGTTCTACTTCTGCGGTTTGATTCACCGCATGCTTTTACCAATTTTCTTTGTTTTACGCGTTAAATTTGCGTGTATAAGGTTGTATATATGAAAAAGAGAGGGAGAGAGACTTTTCTTGGCCTCGTTTTTCTTAGATTCCTGATGAGGACCCATTTTAATTTGTTTGATGTAATTTAGTCCTCTAATGCGACACGGTTGAGCTTTTACATAACAAAAAAGCATTAAACTTTTATATTCAAGGAGAATTCAAATCCTATATATTATTTATGGATTTAATCAAACAATGGATGAGAGAAGACTGATAGCTAGACCTAGATCATCTGCAAAAGGATCGAAGTAATATATATATATATATATGAATGAAAATTAGTTAATTAATTTAGAAAGGAAAAAGAAGACTTAGATGCATATTATGCATGCATGAGATGAGATAAGGGGGGAAAAATATCCAAAAAAGAAAAGAAATAATAATAATAATAATAGAAAAATAAATTATTGGGGAGAGAGATGGATATAAAGCAGTAGTAGTAGTACTAGTTGTGTGGTTGATGTGAGGGCCGGAGAGTAGTAGTGGTCACGGGTTTCTCTTGATTGAGCAGTGAGTGAGTGAGAGTGAAGCTCTCTGTCTCTCTTAACAACATGAATAAAATATAATTGTATATATATATATATATATATGCATGCAAACAGCTACGTCTCAATCAAAACCACATCCATCTCAATGCATTTTTGTATAATATGCCACAAATACTACTGTTCCCCCTTAAGCCCCCACACCCACCTCCTCCACCTCCCTACCAATTACTTCCATACAACTGGGTGGATAAATATGTCTATATATATATATATATAGGTTCTAATTAATTTGTATGTTTTTTCTAATTACTTCCTCCTTAGGAATATACAATATTACATGAATAAGGGATAATTTCATAATTAATTCATCCGTATCAATTAGGTTTTGTTAAAGAAATTAATTTGTTTTTTTGAGGTATATAATTTTATGGGCAATATTATTAATGGTCATTTATTTGTTAAGCTTTCTTTATTAACAACTTTGTTTTCAATGGAATCCTCAATATACACATTAATTTCATGTATGGTTTTACTCTTAAGGTTGAAGATATATATGTAGTAGCTAATTGCCACAACCTAATTAATGTGTTTCTATTTTTTAAAAAAAAAAATTTCTCAATATTTTTGTCATGTTTTTAAACCATCCAATTTTGTCAACTTCTATTTTTCAAAGTTCAATTAATTTATGCAACTATTTTACTACACATATGTTTAACTAAATTATATATAACTTTTTTAATTAAATTTTATTTAACTTTTTAGTAAATAACTAAATTAAATATAACTTACAATTTACATATATGTTTCAATATGTGTCGCGTGTTCACATGCATGAGAGAGAAATTATAATTCATCCTCATTCAATTAGCTTTTGAAACAACATGAAATAAGATCATGAAATACAGACTTGATCATTATAATGTAACCAAAATATCTGAATAACTCCTCTTTAGTTTATATATATATATATATATATATATATATATATATACTTTGAACAAATAGCGAGGACTCAATTAAAAGCATTACATGTGTGTGTGTGTATATACAACTTAATGTAAATTAATTTTAAAAGTATTAAAATAATTTTTCAAGTTCATTAAAAAGCGAACTTCTCATTGATTATTACTTTTAAGGCCTATTAGTAGAAAAAACCTGCATTAATGGATTATAGTTCCCTAAACGCCATTACGAAAACGTTACACCAAAGATTATGACAAGAAAACTTCACTTGCATGTCTGATTTTCTTTTTCTTTTTTAATTTCTATAGCCAGCAGCAGAATTGTAGCATTTGCACATGTGTTCAACAAAAATAAATTATAACATTTTCTTGTAGAAATGAATTGATCTGTAATAAGCATTTTTAAACAAATCATGTTAGCAAAATAATAAAACTAGCTATTTTTGAAAATCAAATTTACATTGTCACCAAATTAAGTTTCTTTAACAGCAAAAGTGATAAGTACTCCATTACAAAAATACAAAAGGTTAGTTAGAAAGATATATAGGGGGGGGTGTGTAAAAGAAAACTCATTTAATTTCTAGAAAGAGGGAAGAGCGGCCTCATAGACCAAACATAGACTAGTAAGGATGCAAGATGTCGCAGCTTCTGGGGTTTTTAATTATTAGTTTGGAACTTAATTCATATATATTAAACTATATAAATGTCGTATATCTATTTATTTTAAGGCAAGTGGGCAAAAGAATATATTTTTCTAATGAAGATATTTATGTTTATCCCTATCATTTTTAGAGGAAAATTAATGACGAAATAATAGTTTGTGTTTTATTTCTTTTATTCATGCATTGGTAAACAAATTAATTAAGCTCGAAAGTTTATTAGAATAAACCAAAGGTTATTAGACAACGGTTACACATGAGAGAGAGGTTCAAATCTAAAAAGTGGATAAGCTAGAAAATATTGGCTGCCTGACAAATCCATTTATTAATTTCATTTATAGGTTATTAGAATTAAAAAAAAAAATTACCCAAAAGTCAATCACCAACTGTGTTATGTAAATAAGTGATGGATCTAGTGTTGATTTCCACCGGTGATGAATAGGTGCGTAAGTAATCCATATACATCTCTTTCATCATATGCATAAAATGAAAGGATGTAATTGTATAAATAGTAAATATAGGAAAATTAAAGAAATTACGTTTTATTTATACTCAAAAAAGAAAAAAAAGAAAGGTCCAAGAGAGCACCGCTAAGGGACTGTAGCCACCCTGTCTCGTATGTGAGACGTCACTTTCTCATCTTAAAACACCACAAGGCACACCCTCCTTCTTTGATGTAGGGCCTGAAAGCTATGTCGATCTTTCTATCAACTCTCCATTTTTCTTCTTAATTTCTCTGTCATTCCATTAGAGAGAGAAGAAGAAAAAGAGAGAGAGAAAAAAAAGTAGTTTTGGGTGCAAATGGTACTAGTACTAATATTATTTATTAATTATCTTTGACTGTCAAATTGGTGGGTGTATATATGTGTGTACACACACACACATATATATATATATATAAAGAAAGAGATACAGATCAGAGTAGTAGTTGATTAATATTATTAGTTTATGGCAATTGCAGCAGCAGGAAGTTCAAGCATGAGCGACCACGATTCCAACAACAATATTATAATCAACAAGAATAAGCAGGAAGATGATGATGCTGATCGTGATGAGCATGAGCATGACATGGTGATGCCTGGCTTTCGTTTCCATCCTACAGAGGAAGAACTGGTTGAGTTTTACCTTCGCCGTAAGGTTGAGGGCAAGCGCTTCAACGTTGAGCTCATTACTTTCCTCGATCTTTATCGCTATGACCCTTGGGAACTACCAGGTATAAAATATAATATATAGTTCTCACTTTTTTTTCCTTTTCCCTTTTTAGTAAGGAATCCAAATGCATGCATATAAATACACACATATAACAAGTGTTTCTATTGATTCTAATTTCATTCATCTACCTACCTAGTAGCTTCTTGCTAGGCTAGATATGTACAAATTAACCTCTCCAGCTACTTAATTGGTTCGAATCTAATTGTCTTAATGTTGTTTTTGAATATGTATACGCAGCCTTAGCAGCAATTGGAGAGAAGGAATGGTTCTTCTATGTCCCAAGAGACAGGAAGTACCGGAACGGAGATCGGCCGAACCGAGTCACAACTTCCGGGTATTGGAAAGCTACTGGAGCTGACCGAATGATTAAAACAGAGAATTCAAGGTCGATTGGGCTCAAGAAAACCCTAGTTTTCTATTCCGGGAAAGCTCCTAAAGGCATCAGAACTAGTTGGATCATGAATGAGTACCGCTTGCCCCACCACGAAACTGAAAGATATCAAAAGGTACTACCGTATATATATATATATATATATATATGATTATAATCATAAAGGGGGTCTAAATCTAATTCTTTGACTGCATATATACCTATTTTTCCAACGTCTTGCCCATGAAACTAACTAGGATTTAATTAGATTTCACTTCTGTTTCAGTAACCCTAAAACAAAAATCGTGAATAGATCCGGAATTATATTTGGGAAATTAAACTAGTACGTATAATGATTCACGGCACAGCAAGCATATATGTACATACAAAGAAAATGGGGGTGTAGGAAATTAAACAAACACAAGGTAAGAAGATAGAGGTGTAGGACACTAGCAAGATGAGTTTGCAAGGTTTTTATTATTTAATGTTCATACATACATCTTGAAAACTCAGTGACCCATACTTTGTCATAACTATATATATACATGCACTTCAATTCCTTTTCAGTTACTTCCCAACATCTTCACTGCTGCTGCCATTATTAATATTGGGATAAATTTACAGGCAGAAATATCGCTTTGCCGGGTGTATAAGCGAGCGGGAGTGGAAGACCACCCATCCCTCCCTCGCTCCCTCCCATCGAGAGCATCCTCATCGTCATCATCTAGAGTAGCAGTACCACTGACGGCTCATTCAGATAGAATAAAGCAACACAACACCATTCACCAAGCTTTCGGAGGAGTAGAGACACAGCAAATGGATGTCGAAAATATGAGCGAGACTGACGGAAGCAGCAACTCCGGATCCGATGTCATCACAGTTCTTGGGCTTTCCAAGCACAACTCCAACGCGGCCTATCGAGCTCTTGGGCTACCAGCTTCAATGGAGGAGGAAGGGATGCTCTTGCAGCAGCAGTCTTTGTCGTCATCGAAGCAACCTTGCCCGCTGCCGTTAGTCCCTTTCTTCACGGGTTCTTCGTCTGTCTCATCTAATATTGCAGCCATTGATGAGCTTCATAGACTAGTTAATTACCAACAACCAGCTGATCATCATCCTCACCAACAACAATATTACAGCGTGCATCATCAGCACCAGCAAACCCACCAGTTCTCTCCTTTGCCACCGCAAGCGCAGCAGCTGGGACTTAACACTCTACCACCAAGCTCGCTTCCAACTGCATTCTCTGATCGACTGTGGGAGTGGAATCCTATCCCGGAGGGAAATCGAGATTTCACCAATCCCTTCAAGTAATCCATTATCAACTGCATATATAGATGGATAAAACTTGTGCTACTCTCTAATGATTTGTACTTCTAATTTCCTTAGCTATTCGATCTTAATTAATGTTGTTGTCATATGACCTATAATATTGATAATGAATATCATTAATTTGTTGCTATGTTAGGGTTTTTGGGTTTGTTGGAGTTATTTGATTCCTCATAATGTTATGAAAAGGTGTTAATGATCTTTTATAGACAATCTAATTGAACCTATATATAATACATCTAGAATTCGCAGATATAAAGTTTAATTAGAATAGGGAAAGTATAGTAATTAAATTGTTCAAAATGTCCATGTGAGTAAGTAATTAATTAAGATTTTAGTAGTTATACGGCGTTTGTTGTGTATTTTCAAAGATAGATTTTCCCGTCTCTCACCTGGAAATTAACACAAAATATTGTTCAGTACTGTTTATATGCAGAGATAAATAAAGGTGTATTCTGGAGAGAATATTGCACAAGGTAGTTGAACCTAGTTTACTAACGGAGACAGCAAAGCTAGTGTACCCTGGAAATTTGTAATACTTCTATGCATAAAAGGTTGGTGTGAGTGGAACAAACCCAGTAAAATAAAATTTTTTTCTGTTTGAATTGGATGTCGTCCACCGATAAATGTGAATAATATATCAGACAAACATGATAAGATGGGTCAGACGAATGATCTCTAGAACTACACTATTAATTTATGATCATTTCCATATTTATTGTGTACCAGGATATATATATATATATATATATATATAAGCTCATGATCATTTGACTTAATATAGACCATTAGATTGGATGATATATTTATTGTTCACTCTCTCTCTTTTCTTGCTCTTTCATATAGATAAAAAGATGGCAGCTACATATATATATACAAGTGGTGGATTTAGTAGTAGCGGTTGTCATTGGGATGGGGTCTAGTAGTACTAGCTGGTATGTATAGCAGCACAAGTCGTATTGTATATATAGCTGTGATGAATTGGTAGTACATTCGGATTATTATTATTACTGTCAAGTCAATGAGATCCTGGTGTGGTAGATCACTTTTCAGCTGGGCGTGCATCAATTTGAGGTTGAGTAACTAGCTTTTGGTAGCTAGGGGAGGTCCATGCAAATTGCTAATGCCAGTGTGCGCACACGTACTGTGTTCTTATGACCTAATAGTTTTATTCCTTAAACCACATATATATTCAACTCCATCTTATCACCTTTTACTTTTTTAGCAATAATAGATGACATAATTAATTAATTAAGCTAAATATTCCTTTATTTGCATATTGGTCATTTCAGGAATATGTAATTAGCTAATCATAAACCTAATTGATTTACCGAGCTAGTTAACTCTCCCCAATTAAGTGAATTTATTTTACCTACCTATCCTTTTGCTTCCGTTTCATTTTCAAGATTTCATAATGGGAAATTATAGAACTAACTTATTGTCATTATTCTCATCACATATATATGCATTTGACATGAACAGCCTAATCATAGAAGAGTTACTAACTTATCAATGATTCATACTATTAGCCGGAAAGTGAAAGTGCAATACAGCTAGATCACAAAAATGCCTAAAATACTGAACGTGCTTGGTCTAATTATTAAATATTAGCTAGCCTATTTTTGTTGGAATATTAAAAGAATAGAGAAGATGAGTAGATATAGAATGAGAGATGGAAAGTGAGCAAGAAAGAAAAGGCTTTTTGCTGAATACTTCATGTTGTTGATTTGGTCATCCTTTTATGCATTCAAAAGAAATATATATATATATATATATATATATATATATATGATAAGAACCTGTAAACTTTACAGTGTTCACTTTCTTCAATTAGTGTCTTAGCTTAATAACTTGTTCCATGTATAGGGTTCATTTTCCCCAGTTAGTGTTTTTGTTTAAAAACTTTTGTTATATGATCTGCAAAACTCTTTGAATATTATGCTGACACATGGTACGTAGTGCACTTCATAAGGTGCATATTTGAATCTCACCGTTCCATCCGGTCGATTGATATTAAAACTATCAGGCCATAAATCATAGTTTTTTATTCATATCACTTAAATCGGAAAAATTATGAGAGTCCAAATAATGTAACCAATGTATGTTTGTGTACTATAACTAATAAATATTACACATAAATATATATATATATATATATATATATGTGTATATATTATATTTTGGTTTTCCATATATTATAATTTTTTGAGTTATGTTAAAAATAAACGTATAAATATATTTCTAAACTAAACTCCGATCAATATAAAAAAGCAAAAACTATAATATTATGTATTACATGCACAATCAAATATGTGGAGGGATGAAGACACTTGTAGTTCATAGTTTTCGGTGTTTGAAAATTTTAATTTAATTTTGGTATTTGCATATTTAAATTTGGAATTGAAAATTTTGATTTATTTGTTTTGAAAACCGAACTGCACGTGGCATTGGAATAGCCCAGCAGCTTATGTACGGGTTGAGGAGTCAAGTCTAATATCACCGTCGTAGATTTGAAATTAATAAATTTTATTATATCTAAGAGACATGTGCATCACAAGGGCTAAGTTGACATCCCTCAAATATTTTTGTCGAATGAATTATTTGCTAACCCTTAATTTAATTTAAGTTTAAAAAACCAAATAATTAAATTAAATTTTATGCTACTAGTAAACTCAGTAACTTGAATTTTGTTGGGTTAAAATGAATTATTAGTATGGCTATAATATATTATAAATTTATTTATTTATTTTTGTCGAATAAATAGACTAATTGTGGCTTATTAATTTATTAGGCAGTATTTCATGGCGTATAAATTAATTAGTCATTTAATTTATAGTATTTTTAATAAACTCAATAGCCCTTTTATTAGGCTAGACTAAGCTAATTAATAAATTTAAAAATCTCATAAATTTAATAGGTATTAAAATGTCCCTTGGATAAAATGAGTTTAGTAATTTAATCGGGTTATAATTAAACTTTAAACCTAAAGTAAATTATTTCACACCCAATCTGAATTTTGAAGGCCCAAGTGACTTGGTGAAGCCTGTGAAAGTAGAGTTTTGTTAAATATGATTAAAAATCTTTAAATATATGCATTAAACTTCCAAACATATCCTAAACTAATACGTACACACACATCATTAGACGGATTGAGATCAAAAGCCCTGTTGTTGTTTTTTTCTTAAGTATGAGATTAAGCTTAGTAAAAGATTAATTCTGCATTTAAAATTACAATTTATTTTTTACTATTTTTATTTGAGGGCAGAGTTGTAACACAATAGAATGTGTATGCATCTAATTGGGCTGTTCACTAAATGGAAACCAAGTCCAATCACTTTTGGGTTTAGGTTGACCTTTTTTTTATAAGGATAATGTACCAAATAGGAATAGGCCCATTTATTGGTCATATCATGTATTTATTTTTTCTTTTTCTTCTTCTTTATAAGAATATTAAATGTAATTTCCAAAAACGTTTCAGACTTTGCCTTGTTATTTATTATTATTAATTATTATTTTCTTCTAAGGTCTTGGTTTTTAGTGTTTTAATTTTTTAAGGGTTTTTTTTTCCATCAGAACCCATTGGCCTTGGGATGGAGCCCCTGTTTCATGAAAGGAGCCCGTTGGTCCAAACCCGCTACTATTCCTAATCCCAAAGCCCCAGCTTGCTCACTCTCTATTTTTTTTTATTTAAAAAAAAAAAAAAAAAAAAAGTTGAAAGATATCAAATAATCTGAGAGAGTGGTTTATAATTGTGGATCAATTTTAATTTCCCACCAGTCCTCAATTCACTGCAATTCGGTAAACTACAATCAAACCCTAATTTCCCAACTCTACAAACAAACAGGAATTCAGAAGACAGCAAATATAGAACCGAGCTTTTGGATTGCAATTGGGATTTTTCAATTGGAGCTCAATATGTCTTTCTGATTCAGTTTCTTCTTCTTCCTTACGATTTTTCCTGCGTAGTTTTCCGTTTGGACTATTCGGATTACTCTGTGAGAAAAGATAGAGGGAGGGATTGAGAGGGGAGAAGGAGCTAATGGAGGGAATACCGCATCCGATACCTCGAACTGTGGAGGAGGTCTTCAGCGACTTCAGAGGCAGACGCGCCGGCTTAATTAAGGCTCTCACTGCTGGTTCTCTCCTTTTCTTTTCCTTGGTTTTTTTTTTTTTTTTTGGTCCTTCCTTCCTAAATGGATAATTTGTGCTTTATTTACGTGGGTTTCTTTTTTTTTTTTCTCTCTTCATTCTTCTTAGGTATGAAAATTTGTTGTGCGTTAATTCTTCATGGTTTTGCTGATTGGGTTTTTCATTTATGCAGACGTCGAGAAGTTCTACCAGCAGTGCGATCCCGGTGGGTTACTTTTGTTATTATTTATAAATTGGCCTCGTGTGTTTTGGGAGTTGAGATTGTCCACATATTCATTTCGAGTTTTTTGTTTTATATTATTTTGTGAACTTTGCTTTGTATTTCTTATACCATTTTTTCTGAGTTATGGGTATTTTCGGTATTTTTTTTTTTAATTGTTTGAGGGTGATCATTCCTTTTATCTTCTATGTTTGCTGCATTTCTTCCTTCTTTCTTTGCTGGGATGTCTTGTTTCCAGACCCATACTTCGTAGCTATCTGAGCCTATTATTACTCCTGGTGCAAAATGAGATTGTTTTAACTCAATGTTCCAACTTTGTATTTCGAGAGTTATTTTATTTCAGAAAAGTACTTGTTTTTTTTAATGCTTGTCTGTTACAGAGCAAGCAGGGGGAAGGCTTTAGCTGATTAGCTTACATTTTGTTTTTGTGCTGCGTCCTTGATCGTTGGTCCACATGGACCGAGAAAATCTAGAGTCTTGACTAGTTTTGCTTTTTAGTATAGACTTTTAATTTTATTCCAATCCTTGCAATGTACCTCCTGGTTGGTCTTATTCACTTTTTACTTATTTTAGCCTTCATTATTTTGATTTCTAAAAGTGAAGATTGCTTGTTTTGGTGTGTGTATGATGATATATGTACATATATTTGTGAAAGATGAAATGCGTTTCAAATTAATACCTGTTTGGTCATTTGGTACATTGGATATTGTGGCCTCAACGTGGCCTCACCTTTGACTTACCTTTACCATTTAGGTTTCAATGCTTGGGCAATGGAAGGTTCATAGTTTATTTGTATCATCTTTTAGTTTGGAAATGTGAATTCTCAGTTCACTGCTTCGTCATTAGGTTTAGTGAAGAAATTTGGAACCAAATATTTAATCGCCTTTTGCTGCATGCATGGCCTCCTTGGTTTTGGTCGTGGACTTTTCAATATGATATTTATCATTGTCGTATTTGTATGATAATAAGTTTAAACTAGATGAAGTTATTGTATTTGTTCATCTAATTAGGTAATAAAATGCTTGGATTTCAAAATTGCAACTTATGGACAGAGCACTAAAGTAGTTATATGGTCGTTTCTATTTTTATCATTCAATGTATAAGTTGTTTGAGTGACATTTTGAAAATCTCAAGGTTATTTTTGGTGAAATAAATAACTATATGTTTGTCATGCTACTTAATAGTCTGATCTTAGCCCTTCCATTTAAAAGTGGTACATTGCAGTATAATTAGTACCTAAGTTTGATTTTCTGTTTAACCCAAGTGTTTGATGATGATGTCTTTCCTTATTTTTCCCTTTTTAAGTTCTTAGTATGTATCCAAAGCATTGCCTGGGTCATACATTGCATTAGTTTTTAGATTCTGTGTATGCATTTGAAGTGGTACTTGATGGCTGTGAGTTCAATGGTTTCCTGTGGTTTTAATGGAGTTTTTCTTGTACTTACAGAGAAGGAGAATTTGTGTCTTTATGGGCTTCCAAATGAGACTTGGGAAGTTAATCTGCCTGTTGAGGAGGTGCCTCCTGAGCTTCCTGAACCAGCCTTAGGTATAAACTTTGCTAGGGATGGGATGCAAGAGAAGGACTGGTTGTCACTGGTTGCAGTTCACAGTGATTCATGGTTGCTTGCTGTAGCTTTCTACTTTGGTGCACGCTTTGGGTTTGGTAAGAATGAGAGGTATGGATTACTTTTTCTTTCTATGGTTGCATAAAACATTTAATTTTCCACTGTGGAAAACTCGATTTTGGAACAATTTACTCTTTTCTGGTGTTGTTCGAACTCATAATCTTGGAATGATGTGAAGTTCAAATCATACTGGAAACTATTTGTGCCTCGTAATAGTATTTGTATGCTATTTTTTGGCATATCAGAATTCTTTTGGTTGACCGTGATGTAAATTTTTCTATGTTTTCTTTTTCTTTTGTTATTTTTTTGTTCACGTGCATGTAAGTTTACTTTTATACAGCCTTTTGTATGTCGACATTACCTTCTCAACTGGGGTAAGAAGAAAAGCTCAACTAAACACAGAAAGTTATATATGTCGTACAGCACTCTTCTTTCAGTTAATTCTTTTGATAGATTCCAAAGTTTTCCAAGACAGATCTCTTTATCTTTTGCTTTACAAGATTGTGGTGACTCAAGGTTGTTCACCTGGAAGATAAAGTTCTTGACCTTGAGATAAACTGAGTTGACTTTCTGGTCTGCGAATATAACCATTAATTTATTTTTTTCTGTCTTCATGTAAAATAGTCAGTTTACATTATAACTAGCATAACATAAAGTTATATGTTTTATTGTCAGAAGTGTTCCATGTGTAATAAAATTTCTAGCTTCATTTCATAGTCACTTTGTCTCATGATGTTTTAGTTTCTAAAGAGAAAAGAATAATTTATTTTTTCTATTGGTAGTATGGTTTTCCATTTTTAAATCTTTATGGTCCTTGACCTCCTCTTATTCAACCTTTTCCCCCTGTGTAGACCGTAAATGCAAAAAATTTACCTAAACTTAGTTTCTTTCTACTTTATCTGCTAATGCATGTCTTAAGAATATGTTCCATGTCTAATAAGCTGCTGTTGAGATATTTGCTACTGTTCTTGGGTTATTTCATGCAGGACTTTGAAATTTTCATCATTTTCTAGCATTATGAGTTATTGAATATTTCCCTAGTGAATAACCAAGTGATGTTTGTTGTTGTACCAATAATAGCAAATGTTCTTGCATGATGTAAAGCATGAAAATCGCAAAGTGAGCTTGGCTGTAATAGTTCGTGGTTTATCTTATTCGATACGTGTAGTACTTGAGGTGCCTTTCTTACTTACATTCTCCTGATTTGTGAAGTTATGCTCGGTAGTTAGATTTATCAGGAATGACCAATGACTATAATAGACATCGTGTGACAAGTTTTGGCTAACATGTCCATATTTGTCATCATTTGTTTTGGTATTGCTTTCTCTTCTGAAGTGTTGTCTTAGCTTTGTTTGGGTTTCTTGTGTTAAGTACATATTTTGTTGCCCTTGTGCTTGGTGTGTTAGATTGGACAACCAGTTCACCTATCCTTTTTTTTTTTTTTTCAATTTTCCTTTTTCTCTTCCACTCTTGATATGTCCATTTTTATCTTTTTGTTTAAAATAAATTTTTGCTTTATTTGAGGGGGAAAAAAGAAAAAACAACAACAACCTAGTTCCCAATACTAGAAGCAGTGATGAAGTAGAAAAGAATGTCCTACAAAGATCATATAAGAGAGGGCAGAACAAGTGGGACAGGGAAATAGCTACCTTTGTATCATTTCCTTCACCTTTTCCCGTGCTTTCTGGCGTGTCTGGAAGTTCTCTCCTTGTATCTTCCTTCTTTTGTATTGGTCATGATTGTTAAAGCTTGTGTGTATTTTTTGTTTTGTAACCATCAATGCCAACATCTTAAGCTGATAGAAGTAGATCCAACTATGTTCATTTGTCAAGTGAAGTTGATACAACATACAATTAAGAATCCTTGTGTGTAAGCCTATCCAATAGTAGATATGGAGTGGATCTTTTATGCGGAGAATTATAAACTGTCAGAAAGGGGGTCACCAAGAGTTGAGCACAAAACCAGATAGATAGACTGGGCTCTAGAACCATGTGATACCATCGATTCCAAAAGCTTAAGAAGATAGGAAGTGGATCCAACTGTATGTATCAAGCCAACACAACATAGTCTTAACTTTTTGACACTGTAAGTGGTTGTGATAAATTAAAATCTTGAGAGAAGTAATATATTTGGTCCACGAATCATTTTGGTCTTGTAAATTCCTTGTTAATAGGAAAAGAGATGATTCTGGTTGGGTAGCTATGTTTTATTTTAAATAATGATTATTATGTCTCGTGGTAGGGAATTTTTAGGTATTTACATCTTCAAAATATGTCTGAGACTCAATTAAATTAGCTTGTTTCATTTCTATGAGGCTCTTTCTGCACTTTCACTCACTGCCTTATTTGTTACTTTTCACTGTACTGTTGTTTGAATAAATTTTTCTAGCAAAGTAGTGAATGATTATTTTTGTAACTTCATCTTCATTATGGGGAGAACCTTCTCTTCCTAGGCAAAGGAATTAATGGAACATCAGTAAATTTGTTTGTTCAGAGCTGCCATTTAGGCATTGGTATTCTGTCTATTGTTCTTTTATATAGCTTGAAAGGCTCTTTATGCGTGTCGTTACACTTCTTTATACTATTTATGAATGAATAGGTATTATATTGGAGTATTTATATTTTGTGGGAAAACTGGCTGCCTTGCAGATCAAAGTGCATGCTTTTAATATGTCCAAATTTAGGAGTTCTGGTGCAATCTCTAAAAGAAGTTCGTAACAACATCTAAAACTACTTTTATTAGTGAAGTATGCCAGCATGAATTTAGCAGGCTGGTGAATGCAGAAACTCTTAGAATCAATATTTTGTTTCTTTCGTATGAAAATTTGTTAACATTCAAAATTTTAAGTAATTTGGTCTGAATCCTTGTTTGATATCATTTTCTATGTTTTTTTTATTTAAAATACATCTTAGCTTTAATATAGGAGTAGCTTGATATGTGAAGGCTTCAATTGTTTCTGTATGCTATATCATTCATGAATTTGAAAATCTACTGATTAGTATTTAGTACAAATATGAGTATGACATCTCTTTCTTTGAGTCAAGAATGAAAAGTCTATGCAGATATTAGGTCTTTCTATGCTTCTATTTCTCCCTTATTCAACAAACAGCATTATTTTAAAATAATAAAGAAAAAAAGGCATGTTTTGTCTCAGTCTTTTCATCTTGGCATTAAGCCACACATTATTGTGCCAGAGTATGGGCCTTAAACTACTATTAGTGTTTACAGAAAAATCCTTGTTTTGGAGTAGCTCGAGAAATTGCAGATACTGTTTCTTAAAGCTTGTGGACCTTCAGAGAGAAGTCTGGACAATTCTTATATAAAGGCATTCCCAGAAAACTGAAGTGTTGGTGTCGTGACTCTGTTTGATATGATTTTGATACTGCAGCTCTGACACCATCTGGCATTGCACTCTGTAGATCACTTTTGCACTGTATTTTAAGATGAGTTTGGTAGATAGAATTGAAAGAAGTTCAGATGATTTAGTTCGTAAATTTTCAACGCCTTAATGATGTTTCTTTTATACCAAATGGGCTGCTAAAACATTTGAATATTCAGAAGGAATAGTATATAGTAGCGAGATTTGAGTACAACACATGGTAAATATGGTTGAAGTTTTTGACTGTAGAGTATAGGTACCAGCTTGGGACCACATCCCTAACACTTTAGTTAGGAACAATGGTGACTTGAAATGGTTGAGCTTAATTGTCTAAATTATATTGTGTTTGAATTCTGTTAACTCCCGTTTCTATTACATTAATATGTGGATCTACAGTGACAGAAAGGGTGCTTGGGGTGGGAGTTACTATATATCACTATCTTGGTGTTACTTTCTAACAGCTCTTAAGCTTTTAGGAAAAGTGGTAACTTGACAGAAGTCATATACAATCTAGAAAGTTTTTCATGTTCGGTTGCCCTAGCTACAAAGCTAAGGATTAGGGCTAAATTTCACCTGAGTTTTAGCATGTTAGATCATATTAAAGCCTGTTCTAACTTGATTGGAACCGAAACTTACAGGAAGAGGCTTTTCCAGATGATTAATGAGCTCCCCACCATATTTGAAGTTGTGACAGGAAACGTCAAGCAACCAAAGGATCAATCCGCTACTCACAACAACAGTAGCAAAAACAAATCAAGTGGGAAGGTGATGAAATGCTGCAACTTTTGCTGAAATTATTTTCTCCTCTTCTTCATATGGTTCAAATGTTCCTTTATATATATATATATATATATATATATATTATTATTCAACTTGCCTTTTCACTTCTCTTTCTTTATGCAGTCTCGGCAATCTGAGTCCCAGACCAAGGGTTTAAAGATGTCTCCGCCGCCCAAGGAAGATGATGAAAGTGGAGAGGATGAAGAAGAGGATGATGAACAGGGTGCAACATGTGGAGCATGTGGGGATAACTATGGTGCCGATGAGTTCTGGATTTGTTGTGATATCTGTGAGAGATGGTTCCATGGAAAATGTGTAAAGATTACACCAGCAAAGGCTGAGCACATCAAGCAGTACAAGTGTCCAAGTTGCAGTAGCAAGAGGGTTAGAGTTTGAATCTAGGTTCTCAATTTGGAGAAATTACCAAGTAAAAAAAACAGACAAGATTTACCTCTTTTCATTGCAATTGGGAACTGAAAACAGAGTCAGTTGTCTATTTTAGTTAATGAATTTGAATGACTGCAGATGGAATTCCAAGTTTTGCAAACTCATGGTTCATGTTCTGACTTATTTTTCACTGGAATTTGTTTCAATATGAATAGTCAGTGGCAACTAGTAATATATATACATATGTATGTCTGAGATTGTTTTTGGTTTGATTTGAAGCATAAATTAATGTAGGCATGCATTTTTACTTCACATTGGAATATGTTTAAATTTTCTTGGGCATTAATATGTTCTATTTCAGTTTAACAAACTACATCGGTATGTTGAGCGGTTCCTGGTTTTGTCCGGCTGGAGCAATTGTCCGGGAAAGGAAAGGTTTTATAGCATCCATCAATGAAAGTTGCTTTCGCATTTGGAAAGGTTTTAGATATTTGTAGGCTTTTTCTTTTCTTTTCTTTTTTTCCTTTTTTGTTTTTTTAATTTACAGTGACCAATTGATGCAGCTCCTGTTTCTCATGTAACTTTCTGTCGAACAAGTACAAATCTGAAGTCACCAATGTTAAAATAGTAGGTTGCTATGAAGATGCTAATGGTTTTTTATGTGTAATAAAGAGGAAACAAGATTGTAAGCCAGCTGCATTGAATTCCTTTGCACCTCTATTGTTCTTGTCTTGTTGATGGAACGTCTAGCATTTTTGGGAACATTAACCACAAGAACGTGCCTTAATTATTCGGCAGTTGCAACTCACCCTATACTGAAAGACTTTATAAAAAATTTCATCTATTAATTTCACTTGGACCATGATTCGTTTTTCTTTTTTCTTTTATTATAATTTGGTCAATTGTGTAATCAGAAATACACACACACACACCAAGAAGGGGTAGAGGGGAAGCATACCAAACCCAACCAAAAGACGTTTGTTAACGTTTGATGGGTAAGGTGGCAGCTCATATATACTCTCTAACACTTCACTATGCATGCAATGTAGAGTCAGCAAGTGTTAGAAAGACAATTAAGATGGTAATCTCATGTTTCAAATCCATTCAAGCAAACTGAGTACCGGAGGATATTGCCATCATGATGTGCATCAGCTTCTCCATTACTCTGCTTTGGACTTGAATATCCATTTTAACTTGCCTTGAATGTCTAATAATCCTGACTGAGCACCTCTGATAGGCTCCTAATTGAAGGCTCTATGCTTTTAATTCCATTGTTTCTCTATAAAAATTAATGACAAATATTGTACAATGAACGACTAGTATAGTATATTTACACACTTCTCTCTACTTTCTAACTACTGCGTTCATCTACAATCTTCACCACATAGCCTTTGTCGGTTTTCTTCATGCATGCTGATGATGCTCATCATAAGACTCATCTACCAATTGGCTAATTAAAAAAAGAGGTGCAGCATCTCCCCTTAAAAATAACCTCTTTTAGTTTGCACCACATCTCCTCACAATTGCCTACTTTATTTACCTTCATTGATTACAAGCTTCAACACTAATGCCGGTACATAATTAATGAGTTACTAGTCAAATATTCTCCACTCAATCCCCCCATGAGTACTTTATGTCAAAGTTTCAAAGAAAACACAACACCTGTAACCCCCACTCCGCTCAAGTTTTAACTCTCCATTGTCACTACCATTACTTAGCATTAGAGACTCTCTTATTGGTTTGTCTCACTTACGGAGTAGTGTACCATAACATTGTAAATCTTTGTTTCTTGGGCTTTCCATTTGGTACTTATTCCTTTATCTCAAACTTTATGCAAGCATTAACTTCGGGAAGGAATTTGCTTAACAAGTTTATTCTCCTTGCATCTAAGGTGGGTTAGACAAAGAGCTCACACCATGCAATTTCAAATCCCCCAAGACCAATTCTCCAACATTGGTGTGGCTTACTCTGTTTGCAAACAATTTCAATACACTTTTATGCATTCCAACATATTCATCATAATTTGAATTTGGCATTCCGATCAACACTACACAGTTTAATGTATTTTTTGTTATTTATATTTATACCTTAAATGCATCAGAAACCCCTTAAGCCTCTTGAGCATCTAATTAAAAGGCTCGGTCTAAATTGATTTTGATTTTAAAAATAAAAAAAATGTAAATTATTTTGATGTCGAAAAAAAAGTCTATTTGTATTGTTTTGTTCATTTTATGACCAACCAAATATGATTACTTTTAGTATATAAAACGATGCGATTAAGAACTTAATAAGCTTTTTCAAAAGCTAATTAACTTTCTCAAAAAATAATCAATCATATAATCTTCTCAAAAGATAATAATATACAATTAATTTAGAAAAATATATATTTTATACTGTGAAAACAGATGTCTAAGAACTTTGAGAAAAAACAAATAAAGATATTATCTTTATAGTAATTTAATATATGATTAAAAAAACAATTTTTATACATAGTCCGGTAAAAAAATGTCTTTATATATTATTTACTTCAAAAAATATACAACTAAAAATTGACAATATTCAAGTCAGAGCAACTACCAATAAAGAAAAACTGTTTTCAATTTAATATTAGTTTATACATTAGTGTTCAGTTAATGGCTAAGTTTTTTAAAGTAAATGCATTAAAAAAAAAACTTCAATTTCGTTCCCATAAAAAAAAATAATGACAACAATATTCCTTTGAATATTTCATCCTTCACGTATATATTTTGTGAAATTAGCAATTACTTGTAAGGCATTAAAAGTTAAGTTACGAGAGAAAAATAGATATAATTTGAAAAAAAAAGAAGAAGAAGAAGAAGAAGAAGAATTCATAGAGAAAAAGAATATCAAATTGTTAAAAGTAAAACTTTAAATTTTAGCAAATATATTGAACCATAATACCAATTTTGTAATTTATACCAACTTTAAAAGCAATTTATATATGAAAAAATTGTTATAATATGATTAAAAAACATAAATAAATTCTAAAAAAAAATTACTAGCGAAAATAATAACCACTATAACTAATAACAAAATAGAAAGGTCATAATTAATTCATTTTGGTAAACAATATTATTTTATCTTAAAACCTTTTATTTTATAGGAAAACACAGTAGTAAATGTATTATTTTAATTATGAGGGAACGAAATTAATTGAAAGTTATTATTTATTTCTCTAATGCATTTAGCAGTGTTGGTCGGAATGCCAAATTCTAAAGAGAACAAACATGCAGGCGGGCACAAAAAGGAACTGAAATATGTAAGAAAACAGAGTAAAACATACCTCAGCGGGAAAATTAGTGTTTGGAGAGGTAGAAACTGATTAGGGTGAGTGAAACCTGTCGTTGAACCCATGTCAGCCAGCAAGGAGAACATCAAAAACCCAGTTAAACAAAATCCTTCACCAAGCCATGCTTGCACAAAATCTGACCAAAGGTTTTTGGTACCCAATGAAAAGCCAAAAAAGCTTAGCTACAATGAGACACACTCCGAATCAATGATACAAGGCCAACAAATGGTCTCTAACGCTTAGTATTTGGTTGGTGACACCGGAGATGTACGGACATAGCGGAGGAGGGAGTGTGAAGTGAAGAATTTTCTCATACAAACTTGGACTTGGACATTAATGGGTGGACTAAGCATAACAGTGACTTCTAATTCCTTCAATTCGTACTATTTGGCAACAGTGTCAAAAACCTGAGAGATCAACGAATAGGCAAAATTGTTGGCTTTCGTTTGGAAGGTGTGGCACATTCATTGAGACTATTGATTGGGTGGATTTACAATATTACCTCTTAATTAATTAGATTGTTTGGTTTAGATCGTCTTAGGCGAGTATGCTTTGATTATGGCTTTCATTTGGTTTCCGCTAAGTCCTAACCACAACAACCATACACAAACAGCAACACAAATGGACCCAAAAAAAGATAAAAAGACAAGAAGAAAAATATGGGTAGTCATGCCGTGCACTGAAGGCGACAGTGGGGAGCTTGGCACCATTGATGGCTCGTTAAATCTGCAGTCCCTTTCATGGGTTTCTCTTGGCATAGTCTTATTCCGGAAAATGTTCCCAAGGCAAACGAGAACACAACGATAAACAAGCAACAAATTTACCCACAACTAATTGATTCCTGTGGTTGATGATAACCAGAAATTATGAAGCTTTAGGTCTTTGATAACAAAGAGGGACAGAAATCCATACCTTCTACAAAGTACCGGCTTTTTCCCGAAACCACATAAAAATTGGTTTTTTTCATTTATGGGCTTAGGATTTGAGAGTAGAAGAAGAAGATGGAGGAGACGTCCATTTATGGGTTTCGAATTTGAGGGTAGAAGAAGAAGATGGGAGGTGTCGGCGAGTGTAGTGGTGAATTCGATCAAATTGGGTTATTTTGGTTTTAGGGTTTCAGAGTGAGAGAATGGCTGGAAGATGAGAGCGTGTAGGGGAATGGAATAACGGCTAGTTTGACACTTTGACGACAGAAATTCTGATTGGGTTGGGCTTGTGTTTTGGTGCTGGATATTCTAATTGGGTTGGGCTTGTAATTTGATGCTAAATCCAAAAGAAGAGGAAACACTGATCCGTGTCATTTTACATGATATTATTATTTTACTACAATTGTTACATGCAAGAGACAGAAGCTTCTCCTCTTTTATATTTTATTTATTTATTTATTTATTTTTTTACATATGAATGATTCATACAACTCTTGTTTCTCATATAACTTTCTGTCAAATAAGTAAAAATCACAAGTCACCAATGTTAAAACAGTACGTTGATGTGAAGATGCTAGTGGTTTTTTATGTGCAACAAAGAGGAAACAAGATTGGAAGCCAGCTGCATTGAATTCTTTTTCACCTCTATTATTCTGTCTTGTTGATGGAGCTTCCTTGCCTCCAATCAAGCGTCTAGCATTTTTGGGAATAATAACCACAATAACATGCATTAATTATTCAGCAGTTGCAACTTATTTCTCCTCAAATCCATTTAGTTGATCACCCCAAAGACAATAAGCATGTTGATAATAGCAGCAGGTTGCAGGTTTTTCTCACATTACCAATAATCATTGCAAGAACATAGCCCATCACTGAAACAATGAAACCTATTATTATCCCTCACCAGAATCTTCCTTTCCTCCAACTTAGAGATCATCTTAAAAGCAGTATGACAATCCCAGCACATCCTAAGATTTTTCACCACCCTAATAACTGCCCCCGCTTCACTAACAAGAAGAGCAAAACAAATTGCCAACTTTTCACTATGAGTGCCCACCATCTCTTCCTTTTCTTCCTCCTCAACATCTCTTAGCACACAGCTCTTATCAGCAGCGTACCCAGCATCCCTCATTTTCCTTCTCAGTGTTGCCAAAAGCTTATAGATGTCGTCTGATCGCTCATGGGATTTATCTCCCACAATGAATTTATGCATTTTTCCTTTATATTCCACCCAACTCCAACCGGTTCCCTTCTTCAGTCCCACTTTATTCATACCGTCTCTAACTCTCTGGACATCTTCCCACCTGCCCTTTGAGGCATATAAGTTGGAAAGCAAGATGTAATTTCCTGAATTTTGTGGTTCAAGCTCAAACAGCTTGTTTGCAGCGAGCTCTCCAAGATCCATTCTTCTGTGAATGCGGCTGGCATTTAAAAGAGAGCCATATACTCCTGCATGTGGTTCTTTTGGCATGCTTTCTATCAATTTTTTGCCTCATCTAGATCACCCACCCGACCAAACAAATCAACCAGGCATGCATAATGATCCACATCAGGATCTTTGATTGAATTGAAGACACTACGACCTTCTTCCAATAATCCTGCATGGCTGCATGCCGTCAAAACACCAATATATGTTACCCGGTCTGGTTCAATGCCTTCTTCTTTCATTTTTGATAATAGTTTGACTGCTTCCCTTCCATAACCATGAGCTGCGAACCCTGCAACCAATGTGTTGTACGAAACCAAATCTCTTTCTGCCATTCCTTCGAACACACTTTGGCATCGTCCATGCTGCCACATTTAGAGTACATGAAAATCAAAGAATTGAAACCAGATATACCCAGCTTGATGTGTTTTTCTTTGAGAATATTCACAACCCAATTACCAAATTCCAGTCCCCCAAGATGTCCACAGGCTGAGATGACACTCACCATAGTCACCTCATCTGGTTTCAAAGTTTCAGTATAAATCATATCTTTGAAGAGCTCAATTGCCATTGCTGACTCCCCATTTTGAGCATAACCTGAAATCATCGAGTTCCAGGAGACAACATCTCTTTCTGGCATCTTATCAAAGAGTTCTCTAGCCATTTTCAGATCTCCAACCCTCGTATATGCTGAAATCATTGCATTCCACGTCACAGAGTTTCTAAAGTTTCCCAATTCATCAAAAAGTTTTCTAGCAGTCCTAAGGCTTCCACATTTTGCATACATATCAACTAGCGCTGTCTTGGCTAAGTAACTTAAATGGACCTGCCTCTGGTTGAGTGTCCTAACAAGTGAATCAGCAAGGACAGGATCACCACGCAGCGAACACGAAGAAATGATAATCACCCATGTAGTTTCATTGGGTTGAACCCTAGAATTCATCATATCATTAAACAATTTCAAAGCCTCATCTCCAAACCCATTCTGAGCATAACCTGAAAGCATTGCATTCCACGAGACAACATTTTTCTCTGCCATCTGATCAAAATAATCCCTTGCTTTCTCCAAATCCTTCATCTTTGCATACCCAGTAACCATAGCAGTCCAAGTTATAACATTTCTCTCCGGCATCATGTCAAAGAGTCTACGTACTTCAGCTTCATTCCCCGACTTCCAGTACCCCGATATCATGGAATTCCAATCTGCAATAGTTCTGTCATGCATTTCATCAAACAACTCCTTGGCATGCTCAACCAAGCCATATTTGGCGTACACACCCATGATCGCATTGCGAACGAAGTGATCACAATCAATGCCCAATTTGACAACATGAGCATGAAATACAATGCCGGCCTTGCCAACCGACTTGACCAATACTGGGTACACAAAAGTAGCAAGCTGTACATCACAAGCTTGCATTTGCTGGTAGAGAGACACCACTTCATTAACGTATGAAGTGCCCAAATGTGTGTAATATTTGAGCATGGAGGTAAAGACATGGATGTCTGGTTGAGGCGCGGAGTCGAAAATGAGACGGGTGTAGAAAAGAGGCGCACGGAGGCGCGTGCAATGAGCGAGAAGCAGAGCCACCCACTGGTTGTGATGGTGAAGGGAGTTTCGAATTAGATGTGCATGGAACTGTCTTAGATGACTCACATTGATTACTTTGGATGTTATGCTGTCCATAGTCCATAGCCATACCTGAGTTTTGACTACTGAACATGACATTCCATCGTCAGATATTTAGGGCCTGTCGCCTGTGTGTCAACTTGTTATCTGCTTTGTTCTTCAAAAATTACAACAAATTACACCTTCTCAAATTTTTCTGAAAACAAGAGGTTTTAAAAAGATTAAAAATTAATTAATTTATAAATTAAAAAGAATTAAATTAATTAGTTCATATATTCTAATTAAATTTTTTTTTTCAAAAATAGATGATAATTAAAAATAATAATAGCACCATGTTTGATTTGGTTTGAAGAATTTTGTGTCAATTACTGATTTAATTGGAAGATAGCATAAATCTCAGATCTTCTGGTACAAGCATTCAAACCCTTTTATCCTCCTTATATTTCTTTACCTGATCATGCATTATGCATAAACATGTGTATCACACACACAATAATTAATCTCTTCAAACCTTGTTAAATTTATGCCAACATACCCTAACATTTTTCTCAACAAAAAATTTTCAATATCAATTCTATATACAATTGAAAAGCCTACATATTTTTGGAATTAAGTAGCAGAATTGTATGTTGATAATTTTACATAATGAAGATGAAGCAAGTTAATTTAGAGAGTTTAATTGAATGATTCTTCATTGTGACAGATTTGGATCAAAGTGAATGATTTCATGGAAACCTGCTACAACAATTGCATGAAGAACTATTAGTTTTTTCATTTTAATTATATTTCTCAGAAACATGTCATGGACTTTTGTGGCATGTACTAAATAACTATTAATGACAAGATATATATACGTCTGAAATTTCCCTATGGTGAAGACTTTTTAAAATTTTCTATCTATTAATTTTACTCATACCATGATTTCTTTTTCTTTTCCTTTCTTTTTTAAATTATAATTTGGTCAATTGCACAGTCGGAAATACACACTCACACACCAAGGGGGAGAGGGGAAGCACACCAAACCCAACCAAAAGACGTTTGTAAACTTTTGATGGGTCATATACTAAACACTTCACTATGCATGCAATGTAGAGTCAGCAAGTGTTAGAAAGACAATTAAGATGGTAATCTCATGTTTCAAATCCATTCAAGCAAACTTAGTACCGGAGGATACTTGAATATCCATTTTAACTTGCCTTGAATGTGTAATAATCCTCACGGAGCACCTCACCATGTACTTGCCTTTAATAGACATCAAATGGAAGCCTCTATGCTTTCCATTCCACTGTTTCTCTATAAAAATTAACAACAAATATTGTACAATGAATGAGTAGTATGGCATATTTTCACTCTTCTCTCAACTTTCTAACTACTGCGTTCATCTACAATCTTCAACACATAAACTTTGTCGGTCTTCTTCTTCATGCATGCTGATGATGCTCATCATAAGACTCATCTACCAATTGGCTAATTAAAGAAAGAGGTGCAGCATCTCCCCTAAAAAATAACCTCTTTCAGTTTGCACCACATCTCCTCACAATGCCTACTTTATTTACCTTCATTGATTACAAGTTTCAACACTAATGCCAGTACTTAATTAAGGAGTTAGAAGTTGACTATTGTCTACTTAATCCCCCCATAAGTATTTTATATCCAAGTTTCAAAGAAATCACAACACTTGTAGTCCCCGCTCCGCTCAAGTTTTAACCCTCCATTGTCACTACCATTGCTTAGTATTAGAGACCCTCTTATTGGTTTGTCTCATTGTCAGAGTAGTGTGCCAAAACATTGTAAGCCTTTTTCTTAGGCTTTCCATTTAATACTTTAGTCCTTGATCTCAAACTTTATGCAAGCCATGACTTTAGGAAGGAATTTGCTTACCGAGTTTATTCTCCTTGTACCTAAGGTGGGTTAGACAAAGAGCTCACACCATGCAATTTCAAATCCCCCAAGACTAATTCTCCAACATTGGTGTGGCTTACTCTGTTTGCAAACCATTTCAATACACTTTTATGCATTCCTACATGTTCATCATGGTTTGAATTTGGCATTCCAATCAACACTACACGGTTTAATGTATTTTTGTTATTTATATTCATAGTTTAAATGCATTAGAAACCCGTTAAGCCTCTTGCGCATCTAATTAAAACCTTTTTCTAAATTGATTTTGATTTTTTTTAAAAACAAAAACAAAAGAAGGAAAAATAGCCACAAAAAAAAAGTTTATTTATATTGTTTTGTTCATTTTATGACCAACCAAATATGATTACTTTTTGTATATAAAACGATACAATTAAGAACTTAATAAGCTTTTTCAAAAACTAATTAATTTTCTCAAAAAATAATCAATCATATATTCTTCTCAAAAAATAATGCAATACAATTAATTTAGAAAAATATATATTTTATACTGTGAAAACATATATCCAAGAACTTTGAGAAAAAAAAATAAAGATATTATCTTTACAGTAATTTAATTATGATTAAAATTTTTTAAAAAAGAATTACGCATAGTCCGGTAAAAAAATGTCTTTATATATTATTTACTTCAAAAAATATATATCTAAAAATTAACAATATTCAAGTCAGAGCAACTACCAATTAAGAAAAACTGTTTTCAATTTAATATTAGTTTATACATTAGTGTTCAGTTAATGTCAAAGTTTTTTAAAGTAAATGCATTAAAGGGAAAAAAATAAATAAATAAAAAACCTTCAATTTCGTTCCCATAAAAAAGAATAAGAAAATAAAAAGACATTCAAAATAAAAGTAATAACAATAATATTCCTTTGAATATTTTATCCTTCACGTATATATTTAGTGAAATTAGCAATTATTTGTAAGACATTAAAAGTTAAGTTAAGAGAGAAAAATGGATCAGATTTAAAATATATATATATATATATATCATAGAGAAAAACAATATCAAATTGTTAAAAGTAAAACTTTAAATTGTATCAAATATATTGAACCATAATACCAATTTTGTAATTTAAACCAAACTTAAAAGCAATTTATATATGAAAAAATTGTTATAGTATGATTTAAAAACATAAATAAATTTTTAAAAAAATTACTCGCGAAAATAATAACTACTATAACTAATAACAAAATAGAAAGGTCTCAATTAATTCATTTAGTAAACAATATTATTTTATCCTAAAACCTTTTATTTTATAGGAAAACGCAGTAGTAAATGTATTATTTTAATTATGAGGGAACGAAATTAATTGAAGGTTATTATTTATTCCTCTAATGCATTTAACAGTGTTGGTCGGAATGCCAAATTCAAAAGAGAACGAACATGCAGGCGAGCACAAAAAGGAACTGAAATATGTAAGAAAACGGAGTAAAACATACCTCAGCAGGAAAATTAGTGTTTGGAGAGGTAGAAACTCATCAGGGTGAGTGAACCTGTCGTTGAACCCATGTCAGCCAGCAAGGAGAACATCAAAACCCAGTTAAACAAAATCCTTCACCAAGCCGTGCTTGCACAAAATCTGACCAAAGGTTTTTGGTACCCAATGAAAAAGCCAAAAATGCTTAGCTACAATGAGACGCACTCCGAATCAATGATACAAGGCCAACAAATGGTCTCTAATACTTAGTGTTTGGTTGGTGACACTGGAGATGCACAGACATAGCGGAGGAGGGAGTGTGAAGTGAAGAATTTTCTCATACAAACTTGGACTTGGACATTAATGGGTGGACTAAGCATAACAGTGACTTCTAATTCCTTCAATTAGTACTATTTGGCAACAGTGTCAAAAACCTGAGAGATCAACGAATAGGCAAAATTGTTGGCTTTCGTTTGGTAGGTGTGGCACATTCATTAAGACTATTGATTGGGTGGATTTACAATATTACCTCTTAATTAATTAGATTGTTTGGTTTAGATCGTCTTAGGCGAGTATACTTTGATTATGGCTTTCATTTGGTTTCCGCTAAGTCCAAACCACAACAACCATATACAAACAGCAACACAAATGGACCCAAAAAGATAAAAAGACAAGAAGAAAAATATGGGTAGTCGTGCCGTGCACTGAAGGCGACAGTGGGGAGCTTGGCGCCATTGATGGCTCGTTAAATCTGCATATATTCAGATACAAAATCAGTTCCTTTCATGGGTTTCTATTGGCTAGTCTTATTCCGGAAAATGTTTAAGGCAAACCAGAACACAACGATAAACAAGCAACAAATTTTTGTAAACAAATTTACCCACAATTAATTGATTCCTGTGGTTGACGATAACCAGAAATTATGAAGCTTTAGGTCTTTGATAACAAAGAGGGACAGAAATCCATACCTTTTACAGAGTCCCGGCTTTTCCCGAAATCACATAAAAATTGGATTTTTCCATTTAAGGGTTTTGGATTTGAGAGTAGAAGAAGAAGATGGAGGAGACGTCCATTTATGGGTTTCGTATTTGAGAGTAGAAGAACAAGATGGGAGACGTTGGCGAGTGTACTGGTGAAAATTGGTTTTTCCATTTATGGGATTCGGATTTGAGAGTAGAAGAAGAAGATGGAGGAGACGTCAAATTATAGGTTTCCAACTGGGAGACGTAAGCGAGTGTACTGGTGAATTCGATCAAATTGGGTTATTTTGGTTTTAGGGTTTCAGAGTGAGAGAATGGCTGGAAGATGAGAGCGTGCGGGGGATGGAAGAACGGCTAGTTTGACACTTTGACTCAAATAGAAGCACAAAATGGATCGCTAAGCTGGATAATTTAATTGGGTTGGGCTTGTGTTTTGGTGCTGGATACTCTAATTGGGTTGGGCTTCTGCTTTGATGCTGAATCCAAAATAAGAGGAAACAACACTGATTTGTGTCATTTTACATGATATTATTTTTTTTACAATCCTTACATACAACAGACAGAAAGAAGCTTGATTCATTTAACTTTATCCTAGAAAAAAATAAGTTGAAATCAAGCAGTGAAAATAAGCACTGACAAACCCCTAGCCTTGGTGAACATCCCAAGTCCCAACACCACACTCCTTGTCAAGAAAGATCATCAACAAAGCAACCTCTCTTTCACACATTGACATCCTCATAAATCTTCATATTTTCTCATTTTGCATTCATACGTACGTGCATAATCCCAGCTGTGGCCGGTAGGAAAAAATAAAGACAAACAGAGGGTTGGAGATAGTATATATATTATATTCATCATAGTATAACAGGTGAGACCTATACCACTTTAATTAATATGTGGGACCATGAGGAGTATAATATCGTCAGCTCCTACCCCACGTATATCTGACGCATAAAGTACAAATTTCAAGGAAATTAAAAAGGAAAAAAAAAATGATGAGCTTGAATGAACTTGGGACATAATTGCTTTTTCTAATTGAAGAGTGTGTCTTATAACTTGAGCTTTTATAGTGTTCACATTGTGCTCCTTCTGTTCCGAGAATCTTGAGCTTAAATTATGCACAACCAGCTCACATACAAGAAGCTAGCATATATGTATGTATGTCCATAAAACACCACATTAATTAATTGTTATTTCCAAAAAAAAAATAATGGCATTGTAAATAGAATATGCTATTGGCGCCACCTACTGCAAATAAGCCACATGCATAATAATCATATCCCACGTACCCCACCACGTGGCTTTTGAATTTTAATATTCACTTCTCTGACGAATTCACCAAACATTTTGTCTGATGGTCCGTCACCGGCGGCCAATGCACTCTGTAGAGTCTGTCTGGCCTTTTTAATGTTCTTCTTCATTTCGTCATTTGATTTTCCTTCCATCAGACGGCTGATTTTATCCGCTACTTCTTGCCTTGTGATTGGCTTCTTATCATCAACAAGGTTGGCTCCGATCTTCCAATCATCAACCACTAGTTTCCTATTAGTAAATTGGTCAGTCAAAAGTGGGTAAGCTAGCAATGGAATCCCACACCATATACTTTCCAATATAGAATTCCATCCACAGTGTGTTATAAACCCTCCGATTGCCGGATGTGAGATCACTTCAATCTGACTGCACCATGGCACAATTAATCCTCTGCCTTTGATTTCATCTTCGTATCCAACGGGTAGGATCTCGCTTTCATCATAACTTACAATGTTAGGGCGAAGCACCCAAATGAAACTCACCTTACTAACCAAAAGACCCTGGGCTATTTCCTCAATATCTTTCTTGCAAGCATGGGCAAAGCTACCAAAAGAGACATACAAAACTGAACCATGAGGCTTGCTGCTCAGCCATTGGTTGCAGTCTGACTCCGACCACAGGCTCGTAGACACAACGCTCTTGGCAAACCCAGATGGGAAAATAGGACCAATTGCATATGTCGGCTGCTTCTCTTGTAAAGCCGATATGGTAGTGGGTTCAAGCTCATGCACTGTGTTAATAAGAATAAAATCTGCCCTCTTAACATCAGCAAATGCCTTGAATATAATTTTATGTTCCGGTGTCGATGTATCTGTGGCTTGTAGATATGACATCAAGTCCTTTGGTTCGATTGCTGGGACGCCTGGTATGTAGTGGATGGTGTCTTTGCGATTATCTGCAGAGATAAAAGTTCAATATATATACATATATGTGTTTTTATATAAAAGAAACCAGGGAAAAGAAAAGGTATACACGACGTACCATGGGAAGCAAAATGGCCATTTTCCATAAGGAGGTCCAAGTGATAGTAGAGGGCAAGCACCAAAGCCGGTTCAGTCCAGAAAGAGATGTTAACAAGGTTATACTTTGAGGCTATCATGGAAGACCATGTGAAAAATGTATCAGCGATTAAGCAAGTGAGAGGAGGGTGAGAATGTAGTACTATGTTTCCTACGAGTTCATCAACATGGGCTGGGAAAACACGCAGGAAACGTTCCGAGAATTGGTCGTGATTGAGCGATCTGTCGAATCCAAGAGGGAAGCCATCGTTGATAATGGCATAGCGAATGTCAAGGCCCGACTTACGCACTCCGGCGAAGATGTTATCGCCATCTATGGTGGAGTCGTTGGGTTGGGACTTGGTTATTTGGTGGTGAATGAAATGGGTGTTGACGAAAGTGATGGTGAAGCCCTTTGATGCAAGCTTCACGGCCAGATGGACGGAGGGGATTACATGGCCTTGGAAAGGATAAGGAAACACCACAGCATGAGGCTTTGTATGACTCTTCTTCTCCATCTCTGTCTGTGTTTGTGTATTGAGTAGAGGGAGACAATGAAAACCGGAGGAAGCAGAGAGGTTTTTTTCTCTTTTAGATCCTTGGTCAAAGCACAGAGGCTACTGACTGATTTGTTTTTTTGAATAATGGAGGTACTGCATCTGCATGCAAGCTGTAAATGAAATATATATATATATATATATATATGTATTATCTATTTTTAAAAAAAGGCAAGTTGTGAATTTTATATTATATATAAATAGGCGAGTCAAGTCGTGCATTTGTTGTTGTTTTGAATGGAAAATTAATGTCTTATATTACATATATAAACTTCGTTTTTAATGGTATGCAAATGCCATATGTATGGTTATGTAAATTCACCATGTGGGCAGTGAATGGTGATGTAGGATATTGTATATTTATTGATTTACACCCAGTCCCAGTGTATAAACGAAAGAAGAACCAGTCTCAACTCTCAAGTGGAGGAACTACGTTCAAGCCTCAACTAAGTCCTCTCTTTTTTTTTCTTTTTTTTTTTTTGGTTAAGAACTAAGTCCTCTTTGTATTGTACTGATTACTGAATCCACATTGTATGCCCCCCTGCTTTGACGACCACCCATCCAATTATATAATGCCATGTGGATTATTTATTTGAGATAAATATGGGGAACGACTTAACTCTGAGAAAATTTCTGCAAAATTCTAAGCAATTATGCTACCACCGACATGCTGCAAGACCGCTATATGCCGCCCCAAACCATAGGCCTTAGCCCATAAGAGAGGGCCCAAAAAAAACTTAATAAAATATTGTTGTTTTCATAACAACTTTGCATATCCTAGAATAAATTACTTTTCTTGGAAAATAATTAACGATTTTCTACGATTGTCACAAATTTTAAGTTTCAATAATTTTTTTCTCTTGGAAACTAGAGCTCTAATAAACGTTTAAATTTATTTATTTTCTATATCAGCATTGACTTTTTATCAAATGCAAAACTAAAAATGTATTCTCCAAATCTAAAATGTATTATTTTTATATGAATAAGCTCACTATTTTTTCTATTGTTTGTTAATTCCACTTATATAAATCATAATCATTTACTATAATTAAACAGTCATCAGAATTGTTTATTGAATTCTTGTATTAAGACTTTTATTTGACCTTAGAGATAATAAACCTCAAAATGATCCACAATTTGTTAAGTAAATTTTTTTTGTTAATTTATTAAATATGTAAAAAAATTTAATTCCAAATAATTACAATAGTAAAAGATAATTCAAATATATAAAGGACTTAAATGTTTCATACCTTTCCCTGACCAAAGAAAAAGAGAAAAAATAAATACAGTCTTTTTAATAAAAATATATATATATTTCAAGAAAGCTGGACAATACTTCAAAATTAGAGGTTATTAGCAGCTCAAAGTTTCCATCAGAACAGAAAAGAAAAATTAAAAAATAAAATAAAATTGAAGAAACCCAATGTATACGATACTTTGCAACATTAATGCAAGTATGAGTGCAAAATACTCTTAAAGAGGAATCATGCGTGAATATATGTATTTTTTGTGAATGTCATGCATATATGTATTAATAATATTGTGTGTGTATATATATATATCTTTGATGGATAAAAATATGAAATTTTATAGTAAATGCTGCTTAAAATAAATGAACAAATATTAAAATATAATAGGAAAAAACATACATATTCTCCAGTTAATACTTGCTACAAATATAAAAACAAATAACATTTTCATTAGCAAACAGATTTATATATATATATATATATATATAATTTGTTTTGGACGTGTGGTTATTACGTATATAATTAAGAAGATCTTAGGAAAGATGAGGTGAAGGACGATGATATTAACCCTAACATAGGTAGACAAACGTGGACGTCTACTATTATTAATTTCCAATATTATTAATTATATCAATAAACTCTTGCAATTAAAACAAATGAATGGCGGACACTCCCCACATGGTATCACACCCCACGTAGCTTTTCAATTTGAGTGTTCACGTCACTTAGGAATCGACTAAACATGGTTTCAGATGATCCACCATGGCCCAATGCATTCTCTACACAGTTTCTGGCCTCCATGATGTTCTTCTTCAGTTCATCACCCAATTTTCCACTCATCACACGGTTGATCTTCTCGGCTATTTCCTTCCTATTGATGGGTTTACTATCAATGAGGTTGACTCCGATCTTCCAATCATCAACCACTAGTTTCCTATTAGTAAACTGGTCCGTCAAAAGTGGATAAGCCAGCAATGGAATCTTACACCATATACTTTCCAATATAGAATTCCATCCACAGTGTGTTATGAAGCCTCCAATTGCCGGATGTGAGATTACTTCAATCTGACTGCACCACGGCACGATCAACCCTCTCCCTTTGATTGCCTCCTCGTATCCAACAGGCAGGATATCGTTTTCATCAGAACTTACAATATCAGGACGAAGCACCCAAATAAAACTCACCTTACTAAGCAAAAGACCTTCAGCTATTTCCTCTATATCCTTCTTACAAGCATGAGCATAGCTACCAAAAGAGACGTACAAAACCGAATTATGAGGCTTGGTACTCAGCCATTCATGAGTGCAGTGTGACTCCGACCACAGGCTCGTAGGCACAATGCTCTTGGCGAACCCGGATGGGAAAATAGGTCCAATCGCATAGGTTGGCTGCTTCTGTTGCAAGGCTGATATGGTCATGGATTCAAGCTCTTGCACTGTGTTAATAACAATAAAATCTGCTTTCTTAACATCAGCAAATGCTCTGAATATAATCTTATGCACCGTTGTCCTAGGATCTGTGGCTTGTAGATATGACATCAAGTCCTTTGGATCAATTTCTGGGACTCCGGGTATGTAGTCGATGGTATCTTTGCGATTATCTGAGAAAATAATAGAAAGAAATTAAAGGATATATATTAGTATAAATATAAGCTTAATTAATATGTATTGTGACGGACATCATTTGTGTTGTACGTACCATGAGAAGCACCGAAATGACGATTTTGAATAAGAAGGTCCAAATGATAGTAAAGGGTAAGCACCAAAGCCGGTTCAGTCCAGAAGGAGATGTTAACAAGGTTATACTTTGAGGCTATCATGGAAGACCAAGTGAAAAAGGTATCAGCTATTAAGCAAGTGAGTGGGGGTTGGGAATGTTTGCGGACTATATTTCCAACCAGTTCATCAACATGAGCAGGGAAAACATACTTGAAACCATCCCAAAACTGGTCGTGGTTGAGAGATCTGTCGAATCCCAGTGGATAGCCGTCGTCGATAGTAGCATAGCGAATATCTAAGGTGGAGTTACGAATTCCGGCGAAGATGTCGTCTTCATCGTCATCATCATCTTTGGAGGTGTGATTTGGTTTGGATTTGGATTTGTTTATGTGGTGGTGTATATATTTAGTGTTGACGAAAGTGATGGTGAAGCCCTTTGAGGCCAGCTTGACGGCCAGATGAACGGAGGGGATTACATGGCCTTGGAGAGGATAGCAAAACAGGACAGCATGAGGCTTTGTATTACTCTTCTCCATCTCATTCATATCTATCACTGTATACGGACACTGAAACAAAGGGATGGAGCTGGAGAGATAGAGAAGGAGAAGCCATTGATTTTTAGTCGATGCAAGTAGGCCACTAGTACTAGTCTACTGCCCAATATTCAACGTCCATATCTCACTTGAACCAACAGCTGGATTAACTCTGTCTATAGCACAGTCAAATCAGAATTACTACTATTAATATTTGTCCTTATCTCTTTATATTTCTATTCAATGATTGAAAAAATATATATAATTACACTACAACCCCTCACATGTCATTTTTATAATTTATAAAAAAATAAGGTGGCTAATTTACATAATCACATTTATCCATTAATGTGTTTATATTTAATAAACAAAATTGCGCAAAATGATAAAAGTTTAGAATTATCATGTAAGAGATCATAATCATATGGGTATAACAACGTATATGTCACAAAGCTGAACATGGACTGAGGCCCACCCGTTAATGGCGGCCTCGGATAATAGCTTTATTAATTAAGTTTCCATTATGAGGTGAGTACAAAGACTCGTCAATCCTCCTATCTTTTTTTTTTTTTTTTTGGTTCACTGTAACTGTTGGTTATTTGGATTCTTGGAAAAGTGTGTTGTTAGAGTCAGAAAGAAGTGAAAACCATGCGCACAAAAAAAAAAAGCGACCCATTTTCACAATCAAACAACCAAAGATATTTGTAATTGTTTGGTTTAGAAAATGAACCTTCAATCCCATATGTATGTTCATAAATTAACTTGGACATGCTATGTGGGTCATGTATATGGATTGCATTATTAAGTCTCTAGTGCTAGCTGTTTGTAATTGGATTTACTTCTTTTTTATTCAACAAAGACTAATGCTTGGTTCACAGACATTCTTTTGGACTGCTCCTTCACAAATTAAAGCCAAGTCTGTCACTACTTGCCTATCTTATTGCTGTTGTTGGTGTTCAATTATCAAACCTCATACTTCATACCAAACACTAGCAATTCAAAGAAATGGGTACCTCTTTTATATTACAGAGTTTTCAATACATAGCTCTAATTACACCAAAACTACTACCTCATCTTTCTTCTATTGGATTAATATATATCACTACTGCATGCATGTATATCCTGCATTCTTTAATTTGTTTATCCAATAAAACACCCACTCTTTTTACCAAATAATATAATATGTACTTGCCCTGCAATTCCTTCAATCATTTTTAAAGGGCCCAATACTTGAATGCTTTTAACCCATCAAATATTAATCGGAATTGATGAACTTAAATTCATTTATATTAATAGCAAAAAGAAATCGTTTATATTACCTTTGGAGCTTAGATTCAATTACAGTTTCTTGTTTGTTTTCATGTAAATTTTGGAAATATAAACATTTTATTTTTATTTGTAAGTTAAAATTACCAAAAAATAAATAAGTTTTAAGGTGCTAACAAACAAATGAGTTCAACTATGTGTATCGACCTAACAAAAGGAAGATAGACATTGTGGCAGTGTGCTAATCGGGATTGCTGGGGCAAGCGGCGATGCTCATCTTCTACACTTTCAACCCTTTTTTATTAATAATTATAACAAAACAGTCTCAAACATAATATTTGCATACATGGTCAAAATCAGAAAACAGAATCTTTTGAGAAATTGATAAAATCTCATTTTTTAAAACACAGTTTTGTATTCCAATATTTAAATACAGTTTGTTGTCTGAAAATTCTTTTGGATCATTAGGGTAGGCTGCAAGATGGTGGCTGGCTAGCATGCGCTATCTTTGATCATATTATGCCCTCTCTCTCTCTCTCTCTCTCTATATATATATATATATAAACTCAAGCACGTCAAGCAGTTTTTGTGCGTGTTGAATGAATAAATATAAAAGATATATAAATACGCATGTGATATAGCACAGGATGCATGTTCTAAGAATAGGATAAGCCACACTCACTCCTATCTTAATTCATTATTATATATATACATCATCTTGTTTTATTAGTGCCAGTCCTACAAATACCGGTGTTTTATGTTTTTTACTATAAATAATAATTATATTAATCTGCGGATCACATGTTGAGGGAGAGAGCTACAGTGATTCTTAAACATTACTCTTAAATATAATATTCATAAGCTGATTTAAAAATATATATGAGAGAATAATTGAAAGACGTGATTGAAATGGGAGGTTGGCCTCCTCGCATGCTTAATTATGTGTCTGTGTACATATATATATATATAGAGAGAGAGAGAGAGAAAGAGAGGGGTTCCCCAATTTAGCAAGAAACAAAAATAAAGTAATTATCCAAAATCAAATTTCATAAAGTATGCAATAATGCATCCAAATTCTTTAAATGAGTGTCTTTGTAGTCTGTGGACAATAACTTGATAGTTTATTGGACAATAATTTTGATTTTGAATTCCTCATCTCCAAGTTCAAATAATAATAATAATAATAATTCTTTGAATCGGACTAATTTAATTAAATTTTTTAGCTTAACATGTTTAAAAATTTGTGGTGAATCGGGTTTTGGAAATTTCTTATAAATATATAGCTTAATTAGCTGTAATATTTACCATCTTTCAAAGACAAGCTGTGTCTTAAAACTATAAAATAGTGCTACTAATAATGATTATAAAAGCTTACATGTACTTCGAATTCAAATTCAAATTAATATCTTTAATTTGGTACCTACATTTATTTATGTACAAAAAATAAGCATTAATTATTTATATAATTTTCTTTATTTGGTATAATATTTATAATTGTTGCCAAATAAAAGGAAGGTATTTAATAGACAGCATTTGACATCCACCCACTTAAAAGCATTGGAATCAGATCTCCAAATTAAATATCAAAACTTAATTTGGCTCCAAACTTTCCGCAACCAAAAACTCCAAAATAACAGTCATTCATTACAATTGATTTTCCAAAAATGACATTTTCGTTTGCTTTCTTAATTTGGCCTCATACACGACACAATCATATGATGCATGTGTGTTTCTTTCTTCTCTATTTTTACTCTCTTTTTTTTTTTAATTTTAAATATATATATATATATATATTTGTATATTGTACATGAATTTTTTTATACATGTAAAGGTTTATATAATGTATACATTATTAGATTATTGTTAGATTTTACAGTGATATTGAAATTTATTAATTATCATATTTGTCTTTTGATTGAGATTAAAATATCATATTTTTAGGGACAAGCGTCTCAAACCCTGAAAATTTATTGGTATGTTATTATTGTACCAAGCAACCAAACTCTCTATCACGAAAATAAATGAAACATAACAAAACGGATGGAAGACATACAAATTTTGAAAAATCAAATGCACATTTTAAGAAAATTCATACTAAAAATGGGAAATCAAGTTATGCATATTTAAAACCAAAACCTCAATTAAAAATATAAATGAGGAATATCTAAACATCTAAAATGAGTAAGCTTAAAAAATCTATAACATTAATTAAACTGATAAAATAGAGGGTCAATGTTTTTTTTTTATTCCTCTGATGGCGGTAAAAATGAAAAAAAAAAATTAATAAAACCGACAAAAAGTGAGGGAACATAATTTATATATATATAAAAAAAAGTACGTTGGTAAATTAAAACCGAATAAATAAATAAAAAGGGGGAGAGAGAGAGAGAAGAGAATCCCGTGTTGGGACTTCGGAGCATGGAGTTTGCGAGGGAGATTTTGGAGTCCGAAAATTTCTGAATTTATTCTTTTAAACCAAAAAAAGAAACCAAAAAAAAAAAGGGAAAAAGAAAAAGGTTTCTGTTTGATTAGTGATTTCATTCAATCAGTCATTTTGGGGCGCCAACTAAAACCCTAATAATAACACCCAGAATCTCTGCTAAACCAAAGCGCTGAGAGTAAACGCAGAGTGGAGCGTTTATGTGTTTGTGTCAGATCTGCAGCAAAACCTCATAACCCAGCTGTTTCTGTAATCTGTGTGCATGACCAATGTTGAATGTGTGTATTTGTATATGTATAAAATTATATTTTACAAAAATAAATATATGCAGCATATGAACAACATCAATCTACGACACCATCTGGGTTTTTGTTGTCTCCTGCTGTAAATCAGTAATGGGGGTCTCTGTCTTTCTGGGTTTCATTGCTTTTCAGCTGAAAAGACTTGCTTTTAGTCTTGTTTGACTGTAATTTTCCTTTTAGGAAAAGATAAAAGCAGAAAAAAAATACAAAAGGAAATGTCTGAAATGCGAGTGTCTGATCCCAGCAAGCTCCACTTGAAGAAGGAGCTCACTCAGATTCGGAAAGCTGCCCGAGTTCTTCGTGATCCTGGCACCACTTCTTCTTGGAGGTCTCCTCTCGCCTCTTCTAGATCTGCAGTAGCGGCATTGGCGGCAGCTTCCACTTCTTCTACTTGGAAGAACAACTCTGAGAATGACAGCCGCAAGGAGGAGTTTCATCGGAGTTTTTTGCTTGATCCTGTTAGTAAGATTAGCAATGGGAATAGCAAGGATAAGAGGGTGTTCTTATATAATTGGAAGCATCCCAAGTCCTCCAGTGAGAAGAGTGCAACGGCTAAAAACGATGACTTCGATGATGGTGATGGTGATGACGACGACGACGACGACTACATTCAGGGGTCATCTTCGATTGCAGGTGGTAGTATTGATGACAGCTTGAGCGATGCCCGTAATGGCAGGGATGGGGATGCCAAGAGCGACACGTACCTGGGTGACAGCCGTGCGTCGATGCTGTTCAGACGTAGAGATGCAAATCTTGTCTCATTGGGTTCACCATCATCCATCAAAAGGACTGCTGGCTTGAAGAAAAGAGGTAAGAAAATCGATACCCATTTGGATGCTTTATCAAAATATCAACAGAAAGAAATCAATCTTGCTAGGAACTTAGTGAATTCCAGAAGATTGCTCGATGGTCATCCGTCAATTGCTTTAGGATTGCGACAGGATGACTCGGTTGAGCAATCTGATGAGACTGAAGAGTACTATAATTCAGAAGATATACGCCGAATTACAGGTGCTTCCTCATTGCTTTTAAAACTTAAGCACAAGAATTGGTCTCACTCTTCGTCTAAGTTCTTGAGAAACAGTCGAAGAGAGGACTCTTCTTATTCTTATAGCACCCCTGCATTGTCAACTAGTTCTTATAATAGGTATGGTAATCATAATCCGAGTACTGTTGGATCTTGGGATGGCACTACAACTTCTATGAATGATGGGGACGATGAGGTCGATGACCCTTTGGATTTTCCGGGCCGCCAGGGATGTGGGATTCCCTGTTATTGGTCAAAGAGAACACCAAAGCATAGAGGGATTTGCAGAAGCTGTTGCTCTCCTTCGCTCTCCGATACTTTAAGGAGGAAAGGGAGCAGCATATTGTGTGGAAGTCAGACAATGTATACAAGACGTCGCAGATCATCATTGAGTTCCAGCAAGCGAAGAAATGCTTTGAGAAGTGCCCAGGGTGTACTCCCATTGCTTGGCAATAATGGGGATGGCGTGGGAGGGTCATCTCTTGGAACTGGAAGGAGTGATGATGAGCTTTCTACAAACTTTGGGGAGCTTGATTTGGAGGCTTTGAGTAGGTTGGATGGACGGAGGTGGTCATCAAGTTGTAGGAGTCAAGAAGGGTTAGAGATTGTAGCTCTAAAAAGGGAAGAGGAAGGTACGCCAGAAAATACTAGAAGTTTTAGCCAGAAGTATAAACCAATGTTCTTTGGTGAATTGATTGGGCAGTGTATTGTGGTGCAATCACTTATCAATGCTATTTCAAGGTATCGAATTGCCCCTGTTTATCTTTTCCAGGGCCCTCGTGGGACTGGAAAGACCTCAGCAGCCAGGATTTTGGCCTCTGCCTTAAATTGTTTGTCTCCTAATGAAACTAGGCCATGTGGCTACTGCAGGGCTTGCACTGACTTCATCTCTGGGAAAACCAGGGATCTGTTGGAAGTTGATGGCACCAATAAGAAAGGCATAGATAAAGTTAGGTACCTTTTGAAATGCTTATTGGTGGAACCTTCATTAGCCTCCTCACGGTATAAGGTTTTCGTAATTGATGAGTGTCATTTACTACCCTCTAAGACATGGCTGGCATTTCTTAAATTTCTTGAAGAACCACCACAGCGAGTTGTGTTTATATTCATAACAACTGATCTGGATAATGTGCCTCGAACTATCCAGTCACGGTGTCAGAAGTTTGTCTTCAACAAAATTAAAGATAGTGAAATTGTGGCCAGGTTAAGGAAAATTTCTGCTGAAGAAAACCTGGATGTTGAATCAGATGCACTGGACTTGATTGCTTTGAATGCAGATGGTTCACTTCGAGATGCAGAAACCATGTTGGAGCAGTTGAGTTTACTGGGGAAAAGAATTTCTACATCTCTTGTAAATGAACTTGTGAGTTTACTCTGCAATGCTTTCTTTGTTATGCTTCAATTTAATTTTTCTATATTGTTGCAAGATATGGTTATGTAATTTTCTTCTTTCTAAAAAGTTTTAATTGTTGAAAGGATGAATTAAACACATTAAATTGAATGTGGGTTCTTCTCTGTAGGTTGGGGTTGTTTCAGATGAAAAACTGTTGGAACTTTTGGACTTGGCAATGTCATCAGACACAGCAGAAACAGTGAAAAGAGCCAGAGAATTGATGGACGCTGGGGTTGATCCAATGGTTTTGACGACTCAACTGGCTAGCCTTATTATGGATATTATCGCTGGAACTTATAACATCACTGATGTCAGACGCAATTCATTGATTGGTGGGCGCAATTGTGAGTTCCATTCCCTTCATTCTGTTTCTTGGCTCTTATTTTTATCTCATGTGTGATGTATGTAGTCTTTTTCTTTTTTATTTCATTAGTTAAAATAACTATTCTTTCAATTTTTCCAATTCCATGAGTTAAAATGAGTAGTGTGTTGCAAAGTAATATATTACAGTCAATGAATTTAAATTTGTGGTACTGAATGGATAACAATTCGAATCCCCTGAGACAATCACATTGCACAGAAAAAGGAAAGCATTAACATATTGGTAGACTGTTATAATTGAATGAAATTTAATTTATTTAGGTACTTTGGTTGGTCATAATTGATTTAGGAATTCTAGTTGCTCAGAAATCAATCCTACTACCATGCAGCCAGACCTTGACTGAACAATTGCATTTGTTTTAGAAATATATGCAAAATAAAAGCTGACATGATACCGTACGTTAACTAATTTTCCTAAAACTTTAAGTTGATAGACACCAGCCTCAGTGATATATATTTCAAGGTTAACAAAAAGGAGATTGTTACTCTCTCACATGTGAGCTTGTCCATAACCTTGAACCAAACACAATCAGGTTTTTCTTCCTTTGAATCATTCATACCATAAAAGACAGAGAAAAATAACTCCATTAACTGTGTTTTTTTATAGATTATTTACTCCATTGTTATCCGGCTAGTGGCTGTGCAGATTGTCATACTAAATCATATTTTTTACTTATTGGACTTCATCTAGTTTCAACGTTTAATTATTTATTCAATTGGTGGTTGGTGGTCTTGCTTCAGTGACTGAGGCTGAACTGGAGAGATTAAAGCATGCTTTGAAGCTTCTTTCAGAGGCTGAGAAGCAGCTTAGAATTTCAAGCGAACGCTCAACATGGTTCACAGCAACTCTATTACAGCTTGGTTCTGTTCCTTCTCCAGACCTTACGAATTCAGGTAGCAGTAGGAGACAGAGCAGTAAGACAAGTGAGTATGACCCATCAAGTGCTTCAAGAGAAGCTACTGCTTACAAACAGAGATCAGATGCTCAATATATGCCTCAAATTTCTCCTGCTGTGCAAAAATCTGTAAATTGCAATTCCAACCCTCAAGCACAGTTGTCGCGAAATGATGGTTTAGGTTTCACTTCCAAACCCTCACATGGCCAGTTGATTGATGATGGTGATTCAACTGCCTCACATGATGATATCACGTTGGGAAATTCAACGCTAAGATGCACAAACCCAGAAAAGTTGGATAATGTCTGGGCACGGTGTATTGAGAGGTGCCATTCAAAGACACTTAGGCAGCTGCTTGACGCTCATGGAAGGCTTGTTTCTATCTCTGAAGTTGAAGGTTATTTTTCATAGACTTCTATTATGTTTTTCCTCTGAAACTTAAATAAAACAGTCTAAAACCATATCAATTTTACATTAGACTTAAGTTTTTCATATTTTCTGAAACAAAGAAAAATAATCCAAACATGGCAAGAATTAGTTTACTTAGATTGATTCCTGTTATAATGGTTTCTGCAACTAGTGAGTCTTTAGCTGGCTCAATCTGAGAGTTTAGCTAGCCCCAGAATAAGTTTTAAAGTGGATAATGTCAGTGCTCTCTCTGTGTTTCCCCTCACTTTTTTCCTTCATCTAATATGGTTGGACATGCAGGTATTCTGGTTGCTTATGTTGCGTTTACTGATGAAAACATTAAATCCAGAGCTGAAAGGTTTTTGAGCAGCATAACAAATTCAATAGAAACGGTTCTTAGATGCAATGTAGAGGTAAGAATAATCCACTTACCAGGTGGAGAGGCTTCTCTAAATGCAACTCTTGTGGAGCTACCAGAAGATCAAATTGAAAAGGAAAGAAAAGCAGCTAGCTCTAGTACAATGGATGGCTGTTCTAATTGTTATCCGTTGCTGGATGGGACCTATCAGTCTACCTCTGGTTCTTCAGAGTTACTGGATGAAGGCAATGCTCGTTCAAGTGATAAAAGAGAGAGGAGAAAGGAGATTCCAATGCAGAGAATAGAATCCATCATCCGTGAGCAAAGGTTAGAAACCGCCTGGCTACAGGCTGCAGAGAAAGGCACTCCTGAATCATTGAGTCGTCTGAAACCCGAGAAGAACCAGGTCCTTCCTCAAGATGGCACCTTATGTGAAGATCAAATGGACTCAATGGATCCAACAATGCTGTCATCACGGCAAGAGGAAGATGAACTAAACCATGAACTCAAAGTTTTAAAGCTGAGCAATGGAAGAGTCCTTCAGGATCAGATAGGTAGAAGGGCTGATCGATATCCAATGTCTCCAAGTTTATTGCATGATACCAGCTTCGTGGGCACTTCTGGCAAGGATAAAATGTGAGTCTTAATTTGATTTGCAATTACATGATTGTTTCCATTTTGTGTAAATTTCTTACTCTTCCAAATTGTTGAAGGACATATAATGACTGCTTGTGTATATAGTGATGAACTAGATTGCTTGAAATTTGGTGAAAAAGTTGTATGGGTGGCTGTCTACATGAACAAAACATTTTCCTCAAAAAAATTTCCAAAAGAATAAAAGTTCAACGTCGCACTTAAAAATTCAACTTTTCAAGTTTATTTAAATCAGTACGTACAAGTTTAACACAAGGTTACGTAAATATATAGAGACTAAAAGAATTACATACCACTTTTCCTTGTTTCTGTGTTTTTTTGTGGTAAAGAAAATGTTTCCTTGATGTAATTGATTTGAAGTTCTTTTTTGATAGTTAAGCAATATAATTTATATTGAAAAATGGTAGTAGGGAATTTTGGGCAATTTGATGTATAAACGTATATTTAAAACTCTTCTCTTGGAATCTTTTTTACTTGTGTCCATAAAATTTTTCTTGTGGGGCCAAGCTGAGGGGAAATTTTTTTGAGATCTATAGGCATCGCATCAGTTGAATCTGCAATTTTATGAACAATGCAAGAAATATTAGTAAATCATTGAATTTGTTTGAATGCTCTCAGCAGAATTGCTTCTCAATGTTACAATTCATAGTGTGGCATAAATTTTAGATGTATGGTTGTTCCTTATAATTGTGCAGTAGTTTCAGAAAAAGCATATCAAGAATTGTTAGTGAATTGTGTGAAAGATGACATCTAATATAATCATGCCGTGTTCACTGAATGAAGTTTTATTTAGTTGGTTATTTTTACAATGTTGTCTTCTCTTTCTCGACAATCCTTGAAATAAATGATTTTTGAGGGACAGGTTCTTGTATTCCATAGAGGACATTCTTTCATAAGAAATCATTGTCCTATTTGTCTTTTGTTCATCTTCATGGACCTTGTTATTCATGTATAATATTAACAGACTTTTGTGTTTTGATTTCACATTCATGGCATTTCTTCAGGGGTTATGAATTAGGATCAGGTACTGGAGGCTGTAGCGCATTTTTCTGTTGGAATAGCACCAAACCCGTTAAAAATGTAAAGGTACAATTATAATGTCGTCTTCTTTTTGTTGATAATCTGTTCTATCTCAATGAAATCTTATTTTTTGTTTGTTTTTTTTCCTTTCTGCAAACAGGGAAGAGGGACTCCAGTTCGGCCACCCAAAGGTGGACGGTTTTCTTTGTTCGGTGAGTGTGTGAAGTCAAAGAAAAAAGATAGCAGATTAAGAAGATAAATTGGGGGATTACAAATTGGAGTATGAGAGATATAGTTTTTGTTTATTGCATTGCATATTCTTGGAGGATGTGAGAGAGAGAGAGAAGAAGTGTAAAGTTTAAGAGGTTCATGGGTTCAATAAAGTTGATAGATATGGTTGAATCCTCAGTTATCTTCTTCTCTTTTTGTAAACAGGAAGGTTTTGATTTAACCATTACATATACCCTACAATAAGAATGGAGGGATTTCTTTTGGGTTGGCAGATTTTTAGGACAGACTCGAAAGTACAGTTATTTTGAGACCAAAGGTTTTTATTTATGTATTTATGATTCAAAAATCTATCTGTGTAGGATGAGTTTAGGCATCCAATGAGTGTTTTTTTATACTTACAATCCATTTTAGTACATGATTTGTAATAATCTTGAATTTTTTAATTGAAAATTTTTGTTGATGAAAAGATTTCATATCATCTATTCAGTTGTCAAGTTGTATGTATATGACTCGTTTTGAAAATCAAGAAATATATATATATATATATATATATATATATATATTAAAAGGATCCAAATCTGAGTGAAGGAATGGACAAAGGAGACGGCTGACAGTAACTTTAATTCAATAATTAAATGATATGAGAAGAAAATAAAATAGGGGGTTAAAATAAAGGGAAGAAAATAAAATTTTAATCCATCTTGCTGTTTGATGATGGGAAGGAAAGATTGTACCTTGTGTGTTTCATTTCCTTTAGTAGAATGGAAAAGCAAAAGTTTTTTAAGTCTCGTATAGTTTTCAAACAAACATAAAAATATGTGTTTGTGTTTAAGTTAGTATTATACAAGAAATTTATTTTTTTTGTATAATATAAATAAATAATATTTAATTGTTAATAAATTTAGTTTTAAATATATTTTTTAAGTGTTATATTGTGTAACAAGTACGTTATTTTGTATCTTACCAAAAAAAGTATGTTAATTTTATATATTAATTGTTTTATAATTGTGATAGTATGATAATCATACTGCTTTTTTTGTAAGTGTTATTTTTAAATGATTACATATTAATAATTTATTAACTGTATTTTTGGTTCCATACTCTATCGTATTATACACATTCGTTTTAAATTTATAAATTAGCCAAAATATTTGTTAACAAATTAAGACGTTGCTTCCCATGGGTGCAAAGCCTGTGGGTAAGAAAAAAAAAGAGAGTAGTTTTGATTATTTCACTCCTGACAATAATGTTGTGTAGTTTTTTAGGTAGCAATAGTGCAACATTTGATGAAAAAATAGATAGAAAAATATAATTGCCCTTGTTATAGCCCCGCCCAAAATTACCCTTGTTTAATGTTATCTCTGTTAAAAATAGACAGAAAAATTTGAAGGTATTGACAGTGCAACTAAAAGGACAGTTCAACCTATGAAAGAGATGGAAATGCTTGTCCTACATAAATTCTGTTTTTCATTTTACTGCTAGTCCTCGGCAGATTTGTGAAGGTACGATTTGCCAACTTTCGCTAAGGTAGAACATAGAATGGTGTACTGTTATACAATTGTTCTGCATTGGGAAAGTACCAAAATAAGATTATTACATAGGCGTTCAATATGTTCAATTAAAAGTGGTCTATGGTAAACAATAATATCAAAATTCCAAAAGAAAACCCTAGTCTTGAAAGGAACAAGAAGTCCAGTATAATTGTTGTGAGTCAACAGATTGACGAACAAGAATTACACAAGGGGAAAAGCAGAAAATGAATGCTATGCTGGAGACTTGACAGAGTTCATATTTAATATTCTCTCCGCAAGTAATAAATCATCTGGGGTTGTGACCTGCAAATGAATTCTTGCTATTAACATCCAATTCAAGTAAGATGACATTGCCTTTAAAATTAGACTGAATTTATTAACACGCTTGGGGTTGGGAAACTAGCAAGTTTCAGGCTAATGCTTGAAAAATAATCAACCATTTTACTTCTGAAGATTAAAAAGTATAGAATTGGAAATTTCGCTACCTTGATGTTGGTGTAAGATCCTTCAGTTATATACACAGGATGTTTCAGGTGCTCCACAATAGACACATCATCAGTCACTTCAAGACCTTCTCTGTAGGGAAGTGTAGTTTCAAAATTCAATACCACATAGCTTTTAAATGGAAAACATAGATTGATACTACTGCTAATATTGTTCTTGAAATGAGTTTAGTTTCCCATCCATTGAGATCATGCATATAGACTTTATGTGTAGTTGGATTTTGCTTAGTTCACTGGCTTGGTAGTCAACTCATCATATGATCTTTATTTTGGCTTGGACAAAACTTTTGTCTCATAACAATAAGGATCTTGCCTATTTTCGAAATGAAAAATATAGAAGAGCCAAATACTATACTTCTCTCCTATTTTTTTTTTCCTTTAAGAAAAAAAATAAAAAAGTTCTCTTCTAATATGTACATTCCTATTCCTATTGAATAGCATCAAGATTAATAACGAGAAACAAAAAGATAAAAGAAATTGTTCTTCCTGAGAATTTGTTAAAAATACAGGTGTTTCAAGGATAGATGGGTTCGTAGAATTCAGGCTTAAAAGAAAATACAGCCGATATCAAGTAGGGACGAAAATGAAGTAATATAATAAAGTATTTTTAAAATTTATTATGTAACAAAAAACAATTCCAGTAGAAGAGATAAACATTGAAAGCTTTCCGTATTTTCTTTACAATTTGTATGTTAATGGTCTGCAATTCCAACTTCATTTGCAAACAAGTTCCTTGAGCATAAATTTGTTTGACATTATTCGAAAACAGAAGACGTCATAAAAACCATCAAGTTTCAGAATTCCCAAGTTCCTAAGAAAAGCTGAAGAGTGATTTTATCCCACATTTTGAATAAAAACTCTATTCTGACCAACTACAACAAAGATAAAACCTAACTTCATAAGGTGTTCCAGTGCCTGAAGCTACAAAGCTACCCTATAACAAGAACTTCGTTTTTGACGCTTGAAACCCTATTCAAGCAACAATAACTCCATGCCAGTTCAGATTTCTTCAAAAAATTTATACAGAACTCATAGGACAATAAAAAAAATAAGTTTGGAGCATGCTTAAATTAAGCAATCCCTTGGCAACTCATAATGGCAGAATATTAGAACAGGTATTAAAACTTTCAAGAAAATAATTGGTGTGATACAGTGCAGACTAAGTAGTCAAGAATTTTTTTAAGAGAGCATCGAAGACACCAGACTGTTTCACAGTAAATAATAGATAGATGATTAGAATGTCCGATGGTTATCATCAAGTCCACAATGTGTAAATAGCATGATATTTATTCAATTAAAAAATGTCATCATTAATAAAAGTAAATTGGACATATAATGCATTATATAATTGTTTCACTAATAATGTAACAAGTAATTACCTATTTACAAACTCAAAACCTTTTTTTAGTAACTCAGGTTTGATTACCTGTACAAGAGGATTGAATTTCTTAGTGTTCAGAAAAATTTAGCCAATATTTTAAGTTAGAAATAATTCTAAAACTATCAAATGGAAGATTAACCGCTTTAAAAGGTAAAACCTGAGGAGTCTGCATTTCCCAAAGTGTTCTCCTATCCAGAGTTCTGACGACAAAAGACTTGCTGTTTGCCTGTGCACAAATTAGAAAATAAATTCCACATTCAAAAGGTCAATGAAATGAGAGAACTTATAATTGATTGTAAGAAATTATATTATGAACATCTAGTTTCCTAGTTCAGTTTAGAGAATAATTGTAACTGATTAAATTATATAATTAGGACAACCTTAATTTAGTTTCCTTCATTGTAATTTAGGCTGTCTATAAATTTGCACTCCCATTCATTAATTAAATATAGAAGAGAATATTCTTTCAATTGCTCACAATATGGACTTGAAAAGATGAATATTTCAAGACTTCAAAACCAGATTAACAGAGCACATAAAAGCTTACTCAAAAGCAGAATAGGCAACCAGAAGAATTTACAAGTTTTATTATGCATTTAATGTATTCAACAAAGGATAAAAACTTGTCCATAAAATGTAAAATTTACAAAATTGGAGAAAATAGAAAACGATAGTAAAAACAGAGATACCTTTAGTTTATAGCATAAATTTACATGAAATACCAAAAATGCAAGCGACAATTGGAACTTAAGTATGTCTAGGAAGCCAAACAGAAGAAAGCATATTCTTGCAAGACTACGAGTAAACCAGAATTGTTTTTCTTAAAACTGTGAGAAAGATCCTAATGTGATGTAGGATTAAAACTATTGAGCATATATTTCAATCAAACGTTTTATTAAATATTAACAGACTACTATAGGGACCATTTGTTTAATCCAACGGCTCCCAACTCAAATTTAATAAGTAAAAGGTATACAACTTTCTATATAATAAAAATACAACCTAAATCAACTTTTTCAATCACAGCCACACAATGCCAACTTTAATAATCCCTGTCACAAAAATACATACTTCCATGTCTTTGTTCTGAGCAATTCAATTCCTGATACAACTCTGTCAAACATGGAAGCAAAACAAGGAGAAATTGAAACTATTAATCACCTAAATGAGTCACTAACATGCTAAGATTAATGTGTACCTCCTTGATTGTAGCTTTGACTGGAACACCAAGTACAGCAGCTCCATTCAACCAACCATCTTTAAGAACCTAAAAGCAACCTTGTAAATCTAATTGAAACTTACATTGTATCATAGTAGGCATAAGTTCCAACTTTGAATAAAGCTAAAGCTTGGAAAAATTATGCCGTAATAAAAAATTGGAAAAAAAATTTGGAACTTGGAAATGGTGAGTAACATGTAGAGGCACATACATTCTTATAATATAACTGTCAGATAAAATAAGTGACACTTGAAACCAAAAATTCATAGATTACAATTTCTAAATTGAAAAGATGCTTCGATTTTTTGGATCTTAAGTCATCTGTTTTAGCTGTCAAACACATCTAGCATGCTTGTGCATCCACAATTGAACCAAACAAATGCCATTACTAACAACTTTACTTCTGATTGTGATGTAATTTTATATTCATTTATTTATAATGTCACATTTGATCCAATTGTCATCAAATCAAATTAAAGTCTTGCTATGTATGCATATTCTAAAAGCAATGGTCAAAACTCAAGCTCCTTATTCAACAATGAACCAAGAAAGGCCCAAATACTATGAGACATGTGCTATACTCTCAGCCAATGTAGGGAAATTGGGAAGTCATTACAAACCTGTAGTAAAACCAAGAAGATCTAGCATTGAATCCTGATGCTAGGAAAAAATTTAGAAATCACAGGAGTAGGATAACAGGTATGCATCAGAAACATTGTCAAGTAAACTATATAATCGTCTAGACTTTATCTTTCCTTCTCATGTTCATCAAATCAATTTTGATGACATGCAGCAAGGCATCTAACTTTAACTTAACCAACACAACATTTAAATTGTACACATGTACGTCAAAAAATAAAATAAAACTTTAAAAGAAAAGGAAAAAGAAGAACTCATTGATAGAAAAGCAAGGTTCAAATATTAGATTTTGATTTGACATACAAAATCCATGCTCTAACATTTCAAAGTATAAAGCAAAAAGAAAGAGAAATCAACGAAAGTATAGGCTAGTATAATTCCATGCAAACACATTGTATTCTGAATGACTATAAATGTAAAGTTCCACATACAGTATTCCCACCACACAAGATTTGTGCCTGAACACATAGACCCACTACACAAGATGAACAAAGAAAGAAAATAGGTATTTAAGGTAGCATCACTGATTATTGATCTATACGTCCAGAAAAATAATTATAGAATAGTATGGACTTCTTTGTGTTCCTTCAAGAGAATAAAGCTAATGCACTAGACCATGAAGGATCAATTGCCCATCACAAACCTTTTCTACATCTTCTGATGATACCAGCGGTCTTGCAGAATCATGGACGCAAACAAGCTCGGAGCTCAAATCAACAGCCTGTAAAAGAAAGAAGAATCTGACAATAAGCATTAAAGTATATGTTATCATTTAATATGAAATGACATTATATAGTTTCATCCAGTGCCACACAGACAAAAGACAGATCCTTTCCTAGTTGTTTTTTATTTTATACAAATCTGAAGAAAATATCAAAACATAATTAGAGGATGTTATATTAGCTTCTAAAAATTCTTCCATGTTTGCTAAAAGATATGAAAAATTGGAAGAGTTTAGAAGCATAATACCACAAAAAGCAAACTAGAGAAGATCCTCTAACTGCATTGTTAAAAGTGTGGCTAGATCAGTTCTTAACCACCCGAGTGGAGGAGGCGGGGCAAAAAAAAAAAGCAGAGAGAGAACAACTTAGAATTTAACTGACCAAGTGTCTACAAAATTATGTTAATATGGAACTATTTCCTATCTAAACCTATAAATTGGAAAATCATCTAACAAAAATTCTATGTTAGAACCTACAAAAATTGTGTTTGAGGTGACACCATGCTTTCTCTTGAGCAGAGCTTACCGATAAAGCCATTTCACACTTTATGACAGTTATATTGTCATTGATCTCATGCAAATTGAGATCCAAAGAATTACCCTTATCAATAAAGTTTTTTGTATAAAATATATATATATATATATATATATATATATATATATAAGAAAGAATAGACCAGAATTAGAAAACTACTTCATATATGAAGTATTTTAATATCAAAACAAATTATTTAGGGCTTGTTTGATAACACAACTGTTTTTTGTTTTTGTTTTTAGTTTTTTCCTCTTGAATTATATGTAATTTGGTTGATTTAGAGGTTAGTTAGAGTTTGTTAAATGTTAGTTGGACTAAAAATGTGAAGGAAAATGTAAAAACAAAAACAGAAAATGAAAACACTTTGAAGGTGTTTTCATTTTCTGTTTTTGTTATTACATTTTTACTTAATAAAGTAGTCTAACTAACTTTTAACAAACTTCAACTAACCTATAAACTAACCAAATTACACATAATTTAAGAGGAAAAAACTAAAAACAAAAACAAAAAACAGTTGTGTTATCAAACACAACCTTATTCTTCTTAAAAAGATAAAAATTATTTATTTTTCGTTGCCTTAGAATATTTAGTTAATTAACAAAATATTGTTTTATTATTTATGGTATAATTATGTACCAAATGAAAAATATTAGTGTTATTTACTTTTGCACTTATATTTGTTTGACGTAGTATTTATTAAAGTTTTTCATATTTCATTTGTTTGTTTTAAAATGGATTTCAGGTTTCCCTCCTGTCTGTAATAAAGATAAGATTTGCATGCACCTGGAGTCCACTGTAAACAGAATCTTGTCTTTCCTTGCCAGGCAGTGTAAACTTAAGTTCCACTTGGATCTTCTCTGTTGTACCTGAGAACATAGCCAGAAGCAGGTTAATTTGAATGTTTTCCCATAGCACTAATATGATAAAAACAAAAAAATTAGAAAATTGCCTAACAGAGGATAGATGGTATTGATAGATATGATAGAAGGAAAGGGAAATAGCAGATATGCGTGTACGCAGAGATATACCTTCAAAGATATCCCTGTAGGAGGGATCACAAACTACTACAATTTCCTTTACTTCAGTCATGTAGGAGAAAGTATACAAGCTGCAACAAAATAACAAATAATCGTTTCCACAAATACAATTTGTATAAACAAAATATCAGTAGAAAGGAAAACCAATATTTCACCAAAACCTTCACCCTAGCATCACCTAATGTGTCAAACGCCATACTAATATCAAAAAATGAACTATTAAAGTGAAAATTTTTATCAGTTTTTAGTTAGGCTAAATTATTTCTACAAATTGAGATCAGCAGGCATCTAAACTCCATATTCTCAACTAGGATATTTTGCATTTACTACTAGTCATGGATATTAGTCAATTACAACTATTTGATTTGTAAGTAATAACAATCATAGATGGTCTGGATGCATGATCCAATAAGGAATTTATGTAACCTTATTGATGTTTAAATAAAACAGACTATCATCTTAGTGGATAAAATTTAAAAGCATGCAACAAGTAGGAAAATGCTTAGATAACAATGGTTAGGATACTAAGGTTTCACCAGTCCACTACAAACTTGAAGTTCCTCAAAGAAGTTGGAGATATTGATGTTGAAATTGAGTTCGATTTACCTATATAATGCAATTGGTTGGCCTAAAAGTGGAAGATACTGCTTTGGCATGCTGGCCTATTTGCACAAACATAAGGAAACCATCATCTGGAGAGTGAGAAATGACCAAACCATACACAAAAACGAAAGGGCCGTTCATATATAAACAAAAGTAAAAACAAACTGAAGGTTTCAGCTACCTACTGGTACAGTTCCTTGGTGTCTTACAAAGAGCTTGGAATCAAATTTCATTTCACCGAACCTGGGATGTTTATGGGAAGGGAGAAGGTTATCTCCCATTTTCATGAATAAACCACAATTAAATGGTCATGTTATGGCTTGCTAATAGACCCAATAAGCCACCATGGACCAAAAGGAATGCAAAGTCAGCCTTGTCTTTAAAAAATAATTAATATAACAAATTCAAACAAAGTGTGTGGTGATAAATTGGTAAATATGATAAGGCTGCTGGTGAGACAAAAGCATTAGTTAAGCCCGACAGTTCTGATACAACAAAGACCTGAAGTATAACCCAAAGGGAAATCGAGAAAGCTAATTTATTTTAAAAATTCGTTAAAGATGCTCTTAGGGCCCTATTGGAGATGCTCTTGCTACATAGTCTTTCACATTTTGTTATCTGTGACGTCATCTGACTACATAAAAGGGTAGTGGAGGCAGCTTCTAACTACGGTGTTCACAACTACAAGCATATCATTTGATTGATAAAATCAACCACAACTTGAGATTCTCTTTTTTAACGAGTTAATATAGAAGTTCATTTCGGTTTCAATTTTGCATTTTTCAATGGAAATAAAATTTTCCAAATAAGAAAGAAGAAAAGGAAGACCAGAAACTTACACCCATCCGTTTACCCTTCCCTCCAGCCAGAAGAATGACTGAAACACTTTTGTCTTTCACAATTGTACGCTTCTGTATAATTTCATTAAATAGAGAAGACAAATATAACAAAATTAAAATTAAGAGAACCATTTTAGTTGTAACAGAAATACTTAATCAGTGAAGAGTCATGTGTTGAATGTTACTTACTTCCACAACATTTGCAGAGAAGCAAGAGATCCTTGACTTTGCAATTCTTCCATCCTTTTCCCTGAAACCTGCCTCGTGAACTAATAATACCAAACAATAAGAACAGTGAGGGTGACAAGAAATTCTTTATAGTAACTGAACACAGTTTGGTTGCTGAGGTTGAGGAAACAAGTATTAACCCTGAACCCATTTCAATCCTTCAAATGCTATGAGTTGTGTTTATTTGTTAGTTTCATTTTTCTCAGTCTATAAGAGACCAAATAAAAAAATAAATTATTGAGAGCAAAAATGAAAAATGGCTGCTTGACTTGCCTGGGAATCGAAGATTGAAGCTTGACAGGTGCTGATTTCTTGGAAACGATGGACGATAAGAGGAAGCAGAGGAGAAACTCAAGTCTAATGCAAGAAGCCCCATCTCCCTTTGTTTTTGCTATTCTTCTTCCTTCGACCAGACTGAGAGAAACAACACCAGCGCGGCAACAATAAGATCATATCAAAAGGTTTTCTACAAAATAATAAGAATGACAACAAGGTAACAAAAACCAAAACTGTACCAAATCCAGGTAAAAGCAAATCACCGGGAAGGTCAAAAACAGATTCTTGATCTGACAATGTCGAAACAGCAATCGGAGAACCAACAAACAAGATCAACAAGCCCTTATTTGCTGAGACAGGAAGAGAGAGAGGAAGCGACGAGAAAGAGAGAACGTAAATTTTGAAATATCCGTTGTATTTTAGACTTAAAATATATTATCATAATTTTTTTTTATTAATTGTCATCATAATTCTTTACTTTATAAAAAATATAGAAAAATGAAGAAGAAGAAGAAGAACCTAAAATGTTTAATAATAATAAACTTCACATTTTTTGGCTTTTTATTTTTATTTTTGAGGCTCATATATATTTTTTATAATATATTATAAATAACAAGAGGGTAAAAATATATATTTATTTATCCATTAGTTTTAAAAAAAAGAGAGTGAAGAAGTACATTTTACCTCTCTTTCTTTATCTGCACTCTCTCAGCACTCTCTCTTATTTCTCTCAGTCGTCCTCGTCCTCTCGCTGTCTCTACCTGTCTCAGCAAATTAGGGCTTCTGATCTTGTTCGGTGGTTCTCCAATTGTTGGATCGACTTTGTAAGATCAAGATTTTCTATTTTGTGAACTCCCTGGTGATTTTCTTTTTGCTCGATTTGGTACATTTTTCAGCCTCCAAGTTTTCGAAATTAGGGTTTTTTATTTTTTCATTCTTATTATTTTTTTCCGTAAACCTTTTGTTATGATCTTATCGCTGGTGTTGTGATGTTTGTCGTTGTGATGATGGTGTTGTTTCTTTCTGTACTTTGGTTAAATTTGAAATGTTGCTTAACGCTGAGTTTGTATTTTTCTGTCATTACGATATTCATGCTCTGCTATGGTGAGAAAAATTTTGAGTAATTGGAAAAACGCTATAATGTAAGTTAAGACGCAGTTTATTTTTTTGCTGTAGCAATAGGAGGAAAAATAAAATAAAATAGGCTAACCTCAATGCGGAACATCAAAATTTTTAATTTTTAATTTTGTAGTAGCCAAATGCGTAACTCTTCTGCACTAATAGTCTAATAATAACACTTTGTAGTTGAAAATACAAATTAATACTTTTAAAGATAGCTTTAGTAGCTTTACAAATGTTTCCAAATTCTTATATGTCAAAATAGTTGAAGAATTTCCTCTTTTTTTTTTTTTTTGTTCCTGCACAAATTTGAAAGGGATGTTGTTTATGTGGTAACTGATTAATGCATGGAACCTGGAAATCAAACTTTTTTTTTTTTGTTCCTCCAAAGTTGAATTTCTCTTAGTTGTGTGTTTGTGGAATGCAATTGAGAATATGTATTTGACCTTTAATCTCTGTATCATCCCCTTGTTTTAAGGGTGTTTCTACCTTTGAAATGCTTGCTACTGTGGTGGATTCTTTGTACCCTGCTCAATTGGAAAATGTGCATGTGTGCTTTGGAAAGGAATTCTATTAACTTTGAAAATTCTAAATTCTGTGTCATTTATTTAATTTATTCACAAATGTGCAAGCCATTATTTTGGTTCATAACGTCTTGTTAACTCTTTTGTGTAGCAGAAATTTAAATGTCTTATTTTTGCTCCCATTTTTATTGTAAACTCTTGGGTGTGCTTTTTCATTGTGTGCTATCCAAGTACAAAAAAAATACTTCCCACCTTTTAAAATCCCTTGTAGCTCATGGTTTTTTCTTTCTATGTTAGATTGGTAATCTACATACTCAAACATGAAGATTAGTGCTAGTTTTTGTTTTTCTAAGATTTTAACTATTGCTTAGCACTGAGTTTGTATTTTTTGCTTTATTGTGGTATTCATACATTTTTATAGTGAGAAGGTTTGATGAATTGAAAAACACTGTATGTAATCTAAGATGTGGTATTTTATTTTTATTTTTTCAATTCAAATTTAGGTAAAAGGGAAATGTAGTTGAATGTACAAGTTATTACTTTCCATAATAGCTATTCTTTTTGCAACTGAGCAGAAGAAGAGAAACATAAAGGAAATGGCGAAGCCGCTGGGCCCAACTGGAGAATTCTTCAGGAGGAGGGATGAATGGAGGAAGCACCCGAGGCTCACCAATCAGCTACGCCACGCCACTCCTGGCCTCGGAATTGGACTTGTTGCCTTTGGCATCTACCTTGTCGGCGAGCAGGTGTACAACAAGCTCTATGCCCCTTCCTCATCTCCTTCTCACTCCTCTGCTTCTCATTGAGGTGGTTCTTCCATCTCTTTCTAGTTTCTGCAAAAACTTTCTGCTTATTGTTGCATTTGGACTTATGGGTCTACTGATTTCCTCCTGTGTGCTAATCTTGTGTTGGAAATTACTTATTTTCATTGATTGTTTACACATGGATGCCTCTGTTTTTGTAGGGTTTTATATATTTGTTTATTTATTTTGGTGGGAGTTGGGTAGGATTGTAAATTGGGTGCTAGCAAAATGTGCTTTCCGCTGTTGATATGTTCTATTGGGTTTGGGTACCTGAGATTCAAATAAACCTGCTATATGGGTTAAGGATGGCTGCTGAATGCCTCTATATACAAATGATTTTATTTGATTTTCAACTTTAAATGAAAAGAAAATTACGTAATTTCATCTTTGGATAGTGTCGATTTCACCATAAAATTCATTTGGTAGGGTTGTAGTTGTTAATTGTTTGGTCCTTTTAAGAGAATTGGGTTTAGACTGGATCATGATTCCTGTGATTTATTTCGACTTGTGGTTTGGATTTGATTTTAGATGAGAACTTTTTCTTGGTTGTTAAGTTGGCTGCCAAAATTTTTAAGTCACCCATTTGTTAGTACTAGTCATGCTAATAAGTTGTAACTGGGGTTTGATGGAGCTTGTTCAACACTTATTTTGCTGCTTCACTTTAGGTACTTCAAATATTTTTATGGTCCTTGAAAATTCTTCATTTGATGTTACAGATGGATGCATGGAAGAAGGAATTGGGCATGGACTTTCCTGTAATTTCAGTGCCTTCATTCTGGTTTGTTTTTCATCAATAAGTTCTATCTTGTCTAAAGACTTGAAGAACTTGAAGCTTGTGAATTTATAAGGTTGAGATTTTTATGTGTCGTTACTCTACCATGTAGACCCCTGGTTCGAGCTATTGCATCCATAAAGTTGTTCTCTCTAAATTTTCTATGAATGTGGCCATAGTAGCTCGTGGTCTCCATGGAAAAGAACCTATCAGGAGGAATACATTCTTTGGGGAGCCTATGAGAGAATATTGGAATTAAATTCGGAGCACTTTTTGAGACTTACAAAATTGATTTTGATAGACAAATGAAAATCACAAGTAGATAAAAAGAAAATTCTATAAAATAGTGTGACTTTGTTTGGGAACTGAGCTTTCTGCTTGCTTTTTTAATATCCTTTAGTATCCGGCTTCCATTGATACGCAGCTCAGTTCTCGGTAATTATCTTCAGCTTTTTTTTTTTTTTTTTTGCTTGAAATTTGATAATTTTCTTCGGTTACCTTTTTAGCCATCCAGGGGAGTCACTTAGGGGCTCACATGGTTCTTGGGCTTTTCTTTCAGGAGGGCTTTACCAGTATTGGGTTTTTACTCTATTTTGCCAGTTGGGCTTTGAGTGTAATCGACTGATCAAATATCATGACAAAGGCTTATCATTTGAAGAAAATCAATCCCTTTTTCTGTTTTTTGGTCTTTTGAGTTTTGACCACTTGAAGCGTACAGGAAACTTATATTTCATACAGTGGTGGAGCAAGGTATGTGGGATCGAACATTGGTAGGCAAACAACTATCAAGCAGCTATCATTAATTGGTAATGATAAGACGCATGTCCAGTGGTAGTAATTTAGGGTTACTCGGACAGACCCAAGTAAATAATCAAAGGAATATAGCGACATTAATTGGTAACTGGCATGATAAGATTCTTGATTAGGATCTTTGATTTGGACGGACCCAAGTAACTAATCAAAGGAATAAAGTGACATTAATTGGTAATGGGCATGATGATAAAATTCTTGATTACCAGCATCTTTGATTTGGACTGACCTAAGTCCCTCCAAATATAACTTTTTTGATGATTACATGTAACACTAATTTGTAACCAAAGCCAATAGAGACCCACATGACCCAGAATATGAAAAACAATAATAATAAAAAAAAAAATTCAGCCTTTGGGTTTGTTTGGCCATCGCATTCAGTGCCTATGTTTCCACTTTTTGCTTTTTAGTTTAGGCTTGTGGGATTCCTTCTTTAGGCATCGTTTTTTCTTTTATTTATTCATCTTTTTGGGGAATTCTTCTTTAGGTCTTGTGAAACTTCCTTAAGGACTAAAATATCATGTCGAAGTCATTTGTCACCTATTTAATGGAAAAAGAAAAAAACTTTAGTGGTGGCTACTTACTGCATATTATTGAATGCGTCAGCTTAGGCAAATTATGTTTGGTTTTGGTTTGGTCAAACTTAACAAAGTTAGATTTTAGACCATCGGTGCAACACGCATTGAAGTTCAGGAGCAGAGTGCAAAATTAGGCAGAGTTAAAGAGGCGTAGGTGCCAAAAGCCTTAAAATATAAAATATTTCAATTTGTTTTTTCTCTAAAATTCATTATCTTCACGTGAAAAATTCTCTCCAATGATCTGACACCACGTCGGGACAAAATAAAAAGAAAACAATTGGCTTATTAAACCTTTGTCAAAGTCAGACCGCAACATACTTCCTTTATATTCTACGCATATAGTTTTTTTTTTTTTTTTTAAATAAAAAATAAAAAAGTAAAAGAATAATGTTATAAAGTGGGAACCAAAAAAACCGGGAAGAAGAAGAGCCTCTGAGCATCTGCTTTCAGCTCAACTATACACACATATACATATTTATATATGTTTGTATATTTATATAGTGAAAGAAAAGAAAGTTATCTGAGTTTCAGTCTTCTCTAATGGCAGAGAGATCAGTGGAAGAGTTTTTGAAGGAGTGCCAACATTCTGGGGACGCCGCTTACGCTGCCTTGAGATCCATTCTGCAGCGCCTAGAGGATCCCAAGACCCGAGTCCAGGCTCGGATCTTTCTCTCTGAGCTCCAGAAACGCTTCCCTTCCAAAGAAGCCCGCGACCAATGCTTCGACTCCTACCACTTCAGGATTGAGGACGTCTTCCTCGACCAATACGAGGGTGGGTTATTTTTAACTTTGTCTGTTTGGTTCCTGAGAAAATGATCAGTCCATCGAATTATAAGAGAGGAAAGCCGAAATTCATTTTGCTTAATGTGTATGTGCAGGTTATCAAGGGAGGAAGAAGTTGACGATGATGGTGATTCCCAGTATATTTATCCCAGAAGATTGGTCCTTCACATTTTATGAAGGTCTAAATAGACATCCGGACTCTATTTTCAAGGATAAGACGGTTTCTGAGCTTGGCTGTGGCAATGGTTGGATTTCCATTGCCATTGCTGAAAAATGGTTGCCTTCGAAGGTGGGTTCTTTTTTATTTTTTCTTATTTTTTTATTTTCTTTTCTCTCGATAACATCATTAATACTAAAAAAAACAACCTTGTACAGGTTTATGGCCTTGATATCAATCCTAGGGCGGTAAAGATTTCTTGGATAAATTTGTACTTGAATGCTTTGGATGAAAAGGGTCAACCCATCTATGATGAGGAGAAAAAAACTTTGCTGGATAGGGTGGAGTTTCATGAATCTGATCTCTTGTCTTATTGCAGAGATCATGACATTCAACTTGAAAGAATTGTTGGTTGCATACCTCAGGTATGCTCACCAGCCACTAACTCAAAGGGCTTAAATACAATGAACATGGTTATTCAATGGAAAATTTGACTACTAGTATGCCTTTTTTACGTTGTCGCAGATTCTTAACCCAAATCCAGATGCAATGTCTAAGATGATTACGGAAAATGCAAGCGAGGAATTTCTGTATTCGTTAAGCAATTATTGTGCACTTCAGGTTAGAAGAGATCTCTTAAATTTATTATTGGCTGAAAAGACAAACAATTATTTGCTTTTGACCATTGGATTTTCAGTTAATGGGTTTCTTTGGAACCAAAAAAGCGAACCATTTTGGATCATTATGATCTCATAACACTCACAGGATAATAGTGCCAAGATGTTAGGACATTTTACTTATTTTGTGCATTAAAGAAATATTGGTATACAAACAAAGACAATTAATATAAGTATGGCCACTCTTATCCTCAATATTTTCTTGAAATCGGTTCCTTCGTGTAAGATTGACTAATTTTTGGCATTTTAGCTTCTTTGAAATTTGCAATATGGAAATTAATGTTTTATAAGAAAAGTGTAAGTCTGGAAATCAAGAAACTGGGCTGAAGATGTGGTGGACTGTAATTATATTCCTCCCTTTGAAGAATCAATTGGAAAAGAAAAGATCTTTCTGATGGAGTGGATGGTGGACCTGTTTTCAGTTATATAATGAACAGAAAATTTTTAATTGACTTTTTTTACAGTGATAAGTTAAAAGTCTACATAAAGCAAATATGGATGAACTAGTTAATTAAAAATACTCGTCTTAAGTGAATATTTTAACTCCTTAGAAATCATATGTTCCCATGCCATGCTGATACTTATCGAGTTGTAACAATCTTTATGCCAATTTTTACTTTTTTCAACACATCATTGGATAACTTGGATGATGTAAAAAGCTGCCTCACCACTATTTTAGTCTTTTTATTAGTGGACTTCTTTTCTTCTATGAAGGGTTTTGTTGAGGATCAGTTTGGCTTAGGACTTATTGCTAGAGCAGTAGAGGAAGGAATAACTGTCATAAAACCTATGGGAATAATGATCTTCAATATGGGAGGACGTCCAGGACAAGGTGTTTGTAAACGCTTGTTTGAACGCCGTGGTTTCTTCGTTAATAAGCTTTGGCAGACTAAAATTCTCCAGGCAAGTGAAGTCCTTTTAATTGAAGAAAATTTCCCTTCTGGATTGTACTCCTCTTGAAATATGTTGTTACAGGCTGCTGATACGGATATTTCAGCCTTAGTTGAAATTGAAAAGAACAGTCCGCACCGTTTTGAGTTCTTCATGGGACTTTCTGGTGATCAACCTATTTGTGCTCGAACAGCATGGGCCTATGGGAAGGCTGGTGGCCGAATCTCTCATGCTTTATCAGTTTATAGCTGTCAACTTCGCCAACCAAATCAGGTTTGCTCTTATGTTAATTTTCATCTTAAAAGCGGAATCATACTGTACCTGAAGAATGAGAATCTGAGCGGTAATTATTTGAGTAAACTGACAGGTTAGAAGAATTTTTGAATTTCTTAAAAATGGCTTCCAAGAGATCAGCAGTTCCTTGGATTTATCATTTGAAGATGATGCCGTTGCCGATGAGAAGATTCCCTTCCTAGCATACTTAACCAGTAGTCTAAAAGAAAATTATTTTTGTACTTATGAGCCACCAGCTGGAAGCAAACAATTTCGCAGTTTCATTGCTGCTTTTATGAAAACATATCACCGTATTCCACTCAGTGCTGATGTAAGAAACATTCTCTACTTTTTTATATTGTTCATACTGTTGATTGTTTTTATTGTACTTTCCTAAATCTTTTTTTTTTTTTCTTTTAACTATTTTGATTAAGTTATCTATTTTGTCTTTCTAGATTGTTAGTATTATTTCTCTATTCAAATTCTACTTGTAACTCATTTATCTTAACCAAAAAATGAATTTTACTCAATTGCAACACATCTACATGAACTATTGTCTTGTCATTACAAATGTGATGAATTTATCTGCTTGAAAATTCGCATATTTTTATACTGAAGAGAAAGGTTTGCAAAGCTAATATATTTATGATAGAACTAACAATAATGTTGCTGGCTAGTGGCTATCTACCTCAAGTTGCAAATAGTTTTTAATATTTTGGCAAGAAAAAAAAATATTTTTCTTAACCTTTTTTTTTTTTTTTTTTTTGTTTCTATCGACGCTAAAGTGGCAACAGAATGATGAGGATTCTTCTTAGACACTTTGTATAATTTGATCTTCACTTTTTTTAAAAGACTGCATTCAACTATTCTGTGTGGCTTTTTCTTTATTTGATCAAGGAGACATCTTGATCTTTCAATATTATCCCCTGTGCAACAACAGCATTTTTTGCAGATGCTAAAATGGAAAAACAGAAAGCATTCATTTCTCCTAAATCTTTTTCATCTATAGTATTTTTACCTTGGTGGTTCTCTCTTACTAATTGGTAGCATACTAGGTGCTCTGTTTTTTTTTTTTTTTTCAAATGATATTCAAGAAAAGATTATTTTAAAAGCATTCATAGAATCCTAGGAAATCTCTCTCTTGAACGAAATGATAAAAAGGAATACCTGGAAACACATTTACAATAGATTCACAGCAGAATTGAGGGCCATCCAGTCTGGATTACTCAAAAGAACCTGTTTTTTAAGTTTTCATGTGCTATATGCTTGAAGAAATTTTGATTTAGTTACTTGGGTGGCTTGAATGATTCTGATTATGCAATTCTTTGTGATGTCACTATGTTCTATAACCAACTGATTAGTTAAATTTGACTTTGATCCTGTAGTGTTGTCACGCAGTCTAGAAGATTTTGGTTGGTTGAATATTAATGCATAGCAAAATAATCTTTCACTGAAGCTCATGCTAGTATTAAATACTGTCTTGATTATACTAGCTGCGTTTGTTGTCTGAGTTTTAAATGCTTCAAGAGAACTTCGCAGGGCTTAATTACTCATTGAAAGAGAAGGAAAAACTCTAACCCTACTAACTTCCATATACTTCCATGGGTGAGAATGTCCTCAAACGTTGATAAACAAACTTGCATCTTCCTAGATATTCAAAATCTTAATCAAATAAGCAGACAGATGGCTGGAAAGGTCTATAATCTGTACTGCCCTGTGGAACTTTGGTCATTGTAAACTTACCTATTAGAATATTGTCTGCAACACAATACAAGTATCTGATCTAAGCTTTAAAGCAAAAGATTGGCATGGTCTACTTTTTTCTTTATTTCTTTCTTTCTTTCTTTCTTTTTTTTTTTTTTCTTTTTCTGTTTTTAATTTTCTTAATGTGAGGAAATCAAGAATGCAGTTAGGAGGAAACATACTTGAATCTTCTTCAAATTTCAGTTTTTTTGTTTATTTTTATGTTTTTTGTGTTTATTTCGTTTTTGTTTATTTTCCCTGAAATTTGAGAAATTTTAGAGATGGTCCTCAAGTAATGCTATATTATTTCCAGGAAGGACCAAAAATCCAAAACTTATTCCATTAGTAATTAAAAGTCATGATTTTTTTTACTTGTTCCTGCTACTTTAGATGTAAAAACCTTGCTAACAATTGATGTAACCCTTATAAATTATTTACATCTAACTCCTCAATATGCTTTTCTGTGTTTTTTAGACTTAGCTGCATTTCTGACTTTTCTTATTCCAATATGTTGTACAACAATGTTTAGCTGCATTTCTGACTTTCCTTATTCCAATATGTTGTACAAGAATGTTGTAGTCTTTCCTTCAAGGACTGTGGCAATTGAGAATGCGCTTCGGTTGTTCTCACCTCGTCTTGCAATAGTTGATGAACATCTGACTCGACACCTTCCTAGACAATGGTTAACTTCTTTGGAACTTGAGGTATGTCTGATGCATTTGCCTTCATTGGATTGTTTATTTATTCTTAAAAAAAGTCATAACTGAGCTTTTTCAAAAAATTTAATCTCTTAGGAAAGTGGACTTATTATGGTTCATTATTTTGGTGTTTTCTCCCCCATAATAGAAATTTTTCTTTAAGCTCTTATGTTGTAACAGGATGTTCTAGAGACTAAAGTTACTAAGGTACTATATTTTTAGATTCAATTATGTAGTTATCCAATTTAGCATCAAGAACTTGGAACTGCTGTTTAAGTTATTGTTTCATTATGGAACCCAGCATTTTGCGAAGTTATTTTTGAAGACTAGATACATTTAAATTTAATAGCAAATTTAGCATTACTTAGTTCTGTATTAAGAGGTTGAATTTAGCTGCTACATACACAATAACTACGTTTTTATCCTTCTGTAGAGTAATGGAACTGATAACACTCCAGAGGATGTGCTTACGGTCATTGAAGCACCGCGCCAATCAGATTTGATGATAGAGCTGATAAGGAAGCTAAAGCCTCAGGTGGTCGTAACTGGGATGTCTCAATTTGAGGCAGTTACTAGTGCAGCCTTTGTGCACCTTTTAGAGATCACAAGAGAAATTGGATCTCGTCTTTTCTTAGACATATCTGATCAATTTGAACTATCCAGCCTTCCGGGTTCGAATGGAGTCCTAAAATACATTGCAGGAACTCCTCTACCCTCTCATGCAGCAATTGTATGTGGCCTAGTAAAAAATAAGGTATTTGTTTCCTTTCACTTTATCAATCACGAAACATAATCAGGTTATTTCAAGAGGAGGCATTCTCTTTAATCTAATTGAACCAGAAGCCATTCAGATTTCGCCATAATTTTATCCTATAGGTTGTCATGCGATATCCTCTCCTGATTAGTGGTAGGCAAAAACTCTTTCCAGGTTTATTCAGATTTAGAAGTAGCTTTTGTAATTTCCGAAGAGGAGGCCATGTTCAAGGCATTGTCCAAGACAGTGGAACTACTAGAAGAGAATACTGCACTGATAAGTCAAAGCTATTATGGTTGTCTCTTCCATGAACTTTTAGCTTTTCAACTTGCTGACCGACATCCACCAGCAAAGGTTAGTAAATCTCTCTTTTTCCTTTCCTTTATTTTTTCTTTTTGTTTTTTGGTTTATTGGGTTTGTGAAGATTATGTTCATTTAAGAGTAAACGTTTTGATGCCTTGAGTATGTAAAGATCAAACAATCTAGTCTCTTACTTGAATTGCTTGGTTGGAATTGTCTTTGGATGTTGTACAGGCTAGTAGTAAAGCAAAATATTCAATCTTCTGTTGAGTGTACTAGTGGATCTATTTTTATTTTTAAAATATTAAACCTGTTCAAAAGTGCTGTAACTTTAATTTGGTGATTGTAGTTGTAGTGGTTTTTGATGTGTACCTCATCAGTCCTGCGATGACAACATGATTTTTTTTATTGGAAAACCTGAATGTAGATGTTCTCTAAGTTCCGTGAATAGGAATTATGTAGTGTTTACCTGGTATTAAGCCAGACAACCCTAGAAAACCTTAGGAAAGATACAAGATTTTCTACAACAGAATCTTCATAACCGTAAGCTTTCCTCTTTTAACAACTATTAAGTTTACAGTTGATACAGTGATTTTATATTTATTTCAGATTATCATCTTCCATTAATATTAATATGTTGGTTCCTTTGAGCATTTGAAATTTTAAGTAACCTGCATTTATTATTCATGAAGAATAGTTTGCTTATCAAATTAGTATTGATACATGTCTGTCAGAGAGAATGTGAAAAGGCCAAATCAGCAGAGATGATCGGGTTTGCTAGTTCTGCTCTCTCAGTTCTTAACAATGCTGAGCTGTCAATTACTCAGGCAGGGAACTCCTCCCTCATTCACATGGATGTCGATCAAAGCTTCTTGCCTGTACCTTCTTCTGTCAAGGCTGCTATTTTTGAATGTTTTGCAAGACAGAATATGGCAGAATCTGAAATAGATGTTACTCCTAGCATCAAGCAATTTATCAATAGCAACTATGGGTTCCCAATTGATAGCAGGACAGAATTTATATATGGTGACAGCTCCTTGGCTCTGTTTAATAAATTGGTGCTCTGCTGCATACAAGAAGGTGGCACTTTTTGCTTTCCGGCTGGCTCAAATGGAAACTATGTCTCTGCTGCTAAATTTTTGAAGGCAAACATTGTAAAAATACCTACTAATTCTGAAGATGGATTTAAGCTGACAGAAAAGACACTTTCCGGTGTACTTGAGACTCTGCATAATCCATGGGTCTACATTTCTGGACCAACAATCAACCCTACTGGTTTGCTTTACAGCAACAAAGAGATTGAAGATATATTATCTGTTTGTGCTAAAGTTGGGGCTAGAGTTATTATCGATACTTCATTTTCTGGATTGGAATTCAACTTCCAGGATTGGAGTGGCTGGGATTTGGTTGGCAGTTTGTCAAAGCTGAATTCTTCTAAAAACACCTCGTTTAGTGTCTCCTTGCTTGGAGGACTGTCTCTGAAGATGCTTACCGGGGCACTCAAATTTGGGTTTCTTGTTCTAAACCAGCCTGGTTTGATTGATGCATTTCACAGCTTTCCTGGATTAAGTAAACCTCATAGCACCATTAGATACGCTGTAAAGAAGCTTCTGGGTCTTAGGGAACAAAAATCGGGAGATCTATGGGAGGCTATTGGTGAACAGATAAGAAATTTGGAGAGTAGGTCAAAACGCTTGCAAGAGGTGAACACCCCCTTTACTCCTCTCTATTTTATTTTGAAGTCCAACCTTTAAGCATTTATGCATTATTTATTAGTATAAATTCTTACGGGAAAGCTGTGTTTAGGGTTGGTCCAAGTACAAGAACTATGGGCTAAATTGAATTTTATATTCTTGGAGCAATAGCAGTGTGCATAAGACTGCTAAGCTTTAGATATTTATTCTATGCTTCCAAGGAAGGAGATATTGGCGTGATGAGGAGGAAATAAGGTTTCATTTAATAAACATGTAGGTAGAGGAAAAAATATTCTCATTTATTTTTCAAACTATATTGTAATAAAATCAGCTTGAAGAAAAAGGAAAAAAAAATTAAAGTCTATAGTTGTACGACACAAAACTTCTTAGAAAGTCTATAGTCTACTGCATTAAACTTTTAAATGCTCTAAAAAATAAGGATGAGCAGAAACTGCAGAAATCAGATATCTCACTTAGCAAGGAGTTTTTCTATTGTCTTAAGTTTCTTGCCTTAGCTGTTGTTAGCATAAGCCATATCTATCCTCTCACTTACCTTTTGCATTGGTTTTTGTTCTCATCCTATTTTTTTCGCCGTAGACATTGAAGAACTGCGGGTGGGATGTGCTTGAATCCCATGCTGGCATTTCCATGGTGGCTAAGCCCTCAGCTTATCTGAATAAGATTGCCAAACTCGAGAATTCATACAAAGATGACGGAGGCAACATTGAAAATGCCACGACTTATGAAGTTAAGATTGACGATTTAAATATCCGGGATGTCATTTACAAGGTGACTGGTTTATGCATCAACAGCAGCTCATGGACCGGAATTCCTGGTTACTGCAGGTTCAACATTGCACTGGAAGAAAGTGAGTTTGAGGGGGCATTGAATTGCATTTTTAAAATTAAGAGCCTAATCAATAACTAAAGTGTTCTGGTATTTTGGGCTATGACGTGACTCATTGTTTTGAGAACTCGGTTAATATTGGAACTAAAGTTGAATTGTTTCCTCAATTCTGCACCAATTAAGTGTTTTATTTTCCCCCTATCTACTTGCATGGCTATTAGAATTGATCTTTGCTCCTTGTTTCCAATTTCCACGTTGTTTTAGAATTTCATGCCTTGGCAGCAACACCTATCTATGTAAACATTTTCAATCAATATATATATATATAATTAATTTTGGGATCATCTACATTGTTTATTTTGCATTTTATTCAATTGTTGGCCGCTGATTAAACATTCTATTCCTACTACGTCTCAAAGGTGGCAATGGCATTTAAAAAGAATATTGTTTGGAAATTATCAGAAGAGACTAGCTTTTCTAGTTTAATATGGTTTGGTAATAAGTAAACTATACATTGAAGAAATACATTCAAGGAAGTCAAATCATAATTCTCAAACAAAAAAATTAGAGTTCGTGTGGCAAATAGATCCAAATGAGATCTCAAATGGAACAATTACATCATTTTTGGTCAAGAAAGATGTGAAGTCACTATCTTTGTTCGTTTAGAATCTGATTGATAGACTATTCTAAACTAACAGACATACACTATGGAAGAAGGATACCAAATGGAACTAAACTAGACATTCAAGAACTAGTACAGCTGAATGTTGTCAAAAGCATTTCTTGTGAACAATGGAAGGTCCAGTTTCGTCATAGTCTGCCTTGGTTGCATGCTGATTTTGAGGGAACACGACTTTGGCGAGAATGGCACCTCCCACCCATGCTGAATACATTGTCAAGTTTTCAGGCATATATTCCGGAGGCTGTAATGAACAAACAATTAACCAACATGGAAAATAATCAGACACAAATTTGCAATTATTGCAAACAAATATACTATATATATATATATATATGCTTGAATGGCACTTTTAATATCCGAGAATGGGAATGGCTGCATTGGTAATGATTCTCATCATTCAATGTCAATCGTGTACTTACTCAGGTGCAGAAAAGCAAATCAGAGACAATATCAGCTATGGGATTACTGAAATTAGGAAAATACAATTTCGGACATTCTTCCCTGCTATCATATTACTTTTCTAACATTTATCAAACTTCTATCAACATGCCAAACCTGCCCTTAAAAACAACATCTATCTTTACACTAAATACAATAAAACAAGTACCATTAACCACAGGTTGCCTCAGACAATTTAGGAAAATCTACACTTGTGAACCCCCTGAATCCTTATCCCCGTTTCACAACTAGAGTTAAAAAGGGTAAGACTTTTTTCTGTGATAAAATCAACCTTAACTAGAGCTGGACGAACAGCTGATGAGCATAGACCAGCTTCTTTCTGAAATCTATCTTCAAAACCTGCAAGAAGCAGCAATTTTAGTCCCAGCTAGAACTAGAAAGCAGCATTTTCCCTTCAAACAAGAGAGCTAACTAATGAAGCACATGGAAGCATCAGTGCCTTCCCAAACCAGACACAATTTGAATCATAAGTACTACAATTACACTTATCGGAATATCCATTTGATCACTACTATTCCACTGATCTCACAAGCCAGAAACAAACCAAAAATAAATAAAAGACAATTGTACCCAATGTGAATTATTATAAAATAATTCAACCACAACTTTAGTGATGAAATAAATGTTTCCTAATCAATGCTGAGGGTAGCAAATATCTGATTTTTCTTTTCTATTAATAGTAATAAAACAACATGAAAAAAGATGGCATTTAATATAAAGATTAGTCACTGATGAAAAAATCCTTGTTCTGCACACACAAAAACTTTAGCCATAGCACTAATACTGATGATTGTGATATATCCTATCCTGCTAATTCTCTCCATGTAACTATTGCTATCATCAGAGAAGGTAAAAAACACAAGATGTTATTCCACAGTTTTACGAATCTAAAAATCAGAAACTAAAATTTAATAAAAAGGATAAATACTATATCCACTACAGAAAATTTCCAACATCAATTAAAGTAAAATCACCAGTCATTGATGCAGTGCCACCACAAAGTACAGTGTTTTCCAGCAACTGCCGGTGATTATCAGATGATACTGTTGAAATGCTACGAACAAGCTGCTCAACAATTCCGTGTGCCTCTAAGCCCAATATGGATGGTTGGAATAATGCCTCACCAACAGTATATCTTTCTCTTCCTATTGTAATTACCTGAAAATTATAACTTTCAAGTGCTGCATTTAGAACGATGGTCATCAAGCACAGAGTTTGCTGAACCGGGGAGGAAGAAAATAATAACAGAAAGCATGAGTGAAACATATTCACAAACTATAAATTGTTTCCATTTCATTTAACGTTTATTTAAATGTGAATTGTGTCAGCTTTTTTTTTTTTGGGTCAAGAATTGTCTCAGCTTGATACCATAGTTAGGTCCACTTCCTAACAACTAAATATGTTGTTCATGGAATTAGTTGGCCATTTAAAGCCACCAGTTTTTATTCCAGATTTCATGCCTTACAGCTTTATCTTTTATTCCATCTTAAATTCTAGCTGTACAGATCTTTATATGGTAGTTTAGCTAGTTTATAGGACAAAAATCAGCTTGTATTTAGTTTAGCTGTTTTATAAGCTAGAATTCAGCTTGTATACTGTCTATATAATGGGAGATTCTCCACAGAGGGAAACAAAATTTTTGTGGCTAAAAGTCTTCTAAGTTTTTCATGGGTATCAAAGCCTAATTGTCCAACTCGACATGTGCAAAAATTTTCCTAATTACTATTTTGTTGATTTAGTAAGCTGAATGTGCAAGGCCCAATTTAAGTTTCAAGTTTTTGGATTGATGGTAGCATAACAGTGTGGAAAAGAAACAATGAAGATTTCAAGACCCAGATAGTTTGGCATATCTACTTAATTCACCATAACATATCATTGTTAAAGGAAAAATGAACAAGGTTACTAACAAAGAAACAAAAGGTAACAAAATCAAAATTGTAATCCCATTATAAGAAACTAAAGAGAGTTAACAAAGAAAGAATTTGATGAACCCTACAGCCTGGTAACTAAACACAAAAATCCAATGAATTTAGAGAAATAAAAATGATGGTAATAATATTAAAATGACCACAATGGTGATAGTTGTAAAAAACAATGGTACCTTACAGTATGACAGGTAAATGGCCAATTACATATATATTTGTCAGAAAATGACATTGAAAAATAAACCTTTATATCTCCGCTAGTACTATAACACTATAATTTCTCTTCAACCAATTTCTTTTATAGCTATCAAATTCTGCTCCTTTCTCTTCTCAGATAATTATCAATATGAAGCAAGAATATTAGAGTTATAGACACTAGGTCCACTTTTTTTTTTTTTTGGTTAGTTTCTTCAAACTGCTTAAGGTGGTGATAGAATACCACCAGAGAGCAGTTTACATAATGAGCCATTTAAGTCTTCCAAGGTTTTAAAATTGAGCCAGCTAGTTGAGGAAGGTTATGAACATAACAATGCCACCTCAATAATAAGAATAAATTGGATCAGTCAAATGTTAACCATGATACATATGAAGCTTGGAAACTGTGAAATACACACCTGTCCATCAGGAAGGATGTGTTTCTCTGTTACATGATTTTGGGTCTTCTCATAGGCGAGTTCATCTTCAGCACAACAGGAGAATTGTTCTTTTATTTTCTCAATATCACACATGCTGATATTGACCTGTGGATTGGATTTTCGAAGTTCCTCAGCAAGTAACTTTGTCAAATCTATACCTCCAATTTCAAACCTTCGTGAGGCAATGTGATGAACTGCACCTTCAATAACAGGTGCAATATCTAGAAAAAGAAAGCCAAAAGAATGAAAAGGCCCCATAAGAATCACATCAGTTTGCTCAAGCCCTTACCGAATAAGCCAAAGGACTATTCAATAGCACGTTGATTCACTAGATTACATAAAAAATAATATTAAAAAAATCCATTTATTGTCATCATCAGAACAAATAAAACAACTAATGAACCAGAGAAGGAAAATCATGAGAAGGAATTGTATCCTTAAATGCATTACAAAATCTGAGTGTACAAAAAAGTTCTAAGAAATCTTCAAAAACTGAGAAAATTTAAGAACCATCATCTGGAAAATAAAAAAATGGTACTAGAAGAATATTTGTTTACATGTGCATTACAGTTTGCCAACCTCAGTAGAGCTTTGAAATTATTTTCAAAGGCTTCTGTAGACATAGTTGCAATGAAATAGGGCAAACCCCACATGCTAAGGAACAGACATTGAATGGCTGTTACTATCACGTATGATCTAATGCTCTATAAGTATTCTATGTATGGATCCTACTTGCTCAGATTGAACATCTAAGTACTGACGTTGTTCACCCCATAGGATATTACTGGGACCTCCTAGGGCCAAAAATATTAATACAGACACCCCTTAAAATGAAAAAGATATTAAAAAAAAAATCACCAACCTCCCTGCGAGAGTGCCACTTTTTCTGATAGAGTATTCAAATTTTCAGCGTATAACTTTTTAAAATACCCAAACACCATTTTTTTCTTTGAAATGGCCAAAACACAATTTTAAAACATAAAATTACAAAATTCCTCTGTGAGAAATATGAATGTTTGCTGCAGATTAGTAAAAAAAAAAAAAAGTCTATTATGAGCATTTTGAAAAGTTAAAAAGCTGACAAATTGAATATCTTGTCAACCAAACTGACGTTTGAATATCAGAGGGAGGTTGGTGCACATATATATATATATATTTTTTTTTTTTCATTTTAAGGGGTATCAGAGTAAATATTTTGAGCATAGGGGAGGTCCCTGCCAAGTGTATTTTTCCACAATAAAATAAAATTATAAGATTCCACAATATATTAGTAACCAAGTGACTGTTTAGCTAAAACAGCATCTGCCTAGTAAATATACCTATCTTTCCATGGCCGATATCAACAGTGCACCCTGAGATTCGTCCTACTGCATAAAGTGACAATACTGCTTGCTCTGAAGCATAGAAGCCGGATATGTTAAATGTTTCAAACATAAGTTGCACCAACTGTTCTCTGACAGCCTGGCAAAAAAATTTGCATAATTTATTCTTGAACAGAGATACAAAGAGAAGCAGGAAGTTTGGTTTATGCATTTTTTCTCCCCCTTTTCGTCATGGAAAGCACCTAAAACTATTGATAGAATCACAAATAACCCCTACCCCTCTGTCCTGGAAAAGTCACCAATAGCCAATGGAAGGGCACAACTTTAGAACAGAAGGACAAAACTGAATTCACATGTTAAAAGTTATGCAGCCATTCGCATATGTAGAAGCGGATCCATCTTAGAGATTGATTGCATTATTTACCAAAATATGTTTCTGAACCATACTTGTCTACAAATATATAAACATTAAGCTTAACCCAAAAAAGAGAACAAAAAGTTTATCTAACCTTGGGGGTAGCAAGTGGATCTGTAAATAGTATCTGTCCTTCGTTTCCCATTTCCCATCCAAGGCCAGTGTATAAAACATGGTGTAACAGATCTTCCATGGCATCCCAATCTCGAATAAAACCACGCACAATTGGATCAACAGTGATATCCTCATATAATGTACTATCATTCATTGATCCATCTTCAACCATGCGTTTCATTTGAGTAGGAAGTATCTGAATCATATGACAAAGATTTAAACATAAACTGCATTTATCCCTCTACTAAATAAAATAAGCTGCTTAAATCAATAACATAAGGTCCTTAAATGAAACTCTGCTTTCTCCTGAAGTTGAAATATGTGTCTACGAGAGTTTGGACTTTGTTTACTATAATGAATATGTGACATAACAAACAGACTACTTGTTCCAAGTATACTTCTGGAATAAACAGAAAGTTATTCAGCATTTTAGAATAACTGAAATTGTAAAAAAAAAGAAAAAGAGCAATGACATTTTCCAGACACATTTTGAAACACATCATTATGAATGAAAATAATAACAATAATCTAAAATTGCAACTGTTTATATCCCCTCAGCTTTCTTACAACTAAAAGAAGGTTAAATGGTATCTGGCAAAGCTGTTAGAGGGTAAACTGAAGACCAACTCGTTTTTTCAGACTCAAAACTGATAAATTAGATATTTAGATACCTAATTAGTATGGAAGCATCATGAAACGTTAAAAAATGACAAAAATTTTCAACTTTGAATCCATACAAGTCTACATTCATAACAAAACCATCAAATCTAACGTATGTTTCAGAACAAAGAAAAAAGGGAAGCTATAACTGAATGGCTAAAACTACCTTGAAACAAAAAACCCAAAGTGGGTATGTGGGTTATTACCATCGAAGGAGCTTGATCAGGAATTGCAGGTCCTGCTTTGAGAAGCTTGGAGCCAGCATCGACCACCGCGGCCTCCATTTCTGTTCAACCAAAACCCTAAAGCCTACCTGCTTCTTTTACTTCCTTCCCATTTGACAACTCTCAAGAATTTCTCAGCCCCTTTATGCTTAGCACGCTGTCTCTGTTTGAATTACTCCTGTGAATGCTTCTCTAATCATCACTGCTTTTCTTTCTAATAACCATGCATTACAAGTGCACCAAGTTTTGGTAGCGTCGTCAATTTTTATTTTTTATTTTTCTTTTAATCTAGTATATAGTTACAACAAACATAAGAAAAATTTGCTCTAAAATGATTTATTAAATATGGTGGAGATGGTATCACACAAATATTCAGTAACTTTCATACACAAATAATAACTATTATATGATTGAAACTTTACTATAGAACAATAAAACGGGCCAACCGAATAGATTTTTCACCTCAAATATAAAAACACAAAGTAGTATGGGATCCCAGCCTCTCCTCTTTTTCACTCTCCTTCTAGCTCTATTAATTACAATGCAGATTCCTTCTTTCACTCCTCACTCATTCTAAATTTGATAGCCATTAGCCACGCATCTTAAAAGTGCACAAAAAATCAACTTAATAACTCAAACAGAAATTTCATCAAAGACCAGTTTAATCTTAAGAAATATACAAACAAATTCCCCAAATAAATAAAAATACACATCGATACCAAAATTCCCGCCGCCCCAACAGACACACACACCCAATACGAAAATCAATTTTAATTACACCCGATACCGATTAAACCCTACCGAAATTCGCAACACCCAATCCAGAGGTCAGAGATATATTGGGAACAAGGAAACATAAGAAGGAAGAAAAAACTCAAAGACTGTCAAATACAAACTTACTTGAAAATGGTAGCTGGGCCGTCGTTCTTTGGGTCCGTTGGCGCGAATCGCAAATTGTTTTTGTGAGTTTTGGCTTTGGAAATTGCGGCGGCTCAAGTGTGCTTCTTTCACTGCGTTTATTGAAAAGGGCGGGCCAGACTTTCGATAGGGAAACGGTGTCGTGTCATTTTCTTTTCTTGGGCCTAACATTTTTCTGTGGGTTTTGTGGCTCATCAGCAAACCCATATATGCAAACCCATTAACAGAATAGCAAGCCCACAATTTGTTTAATTTTTTATTATTTCTATAGTTAATATGATTATTTATTTACTTTTGGCATAATAAGAGAAGAGACACACTAGTAGAATATAAACAAAAGAAAAAAAAAAAAGGTACTTATATGAATATCTTAGAATGTTTTGGTCCCTAGATTGCTCATTTGATCTTGTCCTTAGTCCCTCATCTCATATCTCACATCTATTGATGAGATGAGTAGGCGATTGTAGAGCCCTCATGAATTTCTTTTCAGTAGTTGAGCTTCAACAAGTACTTTCCAAATAATGCTCTCAGGGATTTTTAGCGCTTAATTTGCTCTACATGCTTTGTCCAATTAGATCAAGAATAGCCTCCTTGAGGAAATTAAAGCAGGAGATGAAGGCAATGGGTGAGTTAATCAGATAAACATATTTGTTGCGACATAGATAAGAAGAAAGACAACCCCAATGAGGCAAAGAAACAATGACAAGCGCTGTGGAATACCCTAACATTGCATAATTGACCATAACAAATGCAGCCGCCATTGCTGTTTTGCCAAGATGGTGAGAATGATCTAATGCGCCATCTATAACTGCGCTTTACAATTTATTACTCTCTCTTATATGCCTTGAGCTGTTAAAATCTAAAGCAAAATACCCATGTCATTAGAACTGTAAAGTGAAGAGTTGTTCAATTTACATATGCCATTTACAACTATTGTCCCACTTTCCGCTACCTACTGCATTTAATTAGTCTAATTACATAGGCAAAGTAAATGCCGACTCACAAAACACTACAATAATAGGCAAAAGAACGCTGTTTCTACAAGTTGCTGCGCAAGCACAGCATAGCATGTAAAATGTTACTTTTGAACATTCAATTCAAAAGCACATATGCACCCTTTGGTGTCAGCAGCTGACCGACAAAGTACTACTCTATATAATCTAACTATTGCTGAAAACCTGGCTAATAGCATCACTCAAGAAAATTGCCTCTTTTTGGCTCTGACCCGTCTTCCAGACCTTTGATTTCAACTTGTGGGGACTGGAGTCACTCCATTGTTTTAGCACTGACAATGAATAGGGGCCCATTATTTCACCACGAGGACCAACAATATGCCACACAGCGCAAGTTGGGTTCTCATTTGCAACCTTACAATCTTCATCATCATCACTTAGCTCAATAAGCTCAATCATTTTACTGCTTTTGGTTTTTACCTCTCTTTTTTTTATAGCAGTTGCTTGATCTTGTCCTTTTCCACCAATATCATAATCAAATTGGTCTATAGCATCAGTCAGGAAGATTGCATCTTCTTGCCTCTGACCCGTCTTGCAAACCTTGTATTTCAACTCACAAGAAATGATGTCATTCCATTGTTTTAGCATTGACAATGAATAGGGGCCCATTATTTCACCATCATGAGGATCTATAATATGCCATTCAGCACAAGTGGGGTTCTCATGTGCCACCTTACGATCCTGATCATCACCACTTGGTCGAGTCAACTCAACAGTTTCACTGCTTTTGTTTCTCGCCTCTCCTTTCTGGATATCCGTTAGTTGATTTTGCTCTTTCCCACCAGTATCAGAGCTAAACTGGTGCTGTTGTTGATGAGTGAGATTGGGTGGACTTTCATAAGCAAAAAGAAGAGGTTTTCGTTGCAATTCTTCTGTATGCAATGATTTTGTACAACTTTTCTTCTTTTCTAAAGCTGACTCATAGAGTTTCCTCCGAAGAATGTCACCTTGAACTTCATAAGCATGAACACGAGATCGTTGAGGCAGTTCTATAGCAACAAATCCTATGGATTGGTTTTCCACTCCATTTAGAGATACATTGCAGTCGTTTTTCATTCCTGGGGCAACTGCAGCTAAGTGAGCAAATGGGTAAACTAGTACAAAATCTGGGTAAATTCATCTTATCAAAAGGATATTAAGCCCAAAATGCAAATTAAAGAAATTACACGACAAAACATACTTCAAAAAATGGTTTTTGGATTGTCATATACCTTTTGACAAGCAAAGCAGTAGAATGTACAGAAGAATGAAAATGAAGGACACAAATGAAGAACCAGTTTATGAGCAAGGAATTTTAAATTGATACTCAAAAGTCTTCTAAAATATTAAAGATTGTAAACGCTAGAGTATTGTAATGTTCATCGTTATGCTAGAATAACACAGATTGATAAAGGTATTATTATAATTACAATTACCCTAATGATATAAATACATGATGGTTGAGGGAGAGTAAAATAACTCATCCAAAACTAATTCTTTATTTTCATATTCATTATTCCTAATATTACTTATTACAAACCTCAACAGTAAGTTTTTCCATAGTCTACACTTGTTTCTTCCGCATGGAAAAATGTTCATCTCCTATTTGAGTAATTGAAACAACCACCAAGGATAATCAGAAAAGAAAGAGCAATCATAAGTATCAGGACAGATTACAGAGAATTAGAAGCTTATCAAACCTGCTACATCTGTTTTACCATTTGGACAGGAAAAAGTTTCACTGCCCAAATTAGAACTGGGAGTTTGAGAAGCCCGTCCGACAGGTGATTCAGGGAAGCTGTCTGGGCCTTGTCTCACTTTTCTCGAAGAGTCCTCAAAAGCAGGTTCTGGTTCTTCTACATCTGCAATTACTTCTGGAAGCTCATTCATTAATCGTGATTGTTCTGAACTTGACTGAAGAAGCAACCTTTTTTCAATGTACACAGAGAGTGTGCATAAACTGTTAAGGTTCATAATATTTATTTATCAAGATAAAAAAAATATTTGTTACGCATTAATAATGTTAGTGACTACACAAAAAATCATATATGTCCATACTAATACTATTATTGTAAGCGTAATATGCATAGTTAGACCTACTTCCTAATAGCTTATGCTTTAGGTAATAGTTATATTTCAACATTGCATCAGAGCATGGTTATGCAAAAGGTAGTGTTCAAATCTTAGTAACCACAATTTCAGTTAATTAATTGTTTCTATATGTAAGGCCCAATTGGTCATTTGCAGATGGACTGGCAAAAATCAAGAGAAGTGTTGAAACCATTAGATATACATAGGGAACAGTGATAATTTAACATAGTATTAGAGCTTAATTATCTATAAGGTCTCAACGTTTGAATTTTACTAACCGTCATTATGTAGTTATGGGGTGGGAGCAAGCTGCATGTGAAGAGAAGTATTGAACTACTCGGCCCACTTTTTAATAGCTTAAACTTTTAGAAATAGAAGTATTTCAAAAACATATATGTGTATGTGTGTGTGTGCTGCCAAATATGTCTATTGTTAATGGGCAGGCCTACAGCTACATGTGAGGGGAGTGTTGAAACTACTACTATTGTTAAGTTTGATACACCTAGTTGGGTCCACTTCCTAAATACTTATGTTTTTGGGAACTATGGGTGTGTGTATGCAACTTGTACTTAGGTTCGACATTGCAAATGCAAGCAAATAAAAGCTTTTATTAGACTAGACAGTTTGGACCATCGTGATTTTATAACGAAGATAAGATTATGGCCCGAAAAAGAAAAAAGCTCTAAGCAGATACAGTGTACAAACAAGCAAGAAGATCATTTAAATCATACATATTAAAACACACGCACACCCGCTACCTACTCTATTGATTTGCCTAAAATTAGAATGTCCTAAAATAGATCATCACTCTGAATTGTGTATTAAATTATAACATTAATAAAAGGATATTCTCTCCGCCATCCCTTTTCATTTGCTCGATCAATGTGCTTCTGTAGAAGAGTAAGCTCTCTTTCGATCCACTGAGACATATTTGTCCAAACAATGTACAAGGGAACAAATAAGCAAAATAAATGCATAAATTTTTTAAATGATAAAAATTAGAATGGAGATTTTGCAAGTCCCATGAAAAATTTTGTTAGATAACAAACGAAAGCAAAGGCAGTTCTATAAATCAGTAGCAGTATTCAAGATTATATAGGTAACTGGGAAGAGAAACTTATAAAAGTAAATAAATCAATAGGAAAAAAATAATAGGTTTTTAGAAAAACATTGATTATTGTGAGAAAAAAGACTTTTAAAAGTACGCATGACATGGGGCACCTATGAGAAACATATTAAAGCTTGTTTAGATGTGATGTAACGATTAAGGGGCATGTTTGGTACACATATTCGGGGAAGGAATGGAATAACTATTCCATAGGATTAGGTATAGCTATGTTTAGTAGGTATTTCTTCCCAGGACTACCTATTCCTCCATTTTAAGGAATAGCAATTCCTTTTCAAAACCTAATGAATAGTTATGCCTTCACTTTATCAATGATAGACTTCAAACATAAAAATGATAATTATTATACATTTAAATACATATTTAATTAAACATAAACCAATATTTTCCAATTTTCAAAATAAAATTATAAAGAATAATAATTAAGAACAAATAAATATTCTAAATCATGATAAACTTTCAAAAAAAAAAGAAAATGAAAAAATATTTATTGAAGCTAAACATTTGATCTAATTCACTGACATATCAAACAAATAAACAATATAAGTGATTCTTTTCGTTGTGTTTTTTTTCCTAGGAACGGCTATCTTTATTCCATCAGGAATAGTCATTCCATTTACCAGACATGCCCATGTATTCTACTACACTCTAGTTTCAACATTTTTACAAATGAGGTTCTATTCTTTAAAATGTAATTATAATCGAGGATTCGAGGCTGTCAATTTACAAATTAACTACAACTGAGGACAATTGATAAGAGTGATAATGTGGGTTAATGAAAACAGGAACATGTGTCTCCGTGTGAGGGCTTTAATTGTAAAATTTTATCAAGGGTACTAAAATGCATTTAATATGTGCCACCACATGATGGGTTTTATCATGTCTGGGCACGTGCTTGTGTTCCCATGTCCCTGTTATGCCCGTGAGAAATGGTCATCAATGGAAACTAATTTGTAAATTGGAGGGCCTCTATTGTAAAATGTTGAAACTAGATGGTAGTGAAGTGCAACCCTACTTTCTCTCGCATGAACCACAAATCAATTGTACAAAGTATCACTTCATTGGGAACTATAAACAGCAATGGTATAATTTCTCTGATTTATCTTCAAAAATCTTGATTAAAAAAAAAGAGTCTTAATTTACCATCCATAAGAAATCATGTAGTAACACGCTTTCTTGCCTGAAAGGAACTAAGACTCAAAATTTTTCATTTGAACTGCTGGAGCTTTAGTTTATCAAAGATTAAGACAACACAAATGACAACACTACTTTTAAAGATTAAATGAGAAACACATACATGGTTCGTTATATCCTCATGTAGACTTCTGGCCTTCTGTTCAAGCTCCACCTAACAAACAAGAAAACGAAGTAAATATTCTAGCTTGTGCCTCGTGAACATTGATAGTGGTATGCTTGATGAGGAACATATTTAGGGATTTTATTTAATTTACATTTTCAGGTCAATTTGACTGAACTATGTTAATCCTTCATGTTCTTTCTTTCTTCTACTCCCTTATTTTTTTTTTAATATATTAATAAATTCATTAATAAGTTGGAACCATCAAAAGAAAGTTGTTCTCCCAAGAAATCATGGGAAGCTTCTCAAAGGATTTTCAAAGTTGACAATCAAACACTTGAGTCTAGAAGAGTGGTTCCCATAGTTGTAATGACATATTTATAATTTAACGAAAACCAAATGGCATTCACTTCCCTAAGGCTACTCAATCAGGTGATGGTTATACTTACTCCTTTGTGGTGCTTATTTCTTGAAAAATGGACAGTCGAATCAAGCCACCGTGAAAATGAGTTAGTGGAAGTTTTCATTCAAAGGAGATAGAATTTAACAGTAATTTACATGTTGAGATACACAAGGATAGTCCTAATGAGTTGGTCCGATGAAACAATCCTTGATGCTTCCATAATAGTCATCTTGACCTTGTTTATACTGATGAAGAATGAGTAGTCATCTTGCATTTGTTATTCCTTCATGCCACCTAGGAATTTCTATCAAATTCCTTTTCAAGTTTGTTGCATCTCCATATGTGTCTCCTAGTTCTCTTGCAGTCAACAATCGCTCAAATCTTTTGAATTATCTTGTTTAACATGAAGTTTTACTCGCTCATGAATATGAATATTAGAAGATTTGTTGCATAATCAATATTCTTGCAGCCTCCATTGTTGGTTGTGAATATTTTTTCATGTGGTACAAAATCTTTATTGTTTGTTCCTCTATGGCCATGTACACAACTCGAAAGTAGTCTAACAAATTTCTAGGATTCCAAAGCTGAAATTCATTAACTAATTGTTTTTTCTGTGCAGCATATCTCCACAGTGACGATAAAGAAAGAAAATTAAAGATTTTTTTTGGGTCCAAATATAGTAAGTAGTTAATTTTTCTTATAAGAAACAATGTTTTGATAAGAAATCATGACAAGGAATCCTCATGAACATAATTACAAAAAAAAAAAAAAACAAAAAGGTAACAATTAAAAAATCCTAAACTATGGAACATGTTGGCGACCCATGACATCTTTCCAATTTAGAACAATGAAAGAAAAAGGAAATAGTTTAATTAGTTGTTTTTTTGGAGAATTCTTAAGCTATATGGTTTTCTATTTATTTAGGTTCCCTTTCTCAATTGGTCATTTTTGGTTATAAATAGAGCTCACTAAAACCCAATTAGACACTTTTTCTTTTCTTTCTTTTTTTCCTTTATAATAATCCTACTAGATACATTTGCATTGATTGCTTAATAAAATAATTTAAGTTCTCCCCCTATATTTCTCTTCATTCTCTCTTCCTTTACTCCAATTCTCATCCCTTTCTATCTGTTCCCCTTTTCTTTCTTACTAGCCTGCATCTCATAGTCCATACTTCATACTATGCTGTATGAAGACATTCCTAAACTGTCAACCAAGTCTTATTGCATACACATAGAAGTTACTTGTTCAAGAGTGAACTTTTTGTCATCTTTTATTAAATAAAAGATGCTTTTGATGGGCATAATGAAAACTTTTAGCCAAGGATTTACGATTTTTATGCCCAAATTGGGCTTATACTGCCTGAATATATGTACATTTATATTCCTAAGTGCAATTTGTACACGTTTAGTTCTTACAGAGGGCATGCGGTTTTTGTTGCCTCTATTTATTAAAACTCTCACCATCAAGTTGTAATTCTTCTATTAGTTATAATTATAAAACCATAGGATTTTTGGACAACAGGTCTATTATTATACTGTACATGTGAATTTTTTAATTGTCCACATGTTTTTTTTTATCAAAAAAAGTGCTTATGCAGAGATAACTTACAACAGTAAGCTTTTTAAGCATGCCAGCTTTGATTCTCTCACGCAAATCTCCACATTCTTCCTGCATATAATAATAGTCAGCCAAGTTTATTAATTTGTAAGACAAAAACTTGAAACTATAAGTTTAAGTATTGACATATTGATGTTAATCTTATTCGACTACTGACCCTTTGAGCTAAAGATACATACTTTTAAGTTAGAAACAAGGAATGCAATTTCCTTTAAGATTAAAGAGTGTTAAGGTACACCATCAATTGCAAAACAAGAGCTTGCAGACGCAATAGCAGTTAACCCTTTCCCTCACATATACAATTAAAACATTTGGATAAGAAGTACTATAAATTAAGAAAATGGAGGTTAAAAAGACTCAAACAAAAGATTAGTCACATATTTAGGCTCTAATGCCATATTAAGTTCTAGCAGTCACAAAAGCTTAAATTGCAAAGTACTAGACCAATTATATATGTCAAGCTAACACAATATACAATTGGCAACTTCTCCCATTCTTATATAAAGCTTCTAGGACTCGTCAAATTTTCAAAGAATACTTTAATTCAAATTAATTATATTTAATTTGAATTTTAATTATCTTTTTATTGCTGTAAGTGTATGCTGACTAATTACTAGAGTTTCTTTTTACTTTGTCTAAAGCCAAATGCTAACTATTGATAATATAGTCCTTTAAATAAGATTTTGTAGCTTTTGGCTTTCTATTCATTGATTAATCTTACTTGCTTAAGATTGATGTCGCTTTATACACACACACACACTAAGTGTTTTCTTAGTCTTGTAAGTTATATGTATTTATTGGTGCAATATTGACTAACTAATGAAAAATCTATTTACAATTATTAGCAAACTAATAAAATTTGTAATCATAAGATGTTTGTTGTTATGAAGGTTAGGTGATATAGAAATCATTTACAATGCGTTTTTTTTTTTTATCCCCACTATTTAGAAATCCTCGCTTTACTCTCCAAGAGGAATAGCCTAATTTTTTCTCAAGTTGTCTGGAAAAGAAGTATGTTAATTGAGCACAAATGATAGTAAATGCCTCAACCTGTCCTAGGACTCCCCACAGGCCTGCCCTAGACTCTGGCTTTCTATAAAGTGTTTGTTGGGTCTGGTGTAACATAAATAGTTAGGCTCAATTCCTAGCAGCTTAAACATTTTGGATTGATGGTAACTTAACATGACACGAGATGTTCATTGTAATGTGTTTGTAGTATAATTTATCGTTCAAATCTTACTAATCCTAATTTATCTTATTTTCTGCATGTGTAGGATCCACTTTCTAATAGTTTAAGCTTCTGATTTTGATGATACAATTTCCATATGTTTGATAAGGAATGTAACTTCGCCCACAAATTCTAATCCAACGCTTGGATTTTGTATCTAATTTACAAAATTGGCAATGCCCTTAATTCTAAATATGTAACTATGAATAATCCTTCTACATCAGTTAACTCAAAGAAAAAAAGATATATAATATATGTATATATGTGTATATATACACACGATGAAATTACCTCAGAGAAGTTCTCATCTGACAGCTTGCAGATGGGCACATTTCTTGGCAAACTTGAAAGCTCCAAGAAAATTTCATCATTCATTTCACTATTTCTCAATATACTTACACCTACAAAAATGTGGAATACAAAGAAGATGGGTGGTCATTCAAAATACACCGAAATACATCTTTGTACTAAATGTAAGAATAATGAACTTAAGTTTGATTTTAGTGTTAACTTTTAGGGACATTTAAGTATTATTTTTTCTTCATTATTTCACAATATTCTATCACCATTAGCAGAAGAAAAAATAGAAAAAAATAATAACAGTTATAATCAATTATCATCCGTTCTACTGAAAAAGTATATAGAAAAAAATTCTTGAGAAATTTTTTCCAGAGGCTATTCATCAGGTTTCACTCCTCAAACAACACATAAGCTAATCTTTTAAGTTGCTCAGAGTCTTCACTTTATCTCACCATATTCATGTCTAACACTTGGACATTAGTAAGGGTATGGCTATTGGACACTCCAATTATTGTTAAAGAGAATTCAATACTTTGTCTTTATTTTGTATGTTTTTCATAGTTATATAGCAACAAAGACATGGCAGCTATGACATTATGTACTGAAAAATTGAGATAAGACCATTTTCTGTAACATCGTGTGCAAAGAAATATTACAATGTTTGTAAAACAGCTCAACTGAAAAGAGTCAAAGAGTCCTTAGGCTCAACTGACAAGAGTCCTTAGGTTACAGCTAATACTATTATAAAACAGAGAAAATTCATAATTAAAACTCAAACCACTGTACTAGTAGCATTGTTGTGAAAATTACCTATGACTTGCAAGAGTTGGTGAGAATTTCTCTGTAAGTAGTCATTGGGGTCAGATTTGACTCTAACAAAACTTCCCATTACTTTTGCACTAAAGGTCTCTGGGTGCTTCAGTAGTTCCTCCACTAAGCTTCTCTTCAAATAGACAAGCTTGATGTTTTCTGCAGTTATGGATGCAAAACAGCTTTTCCTCAGATCTTCAGTTACTTTACTCTTCTGAGGTTCTTTGCATGAGCTCAACTTTCTCTGCCTCTTACAGACAGCCAACAAATCTTCATTGTGTTCAGAACAACTACCAAATTCATCCTCTTCTGATTGCTCAAAGTTTTTGGCAAAATGGTTGTCCAGAAGATTATATATTCTATTCTTACTCAATGATTTTCTTCCAAAAAGAGACTGTAGCCTCGCATTGCATAAAACTCTCTTCTTCCTTTCTGGGTGAAAAAGTTTCTTTTCTTTGCAGTAGTCTGTAACTATAGTAGTAACTTCATACTGTGACAATTCCTTTGTTGTGTCTGTACCAATGGAAGAAAGGAATTCCAAGAGAGTTTTAGAACCCCACCCAATAAACTCTGTTTTCTTTGATTTCACTCCTCCTTTCCTCATAACAAGCTTTTTCTTTGACAATTTTTTGTCCTCAACTGGATCATATTCTTCAGTATCCTTGGAATCATCATAATCAGACAACACAAGGTGACTTTCTTCTTCAGATTCCCTAGTATTTTCTTCCATTTTGCTAATTTCATTTAAATCACAGTCACACTTGGAATTCTCACCCTTCTTCAATGAGTTGGCAGCAGACCGAAAATTTTCCCATGTTAAACCTTCTTTGACCATGGTAAGCTCCAAATATTCCTTGAAACAAAACTCATATGTATCCCTGTCATTGAAGTCTACCTTGACCTGACAATCAAAAAGACATACATCAAACCAGGAAACAAAAAATAACAAAGCTGAACCTCTATTTGACCAATCAAACAAGTGAACATGCCACTCACTCCTCAAACCCCCAAAAAAAAAAAAGCATAGTTTAAGAACTTATACTATAATAGATAATGGTTTGATTATTAAAAATTTGAAAATAAAAAATTCCAACACAGCAAACGAACACTTGTGGATCTAATCTATTTCTTTAATTCTTCTAAATCGGCAGGATGTAAGTCATGTGTCATTATTTTAGTGTTCTTGGTTGTAGTAAAGGATTTGTCATCCTCTCTTATGTGATAGTTATTAGTGAAGTTATCAACAGGAAAAGTAATAATAATCAGAGAGTGGAACCACAGTTATTAAAAGTCATAAAGTATCTGTGACATATTATAGGGAGTTTCTATTGCAAACCAGACAACGAAACAAATCAGAAACTAATACCTAGGGAGTAATTTATAATACACTCAAACACATTGCTTCACTTAAATGTTCATGAAAGCAGTAAATGAAACTACAAAAAGCTTCCATAGATGTAATAAGAAACGACCATACCCCATCAGAATCAACATCCTTGCCTTCATCTATGAGTAATGCAAGCATCAAGCAGTGATTGCACAATCCTTTATTCCCTCTAACACGTGCAAAATCAACATCGAAGATACAGCATCTGCATACAGCTTGTGGACAGCACAAGCATTGAAACTTTGCAGAGTTGGGGCAAAATAAGCAAGAATGCCAATCTGAAATGTAAGATTATTACAAAACTAGCACATATAAATTTTTACAGATGAAGCAACCTAAATATGGTATTAAGATGGAAAAACAATGTTTCATTTAGTCGAAAACAAGATTACTGATATGCTCCAACAAGTACCAAAAGACAAAGAAGTGTCGTACAAACATGTGTCATATTCCTGCATATACAAAATAAATCTAGACCAAAATTACCAATGTTTCTCTCTTTCTTTCTTCTCTATAGAATAATATATATGAAACTATTTGTTAAATTATCTAGAAGAAAAATCTTTGGCAACAACCATTATACCATGTTGCAATGCAACAAGCATCCAGAGTTTTAAGTGCGACAACATCATCAAATGGTTTACATGCCCAATAATTACTGGTTTGTTGCATTACTAGTGTGGAACAAGCGATATTGAAGGCGTTATATGAAACACATTTGTAATTTACAAATAACTTATATTATAATCTTGTTCGTAAATTCAATGATTCATATGAAAACTGCTTTTGGATTATAACCAACCGCAACTTAACTTTTCTTGTTTCTTAATGCCATTCTGATGCAAAAGATAATAGTTAGGATCATCACAGGTGAAGAAGGAATAAAAAGGAAATAATAGGCTCACATCTCTTAGGTATGACGTACTAAAACAGGTTCTTTTACTATTGCATGAACCTCATTTTTACCAGATATTTCCATGCTTGAAATATGGGAATTCCTCAAAAATGAGAAGATCTTACACTTAAATTTCTTTATTGAAGAGGTTTAGCTACTCACCACAAGTCCAACGTTCTCCAGTCTCCACAAAGGAATCATCTTTGCCTACACAGTCTGGATGATAAGCTTTAAGACAATCCCTGAAATATGTAGAAACAATACGTAGATGAGATTAACAAAACTCCTTCTGTGAGAAAACAATATGCATTTGGAGCATAAATGATCATAAGTTAAGTAGTTTTAACATTAGTTATCACATGGCCATTTAGCATAACCAAAACTTACATAGCACAAACAAGTCATCGTAGTGCCAGTAGTGCCCAAAAGCATTGCACATAACTGGCGCCAATAATCAAAGCTATTTATTTGTCAATTATTCAATTATAGAAACCCATGGTAAAGTAGCTCAAGAACTGGCTAGACATGCTACTGGTAAAACTCATGCAGTTATGTGGTTAGGAAGAGCCACCTTGGATGCTTCAATCTCTAGGTTACGATGTTACAAATTGTCCTAGTTATTTATATCTGCAGACATATCTTTCCATCAAAATCAAATAAAAGAACAACAAAAAAGGAAACCCATGGTGAGCTGCAAAGATAGTATTCTCTTTTGTCTGCTATATGAGATTTTATTGTAGACAAAAGGTCGTTAGCAGTTAGAATATTAAAGCCATAAAGGTGTAATGTTAAAAATATATTCATTGCAATAAAATCTTTTAGTTACACTCGTTTGTTCACAGGTCAAATAAATGAAATAAGTTATAAAAGGTAATATATTATATATACAGATTTATACATACATAACAAAGATATATATATTTGAGATGAATGATACTAATAGGTTCACAAATGAATTATAAAGTATTTTCATGTAATCAATGGACCAATAATAGTATTACACCAAAGTGGCAAGGCAACTATTCTTCATATTAAACTTTTCTTCGCCTGCCAAAAAACACCAAACTTCAAATACTATAAAAAGGAGTTACGGGTTCGATTCACCTTCAAGGCATCGATTTCTAAATTAACAATAATTAAAGAAAAAAAAAGAAAACCCTTAATGTGACGCCTTTTGTCTCAAGACCTCAATATTGTGATGCAGAAGTCAAAGAAACCGTAAACTAGAAGGCAATACATTAAAAGCGTGTGTATGATGAGGACAATATACATATTTAATATATTTGCTTGTACTATAGCGGCTACTTGTTCGCTACCTATATTATGGGAAGACGAAATTGTCCTTCGTTCCCTAAACACAGTAGACATTCTGACAATGAAATTTAACTATTCTCTAACAAAAAGACCCCGGTACCCAAACGATTGTGACTCGGGAGTCGTCACAATATAACTAGTTCTTTATTTTGTGCCATTTTTGAGCTCACCTGTAGTCGCAGACCATAAGCAAGCCTCCGTCTTTGCAGTGGAAGCAAAAATCTTCACAAATATCTACCTTGTTCCTTTTATTCATTTTTCTAGGCATATTATTTATTGTTCAAAGCTTCAATCCTTCAATCGGCGTCAAACTCCAAAAACGATATATTAAAGGACAACCCAAGTTCAGGTAGTATCCCGATTGCTTTCCTACAGACCTGTCAAATCAAAACACCATTTGAGATTAAACCAACTCCTTTAGCTTGTGTTATTTAAGAATTTGTCAAACAAACCTCAGACAAAAAAACAAAAACGAAAAGAACGCATGAAATGGAATTGAACGAGGCTTCAGAAATTGAAGATGCTATTGCAAATCCTAAATAATACTGGGTGGGTGTCTCGAGAACGGCCATAATGAAGTATCTTGGTGAAAGTTCCTTTTTCGCCAGAAGGTTCTCACCTCCCTCACAGTTTTAATCCATTTATTGATAGCTTTGCTTTATTCAGGGGAATATAAGAAACCCATTTGGGAAAACAACAATGCACGCATTTGTCAACTTCGATAATGCAGTAATGACGATTTTCAGAAGACCCATTTAGGAGAAAAGGCTAGTTTCAGGAAGGCGTCGGCAAATGAGAAAGAAAGGAAGAGTCTAGAAGGAACAATTTGCCGAAATGGGCATGTTTCCACAAACCAGAGAAAATCAGATAAAATGAAATGAAATTATTTGTAAATAAAATACCTTTTTCCTGGATTTGACGCAAAAGTTTTGTTATATGGAATGGGACTGTAAATGGGTTTACGAAGAAACGTCCTTCCTAGTCTTTAGGTATTTTTTGACAAGGAAAGCATGCTGGAGGACTAGAAATATTTTGGTGTTTCAGGCTCGGAGATTCGGAGGAAACAGTGAAATATTATGCACTGGAGGGTGTCAAGGTGCGGCAGAGTGGAAGTAAACCGATACCGATACAGAGAGCTGGGTTGGAGCCTTGGTCTGGGCGTGCAGTGTTTGAGGTGTGTTCAATTTTGCCAAGTGTAATGCGGATGGGAATAAAAATATAAACATGCTATTTTAAGACTCTTTACATTGTTATATAAATAAAATAACAAATATATGCTACTTCCTGACTGATTTTCAAATAATTTAAAAAAAAAAAAAAAAAACAGTGGAATATTATTGGCTTTCTTTTTCTCAGAATTAACAGTTTGCCAACGCCACCTGTTCCGTCTATGCATACAAAACTTTTCTGTACATGAACAAATTTCAAGTGGTACGGACTAGAGAGACAGAGATGAAGATTGAATATCATATTATCTGACAGTGATCCAAATTTCTGATGACTCAAACTGACTTTCTAATTGTTGTTGCTGATGTTGTTGTCCTGGTGTACCAATCCATTTTCTTTCATGAAACCACCTTGTGAATGGGTTTGTTCTTCTACTGTCTGCTTCCTCCGAATCAGAACCCACCTCATCATAAATTCCAATGTCTAAAACACTTGCTGGTGAGAATGACGCTTGCTCTTCTTCTCTTAAATTTCTCATTATATCGTTTTCCCCAGAAACAAACGGATGCTTGAGCAATTCTTCAGCCCTCCACCTCTTCCTGTGGTCTCTCTCCAAGCACTTGGCCAAGAAATCCAAACCCATTTCTGAAAACTTTCTTGGAAACCGAGGCCTTTCATTCCCACAAGCAATCTTCATGATTGCCGCCATTGGATTTGAAACCTCAACATCCCAATTAGGAGGCTTCCCTGTTGCCATTTCAATGACTGTGCAACCCAATGACCAAATATCTGACACAAAATCTAATCCTTCATTTCTCATTACTTCCGGAGCCATCCACAGTGGGGTCCCGCCGATATTTTGCCAAGAATCTGCAAAACCCACCTGCGATCTGGAATCTTTTATCCTCTTGGCACTACCAAAATCTGCTAATTTGACATCCCCAGACGAACTGAGGAGCACATTTTTGCATTTCAAATCACAATGAACAATCCCATTTTCATGAAGATACTTAAGACCCAGAAGAATTTTTTTGGTATAAAGTCCAACTACTTCCTCCTCTAGGGACCCGCCAAATGTATCCACCACATCCAACAAATTGCCTCCAGCCATGTACTCCATGAATACATGGCATTCGTGTTCCCTTGAGATTTCCTTGCCTATACATTTAACTATATGTGGGGAATTCAAAGTCTCAAGAATATTGACCTCGTTTAGTAAAGCTTGGAGGCCAACCTCATCAGATTGTGCAGATTTCACAACAAACAGACCTCCTGTAGATTTGGCCATGGCCATATGAACACTCCCAAAAGAACCACAACCAACCAATTTACCTCTCACCCAATCACCAGGAAGAGGACATCTCCATTGACAATTCCCACCCATTGCTTCACTTACCAAAATTGGTACAAGAATTGAGTGCAAGGACAATTGTTTGGTTACTCGGAAATTCACCACAAGAACCCAACTCATAACATGGGGAAAAAAAACTATAAATCAGTAAATTAATTTCTTTGACTTTATAAAAATGAAAACAGGAATGATACCAGAATTAATGTTCAGAAAACAAGAAGACTCCTCCCTAATTAACACCCCCTGTTGTTTCTCAGAGCGGTTTTCCCTGTAACTTGGAAAACCGCTCTCACCACGAGAAAACCACTTCTTCTTTGTTTCAGCGACCGCAAGTTTTGTTTTTTTTTCGTCGTCAATTAAAAAGTTTCAAATGTTTACAAGGAAAGGATATGATTTGGTTATGATGGAAATTATTATGTGTCATGTGAATGATTTTCACGGTGTAAACCCAAAACGGTTGGTGATCCTTGCCTTGAGAAAGAGGTTCCAACAGCTGACTGCCACCCGGACACTCATACACAATTCCTTGTTTCAAGGTGGGCCTCCCGTAGTCCCTGTGTTTCAGACAGCGCAACATGGCAGTTTTTTAGTTACTGTCGGCTGGAATTTCTGATTTTTAAGTGAAGTGATTTCCTAACATACTCGTCAATTTTTTCTCGGTAAATTTCAAAAATAGCCCCCCACTATTTTATTTATTTGCATCCATGGTGGTGAAAAAAAGAAATGGGTTTGACAGGATTTCGAAGAAACGCAGCATTACCAATTAATATTTATTGATTTATATAATCCTTCATCAATAGAGCTAGGGCTGTTAGCCTCTATTTGGGCTGTTAATCTATGACTTCAACGTTGAATTTACTCCTAATTATCATAAATAATTTATAACACAAAACCAGGCTGCTATATATTACTATTTGGCATACTTAATTAGGAGCTTGCATGTACATTGAAGCAGAATTTATGGCTGCAAATGCTGTTTCTGCACAAAGAGTCGTTTACTAGCTGATCAAGTTAATAAAGGATGTCAATGCAAGCTTCGGGAAGGAGCTTTCCATAAAGAGTGTTAAGGTAGACGCCATCCAGAAAATGGCACAAGAATGATCCAAACACTATCAGAAGCTAGCTTCTCAAAAGCTGCTTATGAGAAGATGCAGAGCATTATAAGTAACAAAGCAAAGACTTCATATGAAAAGGGGCCAAAAAAAAATAGCGTTGAAAGAGAATCACAACCGGGAAATTAACACGAGCTTGAGGTAAGAAACGATTAGATTAGATTATATAGCTTCACGAAATTCACACATAAACAAATATAATTATATGAGTAAAAATACAAAACACTTGCATATATCTAAATATTGAAGGTAACTTGAATCCTAGATGAAGCAGAAAGAGAAGAGAACAAGCTTAACCACTCCTATTCTCTCTCCCTTGCTAGTAACTCCCCCAATGATTTTTTATGTGATTAGCTGCTAACAAGTCAGAATTGTAATTTACTTCTTACCCTTAACATGCTTTTTTGGTAAACTACCCTTAACATGTTTTTGGTAACACAATTCTAACTGCCAACAACAAACTATGAATAAACAATAAATTTATATAAACTATATGTACACCCTTAACCATTTATAAGTCCCAATAATTCATGTTTGCGCTGCATTTATTTATGAAACAAACAATTTAATTTCATACCATCACTACTATTGGCACGTTCCTTTGCCCTATAAAAACTCCTAAAAAAGAAAGAAAAAAAAAACTGATTAAAATCCTTGATATGCATAAATAGAAAACAACATAATTCTAACTGAAGCCAATTTTCATAGGTGAATATGATCTTAATCAATCTTTGCTAATACATAACATTATCCTCTTGAAAGGGCAGCCATGTTGACATTTCATATTGTGTTAGAATAACATTTTCAATAAATTTCAATTTTTATTTTTTGGAATAGAAACTAGTTGCCATAGACTTCCAAACATCTAAATCTTCCAGAAAGATAAAGTTAAAATGATAGGCATTCAATGCATTTCTCAACTCTCACTTACAAAGTAAACTGAAAATCCAAAATAAAAAATAAAAACTGAAGGAATCCTCTACCAGGTTGGCTTCTGAGTAGGCAAAATATAACACTCATTTCTTCTTCTCCCCAGCTCCACCAGCCCTGCAAAAACACAATTGCCATACAAAAACTTTGAGCATAATGAACCTGAATTCTGACATATTCTAAAAATTTTAAATAAATAAATAAATAAAAATTGTACCCCCTAAAAATTTACCTCATCTTACGGAGAACATTTGACATCTCCTCACGCTTCTTCTTTGCCCTCTTGTGGGTTCCAAGCTTTCTTTTTGCTACTTTCAATGCACGCTTGTCCTTCCCAACTTTCAGAAGCTCAGTAATTCTCTTCTCATAGGGTGCAAATCCAGCAACTTCCCTGATCAAGTTCCTCACAAAATGTACCCTTTTACTGGTTTTCTGTGCCATAAATAATTCAATCAGACTATGCCTAAAAGCTTAAAAAATGAGATAAAAAACACAAACACACAGACATCTGCCTTCATGAGCAAACGGTTTGATTCCAAACAGAAAAATGACCAAAGTTCCAAAACTAAATCAAAATGATGGGTTTCTGTATAGTAATCATGGAATGGATCAACTTACTCCTTTGCGATCAGAGGGTCGTGGAGCTAATTCTTTCTTGGTCACTACATGGCCTTTATTCAATCCCACAAATAGGCCACTATTTGGTTGTTTTGGTGCCATCGCCTGCTTCACCAATGCCAATTAGTTGAATCCAAATTACATTAAAACAATCTGAAAGAATAATCAAAGTACATAACACTGATCTGGATAATTTACGACCAAGTTACCAAATTTTGTTGTGTTTGAGCTCAATTGCTCAAACTAATATCTTCCTTTTTTAAAATAAAAAGAAAAATAAAAAAGAAAGAATCCCTATCGAGAAGGGTTCAGCAACAGTACCACATAAATTAAAATCTTGGAAGTGAAAAAGCAACTTAGAACATTTAAGTAAATAACAAATCAAAAATGCTTTATCATGTGCAAAGATAGAGAACAAAAACTCCTACTAGATCAACTAATATCTCTGAAACAAGAATGTAGTCACACATAGAAAACTGTTTCAAACATTATGCATTTGACAAAACAAAAACAAACCCACCAAAATACATTAATGCAAGCATTCAAATTTACAAACACTGATCCCGACAAGTTACAAACTCAAAAGTTACGTATTCTTCAATAATGATGAAACTCGGAATCAATAAGGCATAAACCCTAAATAACTGAAACCAATTTTGAAGAGTATAGGGCTAGGGTTTTCTTACCTATTAGATATGGCAGACCCCGTAGCCAGTGAAGCGGGTTGGCAATGGCGGACTAGGGTTTGTGGATTGAGCTGCCTATTGTTTATATATATTAACAAAAAAGGGCCAGCTCTTGGGCAAGGCCACTGAGGCCTTCGTATAGGGCCCAAATGATTTAAAATTTCTTTTATTATTTATCCGTCCACCATTGCCGGCTACTTGAATAGGTTCTCTCTGAGTCTTCTTTATATTCATTGTAAGAGTGAGTGATCGGGAGCAACAATTACTTCCACTTGAAATGAAACCTTTGAATTAAGGTCCTTGCAATGGATATTGGTTTGTCAAAACACACTGCTAACTGGGAATCTTAAGCAACCAAAAAATGTTACTTTCACTCGGGACATCCACTTGAATAATTTTGAACTACTACTCTCAAGTCTTCAACCGCTGGAGGAATCAATTGGTACCCACCTCAATTTTCATAACTAACTATTTTTTATAGTTTTTTTTTTTTGTTTGGATGAATAAGATAAATCTTTGTTGTTATCTTCAAAAAGAAGTAACTTTTTTTGTGACCTTTATTTATATTGAAGGTGAACAAGAATTTTTATTGTTGATTTACCATGTAGGAGTTACTTAACAACGGTGTTGAATGGATATATATTGGGCAATTTAATTGCATAATTTTCACCAAGTAAAATAAATATAAATGATGCATATTCATGTGGATACTTATTTAATATTATCTTGGGGGTAGGGAATTGGATTTCAAGGAGATTAGTGGTTTTGGCACCACTTTGACACCCTTCACGGGGCATAAACATGAAATATGGAAGCATCTGAAGAAAGCAATGGCAGGCTTATTTTGCCACAAGTTGCAAATGATGGATGTCTTGTCAGTATGAATTACACAAACTTCATTTTTCATTTTAAGCAAAATGCATGAAACAATGGAAAACCTAGAAACGGAATTATTGTTACATCTTAAAAACATCATCAACAAAAAACTTCATATGGCCATTTGAATTCAATCACTGTACAATTACAAGCATCAATGTCAATCCCATTTTTATGAGTAACACACCACATTACTGTACAACTGCAAGCACCAATGTTAATCTTATTTCTTTGAATAACACACCGGTGTCCACCATCACTATATGCAAAAAAATTACCAATTATGATAAACAATATTGTAGGGACTTGCAGAAATTTCATTCATACGAGTATGAGATCACATCCACATTCCCTTGCAAGTATAGTCATAAAAAACCTGTAGAATACTTTTAGGTGTTTCCTCTATTGGCAACTTTAAGAGGCTAGCAACTCTTGAGAATCCAGCATGGTGTTTAAGCAAAGAAATTTCATCAGCCTCCATTTCTGTAATCTCCTGTTGGGAAAGCTGTGGTGGTCTTGTTAATGCCCATTGCATTGCCCATATCGCTAAAGGACGCATATAAACCAAAGACCTGTATTCGTCATAGGTGTTCCAAGCTTCCGGAGTTTGAAAAGAATAACTGCTGACACAAAACATTGAGGGATTAACAAGACAGAAAAAGGAAAGTTGCGGAGACAAAATCCAATAAGTTGACTGATTCAATTCCCGTAAATAAATAAAGAAAGTCAACCAAATAATTTGTCATGATTTAACAATATCCTCTCAATGTATCCAACATCCAACACAATCTCGCATCTCAGAAATTCAGAATATAAAGTTTCATGGTTTTGCAGTAGCGCCCAACTAATGACACAAATTATTGATTACATCCTTTTTTGCAACTAATTATTCCATATAAGCAGTTAGAAACGATAAACCAGGTGATGATGATGATAAATTATTGGTCACTAATGTCAAACAGATTATTGTAACCTTCAAGAAATAAAGATTTTCGCTCCTTTGCTTGAACAAAACCGTCACCAGCACACAATTTGTAGTAGAATTCTTGACAGTTTGAAATGTATGTAATAAGACTATTACCAAGTGCTGTTTTCTTGACAGTTTGACAGGTATATAATAAGACTATTACCAAGTGCAGTTCTAGCTTGGTTCATCAGTTGCACTTGTTCTAATGACGAAAAATGCTGGGTTGCCTACTTTTTGCATTCGGATTCGTTTTAACCACAAACAAAATTCTTTAGGCTGTGCTTGGAACTTCGGTTCTATAAGAGAAGAAAAAGTGGGATTTTATGCATTGTTTTTGTGGGACTTGTACTGCATTTCTTTTATCTTTATAAATTCTTTTAATGAAACAATGAAACTACTATATTTCAAGGTTTTTGGTTTTCCTTTCTCCTAGTAATGTCATATTCTCTTGACTGCAACTGATTTCCTCATTATAACCAACACGTACTAACTCTGGATGCTCAGCTTTTCAAGACAAGTTAGACCACTTATTAGCCAACTCACCCAAGTCCTTCTTTGGACCATGCGGCCTCATAGATTCCACCAGCAGTCTGAAATGCCATGTCAATAAGGTTTTCATGGATCATTGTTGCAGCAACAGCATATGTGACTCCAGACCATATTTCTCTTGACTGCATCGATGACGTGTCAACTTTTCCATTGGGTAGCATGCCATTAACAGCTCCCCGTCTCCCATCCTTCATCTTTAAGACATTGAAATGATAAATCTTTTCCAATGCACTTCGAGCCTTGCTTTCATCAACAATTGGCAAGAGACCACATGCCCTGGCATACCTACAAAGTAGCACGAAGTTAAGTTCTAGTTCAATACCTATAAATTATAATACCACTAAAACAGAATTATATATATGCACCATTGAAAATAGTAAACTATTATGTGATTAAAAAGAGATTAAAAATAAATAAAAACAAAAGAAAAATATGATTTCATTCTGTTCAAAATATCTTGTTCTGAAAGTAGAATCTGCACATTTTAGTCCTCATAATCTGATATATATATACAACTCAAAAAATTATACTCACTGACTTCCTACAAAATCGTATAGGAATAACTATTTAAAATTGTCAATCTTTCCAAATTGCCGGTTATACAATAAATAATATAATAACAATAATAATAAATAAATAAAAACTATTGGATACCCTACAAACCTTTAGGATACAATTCACATCTTGGACAGACTTGATCTCAGAAAGAAAAATCATAGTTATCTTACAAGTTCATGATGGAAAAATCAGAGCAATTTTTGCTTTGAAAAGCAAATGTCTCAATCACAAAGTGCAACCTGTAGGACAGAGAGATATTTGCCTCTCTTACTCTCTTGTATGTGTTTGTGTGTACAAGCACCTTTGTAAATGGCTTTGAGAATAAAAGATTTAAATAGATATAGGAAGTCAATTCAATCACAACAAACCATTGTCCAGCCAACTGATCAGCTTGAATAGATGAACTTGAACTTTGGCCACTGCTGTCATAGTTGAAGTAAGATCCATTCCATAATTTCTGATACACAGCTTTTGCTTTCTGAAACTTGTGCCAGAAATAATCCTCAGAACCCTTGTCACCTACTACACGAGCCATAGCTGATGCAGCCTGCAATGCTGCCACCCACAGCCCACCACTATATGCGCTCACTCCAGAGACAGACCATGTATCATAAGTCTGATCAGGGAAGCCTTCATTTTCAATCATACCATCACCATCCTTATCAAATTGGTCCATATAAGCCATTGAAACATAAACAGAGGGCCAAACAGCTTGTGCAAACTTCTTATCACCAGTGGCAACCACATCTCTGTAAATTTGGAGAACAAATTTAGGATTCAAGTCTTTCCACCTATCAGTGTTATATAGGTTATAAGCATTTACTTCAAACCAAGGGTCATTGATACCAATATCATGAGGAACAGCTCCAAGAACCTTTCTTGAGACCCATTGCCCATCATGTAGAAGTTTCATCTTGCTGGGGTCATGCATCATCACTGCTGCAGCATAATCTCTTTGAACACTGAGTTCGAGTTTGGGAAATAGAATGACTAGTGCAAAAGATGAGTAGAAATGGACATCATATGTATTCCACATGTGATATTCAATTCCTTCAAGATAAAGGAATTGACCAATGTTTTCATCTCCATTTTGAAGCAATTTTGTCCCAAACACCGACTTTGATACAACTGCAGTGTGTAATTGCTCAAGTGTGGAAGTCATCCTCCCAAGAATGTCAGTTGCAGTATCATTTTTGTGGGACACATCAATAACACTCTTCAAACCCAAGGACGATCTATCAAGAGAAAACTTATTTCCTCCAATGCTTGCAAAACTATGCAGTGGAGGTGATCCATCTTCAGAAAGAATATTTGGAAACAAAAAGAACAAATGATTCATTAGAATGAGTCAACTGTTCCAAGAGTAAAGTCTAAACTTCACAAGTACCTGTCCAAACTGTCCCTCCCGAATTAAGATAGTAGAGTTCATTAAAGAGAGTGATTGGGTACCTGCAGAGAACCTTGAGAATACTTGACAAAACAGGACGCAATAAATAGCATCACTCATCTAAAACTCACCATTCAGGTAGACTTTTGTCTTGAAGTACAGGTCTTTGCCATGCTTCAATCTCAGACTCCCATTTTCCATGATCTAAGTTTCAGAAAGAAATGAAGAAAATTATAAGTTGTCTCCAAAATTTGTGAACTTTACGCTCTTTCTTTCTACTACGTCACTTCCTACTTCCCACAGTGAAGCACTTGCTCATCCTGGCTGCGAGACTGCAATGCAAGTGGAAATGTCTATTCTTGCATCTCAAGGCAATTGGTAACTCAATTACTTACCTAAAGGTAAGGAACTCATTGGTTTTAGACAGGAGTTAGTTGTTCCATAACAGCCTGATGGAAATATCAATTGAGAAAAGGCTAGCTTGGAGCTAAAGGATACAGCCAAGGCGGCAAGTATATGGTGTTGACTACTTCAAGACTTTCTCTGTGATTGCCAAACTTAATTCAATATTGACCTCTCTGGTTGCTTAATTTAAGATGGCTCCAGTTCTACTTGGTTATCAACAGCTGAAGTAATATATGGCTTGAAACAATCACCTCGTGCGTGGTTTTGATAAACTTAGTAGTGTACTTAACTCTTTAGGGTTTTCAACATTCAAATCCGTGTTTGTGAAGTATATTCAGTTCAGCAACACTATACTAATTGTGAACTTAGATGATATTACTGTGTCTCAGAGATGTTCAAAAAGCATTTAAGAGGTCAAGGGTCAGTTGAAGAAAACATATCAAACAAAGGACTGGGGCTAACTTCAATACCTCTCGAGTATTAAAGTAACACATGGAAGAAAGGAAACACTTTGTTATAAAGAAAATATGTAAATCTTCTGACAGAAACAGGTATGCCAGGATCAAAACCTATTGACACTCACTTGGAGCCTAAAATACAGTTGGATGGTGCTGATAGACAAAAGTAGTGGAATCTCGTTGGAAAATTAAAATATAACAAAACCAGAAGTTACATTTATTGTAGGTCAGCCAAGTACAGAAACATACTAAGCAGATGAATTGGAAGTCTACATTTCGCATACTTAGATACTAAAGGAAAAATTGGAATGGGTATCTTGTACCAGAAAGCTCCAGCCTCAAGGAATTAGTTACTTGTGTCCCGTTGGATAACATTTTACCCCCAATTTGGTAACATTTTCATTTTCGGTTTTTAGTTATTTCTCTTGAGTTGAGCGTAATTTGTTTAGCTTAAAGGTTAGTTAGAGTTTGTCATTGTTAAGTAGACCCCTCAATTAAGTATAAATGTGAAGGAAAAAGAAAAACATAAACACTGAATCAAAAACCATTTCAAACCATTTTTCATTCGGTGTCTATATCGTTCTTTTTCCTTTACATTTATAATAAGATGGGAAAACTATCCAACTCTAAGCAATCTTAACTAACCTTTAAACTAGGTAAATTATACACAACTCAAGAGAAAAACCAAAAACAGAAAGTTGCTAAACGGGCACTTAGTTTTTGGTTTTTCTGTTTTTAGTTTTTCCTTGAAGATTTTACTCGAGTTACCAAATTATTAATGGTTTGACATCGTTTTCAGTTTGCTGTTTGTCTCTTTTTTTCTTTTTTTCTTTTTTTTCCCTTTTCTTTGAACTTCTAGTAACCAACCCTAACTAACATTAGCTGACCTTTCAACTAAGCAAATTACAAAGAACTCAAGAAAAATCTTTAAGGAAAAAATAAAAACTAAAAACTGAAAACCAAAAACAAAAATGTTATCAGATGGGCCTTAGATGCAGATTGGGTTCATTCCAAAGTGGACAAAAAAAAGTACAAGGAGTTACTACACATAAATTTAATCACTTGAGAAGTAAAAAAAAAAAAACATAGTATTGAGGTCCAGAGCTTGAGCTAAATATAGAGCTGCAGCTCATAAAGAATTTGAACTAATGTGGAACAAGAATCTTATGACCGAGCTAGGTATTGTAATTTGGTATAACTAAGCAACAGAATATGTTTCATGATAATCACACTGCCATGTACATCAATAGAAGTATGCTGTCATTTTATACATGAAGTAGTGATGAAAGCAGAAGCTGAAACTCCATATGTCAAATAAAAAAATCAACTGACTTCTTTACTAAATTTGTATGGTTGTACCCAGAAAATTTGATCTAATCGTTTTGTTCCAGCCTGGGTATTGAAAACATCTATTGTCCAGCCTGAGGGGATATGTTGGAAATAAGGATAGTTTTGTAAAAAAGTATTAAGTTGTGTTAAGTCCTAATATAAAAGGACTTTGTTCTATTTTTCTTTTATATGTGGTAGATAGAGTTCTGTTCTGCCAATTCTTTTTCTCTCTTTTCATGTTGTCTAACAAATGTAAATTATTTAATGAAACATTAGTCTCAAATATCCGATCTGAAATATATATTTTCATACTGCAAACAAATCATCAACTTAAATTGTACATAATAAGACATTACCAAGAATAGCATCATGTGCAATATTTGCAGCAGCATCCCCATGAATACTATAGAATTTAGTGTAACGCCTGTTCATAGAATTTTTCAGCATGAACATTATTTCAGCTTATTATATTTCACAAACAATTATTTAGCAACCGACCTGTAATAAGTCTTCTCACTCGTAAATCTAACTTCAGGGCAATCCCATGCCAATGAAAATGTAACAGTGCGTACTGCTTCTGATGGAATTGTCACAGATGCAGCAACAGCTGCCCCTATTGAAGATCCTGGTTCTGAAGTTACTGAAGTTTCAGCAGAACTAAGGCGGTCAAAGGATCCATGCTATTAAAAGAAGTGCAAATGTGAAGTTCCGAAAAGAAGAATACAATTAATAAAACAATTTAAATGTACCAAAAATGAAAGGGATAAAAAAAAACTTCTAAGTACCATAGTTTTCTTCAGAAACTATATCTCAAAAAAAAATCTCTCATGGACATCCCCAAAAGACCCAGCAGGAAGAGAGGGAAAGAAAAAACAACAATAGAAAAAACTGCACAGCTGAAAGTAAAATGTACAAGAGCCCACAATAAGGATGTCATAATTCAAATATAACAGTGGTTTAATATGCAGAGTCATGACTTCTAATATTCTTATATATGTATATAAGGTATAATTCTTTTTATACTGCAATTATGGAAATCACAAAGAAACTAGACACTTGTTATGGTTCCAAGCAAAAGTATTTAAATAGCATTTTGAGAATAGAAAGCTTCTCAATGTAATAAATAATAAGCTGACTAGCTACCTAGGCCATAAAGTCTCTTAGCAACACACCACGGACTTGGACTGAATCCTGATTTAAACATGATTGGAGGTTTCCAGGATGAGAGGGGGATAACTATTGTTTAGTTAGTCTACTAGGCCAACAAAACTTATGTACATATCATAAAATGCTCTTAACCACAGTCCCAGTCCCATATTAATGAATAGCTCGAGTGAGAATAGAAAGAAACCCAGACATCAAAATAAATTGAGTCTTCCAGTCATTTATAATCAAAATAAATACAAAAGCTTGTAAACAGAAATTGTTGGTACAGCAAAAGAATGATACGAAGAAAACTGTTTTGTCACAAGAAAGGCCAAGAAATATCATCTTCAGGTTTTTACTTGCTGAAACCAATATCCTAAGCAAGTGGTGCAAAAAAGACAAATTAAAATGCAAATTCAAGACAGAATTTTTTTCAGATCTTGATACAAATTACAAGTAAAAGTTACCAACCTCTTTTATCTCATGCCACATGTCTTTTGCTGTGATACACGTGGAGGTACCAGAAATCACAAAGCAAGGGCATTCTGACACATTAATCTCATCAGTCTCACGTGCTGCCACTGCAAAAGTTACTGGAGGCAGTCCGTTTGCAGTCCTGTATAGCATATAATCAGTGTTATCAGTAGAAACTTTAAACATGTATGATGTAATGACCACACAGATCAAACCAATATCAAAATCTAGCTTCCATCATCAAGAAAGGAACTTGCTTGTGATGTAGAAGTACACCACGCACTCCATCCTTCATCCTAGAAAGGGAGCAATTTTGTAGGTTAGAACAAAATACAGATGGTCTATGAAGAGAAATATTTTCTATACAATTATACATTCATCCAACCAATCTACCAAAGGTTCATACATACATAGTTACATGCTTAGTGTTTCAAAAGTAAGACATCAAATTGTGAAATCACAAAATATGTCAAGCGAAAGACCTCACATCATTTTTGAATTGGAGTGATGACCAGAAAATTCAGAAAGCCCTCCTATGGAATTCTGAAATGCCAGGAACAAACGACTTTTGCATGAGATATAGTATCTTAATTTTTAGTGTGCAACATTCTTTCAAGAAATCTACATAATAAACAGAAACACCTCCATGCCAGGGTTAAACAACAAAATTGAAATAAACAAAAAGAGATTAGAGAAGGAACCAAAAAAGATTATGATGAAATAATGAATGCATGGCAAACCCTTAATTTAAGTGGCTGATGGATTGGGATAGGATACGCCTGAATTTTAAATCTCACTAGATGCACTAAAGAAGAAAACAGTAATTGAATAAATGAATAGAGAATGTAAATAAAAGTTACTCACCGCCCATGTAAAAAGCAATGTGACATCTGCGGCAGTCTTTCCAGAATTATATAGCTGAAAAAAAGTTAAAATCAACCACTTAAAGCAAAAGCTAGCTGTGTCAGGTCTCCAGCAAGCAACTTTCTAGAGAATTGTCCTACCGAGAAAGTAAAGACTGAGACAGGGAAGCTGCTCTCCTTGTAATTATGGGGAATAAATGGTGAGATTTGACGACAAACTATTCTGAGCTCTGGGTCAGGTTCACCTGCATTTAAAGAGAAAACAGTGACCCATTTATGAGATAATGTATTCCAAATGCAGTACATATTAGGCTCAAAGGTATACCACTCAATTTACATTACCCTCATAAACAGTCCAAGCCCTTGGGAACAAAGCATGATATGTAGAATTATGTCCATTCAGATTCCAATCCCAAGATTCAATCCCTGAAACTTCCTTTTCTCTGTTTATGCACATGATATTAGTAAGTTCGTGTCTAAGTTCCTTTCTCTTCTTCCCTCTTTTCTCTATTAAAAGATTAAGGTCTCACAAATGACATTAATACTCAAGGACCAAGAATAGCATTCATTTCCAAAACATACAATAAAGGGCAAGAAAAAGTAGCTTACTTGAGCATCTCTGGGCTCCTCGGGCACAATACAGTAGAATATTTTTCACCATTTAAACGGGAAACAAAAACCTGCATGATGACCATAAATATAGAATGCATTTAACTATTTTTAAAATACTGTTATATATTTTGAAAATAAAATAATCAATGATAATGACAATAACTAATTCTATCTTCGCATTCCCAGCAACTTTTAGTCAGCTAAATTGTTGCACTTGAGTGAGCTTAGCGGTTGTTGAAATTACTCTTAGTTGTAAACAAGGGTCATTAAATCCCCCTTGAGGATTCTTTGGAACTTACCCCTTTAAAATTGGTTCTTCTTTCAAATCTCATGCAGCTTCAATCTAGTATAGAAAGGATGGGTTTGACGATTGGCATTTTTTCTTCTTTTTTTTCAATTCTAATATTGGAAAAATGAAGTTAAACATTCTCAAATGAAATGAAAATCCACCATGATATGTTTGGTACATTCATAGAATAAAATATTACTGGCAAAACATGCAGTAGCCTGAATACCAGATAACATAATCATAGGCTTCCTCACTTCAATACCCAATTTTGTCACAAGATTCTTTAGCCATATAAGTATATACACACTGTGAGTGTGAGTCATAGCACAACATTCTTCCTCAGGAGTAGATCTGACTACTAAGTTTGGAAATCAATACAAGGGATAAAATAGAGGACAAGTAATCCTCAAGCAAAAAAAATACAAAACATAATTAAACAATTAAGAAACTAATAACTATGAAACACTTCAAAAGCCTATGACATCTTTCCAATTTAGAACAATCAAAGAAAAAAGGATTATATTCTTTGAAATTTTTGTCTGAAGAAGCCCAAAAGGAAGCCAAGTATTTGGCTTTCTCAAAAAGATCTTCACTTCTCATTACTTTATCTTCAAAGATTCTGTTATTCCTTTCAATCCAAATTACCCACAGCAAAGATAACACTATACATTTCCACACTACTTTGGCAAGGTTATTAGTACCAAAACCAATTGGTTTTTGCACCAAAATATAGCAAACACCCAACAGAACCCAGCTTCTTGCTAGATTCTGGGTGCTAAGCTATAATCCTTCTGTTTCAACACTTGATTACCGTATTCCTAAACTGTTATCACTCTTAACCAATTCATGAATCTCATGCTGAAATGAATTGTAAAATTTCTTCGAGCAATATGTGTTATTAAACTTATTGCTGTTGACGATTTGTACCATGGAAATCAAGTTTTCAATAAAGGTTATACTTCTACGAATCCCATGCCCCAATATTTTTGTTTTTGTTCTATTGCTCCCACAAATGACTTCATAAGCTGACCATTGCCCCCTTTGCTATTCCACTTTTATTGAACTTCAGTGAATTTTGCTTGATGTCCACAAATATAGCTACGGTTCCATTTTCTTTATGGTAGACGCTGATCCTTACCAAGACACTTTCAAGCCTCCTCTATGGTTTTTAAGCATTTTGCATGGATATTTATTCTTTTCTGGCTTATTGTAAAGATTCAGTTGATGAGACTAAAGAAGCTTTTGAAGTGCGGATCATTGCTTTACCATAAAGATTTCAGCAGTACCTTAAGGCTTTAACCCACTGAAGTCAAGTTCTTTCAACTCAGGAGAATGAAGTCGAACACGTTTAGGAATTTTATTTTATAATTATGTTTTATAAATAGGATTTTTAGAATTTATTATCAATTAGAAGTCTTAGTTGATTAGACCTGATTTAGTTCTTATTTTAGATTAGGTTTGCTTACCCATAAACAGGGTTCTTTGTGACCCCAAAGGGAAAGACTTGATTATTGAATATTCAGAAAGTATTTTCCCCATGTTTGTATCTTTAATTCCTCCCTTTTCTCTATCTTCCTCACTCCCCTCTTCTCCATCTCTTTCCCCTCTCTTTCTCTTTTCCTGGTTTAGCATCAGTGTCAAACAGGTTTACACACAGGTGGTTGTATTGCCAAAAACTAAGAGTGTTTAGTATACATAGTTCTTATTAGAAGTATATGAAGCAACTGAATGTTAAACTCCTTGAGGGTGTTAATAGATAAGTCCCAACAGAAAACAGACAACCTTGAGGGTGTTAATAGATAAGTCCCAACAGAAAACAGGCAATGTACTCACAGAAAATTGATTTGCTAAAACTGGCTTCTCTTCACATATTTTGGGGAATAGTTGCCAACGCTGAAATTCACCTCTGTAGCTTCTCCCAATACTTCCTGCTCTGATGTTAGGTTTTTTTCAACAAACAAAATAATAGGTATCTCAAAATGGTTGTTAAGATTTACAATAAACAAAAATAATAAATATATAGATTAGGGTACATCTGAAAATTACATGCGGATAGCATCCTATACAAACTAATAATATCTTAGCTTCAGAACCTTTTCACAAAAATCAGATAAGTTCAAAATTCAACAATATCTTTGTACACAAATCTTCACATATAATGCGCTAATTGTCTATTGTGTTAGCTGATATACACAGTTTCCCACTTCCTACAAGCTTTTTCTTCAATGGTAACTTAACATAGTGTCAGAATATTCGTCTAGTGTTGCTTATATTCCCTGTTAATTCGCTAATTTATTGTGTTGCACGTATAAGCCCCAATTTTTATCTCATTATTGGACGGGCCTACATATGAGAGGAGTGTCTATTGTGTTAGCTTAATATACAAAGTTGGATCTACTTCCTACAAAGTTGAGCTTTTGGGGTTGATGGTAACTCAACAATATGCAAATTAATGCTCGAGTTAATTTGATTTAACTTTGATACAAAGTTTTAAAGCTATAGACATATTAAGTTTTTAATATATATTACTTAGATGGTAGTCTTGAGCTATGTGAGATGACAATTAAAAATCAGCAAGGTTGCAAAGATTGAAGACATACCCAATACCACCAAGGGGAATGCCATGACTAGATGTTACAAAGCGCCTAGTAAATGGATTAATGATAACCCCCTGCAGAATGAAGAAAAAGATGAAGGGGCATAAAGGCTTTCACACAAACAGATTTATTTCAAAAAGCAATACACCAAAAGCAAGAAATCTACCCTTCCTTTTGCAGATTCTTCTCGAATATGGTGCCATAGGCGAATACCTATTGGAGCCTATCAAAAGAAAAGGAGGATAAATATCTGACCTTAAAACCATTAATAAATGGGCTAAGATCCACAAATTCATGCATTTAATTTGTAATCTGCTGCACCATTGACACCCATGAGAACTTGCACATAAGCAAAATGTCATGAAAATGATACAGTTCCATTTCATTGGAATTAAGAAGTTATGAATACTTAGATATCCATTACTAGAGGGTGTAACATTCACAACCACTGTCCCAAACTATAATTTTAAAAAACTTGAGATATGGATCTTTAGTTTCTAAACAATGAAATTGCCAGGGAAAAACTCTACTAATGCAACCAAAATTTTAGAATCATGCCAATGTCCTGCTATAAAAAATTTCCTAACAAGGTTACCATGTTTGATATAACTTGAGACCCAAGAATTATGTCAAAATATTTACTCCAAACTTGTTCATGTTTACAAAATGATAGACTTCAAGTGCTTCCTAAATAATAATTATTGTGCCTCGAGTATAAAACAAGGAAGCATATGACTTAAAGGGTCTAAATAGAACGTACCAAATGAATCTTCTCTTTCAAGCTTAGACTGAATGCCGATGGGATATTTGCCTTGCTGTCTAACTTTCGCTGCCAGGTTAGTGATGCAGGCTTCCCCGGGTCAAGCTTACAGATATGCAGAAGAATTAGATATTACAAAAACATTGCAATGGCTCAAAGTGTCAAGTCTCACAAAATGTAGGCAAAGAAATATAACTGATTAGATTGCTAACAAAGAGTACCTTAGGTCAGATGTAACCTCAAAAACATTCACCAAACCAACCATGCTGTCACCTTTCTAAGTAATTAAAAATCTACCTGCTATTCATTTTTAGAAACACCAGTATTTCTCAACGTAAAATTCCTATATTTTTATCTAATATGCGACATAGGTCTTGGTGCATACTACATAGACACAGTACACAATTCTCCTATCTGTACATGGTAACATGAGAAACATCCTTGCTCAAATAGAGACATTAGCTCACCTCTTACGTAATTAAATCCCAAAAACTACCTCCACCTCTGAGGTGCAGAAGCATCAAAACTAAGTCCATTTTAGGGGGAAGCTTCAGTTTCAGTTTCCATTTGTATTTTCAAGATACTCAGTAAAAATTAACTTCAGGGATGAATACTTCTCTTCCAAATAGGATCTAATCCACTCATGCTGAGGAATAAAATGAATTTTGGTTCACAAGTTAGCTCGTGATTTTATCCTTTGAACATAGTGAAATTTTGACAATAAATTGAATAGATGTTCAAATAAATCAAGCAAACTTAAAGTCCTTAAACGATGGACAAGTTTTCTGGGCAATATTTCATCAGAAATCAACTCTTTGATAAGCTGATATCAAAAGTCAGTTACAATACCAATAATTGCCATAGATACAACACCCCTTGCAACAGACTTTTTCTTTATTATATTTAAAAACTGTTTATACTTTAAAATAGTGAAAACCTGTTTGTATAGTATCCAAAAACTAAAAATAAGGTAATTTTAATTAGCTGATATTGCTTTTAGGTTGTACTAAAAAATTTATTTTAGAAAAAACCAAAATACATGATAAGTCTGTAACGTATATTCAAAATTTTTTGTTTTACCTGTGGAACGAAAAGAAAATCTTATAATCCTACACAGCAAAAGAGAAAGATTACCATTTACAATGACCTATTATTAGTGCGGCGACATATTCCAAAATCAATATTCATGTCCAATCAACTAGGTGTAGAAGTTAATTATTTATTCTTCTTATATGCATTACAAAGAATCATAAAATAATCTCTCACTGGCCAGACAGGCTAACCAACATGTCACAAAACTGAAATATTATTTCATCTATGCATTCCAAGGAGTTTTCATGCTAATGTTCAGGTGCAACTCATCCAATGGTTAATTCCAAATCAAAAAATAGGTGAATGGTGGGGTGACACCAATAACTAAAATGACACACATCTTTCTGAGGAGACCAAATGGAATATCTAAGTTATTGTATAAAGAAGTTCATTTATTTTTCAGTCCACGATAGATAATTACAACTTAAATGGCAGAAACATCACATAGAAGCTATGTAGTAAAAGGTCAACATGTTATTTTAAGTTCTGACCAAAGGAGTCATTCAATCAATAGAGTGCCAAAACTACCATTTCAAAATATGTAAAGCTAATAAAAAATTATAGGTAGGGCTAGTTCATTGTCTTGTGTAAAAGAAAAAAAAATATTGTCCTGCTCCATTAGATAGCCAAGAAAAACAGCCTACCTGATCAATTGAAGAATTGGTATGTTCCTTATCTCCTTCCATAATACCATTCTTCAATGTCCCATTCTCGATCATCTTTCCTGTGTTTTATAAAGAATAAGTAAATCATCCAATTCCATCTATAAACAAGTCACAATCATCACATTATGCCCATTAGTTGAAACAAAATTGAAGAAAAGGAACAATGTTGAATCTTACAAGCACTCTGTTGAAAAAAGATGCTGTCAGACAGAGTCATACTCAAGCCAATATGTGTCTAATAACAGTCAATTTGCAAGATTGTAAAAGCTCAAGCAAGCACTAGAAGTCACCACTTAATTACATTTTCATCAAACAGGAACCATCTAGTTTAATTTAGCATATCATTATGCCATAATCCTTACTACATTTTAAAATACAGGTTACAGCACGTCATACGGCATACAAAACCAAGTCAATCACGTTAGTTACCTATTTCAACATAAATGCATAGAACCATAAAGGAGGGTTGGTCAATTTGAATTCAGATGTTGCTTTTTACAAATAATTGCAATTTAAATTGAACTTATATCCAGTATACCTAGAATACACCAAGGTTTTTTTTTTTTTTTTGTTGGTAATCAAATACCAGATTAAATTTATGGCAAAAGCGATGTTCCAAGTTCCACAGAATTTACATTCCCAATTGTCCAACAACCAAATATAAGATTAGTGCAACCTAGAAGCACAAAAGAAAAAAATAAAATTGCATTTGATAACACAATTATTTTTTATTTTTATTTTTAATTTTTTCCTCTTGAGTTATATATAATTTGGTTAGTTTAGAAATTGATTGGAATTTATTAAATATTAATTAGACTATTTAATTAAGTAAAAATATAAAAATAAAAATATTTTAAAGTGTTTTTATTTTTATATTTTTAATCTAATTAATATTTAACAGCACAGTTTCCAAAATATTTCTAACCCATTTTTCACTGAAAATTCATCCGATTACTCACATAACAAGGGAAAAAATACAATCATAGAAAGACATACTTACATAAATATCACGTTACTTATATGCACATATGAAATGGGCACATTGGATTTCAATACATAAAAAGAAGAAAAAAGAGAAGCCAAAGAGCATGAATGAGGATGAAAGAAAGCAAAGTCATTATTAAGCCAACAAATAAAGCCATTGATTGAATTGAAAATGCAAAACCAACTTGATCAATAAATTGTATCTTACCCGACGACGACACGACAGAGGACTGAGGGCGCAGAGAAATGGTTGTCTCGCCTTTTTATGCAATCAAAAACGTTTTGTTGATTGTCTACCGGCTCAAAATATTGGCCGTTGGATTAGAAAGACAAGTTCATGACGCTTGGATTTAGATTAAATGTGTATTCAGCTTCGCTAAATCTTAGTGGAAGGGAACTGTTCGAAAATTACAGAGCTGAAATAAGAAATAAATCCTATCTCACAATTGAAATATGGGAGGACGATATTTTATCTGTCATTGCACTTCATAATATTATTCACCAAAAAATAAAAAAATAAAAATTATGTTTTTCAGGATGGCATCTTTTATATATATATATATATATATATATGATCTTAACGAAAACATTAGTTTACCGGAAATTGGCTGTAAACCAAACCAAAGACTACAAGTATTAATCAAATTTGGAGAAAGAAATAATAATAATAAGTAGCTTGTTTCTTCAACTGGCTTACTAGATATACGACCCTTCTTTTGGTTGGACAACCACAACCAATCATTTTCTTTTTAAGTAGGAGATGAAGACCGTTGAAGAAAATTCCAAAAGGTGACGACTGATATGTAATAATATAACTAAAGGGAAAAATTCATTTAAAACCCGCAAGGTTTATTATAATTATACTTAATTATTATAGTTTTCTAAAACTATTATAAGTTTATCAAATAGTGTTAAAATATATTAAGATGATGGTAAATTTTTTATGAAAACTAATGGCGCATAGTAAACTAATAATAAGTTTTTTATGAACTTAAAACTAACAGTAAATGTAATTACCTGAACTTGAAGAGGTATTTGTCTGTGATATTAGCCCTACAATAAATAAATCATTAACTAGTAGCCACTTCTTATATAATATGAACCAATTTGAAAGGTGCATATTTTCCAAGCATAATGAAATTATATATGGGAAAGTGCCTGTTTGATTCCCAAAACTTTCTATCCGATATAAACTACCAACCAAATAGCTACGTTATTAATATATGATCTTCACTTCCATTGATTTTCTTTTTCTTTTTTCATATTTTCTTTTTAAACAAACGCTTCCATTGAAGTTCAAAAATAAAAATTTGTAAATTGTTTCCTTAAAGTTATATTAACTCCACGCAAACTTTTAGAATAAATAAATAAATAATCATATTTGTCATCCATATATTGTCTACTGAATGAAAATTAAGGGTCACTATTATTTTTACTTATGAACTGTCTAAAAATTGAAACATCTAAAATATTTTAAATTTTTGGATTTGGTTATTACTTTTCTCTTCTGTTCAACCGATATCACTATATATATTTTCAAAAAATAAACTAAAATATTACTAAACGAACTTCAATTTTTTATTATAACACATTAAAATAGCAAAAACTGTCCCTTTCTTTTCTTCAGGGAAAAATTGCATTGCAAATTTGAAGAGCGCAACAGAAGAAACTCTTCCTCAATCGTCAATAATAATAAAATGGCCTACACCAATCCAAAAAAAAAAAAAAAAATCAGGCAGTTGCATCCTTCAGATAACAAATGAGATCAGCCCGCTCCTTAGGCTTCTTCAATCCAGGAAAAACCATCTTTGTTCCAGGTATATACTGCACAAATTTAATTAAACACACAAATTGTTGATTGGGGGGGAGACAGAGACCTAAACCTAGACAAAGTATACAGCACCTTCAATAGAATAAATAAATATAAAAAAGAAAAAATTACTTCATTTGCAACATAATCAGACATTTTTACCAACATGACTCATTTATTCACAATAATTGCAAAAAAAAAAGGACATTTCCCTAATATGGAAAAGCCATGAACAGAAAGCATTTTGGTGCTTTGAGATCCAATTTAACTTCTATGGCATGACTAAACACAGTATCGTATCAAATCTTAATTAAAAATTGCAACATTACTACCGTTTGAACAATTTGTATGGTAAATGGGCTTGTAATCTACTTCATGCTTCCTTCTCAGTTCTCAGCATGACATTATCTTCAGGTCGTCTCTAATATTCCAAATACTCAAAAACGGGCTAATATGAGCGCATTTCAGCAAACACAGATCATGGGAAAAGATTAGAATTGTCCAGTGAAAATTCCTTCCAACCTTCATAGTTTACCACAACTTTCCCCATAAAAACATTTTTTTGTTTTTCATTTTAGTTCTAGATAGCTAAGTTAAAGAATAAACTAGCAAGTGACATGGATTCCACCATAACTCTTTTACAACAAGTAGCACTAAATTAAAACCTCAGGATTAGCAAGACTTTCCTTTTAAGGTGGCAAACCTAACTGTTAGAAACGCCAAGAGACTGCGCCACCAGCAAATTGAGCAATGCAAATACAATCAATAAAATGGGCAACAAACAGCCCACATAACCTCACCTAAGTGTTATTCTTGGGTTTGAGCAAACCCATACAATCAGCAGAACAAATACTAAGATTACATACATACCTTCTTAGGATTGAGCAAGTAGTCATACAATGCATTCTCTCCCCATATCACAGCCATGTTCTTGTTGGCAGTAGAGTAGGAGTACCCTGGAGTAGTGCCAGACTGCCTTCCAAATAGACCATTCAAATTAGGACCTGCAAAATTTAAAGCCCTCATTGGAACTATTATTTTCTGTCCCCCAATTCCAATCTCCACAAAATATTGAAGAAAAAAAAAAACTAAACGAGAACGAAACATCTACATCATCAGGACCCAAAGAAAATAATACTTGAACAAAACCCATTTCCAAATTTTCAAAGATATTCAAAAACCTTCCACAAAACCTATTTCCATATTTTAAATTAAAAGAGCATTTAAAAAATAATAATCAATAAAATAAAATTAAAAATTTTAAGACAAAAATTTAAAACTTTTTCAAATCTACGATTATTTCAATGATTGATTTAGGTAACGTCTGGATAATTAATATCGTCAGCTAAAGCCCGCCCAATAATAATTTTTTCACAACTTGAAAATATATATATATATATATATATATATATATTTTCCTCTAATCAACCAAACCCAAACACAAATATAATAGTTTATTTCTTTTTTGTAAGAATAAATAATAGTTTATTAAAAAAATGGAAAGAGAGAGGACCTTGTTTGTGACCGGCGCCTTTTTCAGCAGTGTGGCACTGGGCGCACTTGGTCTTGAAGATCTTCTCTCCAGCTTTGGCATCGCCGGCCGGTGCTTGCTCGAACGTCGCCATTATATTTTAATTACCGGTTTGCCACTGCCTTTGCCTTCTTTAGGGTTTCTCTCTCACTCCCCTTCGTTTACGTGTATGAAAGAACCTTATAGTGGCACGCCCGCCCGCTGGCGCCGACGACAATGGCGGTACACAATTTTCATTTGACCTTATTACCCTCGCTCCTTTTACAAATTCCCTTTCTTCCCTATGGCTCCCAACTTTCTAGGACTCCTTCCTCCGGCCTTTTTTTTTTTTTCTGGGCTATAAATTAATCCCAACATTATAAAAAGATTCTAAGGTTTCAATCCAATTAATAATCCATGTTGGTCTAGTAAAATAATTATAATAAAACATTGTTATCTAATTATTTGGATGAATATTAAATAAATAAACCTATATACTTTGACCTTCGCATGAATTTTGTCTTCTATTTTTTATTTTGTGCATGCAGTCATACATGTACTATCACTAAAATCACCATTTTTTGTCTTCAATTTTGGTAGATAGGAAATTGCATATAAAATTGACATGGCAATTCATCCAACTTGAGTATGCTTTTATACGAGACTCTGTAAGTACTTGATCTTTTTTTTTCTGGTAAAAACTGTAAGTACTTGATTTGGTGAAGTACAAATATGACTTTCTAATTTAGGGTGAATTTCACTTTTTATATCCTTGATTTTTTAAAAAAAATCACAGATACTCCTTTATAGTTTGGCTTCTTTTTTCTTTTTTTCTTTTTTTTTCCATAAAATACCATTCCGTTAAAAATAAATAAACTGTAACAATGTTAAATTGTAACAAAAACAAAACAGTAATACCCAAAGGTCATAAATGGATATATATATATATAACTCAAATCATATTTTGAACATATCCAATTTAATTTATTCTCAAAATGCAAGTCCAAGCAAATAAAAAAAGAACCAACTGAATTTTAGAGCCGAGGTCACTCCATTTCAAGCAGTCAACCCTATTTTATAATCTCAGAATTGATTCATCATAACAACCAAAGATGACACATAATAAACTTGGAAACCTCTACGAAGATTCCGCCTAAATCAAAATAATGCAAGTCAGACAAAGGCAAGACCCACAGCCAGCCAAAAAAGGGCATCATGGAATGTAACCCACCCAAATTAAAATTAACATCAACAACGTAGTTCTAAGACTCGCAAATAAAAAACGAGCACATACACCAATCAGCACAGCCAACTTCCTACCTTAAGAACATGTCTTCATTTAAGCACAAATTGCAAACAAAAAATGTAGCAGATAGTACAGGAGACAGAGAAAGAAAATGAATTTGATCAAGCAAAACCATCATTATCTAAAATTAGAAAAACAAACCAAGAATAAGAATCCTTATTGAAGCTAAAAACCCTTTACAATCAGTTTTTTTTTTTTTCCTTTTTCTTTTCTATGCCACAAAATTGATATTCACCATCCCTACTCAAATATCTTGCATGCTTTTCAAGTTCCATGGACTTGTGTAAGAGGGCGCATAGGCCAGCCGAGCAGCGGAGGTGATCCTGGTGGTGTTGCATCTCGACTGGGAGAGAAGAGGCTTAGTTCCACAAAGTTTCCCCTCGAAGAACCTTCCTTCTCATAAGTTCGAAAAGATATTGATCCCCGCTTTGTTGATGCATCAGAGTTTCTATCAGGGCTAATTACAGTACTTTCTTCAAGACTCTGGTTAGCAATAAGAGATATGGTTTCATTGTGATCATCACTAATTGTTCTCCTTGCCTCCAAGTCATGCAAATTCCCCAGGGCTAAAGAATCTGCAACTGGGCAATAAACAAGCATGCATATACACACCCCAGCACAACACAAAAGGGCAAGAAAAGCTGAGAAAGAAAGAGCTTCAAACTGAATGTGCTCTGGTTTAGATAAAACTGAGAAACCAAGTAAAAGAACCCTTAAAGGAAGGAAGCTTGAAACTGAGAATACCAATGTGTAAACTCTCTTCTGCAGACCCTTGTTAATGACCAATTTCAAAATCCGCCTTCCGAGCCAAAACAAGTAGACAGTTAGGATAGTTGCAAAAAGTCCAAGGAGTATAGTACTCAGTAAAGGGTAAGTGCAGAGGGCAATATCATCAGCCTTTCTCATAGTACTGGTAAAGTAGTGAGGCATTTTATGTAAACTCTTATTCTTGCTCAACTGAGGTCCAACCAAAATTATAAACAGCTGAAGAACAAACATTGGGAAGCAGTACAGAAGAACATAACCTGCCGTTTTCCCATTCCATTTTCGGCTTAGAATTCCTGATTCCATCCTCTGTAAGGGTGCCCGGAGGAGGAACACAAGAGTAAGGAAGAGGCAAGGTTCTGCAAACCCTAAGTTGGAGACAATGTAACATTTGCATACAGTTTCCTGCCATTTGAAGTTAAGGGAATTCAATAATCTGCCCTCACGTCTCAACAAACTTAAGCGGAAAATTTCTCCAACACCCCACCAGATTGCAAACAAGATGAAAGTGATTCGGATGATCCAAGGACCACTAAAATAATTGAGCTGAAAAAAACCTTGACTACGAATGCGTGCGCGGAAGTAAAACGAGTAAATGATGCACAGCAAACCAAGAATAACCAAGAGAGCAACTAGACATATTGTCAACACACCGAATGCATCGGCAATAACTCTCGTCAGGGGCATTACCCGAAGCACAGATTCCACGCATGCTCTCTGCCAGCATGGATACAAAAGAACCTCAGGTAGCCTATATGTCTCCTTACCAAAATCAACAAGAATTACCAAAGCAACTTCCCAGATAATAACAGAAGATGCTCATTGAATTCTGACCATCTCTCACTCAAGCTGACATTTCATTAACATTCTGTTTAGCATCCACATAGGACTAATCTTCATGTTTGGTCCTCATTTGAGTACGTAGCTAACCAACCTAACACAAGTAGGAAAAACCATGAGCACCACTTATAAACGGCTGGACGAATACATGTTGAACTTGCATAGCACACAACGAAAAACCATACCTAAAACTTTAACAATAAAAGGGGGGAGAAAACAATCATTTTCGCATTCACAATATACAAAAGGGCCAACAAGATGTGCTTGTTTAGTCATCACAGAAATTTCTTGTGAACCAAATAGACTTGCCTTGCTTAAATAAACATAAAAAATTAAAATACATGACATAGAATTTGCAAGTCAAAAGAACTTGTTTTCAAAGCACACGTGCACATTTTCCAATTGAGCTGGGTGCAAAGCATCCACCACAGGAGAAAGCTTTTCGAAAAGGTATAAAATTACCTCAAAACGACGGAAAAGGGAGATTAGAGGTCCAACACATAATTCCAATTGCATTTCGCAAACACACATAAGAAAAATTCAACTTTGGAGAATAACCATAAGACAATAACTCTTCAATAATTTGTCTTCCAAGTTCCCCATGCATTAAGCAGTTAGCATAAACCAACATTAATTTCATTGGATCAAAAAAGAAAATTCTTCAACTACTTTGACAGATAAGCAATTGGAAACATTCGTACAGCTTATAAATATATCTGTGAAAATAATTTTTACTTTCAACTGAAAATGTTCATTTCTATTATACCTCACTGTAAGCCTACGTTTCCATTAGGATACTACGAAATACAAAAAACAGAATTAAAAATTAAACAGAACCATATCTTTTAATGCAGAAGCAATTGCAATGTTCTACATTGAGTTCATCGTCAAAACAATATACACTGCATTAACGAAAGAACCCAAAAATAAAATTAAAAAACAGAAACAGAGTTATGCTAGTCTAAATTACATTATAGTGTTCTTTAATTTCTAAAAAAAAAATTCTCGCCGCAAAACAAAAAAAAAAAGATATTGCAAAAAAAATATAAACTCGGCGCTAAGCAACAGTTCAAATCTTAAAAAAGCACAGAAAGAAACAACACCGCCATCACAACAAATCACCACAACAGCAACGATAAGATCATATAAAAAAGTTTAGGAAAAAATAATTACAATGACAAGAAGAAAACAAAAACCCTAATTTCGAAAAATTGGTGGCTGAAAACTGTACCAAATCCAGAGAAAAGAAGATCACCGAGGAGCTCACAGAGCAGAGAATCTTGATCTGAGAAAGACGAACAAGCAATCGAAGAGCCGCAAAAGAAGATCAGGGAGCCTTAATTTGCAGAGGCAGAGAGACAGAGAAAGAGAAAGAGGAAGACTGAGAGAGAGGGAGGGAGAGAGAGAACGCAGTTGGGGGAATAGGTGAGTGGGACTTTGTTGGTGACAGGCTGTCTCCAGCTGTGCGTTCCGAGCCACTAGCTTCGGAAACTGAAAGAGCTTGCTTCGGCTTCAGTTCGAACCTACGTGGCAGTGTCGTGGCGGCGTTTACGGTGGGTTTTTCCAATTTAAGTCTCATTTGTTATTTTGGTGGCCAAAGTTTTGGTTTTGGAAGTTGTTTGGGTGCGTAGCCCATGATTCTCCGGTGCTTAGGTGGATCATGAAGCCAAGTTTTTATGGTTTTCTTAACCTCCAAATATTTTATTTTGAACACTAAATTTCAAACTAACCTTGTATTTTGACTTTTTTTATGGAATTATTATTTTTTTTTTCAAAGGATATATGCATGTATTGTCTTTGAAGTTTAGATTTATTGTAGATTGTCTAAAAATTTCAGAAGTATAAAATTATAATAAGATACTAATTTAAAATTTTATCTTCCTTCTTACTTTGCTTCCGCTCCCCGCCCTTTTTGTTTTATCATATTTCTCTTTTACCATTGCACTCCCCTTCTCCTATTATTCACCACCACTCTCGAATCAAATCTCTCACAGTGTAGCCATTCTCGTCCAGCTTCCCCTTTTCTCTCCCTCACCTTTAGTGCTACGATAAGTCTCTCGATAACAAAACATCAGCTGCTTCAGTGGCTACACAACAGTCCTTTCCAATCTAAACTTTGTAATTGACCAACCAGAATCTCTCAACCTGCACAAAATAGTAGTAGTAATGGAATCCATTAAAATCAATATATCCGCCGTTCTATTTTAGATTCCATGATAGTATCATTCCCTCTTAAACTGTCTTTACAATTTTCCTAAATAGTTTTACATTCAGGGATAACACCCTTCAAATCCTCATTCATTGTTATATCCAAGAGGCCATATTTCTTACATGCATGGCATCGAAAACTCTATGAGCAACATCTAAACTGCCAAATCTTGCATACCCATCAACAAGTGAATTATAATAGACCAAAATCTCATGTTAACATTTCATCGAACACTTTATGTGAGCATGTCAAATATTTCCACATCAACCATACAAGTGAATCAAAGAGTTTTGAATTCAACCTGACAGTGTGATGCAATTGAATAAAATCAATAAAACCATTGTATTTTACTGCAAGAGTTAAAGTTTGAATTTTAATATATAATGTAAAGTGTTTCGAATGTATTCACAAATTTCATAGAGTTATACATACGAAATAGTAAAGAATATTTATTCATAATTATTTTTTAGATGATGATTCTCACATTAAAATTATTTTTTATTTTAAAAAAGGAAGAGTTTGGTAACATGTTCTGTTTTTTATTTTTGTTATTTTCTCTTGAATTATGTATAATTTGCTAAATTTAAGAGTCATATAAGGTTTGTTAGTATTCTTATTTTACTATAAATATGAAGGAAAAAAAATATTAATATCAAAATATTTTTGATTTTCTATTTATATATATTTTTTACTTCATATTTATATTATAATGAGTAGTTTAATTAATACTAACAAACTTTAATTAACATTTAAATTAAGTAAATTATACACAATTCAAAAAAATAAAAATATTACCAAATGAGCACTAAGTGTTTTTATTTTTTTTACGAAATTGTTTTTCAAATTTCGAATAAAAAATTGAAAGTTGAAATTCCACTGTGCTACTCTTCTTTTATTTAAGGACGATTTTATGTGCTCATTGTTAAAGTTTTCAAATTTAAGGACGTTTTTAGTAGAAACAATCTTTAAAAATACAAAGTTAAAAAAAAAATGATTACCAAAAGAGTGTTTATTTTTTTCTTTCAAAAATTTAAAACAAAAATAATTATTAAGGTTGTGTTTGATAACACAACTATTTTTATTTTTAATTTTTTTTTCTTGAGTTATGTGTAATTTTGTTAGTTTAGAGGTTGATTAGAATTTGTTAAATATTAGTTAGATAATTTAATTAAATAAAAAAAATAAAAACACTTTTTTCAGTCATGTATTTTTTATTTAATTAACATTTAATAAATTTTAAACTAACTAAATTACACATAATTCAATAGAAAAAAATTAAAAACTAAAAACAATTATGTTATTAAACAAGTTCTAAATGAGTTGTTTTTTTTTAAATAAGAAAACTAAAATAAAAAACTAGAAACTAAAAACTTAAAACAAAAATGAATAAACACACCTAAGTAATGCAATTAAGAATTAAAAGATTATAAATATATATATATTTTAATTTAATATTTAACATAATATATAAAAATATGTCAAGACTTCAAAAATAATTCTTTTTATAAATAAAAAAGAATTTTAAAATTATTAATTCAGAATTTTATGGCCTTCTTACAACAGTCAAATAGTGTTTATGAAAAAAAATCCTCTGGAACACTATTCATAAAAAAAAAATCATCAAAAAACAATCCTCTGAATCACTCACACCATGCCACGTGGTAAAACTTGCAGTCTCTCTGCGGACTCACAGTCTTATGCAGCATATATAATGTATTTGAAATTATTTTTTTATTTTTTGTCTTTGAAATCTACTCTGCTGGCTTCTTTCCTTTCCTCGCTTACGGGAAGAAAGGAGAAGGAGTTCATTGTAACCTGGAGCTGTTGGAGCACTCTGTTACAGGTACATCTTCCCCTCGCCTAATTTTATTGGAAAATATTTGGGATTTCATTAACTTATTTAATTAAAAAATATATTTTTTAAAAAATTAATAATATTTTTTATATTATGATTAGGTTCGAAATTGATATATGGAAAATTTTTATAAGCATTGTGTTTCAAAAATTTGGAATCCCCGTTATCTTTCAATTTTATTTGGCCATTCGTGTTTTTAGGAAGAAACCCGATCCGAAAATCTCTCTCTCACTCTCTCTTTAGAAAATATTTTGTGTCTCCTCTGTCATAACCCACATTTTGATTCTGAAGACAGAAAGTCCTTGAAATGAAACAATAGCTCTCCGCTTGACGCGTATTTGGTTGGTTTTGTCTGGCTTTCATTGGCTTCCTCCTTGTAATTGTTGGCTTCACACGCATTTGGATTAAAGTTTTTCAGAATTTATCCAATCCCATTTCGACGTTTTAATCTGGTTTTTCTACTGGTTGAAGCTGAATCGTCATTGTTGATGTTTTGGCTTTTGACTTTTTCTTATTGAGCTTGGTTCTTTTGACATCTGGATTTGGATCCTTTTTTTTTTTCCCTTTTAATTATTTTTTTTAAGGAATTAGGCTTTTATGGGATATTCTTAATGTGAAGAACTGCTTATGTGCATAATCTCCTTTATTGGGTTTTGTTGATGGAGCCCTCTTAAGTTTGGGATTTGGGATCTGGGTTCTTTTTGTTTTTCAAGAACATGTTCCTGAAATCTTTAAATTTGGAGGTTGCTTTTATTGTTCTTGGTGCGTTTTTTAAGATTTTGAGGACTAAGGTCGCTCTCTCATTTTACTTCATTGTACCGTTTTGATTGCATTGCAATTCAGGCTCTTACGTTGAGAGAAATACTTTGAAGAGCTAGTAAGGAGAAATGACATATCAAGTGGAGAAGAAAGCATATTTGTTAGTCTATGCTAAATAGTTGATTGGAGAAATTATTTGAAGCATTCTTGGATAATTAAGGGAAATTGGTTAAATATCAAGCTTAATGCTGCCAAAAGTAGAGCTGTGAAGGTCTCAAGGAAGGAGAGTAATCTTGCAGTTTCCTCAATAGATACTGGAGGCTGAAGTAGAATTATGGGCTGCATTTGCTCAAAAGGGATCTTAGCAAATCAATTTGTTGCTGATAATCATAAGCATGGTAGAGAGAAAGAACTGAAATCGAACAAGTCTTCCAAACAATTTGAAGCTAGTGTGGGGCTTGATGGGGGTGGAAATGATGCGACGGCACGGTTAATATCCAATCCCCCCACAGAAAGGAATCCAGTTTCCAGTTCTCTCTTGGCGGATGAAGCCAATAAGAAGCCGGTGGTTAATGAAAACCATGCAAAAACTCATCTTCAAAAACGTTTACCAATGGAGGCTGGAGTAAATGGGACACAAATACAGCCTAGGCTGACTAGAATAATTAGTGTGTCTAATGGCGAAAGAGGAGCACAAGTTGTTGCTGGATGGCCTTCTTGGCTGACTGCAGTGGCAGGAGAAGCAATCAGTGGGTGGGTTCCTCGGAAGGCAGAATCATTTGAGAAGCTAGACAAGGTTTCTTTACTCAATTCTATTTCTATATGTGTTGCACTTTAAAATTTGATTTTCATGTTTTGTCTCATGCAAATCGTAATGTATACATACCCTATGACAACGATGGTTTATTTTTCCTAGCTAATTCAATACATTGTGTCTACTGCATAATTTTCAGACATTTTCCCCATCGTTTCCCCTAAACTTTTATAGTTTCCGTTGAGTTTTTATTGTTAGTTTTTAATTTTTTCTATAGTTTGTTATGAGATACTGTCTAATGATTGCTGGATGGAGCAAAATGGCTCAAGGTTTCTCTTTAAGAATTACTTTGTATAAATTACTTTGTATAAATTACTTTGTATAAATTCTAGTTGTATAAGCATTTTAAGAATTACTTTGTATAAATTCTAGTTGATTAAACACATTTCTGTTTGTATGTGAAGAAGAATGCCAGGAATGAATTAGACTTTCTCAGAGTTCATTGACAAGGCTAATATTCATTTCTACCTAAGTGTGGGAGGTAGTCAGTTGCCACAGTTTATTCTAGATTATAACATTTTATGCATGGTGGTGCCTAAGGATCCCAATATGATTTGAAGTTGGTGGACCTTTGGTAAAAGCTTTTAGTATTTCTAAAATTTAGCTGCCTAGGGATAGTGGCGGATCCAGAAAGTGTTTTCAGAGGGCACCATTGGATACTTTTATGTTTTATCTACTGTATTTTTTAATTTTTTTGTGAAATAATGAAGGTCATAATATAAATAATAAAATTGAAAACTAACTATTTAAAAAATCTATAAATCGAACTAATAATTATATGAACACTTTCAACTAGAGAACCTTGAAGTTTAAAGACTAGTTAATTAGGATTTGCTAGCTAATATTTTAAGTTACAGTAAAAATAGAAGGAAAGCTAATATTCTTTTTTTTTTTCTCAGAAAAAATATCAGAGAGTGATAAAAGAAAGCTAAATTAGAGTTGAAACATACAAAATAATTCAGAGTATTTATATTTTTAATAGAGACCAAGTTATAGGTGGATTGTACTAGCTAGAATCACATTTTAGGGGGGAAAAAAAGGGAGTTTAGAAAAGATGAGCCACAAGAATTAATGAGAGAACTCTAAGCAAAAAAAGAATGAATGAGAATTCAATTGGGCAAGGTGGGGAGCTGGTGCATATTATTTTGTCAGGGTGCCACATTAGTAATTAACTAAGAAAGTCATATAGATTTTTTTAAAAGAAAAAATTTGAGGGGGGGATGAGCTCCCCTTGGGCGTACTTGTCTGCTGTCCGCCCATGCCTAAAGATCTCAACCATCAAAATGGATTTATTTTATTTACTTTTGGACAGAATGATAACTAAAATTTGATTTATAATCAACATGCTTGCATATATGCACAACTGTATACCAGGGTGGTCATGGCCCTCCAAAAATTTTGAGAATTTTTAACATGCACCCTGCGTGCTTAAATATTCTTTGGAAAAGAAGCATGTGGATTGGACATACGATTTTGAAATTGGTGTAGGACATAAATTTTTTTGTTGTAGAAAACCTAGATTTGCCTTGAGTACAACTGTATTGTTTTCCGTTGAATCATGTCATGCTCTATGTGTTTGTACCTCCTTTATCTTCTATAATTTTGAGTCTATTATGAATAATACAGATTGGACAAGGTACCTATAGTAGTGTGTACAGAGCTCGTGATCTTGAATCAAAAAAAATAGTTGCACTAAAGAAGGTGCGCTTTGCTAATATGGATCCGGAAAGTGTTCGTTTTATGGCAAGAGAAATTCTCATTCAGCGTAGGCTTGATCACCCAAATGTTATGAAGCTTGAAGGCCTTATAACCTCTAGGTCATCTGGAAGCTTGTACCTTGTATTTGAGTATATGGAGCATGACCTTGCTGGCCTTGCAGCAAGACCCGAAATCAAGTTTACTGAAGCACAGGTACCTACATTGACACTTCTATGTTGTTGGTGTGATCATAATACATCATGCCACAAATGTATTAGTTGTTACAATTTCCAGCATGGCTGAGGATAGTTAATTTACAAATATTAAAATGGTTTTTGTTTTTTCATCTTAATAAATTTCTTTTGTTTTTTCATCTTAATAAATGCCTTTTCTTTTTTCATCTTAAAATGGCTTTGTTTTTCCTGGTAAGGCCAGTTGGGCATGAGCAAGTGACATGGCTTAATAGTATTTGTAATTCTCATAACTTGTCAAGTTCTAAGGTAGGACTTAGGAGGTAAGTTTTGCTTGCTAAATCACGGACTTGATTTGCTGAACTACTAGTTGTAGTGTCAAATGCTCTAGCTTTGAATGTTATATACAAGTGTAATTTTCTGTTGTGCTTTTTAGTGGTTTTCAATCCAGCTTTGTATTAGAAAGTGAACCAACATGATGCATTTAAGACATGCGGTTTTTCTTGCAATAGACTAGTGGTCAAAATGTTCTTTCTTTACATTAGCAACAGAATTCTGTTCAAGAATGGATGGAAAGTAATGAATTAAGTTTGTTTATCTGTCTCGTAATGATTTTGTATAGTAGGTGCATCCAATGAAATATGTTAAAAATCTGTTGTCTGGCTTGATAGATGGAGGAGGGTTAAGCTTTTGGGTTTAGTGGTAACTTAAAATGATAGAAAGCTATGATTGTCTGTCTGGTCCTGTCTTCGAATCCTATTGGCTCCTTTTTCTGGTAATTTACTATTCTGTAAATGCGAGACCTACTTTCTATGTTTGGTGAGCAAGAGTGTTAAATGTTTGTTGTGTATGGCTTGATATACATAGATGAGTTCATTTTTTAACATTCTAAACTTTTTAGTTAATGTAAACTTAAATGTACAGTTTTAGCATTCTCAAAAGCTGCTGCACATAATGTTTACAGAAAAAGATAACATGTATAAATATATATAACTGAAGATTGTTGCATTTGATGAACCAACGAGACACAATAGGGTAGTTTTAGATCCCAGAAAATGTTCTTGTGATTATGTTATAGAATGACTTCGGTGGTCCCTTTTGCACCTTGAGAGGGAAGGAATCAACACTGTGGTGGATTTTGCTCCAATGTTTTGATGTATTATATGAAACACTGATCATGCAATTGCTTAGTTTTATTTAACTTCTAATTTTCTTTGCTTTAAGATCAGTAAAGAAAATATTTTTTTGACAACATCTGCATGACCCTCTCTTTTTGTGGATTGTGGTTCACTTACTTTCTTAAAGAATATTAACGATCAATCAAGAAAGCTTTTATAACAAAGAAAGTCAAATATATGTGAACTTATAGTTTTTCATTCAATAATTTTGCCGAGGCAACCCAGATATACCTGCTTTAATGACATTATAATTATCCTCATGATCTACCTCTTATGAGTCAAACCTCTTAATTGTTTTTCATGTTCTCTATTGTTAGTTACAGTAGTATCTATGTGTAATTTTTATATTCATATGTTTCTTTATTCTTTTGGCCTACAGATAAAATGGTATATGCAACAGCTTCTTCGTGGACTCGAACATTGTCACAGTCGTGGTGTTTTGCATCGGGACATCAAGGGATCAAATCTTCTGATTGACAATTATGGAAACCTAAAGATTGGTGATTTTGGGCTGGCAACCTTTCACCGTTCTAGTCAAAAGCAGCCTCTAACAAGTCGTGTGGTAACCTTGTGGTACCGTCCGCCTGAACTTTTGCTTGGATCTACAGACTATGGAGTTGCTGTGGATTTGTGGAGTACTGGTTGTATCCTTGCAGAGTTGTTTGCTGGGAAGCCTATCATGCCTGGAAGAACAGAGGTAATTTTCCTTTTTATTTTATTTTTACTTGACAGTGTTGGATATGTCATTTTACTTTTCCTTGTGTATGTAGTGGCATCTCTATTAAACAATTTTAATTCCCTTGGACACCATAAAAGCATACTCAATAAGAAATATCGCTATATGTTTCAAAGCATGTAACCTTTTTCATGTTAAAATAATTCAGACTAAGCATGTATAATGACACATGATATCTCTTTAAATATATGGGTCCTGTTATAAGTCATTTAATTTTATTGTTTAATTTTTCAAACATTTAGGAATGAGCTTGATTTTGGTGATAATAACAATTAAACAAATCCAATTTGAAGCTGTTTGGCTGGTGAAAGTGATAACACGGAGTTACAATTACTTTTGCAGTTTGTATATTTCATATGCTTACATGGCATCAGGACCTATATAATACTACTGATGGAACTATCTATAACTCTTATTGGATTTGGCACTAAGGCTTTCTTATTGTCTTTCACAGGTGGAGCAATTGCATAAAATTTTCAAACTTTGTGGATCACCTTCTGAAGAGTACTGGAAAAAATCAAAATTGCCTCATGCAACTGTTTTTAAACCTACACATCCATACAAGCGTTCTGTTGCTGAAACATTCAAGGACTTCCCTTCATCAACATTGGCCCTATTGGAGGTCCTTCTTGCGATAGAACCTGAAGGCCGTGGAACAGCTTGTTCTGCTCTCCAGAACGAGGTAATCATGGGTTTCTTTGCCATTTTTAATCAGGTTTCCCATTTCAATCAGATTTTCAAGCTTTTCAACGGAACCATCTTTTTATTTCACATTTGGACTTTCTGTATGCTTTTTTCTTGAATTTCTATAATGGATCACTACAAATACTAACTTGAAGTTTATTTTACATATAACTATTTCCAACCTTTATAATACCCTTTTTCTGCTTTTTAGTTTGGAATTGATGTCCACAGTGGTAATAATAAAAACAAAATGTTGACTTCCTGTTTTATTTTTATTTTTTACTTTAATCAAAATATGAAAGCGAGTGATAAAGCTAATGTGGTTATCATAATTGGGCAAAATTTATTCATGAAAAAGTGAGGACCAACATTCTTTTGAAGTTCCCATCTATACTTTCAGTAATTGCACATTTCAACTGGATGAAATGTAGAAACCATCCTGCATTTCATTTTTTCAAATGAAGTTGGATATTCATAGTAGCTTCTTTAAGGTTCACACTTTGAATTCTTGGAGTTAGATTCTTATTTCTGAGTTTTCTTTCTAGTTCTTCACATCGAAGCCTCTTCCTTGTGATCCATCAACATTGCCAAAGTATCCACCAAGCAAGGAGTTCAATGCCAAGCTTCAAGATGAGGAAGCTAGAAGGTAAGCTAATTCCTAATGCTTAAGCCTTTAACTCTATTCTAAGACTCTTCATACCTCTTAGTAGGAATAACGTTAGTAGTGATTTTTCCTCAATTTTTGATACAGAGCTTTAAGTTAGCTTGTTTTGTTAATATTGGAAGCGACATCTTTTATGTAAACCACTATCAGAATGGTTAGTGATTTAGTTTGGATTCGTTGGTGCAAAGTGTACAAAGGAAAAAGATAAAATGCCTTTTTTTTTTTTGTGAAAGACAAGTTCCTATTATTCCTCACCCCGAAAAAGAGGGGGCCTCGAGTTGTTGAAGAAAGTATTGGGAATTGAATTTGATTGTCAACCGTTCCTATTGGAAATAGGATTGACTGAGGCTGTTTGAAGTTGATTACTTGTTTCTACAACCTTAACACTCTCCATTCATTCTTCTGAAAACTAGGCGGAAAGCAACTGCTGGAAAAGGACAAGGACATGAATTAGGTAGAAGGGGTTCTAGAGAATCTAAGGTTGTATCAGCACCAGAAGCCAATGCTGAGTTGCAGGTATCTCTTTTGTCTATGTTATATGTGTACACCAAACTTATATCATCGTTCTTACAGTTTGCATTAAGTATTTTTGGGTTTTTACCTTTTCTGTGTTTTACTGTCTAAACCAGAAGCGACAATGGCGGAATAACCCTAATAATGCTGGAGAAAAGCACAATACTGAAGAGCATGGTGGCTCTGGCCATCCACTTGAGCCTCCAAGAGAAACAACACATGGTTTCTTCTCCCATTCTGGCCAGTCATTGCATCCGAGTTCGTTTGGTTCTTCTCAGAATATGCATGCATGCTCTATCAATTATAGGAATGGTGAAGACATAAGAACAAGGGAAACTTATACACATCGTACAGCATCCCAATTATCTAGATTTTCCAATTCAGTTGCAGCTGGAGGTGCTTCAGGGTTTGATGGTATCATAGAGACCAGTGTGAATCCACACTGGCCAGAGGAACGTATTAATGCCCGATATAGTCATCTAGATGATTGTGCTTCCTCTGAAAAGCTTACATGGTCCCATCATTTGGTAGATAGGTCGAGATCTTCACATAAGAAACATGAACAGCCATTGGGAAAGGAGTCTGCAACTGTAAGATATTAACTGAAATAAATCTTTTTGATTTCATTTCTCTTAGGCACATTTTAACTCTTCAGTCCACTATAGTGGTTTATCATCTATTGGGTTATTCTAATATTCAATATTCAGATGACTAAGAGTTACCTTTGCTTGTACCATCAGGGTTATGCTCCCAAGAAGAGTCGGATCCACTACTCTGGACCATTGATGCCTCCAGGAGGAAACCTTGAGGAGATACTCAAAGAACATGAGAAGCAAATCCAACATGCCGTACGCAAAGCTCGTCTGGACAAGGCTAAAACCCAGAAAACATTGTCATGAGAGAAAAGTGTAGACAGGTGATGACTGAATGGAGATACTGCTCATTACAGAAGCTTCTGTATAAGGTCATAATTACGAAATCAGGAACACTTGCTCTGTACGTTGGCATTATATGGATCTCAACACCAAAAGATAAACTGGAAATTCAGTGCTCTCCAGGTTTATGGTATCAATTATTTATTTTCACCATCGGATTGAAAAATTGCAGATAATTCAGAAAGATGGTTAATATGAAGAAAGCAAATCCTTTGGCATTGGATTTTGCTGGGTCGTGATGATTTTTGAGATTGACATACCTGTACATTGTTTGGCTGTCAAATGGTGAGAAGGTCGCTTGGTGTTGTGCAAATTTCAATTCTGGAGACATATACTTGGTGTTGTGCAAATTTCAATTCTGGTGACATATACTTGTGCAGCTGAAACTTGTTTTGATTCTTTTTTTTTTTTTTTGGTAAAAAACAAATATTGCATTAAAGCACAAAACAACCCCGAAGGGTTACAAACAGACATCAAACTGTTCTGCAAGGAAAGGAACCAACAGAGAAGAGGGAAGGCTCTCCACCGAGAACTCATCCACCTCCATACAAACACCAGAAACAAGAGTATTCTTAGCTGTAAGGTCAGCTATCAAATTACACTTTCTGCTTTGCCAACATAAACTCCACTCAAAACAGGAAAACCTATGCCTAATGTCCAACACTTGATGAAAACCAAACCAGCACTGAAACTTGTTTTGATTCTTGATCAGTCAGGCTTAACTCATTGTATGTACAAAAATTGGTCTTCAAATCATTGCAAAGAAAGTTTTTTTTCTTTTGTTTTCTCGAATATATTAATATAGTCCTCTCAGTGGTTTTTTTTTTTTTTTGAATAATTACATCCACACCTGTGTTTTTTAGTCAAATGCCTCAAAACACACGTACATATATATCGAAAGAGATAAATAATAATAATAATAATAGTAATAATAAAATGCAACTTCACCGTAAACTATTCTTGCTCACAAATCTGCAGAGCAAAAACAACGGGTATATGGGTCTTTTGGGCTTTTTCTTTTTCCTATGTGGTAAGTGGTATGCGCCCACTTCTCTTTTCTTCCCATAATGCGTTGTACATCGACTACACCAGCGGCAGGGGAACTCTTCTCTTCTCCCATTACTCTCTCGCTTTTTCCCACTCTCTATCTCTCTCTATATATGTATTCATTTCCGTAAACTCTTGATAAAATATCTCCTTCCCATTTCATTTTGGGCCAGGAAGGTTTCCGAACAGAGCTTGGAAGGTTGCAGATTACATCATCATTGGCGCAATCTGACTTCCAAAGTATATCCTATATTGGGTTAGTTTAATATGTGTGTGTTTCAGCTTAGTGGGTTTTAGATTTTTCCTCTGCTACTATTTTTCTGGGTTTAAGATTCAGTTTTCAAATAGTCAACTTAGATTAAGCCGAACAATTTGGACTCACTTGTCAATAGCACTATTTGAAGAATTCTTCTCAGCTAATGTCAAAACAAATGGATTGCTTGAATGTTACTGCCTATGAGTCCTTGTTCTACCATTTCTTGTTGACTAAGAAACTAAAGCTATAAAGCTTGGTGTCTTAAATAGAATTTCTGTTTAGATGAAAAATTCATTTGTGACTGCATTTAGTTGTGATTTACTATATTTATGATCATCTTTTTAGTGTATGAAATCATTGATTTTTACTGGAAACACAAAGGAGGCTCTTTAGTAGAGAAAAGCTATAGAGCGAAATTGAGCTTGAAAATGGCGACCAGTATCACAAACAGAGTAGCTGCGTGTCGAACATTGAACCTCCTGAGGCTCTCTTCGAACTTCCTCAGAAGCTTCACCACCATACCATCTTCTCTCTCTTCCCAAAACCCTAGTGCTTCTTCTTCTGAATCAAAGAAACCCAAGCGAAAAAAGACGAAGAATCTGTTCGAAGTGGCTCAGTTTTTGCCCAACTGGGGAATCGGTTACCACATGGCAAAGACCCACTGGCTTGGGGTCTCATATGAGATCACTTAGATCAACCTCTGCAAGGTTATTTTTCTTATTCTCTTTTGCTCGATTTTGAATTTGTTATTGCTGTTTAGTTGATTCTTTGTTCTGTGTTGGGTAGAAACCTTGGGAATTTCTGTAAAGTTGAGATTTTTTGGCCTTTTTCTCTGTGTTCTCTGCCCAAAAGAAAAGGGAGGGAAAAAAAAAAAAATCTCTGGAGAGCTTTATCAACATATTTGAGGAATTTATTATTTCTATCCTCATTAAAATTTTCTGTTCTAAAATCTATAAGCAACGAAAGGGTATGTGCTTGTTATTATTACTTATTTGTTTTCCATAATTTTTGTTGTCATTGGTTTTAAGGATTTAGGGTTTATTGGTTTGTTTTGTTTCAGGATGGTACACACGGCAAGGCATGGGGAGTGGTTCATAAGAGCGGTGAGTGAAAATTGTTTTCATTTATTTTTTGTTTGTTTGTTTATTTTTGGTTTTATGAGATTAAACATTGTCATTGAATTTAAGAGAACCAAATCCTTATGATTATAAGCTGGCATGTTTTAAGAAATAGATAAAGTGGAAGGATGTTTGACACTTAATGAGTTTCTCTGCTTCTATAACTTTTGGTTTTTATTTGCGATTCAATTGAAATATTGGAAAGTGAAACTTCTGAGTTGTGATAGCTAATAATAATTATTGTCAATTTTTCTGAATATGAAATGGCAATTGTTGACTAAGTGGTCGTATAGATTATAGCATTGCAGATTCAGTATTCGATGTTTTGCATAATTTTTGTATGTTAATGATCAATTTAACCATTATTTGTTCTAGTGATCCATCGTCTATTATTTAGTGCCTGAAAAAGGCAGCAAATAAGAAATAATTATTTAGCTAATGGTGCGAAGAATATACTGGTGGTGTTTGTTAGTGATGGTTATCTCAATTCATGTTCTCTTGTTTACATGAAGAATGAGTAATTGAATATTACCTAAGTATGATGAGATTTAGAAATTTTTGTGAAGCAATTAGAAAATTTAGAATTTCATGTGGATTAATCTTTATTCTAGGGTGGCGCAATACTGTCGAACAGTGAACAATGAATAATTATATATATATATATATATATATATATATATATTTTTTTTTTCTTTTCGTTTTCATTGGCTTGAAATGAAACATTTATGACTTATATAAGCTTAGATTTTACATCCTTAAATAGGGTGAAGTTATATGGATATTTGTAGCCATTTTGCATTTAATTTGGATGGGACAGGGGCATAGTTGAGTATGATGTGGACTGGCTTACACTACTTGAGAAAATAGGGCAATGTTGATTTCTGTCCAAAGATTCATGAAGAGTCCTCCAGTCGTTCCTCATATAAACTTGGAAAATGAATCTAAATTTAGTCATTGGTGCTTTTTTATTTTGTCTTTACCTGGGAAAATATGTGATACCCTAAGCTGATACCTGAGAACAGTTGTATGAGTCTTGATGGTTCCTTTGTTTTTCGTATGTTTAGTGATGTCCTTAAATGCAAAGTTTCTGTGCACTAAAATTGAGGTCTGAGTAATTAGTGAAGAAGTACCAAATGAGATTTGGTACTGATTTTTTGGTTATCTTCCTTTATTTAAAGTTGTTCTTGTTTTATAAAAAAAAAAAAAAATAATTGAACTGAGGCTTTGAATCCATGGAGGTTTGCCAGCTGCAGATGCTCCCAAGAAAATAAGCGGTGTCCACAAACGCTGTTGGAGGTACATACCTGATGCAGGCTAAATTGATCTCAATTTATGGAAAAATTGGAGTCAAAGAAGCCTCCAAAAGAAGATTTTGAGGATATTTTATTTATTTATGTAAGTGTTTTTTTTTTTTGAGTTAATTGTAGGTGCTAGTTGCCTGATCATTCATGCTTGGATGCCTTTTTTTGGGTTGTTAGTTGTGTTGTATTTAGATTGGTCTGTATATAATATATACTAGTTAGTAAGTGTATGGATTTCTGTGGTGGTGGTCTTCCATTGAGTGGTAGGCTACTAGGTAGGAGCAGTTTAAAGTACAATCCCTGTGTTTTTCTAAATGCCCCTAAAATCTAGTCTTTACTGCTATATATGTAGTTTGTATATAACTGGGAAGTGCATACAGTTAGTTAGAACCTGCCTCCATATAACATACAAAATTCCAAATCAATTATCGTTTATCCACTTCAAAATGTTAGATATCAACAAATTTTTTGTTTACATGAAGAAGGAAATGTTGATAATTTCAAGATTGTTTTCTTTATTTATTTTTAAAAGGGATTATTATATGATTAAATACCTAACTGTTCATTAAATATATATATATATATATATATATATATATATATATATATACATATTTTCAATCAACAAGCAGACTCAATTGAAAAATAACTAATGATTGAAATTTTGATTAGCTCCAAACACAGGTTCAATTATGTAGTTGGGTTTTCTTCAAGTCCACCAGCAATAAACCATTAAAATGATAAAGAAAATGACAATTTCCGTTGTTATAAATAAAAGAGTGAGACATTCTCCTTTTGCCCTTATTATTGTGTTGAGAATTAGGAGAGATGTTTCGGTCACTATACAAAGTAAATATTAAAGTTTTTTTTTTAATGAGGGATTTTGATGTATTCAAAATATTATATACTTGATCGAATTCAGATGGCGGTGGAATACGTATTTAATTGTACTATCAGATCAAATTATTGTGTAAATAAATATTAAAGTTGGTAAATAGGAATGATTATCATAAACATTGTAGTAGTTGTGTAAATCTATAATAGCATTAATCTTTGGTATGTGGGGGCGGGGTGCGGGGTTTGGTGGATGGAACAATAATACCCAGGCGCATGTTAGTGACAAGTTCAATGTATCCACGTGGTAGTACCTTAACCTGCGCAGGAGATCCAACCTCCACGCAAGCAGAAGAAAACACCGAAAGAAGATAGAAGAACAAGGATTGGTTTCCGCGACCGTTTCATAAACTGTAAACCATAACTTCGGAATTTTTTATTTGAATACCCATCTGGGTTTTTCCCATTTTCACCAATTTATTTATTTATTTATTTGAAATTTTATCTGTTTATTTTATTTATTTATAAAAACAAAACACACACTCTCTCTTTTACCACAAAAAACAAGAAAAAAAACATTCACTCTCTCCTCTGTAATCCATACCATTTTGGGAAACCTCGAAATCGTGTTTGATTCAGATCTCTTGGGCTCCGTTTCGTCTGTTTTCCACTTTCCCTGTTCTTCTTCCTGATCCATTTGGGTTTCTGATTCATTATTTTCTTCATCTTATTTTATGTAGTTTATGTGTTTGCTGTTTTGCGCTTCTTTGTTCTTTCTTACGTCTTTAAGTACTATCTCATTCAATCCCCAAAACTATGTTATTTATTTGAATTTTGCCTCATATACCTGGCTCTTAAAATTTGTGTTGAATTTGGCAAAAAGTTTTCACACAAAAAGAAAGTCTTTTTTTTTTTGATCTTTTAGAGATTCAGTCCGAGGATAAGTATCGCTGTGGTTCAAAATAACTTGCTCTTTTTGCTTAAGAGGCGCTGATTGATCACAGTTTGAATACCCGCTACGAGGGTTCTATCCGAATTTCATTACTTTTATGCAGAATTCCCAGAATCTGAAACTGGGTATTCATAAATTCAATTCAGTTTACAATAAATGGGTTTATATTTTGTGATTAAGAGGCTCAGAGTAAAGTTTGTTCAATCTTAGAATTGAATTTTCATTGAGTAGGAAAAAAGGGTGGGAAAGAAAGTGAAAGAAAAAGAAAAAGTGGGAATGAAAGCAATGTCTAGAAGTAGGGGTGAGAAAGAAGAAAGCGAAAAGCACATAGGTTTGCTTAAACTGGTGCAAATTCTCTCATTTTTGGTTGTTTTTGTGGCTGGTGTGGTTCTAGGATTAGCAACAAGTTCTCATATTAATCAGCATTTCAATTCACAAGCAGAGGTTTATTCTTTCATCAATCATTATTCCACAAATCTACCGGCTGTGGCGGAAAAAAATTGTACCATAGTGAGAGAATGTGACAAGATTGAGGATTGCTTAAGCATGAAGTCGTTTCTCAAGCCCAAGAACCTGACCCATGCTATGTCTGATGATGAACTTTTCTGGAGAGCTTCGATGGTGCCAATCAAGGAACAGCTTCCGTACAAAAGAGTGCCCAAAGTGGCTTTCATGTTTCTGACAAGGGGGCCATTGCCAATGTTTCCATTGTGGGAGAGGTTCTTTTATGGCCATGAGAAGCTTTTCTCAGTATATGTGCATGCTCTACCAGGGTATAAGCTCAATGTATCTAATACTTCTGCCTTCTACCAGAGGCAAATCCCAAGTAAGGTATGACTTACATCAAAATCTTCTAAATTCTTGTTTATTTGGAAATATTATGCGATTGCTTTAGTTGTATTTTCTAAAATCTATGTAAATTTGGCTTGGGTTTCTGAGGTTGCCTTGATTTAGGAGATATGTTTTGTTGTTGCAATTTGTGCTTAAAGAACCAAATATCCTTCATTTGCTGTTTATAGTTGATGAGCTTGATATTTAACTGATGTGCTGTGTAGTTAGTAGGCCAGAAGCTATTTAGTTGAAGTGTTTTTTTATCTGTTGCTGATTAAGTAGGATTTGATGAATTAGCTTTTCTTGAATGAAAAGTAAGAAACAAGATCCATCATGTCTTTTGTTTAGGTTTTTATGCAGTTATATCATTCTGACTCTTGCCAATTCTCATCGCAGCTACAAATTCGGTCCAAATCCTAGTCATAGGCCTTAGAATGGCCACATTTTTTCGGCTATAGAGTTGTAGATTGCTTATCATGTGTAATATAATCAATATTTTAAGGTTTAAAAACTTAATAATGAAAAAAAAGATTAGGGTAGATATTTCTTCTTCTTTTTTTTGTCTTTATCAAATGAGTGGAAAAAAGTTGGTTCGTTTTTATCATCACGAAGAGTCTATGGTGATACAAAGTCTTGTTTCTTTGCCTTATAGAGATCAAATAAGTTTCTACAGAATACCTAAAGTTTTTCCCATTAATATCCTTAGTTGGATCTTTATATCTAGTTGAATAGTATAAGAGAAATATATCTCAGGAACTTTCTAAATATCCTGCATTTGGAAGACTTATAGTAGTCATTGGCCATCACTTTTCTATGTGCACATAAGTATACAATTGTCTAGAAAGCTGATCACTTCCTGTGTAACGCTTGAGTATTCCCAATTACTTCTGAAGTCCAAAAGGAAAGTGATGAATTTCCATGACCTGGTCTTAGTAAGCACATTTTTTTATATCGAGTATCCTTTAGGTTGAACATGAATTGGGCATTTGCATGAAATTGGATAGCACAAATTTGTTGAACAAAGAAATTTAGTGTGCATCTGTATGAAGTGAACCACAAAAGGAAAAGAACAAGTATAACAAATCAATAGCCTAGCAATACAGAAGATATTTTACAAAATAATGAGCAACTTGCATTTTAAAATTTGAAATGTATGAAATTTGAAGTGCCACAAGATTCACAATCTTTTGTTAATGGTTTTTCTATTCTCTTCAAATATGTTTTAGTTTCTTTAGGCCACAATCACATAATTATGGAATTTTCACGGCACCAACCTACTTTTAACTACTCTAGAACTCTACCTAGTAGTCAACATCCAAGACGTTCCCAAATTCAATCAAGATATGCCTATTAATCATTACTGTTTAGTTGTGCATAGAATTTGCAATAAGACTAAGCTACCAATTAGATGTTATTCGGTTTTGGCAGGCCACAAGATGGGCAAGTTCATATATTTATGATAATCTAATATGGTGGTTGATAGAAATAAGCAGGAAGACAGGCGCCTTACGTTGATTTTAATCTTCGAAGACTCCATAGATATCATCTGTGGCTGCATGAGACGTATTTAATTTGTACTATCAGAAGTTAAATCACCGTGTAAACTTTGGATTACATCCTTCTCTGCTTTATATTGTTTGTGCTGATGCTTTTGTTTGTTATGTCCATGGGGTTAGCCACAAAGGCTTTTTCACCTTGTTTGTTTTAACCATAAATACATTTCTCTAACACAGTTTCATGTTTCAAAATTTGGATTTTGTTATCTTATCCTATCTGTCAATTTCACGATGCATTTAGCTGAATAATTTATACCCACTACCTGCATAACTAACAGCTAATATTTTGTTTTCATTTAGAATATGCTTATTGTACTATTGGCTGTGCCATTTCTAGCTTTTATCATATTTTGTTTATGAATCATTTCTATTTTTTCTGTCTGCAGCATGTTTCATGGGGAACAGTAGCACTCGCTGATGCTGAGAGGCGTCTACTAGCCAATGCGTTGCTTGATTTCTCAAATGAGCGGTTTGTTCTTCTCTCTGAGAGCTGCATCCCAGTGTATAACTTCCCAACTGTCTACAAATATCTGATTGGTTCTACTCAGAGTTACGTCGAGTCATATGATGATCCTTCTCGTTATGGGCGAGGTCGCTACAGCCGCAAAATGCTTCCCGATATTAAGCTCTACCAATGGCGGAAAGGGTCTCAGTGGTTTGAACTTCACCGTACTCTTGCTGTATATATAGTCTCGGACACAAAATACTATAACCTTTTCAGGCAATACTGTTTGCCTGCTTGCTACCCAGATGAACATTACATTCCAACTTATCTCAATATGTACCATGGTGCGCTAAATTCAAACAGGACTGTGACCTGGGTCGATTGGTCGTTGGGAGGACCGCACCCTGCACTGTACGAAGAAGCTAATATCAGTGAAGGGTTTATACAGTCAATAAGGAACAATGGAACCCTCTGTCAATACAATTCAGAGATGACGTCCATTTGTTATCTGTTTGCTCGAAAGTTCGGTCCGAGCGCACTGGAGCCCTTGCTCAACCTCACCTCATCAGTTATGGAATTTTGAGAAGCTCATACCATCCCCCACCCCACCCACCCTTCGAGTTAATAGGTTTTCGGCATAGCTAAGTTACGTAGTTTAACATTGGTAGTGTTGTTTCAATGAATTTTTTTTTGGGGTACAAATGTACAGTTGGTGGTTAGTTCCGATAGATAATTTTTGTTTTTATGTCATTCAGAGTTCTAGATTTTTGTTTTGTTTTTTTCTTGCGCTGGTCTTTGGAGGATAAATTATCAAGTCCTTCAAAGAAGGATAGCATCAATATATAAATTTAAAATTAAATAATACATCCTGACATATTTCTTCTTCATTTTGCAATTGCTACTGATAGTATTTGCAATAAGCAGCTTGTAAATACGACAATTCTTATTATCACTTTCTGAATCTGAATGCTAAATCTTTAAAAAGTTACTACCGCATTTAGCATTTCCGAGAGTAAATGATTCTGCAAAGGATACTAAATTAAATAAAATTCCATTTTTTTTGAACTGCAGAACCATACGGCATGGAAACTATTTCTGAATTTTTGGCAATCACCATGCTTGTAACTACTTTTGTTGTATCGCACAGCAAAGGAGGTACATACAAGCCAAACCTTAAAGTAAAACGACAGTATACGTCCATGTTAAAGTGCGGTGTCTTGGCATGGCATTCAATAGTTGATTCCGCTTCCTACCATTTTAATGATATCTGTGCTCAGCTTATCCTGTTAGTCTAGTGCTTGAAAATTGGTAATCTCGTTTATGTTAATTTATGTTGTTAGGGTAGAAAAGTTATCCATACTTAAACATAACATTCAACAGCATAAAAAGCTAAAAATCTACACTTTAATTTCTTTTTCTTTTTCTTTTTTTAACACAATTGAAATACTTTTACATAGCCATGAGAGTAAAAATTCACAGCAAAGAATTACATACCACACCCAGAAGTTATCCATGGGTAGAAAAAACATTCTGAATTTGCAACAAAAGCCGGTATCAGGGGGCATAATTATTACTCAATTGCTTCAAGCAGTTAATACTCACACGTCACCACCAGATATACTGCACATTAGGTAGACTTGTACAAGAAATGAAATTGAAATTATTTATATATCAAAGTGTCTTTAATGAATATGTAGATCTCAAAGTTATAAAAGTAACTACATATTATAGACGCATAACTTATCAAAACTGTTCACAGTCTCATATAGACCCCTCTTAAAACCTCATAAAAAAATACCTCATTCTCACCCTCAAGAGAAACTGACACTATGTGCCTGCAGCATATGAGGAGACAATTAAAATTACAATAATGATGTAACATTTACCAACTCAGAATCAGAGGATGAAAGTAATGGAAACTCTATCAATGACTGTGTCTAAGAATCAGGTAGCTGCTACCTGTTCTGCCACTTGAGGCTGAGTGGTTTCTGGTGATGATTGTTGCTGTCCTGTCATTTGAGTGGGTCCTGACACGGGGTGGTGCAGTCCTGACAATTGTGGGGCACCCGGTCGCGAGCGATACTGTTCGGCGCTTTGAGGCAGACCTGATGTATGGAACTGTGGTGTTTGCATCTGTAGGGGTCCTGAATGTAATTCACGCTGTCCAACCATTTGAGGAGACTCTGACATTGGGTTATATGGTTCTGTCATTGTGGGGGGTCGTGAAGGAGGGTACTGGGGTCCTGCCATGTGAGGGGTTACTGAAGGAGAGTTTTGAGGTCCTGCCATCTGAGTGTGTCCTGAATATGGAGGTTGTTGAGGTCCTGCCATTTGAGGGTGTCCAGATAGAGGGTGCTGTGGTGCACCTACTTGAGAAGGTGCTGATGTTTGTTGATGAGGTCCAGTCATCTGAGGGGACCCAGATGGAGGGTATTGCAGTCCTCTCATTTGAGAGAATCCTAATGAAGGATGCTGTGGTGCAGACATTTGAGGAGATCCTGATGGCAGGCGATGGGGTCCTGCCACTTGAGGTGGCCCGAATGACTGCTGCGACTGCTGCCTTGCTCGTACCATTTGAGGGGTTGGCGGATATCCCCACCGACTCATACTTAACACTCTCTCGATCTCTTCACCCAAGCCAGCTTTGCCAAAAGCCTCTCTTACAAATTGCTGCAGCACTGGAGGAACACCAATGCCATACCTCACCATCTCTTCCAATAAATCCCGACTAGGATCAAATGCTGCTTCATTGCAAAGCCCCTTAATCACAATCTCATAGCAACTGGCATCCGGTTTAGGATCTTTTTCTCCCATTTTTTTCAAAATTTGTGCGCAGTCCACTGCTTTTCCTTTGGTGATTAGTTCATCAAACACCCTATTACCAAAACTGGCAACCACCCGTAAACCAGCCTCCACCATTCTGTTGAATGTCTTCAGAGCATCATCTATCCTCTCTACTTTCAAATATGCATCAATCAAAGTCCTATAAGTAGTGACATCCGGGGACAATGACTTTGAGGACAATTCAGCAAATAATGTCTCAGCGTCTGACAACATCCCATTCTCACAATACCTTGTTATGATATTATTATAACCAGCAACATCCATAGCAAAAGGTTTTGAATTCATTTTCGTCCCAACCTTCTTGAAGGTGGAAATGGCCTCTTCAATCTTCCCAAGCTTGAAACACTCATTGACCATTATACTAAAAGTCTCTGAATTAACAGCCTGGAAATTAGGTGGAGTATGATTATCCAACATCTGGTCAAACAAAGCCCAAGCCTCCGTCTTCCTTCCATGCTTAAGCAACACCTCCAAAAGAACATTGCAAGTAGCCGGGATCATCTTAAACTGTCTATCAAGCAAAGACTTGTATGACTCCATGGCCTCCTTCTCCATCCCCTTATTAAAAAACCAATCCATAAATGTGGCATTCACCACTCCATCATACACTAAGCACCTCTCTTTAAGCTCATCAAAAAGCTCATTAGCCTTGTCCAAATTCTCCAGATTCAAAAACCCAGAAATCAAATTGTTATAAACCAAAGAATCCGCACCATGGCCTTTGTTCAACATTTCTCTCAAAAGATCAACAGCTTCACCGATCCGACCAGTGTCAATCAAGCCTTTGGTCAGATGCCGGTAGGTGACCGGTGAAGGACTGAATGGAGCATTAGCGATGATATGGCGATAAACCTCGAGACCCACATCTACGCGGCCCTCATCACAGTGGGTGTTGATCAAATTGTTGTAAGAGACAATGTTGGGAACGATATTTGACTGATTGAAGAAGAATTGGAAGAGGGCAATAGCGTCATTGTACCTCTTGGCGCGATACATGGCAGCAATGATAGCGTTGCAGGTGAAGACGGTGGGGCGGGTGTTAGAGAAGACGGAGTGACGGGCGACAGCAGATGCAGCGTCCAGGTCACCGGCACGGATGAGAGACTGAACGCGGTTGTGGAGGTTCAGGCGCGGACCCACAAGGGCCGAGGTCGAGTCCGGGAGACGAGGGGCGTTGGGGTCGCGAGGGGGTGGAGGTTGTTGGTGATCGCGCCGTAAGGCATGAAGTGGGGGCTCGATGCGGAGTCGGCGCTTGCGGCGTCGGCGTTCTGCAGCAGCTTCCTCAGCGGAGGAGAAGGCAAAGGTGCGGTGGAAGAGGGCATAGGGGCTAAGAACACCATGGTTAGGGTTAGGGTTTTGCAGGTGGTGAAGGAGGGTTGTGAGAAATGATGGGGTGGAGGTGGAGGTGGAGGTGGAGGTGGAGGTGGGGCGGAGTACAGAGCGGAGGAGGAGGCGGTAGAGAGACATCGCCTAAGATTTCACAGAGGAGAAGAAGAAGAAGAAGAAGCAATGGACAGTAACACTAAAACCCTACGAGTAGACTTGAGGAACTGGGTGGGGTTTTGTGAAAGCTGCGTCACTCAGTTTGGCCGACTTGGCCGTTTTCTAACTTCGTATTATTCTTGTTTTTCAATCCTAGCCGTGCATTCCTCGGCATCAAAAAACCCTTGTCAATGTAGCGGATGGTCACCAACAAATAATTTTAGTTTAAAGAATAATTTAATAATAAACATAAACATTGAATCCAAAAATTACACAGCACTCACTTGCTTCCAGTTTATTTTCTTTCTTTCTTTTTTAATTTTCAATATGATTTTAATCTAAAAATTGACAAATTCTAAGAGAATAAAAAAATAAGAAGTTGAGATCTTTAATAAAATACCAAATTATCAAATAACACATAAACTTTATTTATTTAAGTAGGAAAAATTACACCAACACTCCAGACAATTTTTTTGAAAATGTGCTAGTATTTTGGGAAATTACAATAATAGGCATTTTATTTTTAATTTTTTAAAACAAACTAAATGTTAGTGTATACTTTATATCATCAAAAAAGTTAACGTATTTTTCAGTTGATGTGGATTCAAAAAACTCAGAGGCTAAAAGCCCAATTTGTAACTATACTCATTGATGCATGCTGATAATTGAATCATTCACTAAAGGAATGAAGAGCAGGCCTCATGGTTAGCTTGTCCACTTGGTTTTTTATTACCACAACCTTCAAATGTCGTGCGAATTTCACCAAACTAATAAGACCATTGACAGTTGACAGAGAAAATCAAAGAGAATGAAGAGCACCCCTCACGGTTAGCCTTTCCACTTGCTTACAAATCTCATGCAGAATTCACCAAGTAATAAGACCCTTGAGAGTTGACAGAGAAAATCAAAGGAGAAACTTTACAAACTTTCTTGTGACCCCAAAAAACACCCCCTTTACTTTATATGGTAATTATGAAATACCAATTATTAGTTCTATACTGTAACTGACAAAGAATGATAAGATACAAACACAACAGGAAATATGATTGATCATTCCTGCCTGATATATAAAAAATATTTTAGCATTCTCTGTACACGCTGAGAGGCTTCAACTGCATATTTTTAACCAGTTGTCCTAGGCTCTGTTTCACCAGCAAAATTGTTTGTATGATCTTTGCCTGAATTATGTTGTTTATGTATGGAAAATGACCACCAACCTTTAAATAGAATTACCGACTACTGTGGTTCACTGACAACCCATATGGATCAACCCAACATCTGTCTTCCTTTACAGCATTATTCCATCTTTCCTTGAATATTCCCATTTCAACAAAGGATTGCATCCTGACCTGTCCACATAACAAATACTTGCCACATATAAGTTTGTAGATGAAATAAACTCAAAACCATCCGTCATCCACTAGCATGTGTGTGCAAAGGCAAAGAGAGCACAAAAATTCGTATATGAATACTTAAGGCGGCCTACCTTAGCTCTATTGTCATTCGTGGAGCCAGACTGTGCCTGCAATTACAAACAAGAACAACTTCAGAATACATCAACAAAGATCAAGAAAATTATTTTGAGATTGGGAACTTGGGTTAGAGTATAGGCTGATACAGGAATGGACTGACTCGGTTGAGAAATTGGCAGAAAAAGAAAAGGGATGGCCTAGCTTTAATAGTTAAAAGGGGAAGAAAAATACAGAGCATAGATTTGGTCCAGTCAAACAAATTAATGGATCATTCCCTGCTTTCCAAGTCCATTCCCATATAAGGAAAAAGGACATCAGCTACTTAAAAATTAACAGGTGGTAAAAATCAGTACCAAATTGTATGCATCTCCTTATCAGCGAAATTCCATAGGAAAGAATAATGTAGCATGAGCAAGTTAAATGCTGATGCAATAGATGTAAATCAAGGAATTTTATTCAAATTAAAATTTTAATGGCTAAACCACCCCAAGTTCTAAAATAATCGAGTTTCCTTTGATACTTGCTTTTTTGCCATCTGATGTGCCAAGCGTAGGAAGAGCCAGATGGGTTATATATTCAGCATCAACCACACCAACATTTTGCGTTCGATGACCCTGAAATTTTGTCCAAACATCATTAGTATGCCCTAATCCTAAGGAAGTCAAAATACAAAGCCAGAGGACAGGAAAGTTACTTGTGAACAATAACCAAGCATCAGATCCAGGCCCCATCCATGAATCAAGTCATTCTGTAGAACATATTAAATAATTAAAAAACAATCAGCATAAAATAGGCACAATTCAAGTTGAAGATATCCAATCTAGACTTCCCTAATATCTTCAAATCAAATGGCTTCAAACGGATCCACCAGATGTATAACGCCAATATATTTTAGCCTCCTAAACTTAAACAACCTGATCTTCATGCTTCAAATTTAATAATTTTATTTCAAGATATTAATGTGTTTGATGGTTGTTTCTATTACAATCAAGTTGTCAAGAAGAATCAAGACTGAAGCCAAACATTGGTTGTTCAATCTGTAACTTCTGATAAAAGATACTGGGCTGAGGGCAAAAACCATGTTCAGATAGACACATGAGATAAATCAGTTTTAGAGATAACATTCTCATATTAGTTGGATCCAATATACTATTAATCAAAACAAAAAAATTTTTGACCCATTTTATTTAAGATAAAATGATTTTTCCAATGAGCTTTTGGTAATTGGGAGTTTTATAACAGAGTGCCTACTTAATGGTTCCACAGGAGGCAATCAAACATGAGATTAGAAAAAGAGCATCCTTGTGTTAAAGCAGATTGGCTTGACATGGTTTGCTATAACCCTTAACCTTATGCCTTGGAATGCTGTTGATCATCACTTGCTTGACACAGCTTGTTTTTAAGACTCAAAAGGAGTGTCCGAATAATTCATCAAAAGAACTTTAGGTCTCAAAAAAAGCATAAAATTTTAGCCACGGCCAATGGTAAATGACTTCAGCAAGAAGCTCTTCATAAGAAGTGAAGTTCTTTTAAATTCTAAAAATTCCACAATTAACTTTACCTTTTTATTACTCAATAACAAATATATGTACCAATTTTGTCCCTTAAACTTCTTAAGTAAAGCTTCAAACAGTGACTGTAATTATAGTTTTTGCTTCTCTTCTTTACTGCTTAAAGGCCAAAGGCAAAAGCAATCTCAAATGAAACTTTAATGTGCGTCTTCTCTATGATATCAGTCTAAGTTTGGTGAGGTTAATACCTGTATCATATACCATATACATCGCCAAGCTGCCCTTGAGAATACAGGTGCCATAATCTCCACCCATCTGTGTAGCAGCGGATTTAATTTAATACCAAAATAAAATTCTCTTAAAGGCCATACTAAAAAGAGGGGTCATTATTTACCCTATGCATGGAGGAGAAGAGCTATGGCCATCACACCTTCCCCTTCCTTTTAACTTGTAAATCCTTCTGTTAAAGAAAACAGATAAAAATGGATCAAATTCAATTATAATGTATATTTTGCCATTATGTAGGAAAAATGTATAACCTACTATAAGTAACAAATTCAATTTAAAGAAACTATTGATTATCTAAATACAGCAAAATATCAAAATATAGCTACTGCAGTGAACACTACTAAGATAAGGCATATCCAAGAGAAGAAATGAGGGACCGTCATCTCATGCTCCATAAGAAGAGTTATACCTTAATCTTTGAATCCTTGGCCAATGTGAATCAGAAGCTCAAATTAAAACAAAGCTTTTCTCTTTTATATTTCTTCCTCTCTTTTTTCAATGCTCATATGCACAAAGCATTAGTGAGCACGTAGAGTGGCTGTGAGTTATAAATAATATTCTAACAAAAATCAGGAATATAAATCTTAGAGATAATCTCAATGCTTGGGAAAAGTGGGAAAATTATTATTAAAATTAATAAAAGTTCACCTGCCCATGACACAATCTTTAGTTGTTAGACTATAATCTAAAAAAATTCCAGTGGTTCGTGCAACTGAGCTTAAACTAACCTGTGAACTCTTGATCCCCTCAGGCGTGCAGTAATTTGATGATACACTACAGACTTAGCAGGATCAAGTGCTGGCTGTGATATTTCAAGTCCCTCATCTTGAACAATAGACAAATATCTACAAGAAATCAACACGTACAAAACAATAAAACATATAAATTCGATCATCATGAAAGAAAAACTTAAGCTGACAGTTGTTGCATATTTAAAATATTTAGAATGAAAGAATGGATTTATTCTGTATTAATTTTTGTTCTCAACTATACTTTAACTCCACTGAGTTTTCGTGAAAGATCAACACATTTTAGAGACTGGTCAAGCGGTCATGAATAGACAACATTAGTTAGGTACAAGATATCTTCATGAAATAAGAGGGCTACTTTTCCTTCATTAAACTAGTAGTTTGCATATGCATTGAAAGTAGTGATACATGGATTTTACATGCATACATGCGTGTCAACACAAACATACATGCATTTATCATGATTGTACTATCTAAGGTGTCATGGTAGCCAAAAGTAATATCAAATTTAATAAGTAACAACCACAGGGATGTCAAACAGTTCAAGCTGGAGATACTTACTGTTTTGGATCAAAATTCTCAACTCCAAGGTCCTCATCCCAAAGAAATATGTAATCGTATTCAGCAACTATATCTGGATGCAAGAAACGTTTGGCAAACCACCTATTTTACCATGTAGAAGTGTATTATGATGTTACTTACAAATGTGGTAACTTAAGCCCAATGCATAGTCTGAACTTTTCCATGACTAATTTAACTCTAAGTTCAGAAAAATAAAAATTAGAGAAGAATTCGACATTACCACTTTGTTTGATTGGCTGCAGAAACATGTATGGCACGATCACTCCATGCTAAGTCCCTCCATTCATCCACGTAACCATCATAATGAAAAAGCATCACGATAAAATCACCTGATGGAAACTGCAATATCAAAACAGGTATCAATTACACACATGACAAGCTATCCCAAAATAAAATTGGTATGAAGGAGAGACCATCACCTTCTTAACAATTTTGTTCACTACTTCTTTCTGATTAATTCCCACAGAGATCGCCAGCAAGCTCATTGAAGACTTCATAGTTTTCTGTAAAAAAAAATTAAAAAAAGAAGAAGATATTTTTCACCATCCACCATAAAAGAAAAAATATATATATATATATTGGTTCACATGCAAAGAAAGAGTAGGCGTGTCTCTTTAACTCGGATATACATGTAATCTGTCTGATTTTTTTATTTTTCAACAATTTTATCTCCACCTGTACATAAGCTGGCATAGAGATCAAATCAGTTTCCTACATGTATGAGATGACAACGTGATATTTTTACTTCCACATTGCATGCAATTGAATAAAGATATTTCTTTTTGGAAGCCACAATACCACTATCAATTTTGTTCCCATATAGTGAAATAGAATTTGTAGGTAGCATAATGAAACTATTCAGAAAATGTTTGATGTCAGGTACACTAGATTGAAAGTATATTCTACATTAATATGATGTGTATTGAATTGCATAACTTCTGTTGTTCCTGATTATGCACTGAAAGGGACTTGCATTAATCAATTATGTCTAACTATAGTAATATATTTAATCTAAGTGCAATTTTAGTTATAATAATAATAATAAAGAGAGAGAGAGAGAGAGAGAGAGAGAGAGAGAGAACACATTAAATGATGCACTTGATGCTGTAATGAACACAAGTTTATCAAATCCTATTCAGATGGTATACAGTTCATCAATTGATTTTTAAGTCAACTGAACCAAACTAAACTTCAAATTTAGACAGATTTCCCAAGCTCTGCACCATGCAACGTTAACTAACACTTTTTTGTATACTACTTAATCAGCATCTCAAGTTTTCTAAATAACAATATGTTATTACAGAACATGTTATATAATAATCAAAATATGATGGAAGACAAAACAATATATTCTACTCTGTTACATACATGTCATGCTTCCAGCTAGTTATAAAGAATAAGCATGCCTGATGCAGGTGAAATCAGATTTTTGTATTCAAGAACTTAAACCAGCTATAAGTAACATGCCTACAATTCTAAAAAAATTTCTACTAAATTAAGGGCTTAGTTTGAACTTTCAATGAGAAATGCAGCAATGGCTTAAATTACTTTTTTCACAGTGGAGCCCCATAGAGGCTGCATTTCCAAGTTTGATGTATTCACAACAATTCCTTTTGGTAATGCTGCAGTTCCCAAAGGCCAGTACTGACTCTGCGTAGCAAAGAGGAAAACTTTAATCAGCACATTCAAAAACTTTATAAGTACTATCATGAAAGCGGGAACCTATTTTATATGAAAGAGATAGACCTCACAAATATTTGATTTAGCATTCTGCATACTAGAAAGAAGTGCCCATCTTGCTAATCTCTGCATATAAATATTCTAGATATTTAGTATAGAGTAAGACGGTAAAGTTCATAGAGACATTTTTCCAATAAATTCATATAAATTTAAAATTCAAGTAAATATAACATTTAAAAAGAAAATTAGAATCAATCATACCGGAAGATAACTATTATAAAAATCCAAAATATCCAACTATCCAATAAAATACATAACCAGCAGCTCAATTGAAAAGGTCAGATTAATAGAATCTGCAAATGAATGAAGAAAAGTCATGCTAATGCCAATAGATGCTTGGTTCAATTAGAGCCAAGTTATGGTTCAACCAGCCTGTGGAAGTGCCTGCGAGAAACCTCATCTTCCAGGCTTGAACTCCCTCATCTTCCAGGCTTGAACTCCCTCATGGTAGCTCTTATGATGAACCTGTCTAGCCTAGTATTGATTACCCAACAAGTAGGGATTGCCTAGGTGCAGATAAGATACCTAAACCTATTTCCCTTTCTACCTTTACTGCTGTTTCTTCAATTATCAGTTAGTGACAATTACGAAGTCTTACAATAATTTCAGGATAGCAATTAAAAAGCTTGTTAGAAATCACACCAAAAATTGTGGAGGAAAGTGGTGGAATAAGAGAAGATAACAGGGAGAACCTCTTTCGTGTCTGAGTTAATTAAAATTTACTAGTATACACAGAAATTTCTAATTGCTTTGCAAGATTATTGATTTTCTAAAGAAACTCCTGTTTTGGTTTCATTTTTCCTTATAAAATTCAATTAAAAGTCACTATTTTACTAATACCTATGTAACCATGAGCCAGATGTGTAACTTCCATAGGACTCTAACCCCTGAGAGCCAATTCCTCTGACAAGAAGAATCTTGAACTATCCTTGGTATGGTAGGATTTTTGAAATATTGGAAAAATTAACTGTAGGACATGGAGCTTTTGACTTCAAAGAGAAACATCAATTTTGTAGAAAATATTATATATCTCGTGAGATTAGTAAACCATGTTAATCAGTACATATCCCACTGCTCTATTTATTATTGACAGGCATGGCAATCAAGATCAATGCTTCCTCTAGAATTACTATCATAATTAGAAATTCTAGAAATCCATGACAAAAATTGCTACCACACTTTACTAACAGTTGAGGTGTCCCAATCCAACTTTTCTGTCCAAGTGTAAACTAAAACTCCAAATTTTGAAATCATGTACTTGTTCTTAAATATGTCAATCCACACAAAATCATCATATCATTATGCCAAGTTTGGAGTTCTGGAAATTTTTCTTACTAAATATTTAATAAAATTGAAAATTGAACCTTAAACAGTTTCATACATTATTCTTTCCATCATTCTGATCCTGGTCATTTTTTTATTATTATTATTATTATTTTTTATCTATAATAGGAAGGTTTTAAATACTAATTTTAAGTCATTTCTAGGTTTGGAAAAACTCCTAGTCATTGTCAAATGGTTTGTTCACCTTATATGTATCTACTTGCTACTTTGATTTTGTGAACCCTATCAATAAGCAAGCAAGCTGGAAATGAAATTATTATGTTTAGATCACAAAAGCTGTGTAGTAGTGAATTTCCCATTCTTCCTTTCGCACTACATCACATCAGGTGACACACAAATCAACATGACATAGAAATACCATTTTCTCCTATATGCAAGTAACCAAAATACATACTGCTTTGTATTCCTTTGCAGTGAATGCACTACCAATGAAGAAAGCACCACATATCAGAGAAGCTACGATCAAGAGACTAGAAAAGCATGATCTATTCTTGGGATCTGACACTGCAGAAGCCTGGCAAAAACAAGAAGAATAAAACCTGAGTTTTCATTAACATTTTATACGCACAATGACATAAGAAATGAGAACAAAGAGAGAGAACTGGATCATAAGTATTATTTAAATATATTATTGATGTAAAATTATTAATTCTTAGTCAAGAAAATCTCATCTAACTACAATGCTTAAAAAATAATGATTGTATGCCACTGTATAATTATACATGAACAAAGCATGCATTAGATGTGTGTCATGTACTCGTTTTAAGCACTGGCTGTGTTGACTTATTCATATCATTTCAAGCACATTCCTGTTCAAGTCAGTGATAAAGGTTAAAAATGAATTCTAAAAAACTCAATTTCTGTTAACATAAACAGAAAATTGCATCATAGTGAGGCTTGAGAACCGTACTTTATATACCCCTGTGATTTGGCATTGCCTAAAAATTTTACAAGACAAACAGGAGGATATCTGGAATCTTGGTAAAAAAATTTAGGCCACTTGCACAGTAATATAAGCAAGAAGGACATGAATCCTTCACACTTGAGTATGCTATGCTATCACAGAAAGACAACCATTCACTTTTTAGGACACTCACAAAGATGTTCCACTTCAATGAACCCTTCTCATTATTTCTATCTTATTTTCCTCAGATTTTATACTCTTTAAAACAGAGGACACAAAACATGAGGAAAAAAAAAAGTGCATCTGTGGCAATTCAACATAAATTTTCAACTATTTTCTTAGCAATATAAGAAAGAGGACGAAAAGTAACAAAAAATTGCACCAGTTTTACAAGCCATATGCCCGCATATCATAGTAAATAATTCAAGTATTCTCTCAGGTATCTTGGCAATGAAAAATAGAGAACAAAAATTCTCAAAAAGAAATTATAATTTTAAAGAAAAAAAAAATCAACAAATGAGTATTAAATACTTCAAATTTATCTAATTTCCACAAAAGAGAAGAAACTGGAATCACAAAAATAATTTTGTAATCAAAATGGCACTGTAAAGAAGTAATATGTTCTTTCCCATCCCTAAGCCTCTTTCTTTTTAGGGTCTGAGTCCCTGGCCTCTGTTAAGGCCCTGTTTTGGTTACTAGTGTAAATGAAAAATTATAAGGAGAAATCTATAATTAATTTCTTTCTTCATCATTTAGCAATTCATATACTAATAAGTAAACAATTAAAAAAATGTAAAGGGTGGAACATCTTTGGTATGCTTAAAGACTAATCCCCTAAAAAGGCAAACTTTACTTTTGCTTCAAAGCTAGCAAAAACCAAAAATCCAAGCAAAAAGGGAAGATTCGTTCTCACAATTAACAGACTTAAAAAAGAACAGCAGGATTGAGGTCCACCAACTTTTCTTAATAACCAAGCATGTGCAGATCAAGTGCTCCACCAATACAAAATAAACATAAGAATAAATAATCCAGGTGAAGATTATCATTATTGGAATTCAATGCGTTTCATAAAGATAAACCTCATTTCTCAAACGGAATAGAATTTCAAGTACTTTAAGTACTCTTGATCATTAAATCATTGATAACGAGCTTACATAGAAATGAGATAGATATTGCTTCTTCTTTTTTTTCTCAGCAACCAAACGGAACCCATCAGGAAACCAGACATTCAAACTCCAAACATCAATTCAAGAACACACCCAAACATAAGAAAATCCATTGACACTTAGCTAGCTTTTCCGCACCATCCAATACCAACATGTCATCGAACTCAATAATAACAAAACAGAACAATAACAAAACATCTCAATTCTCAAAACACAAAATTCGAACACTGTCGTATTCACTCGAAATATATATATATATATATATATATAGAGAGAGAGAGAGAGAGAGAGCTGTGTAAAAACGGTTTTAGAGAAGAAAGCTCACATAATTATAAGATTTCATAATTCCGGGAGGAACTACTACCCCAAATTAAAAAGCATGCAATACAGAAAGCTCATAAATAAAAGAGGTTTTTCTTTGTCGTCTTCTTTTGTTCAATTGTGGAACAGTCTTAAAGGCAAAGCAAGGAATGAGACTCCTTCAGGAACTTAAACAGTTGCAGAAGTGGGAAAATAAATTAATGATAATGATTAAAAGTCAAAAACGCCGTCGTTAGGTGAAGAGAATGAAAAAAGAGACCAAAAGTTTTATACCCAACCGGGTACGTCATCATTTAGTTGGCAGCGGAAAATGGTGAAATTGACCGAAATATAACTCTAAAGTCTAAACTAAAGCCTCATGCCTTCATGACGTAAGCAGCAACTTTCAAGAGAATAAATAAATAAACTACTTGTCAACTTGGACCAAACAAGATCAGAGATGGGGAGTAGAACATATGTATATATATATATATTTACTAATTATTTATTTTATATTTTATATTTTTTGAATCTTAATTAATCGAAACCAAAATATGATTTTTTAAAAAGAAGATAATCATTATCACAGAATTTGTCGTTATTTGTTTTTGGAAGAGAAAGAGGTGAGGCTGTTTTGACGGATATGCAACAGCAGTCGAAAACAGCGGAAATATGTTTTTTTTTTTTTCTTTGCTTTGTTTCTGATAATTAATTTCATTCTGTTTTTGTTGGTTTTGGTGTTTATTTGTTTTATTAATTAATTAATGGTTTTGGAAGGTGTAAGAAAATCTGAACTCCAAGCGACAACGTTTTGGCAGGAAAAGCTGAGTGGAGATTTAAGCGGCAGGTTGCTTCCTCTTAACCACGCAATCTTCTGCTCGCCCATATTTATGTTCTTCAGTCTATTTTATGTTTTTTCACAATTAGTTTTTGTTCTTCATTTTTTTCCTTTTTCTTTTTTATATAAGAAAAACCTTCATATATACCAAAGTACGAACCAAACACAGGTAGATTTTTTTAAATTTTTTTTTATTAAAACTAGTGTGATATATTAATATTAGTATGATATATAAATAATATATGTTCAACTAATAACTTTTTTTATTTAACCAAAACATTAAAAAAAAAATAATTAAAACAATTTGTTATCTATGTTAATGTTGTCTATCAATTTTTATTAGTTCTACTCTAAAAAATTATATAATTTAGATATATATTGTTTATGTAACATATTAATTTTAATATTTGTTGGTCAATTTCTCAGTTCTAAAAAAAAATTGGAGCAGAAGGGACAATTTGACATTTATGAAAAAGTTTTAAGGGGGCAAATTGCTTTAAAGAGAAATCAACCTTATATCTGTATTTATACAAACAGAAGAACTTATTATTTACAATTTGTAGCTTTTAAAATATATATATTTTGTTTAGAAAATATATTTTCTACTGGTTTAAAATATAAGAAAAAACCCGGAAGTTTGGATGGAGAAAAAAAAAATCTACATAATAAAATATGCATAGTCCTGTATTGGAGCTAATAAATCCACTAATATTATGTCAATCGTACTATAAAATTATACAACTTATATTAAATAGTAAATAGTGGTACTCAATTTTCAAAGGAATGAACATGCACGCATGTAATGTTGGCATGTACCGTGTCATCAGCATTATTATTAATCCTTTTGGACTTGTAGTATTGGAAGAAGCATTATTAGTGGTTCAATGATGGAGGATGAGAGCTCGTTTTAATAGTAACACTAACAATAATACTAATAATAAATGATGCTTTATTTTTCAACTCAAAATTCTACAATTTAATAATTTTTAGAGTATTGTATTATTGGTGATGTCAATCTCATCATGGCAAAAAATATTGAAAGTCGAGAGGCAACACAAGCTTCATCATGGGAGATAATGGCTGTTTGAAAAAAAAAAAGAAAAAAAAAGAAAAGAAGAAGAAGGTGGATAAACATATAAATGAGTTATGAGAAAGCAAATACTTAAACCCATCTTTAGACATGATCATCTAAGAAACTTGATAATGGCACAAATAGTTTGGAAGTGGAAGTCCAATCGCCAAAATAGTTGGTTTCCATAATGTTGTAAATTAATCGCTATTTGGAGGTCCACTTACTTTCTTTTATGTTTAAATAAATTGAAATTATAACATAGCTGTACCTGTCACACTAACTAATGAAGCATTGATGCAGTGATTATTTTTTAAAATATCATTAAAGCATCTCTGGTTCTGTATATTAGAATATATGTGGCATAAAATCTGAAATATCTTACTGCTTATATGGTGAATATCTATTTAATAAACAATATATTTTATCTATACAGAATGCTCTATCTATTTATCTAATATGGCATAGAGTTGCATTTGATTCCTCCAACACAAATTAAATGACCACGTCCACTTCACCTAGCACTTTATTATTATTATCATTATTATTATTTTTTAATTTTACTTTTTAAGAAAATGGATGAAAAATTATAATTGAAAATTTTCATAGTGCTGAAATTTTATTTCATTGAGCCTAGAGATTTAGTTTAGAGCTCGGAACTTTCCTTTCTTTAAAATTCTACAAAGAAAATATCACATGGATCAGCCATAAACAAAAAAAGTGGTAGATAGTCTAAATTGAAACCGCCGAAAGAGACACCTCAAATATAAACAAGGGTTGAAAACATACTATTGCCGCTATAAAAACATTAATTTAGTGTTGTCCTAATTGCAAAAATTGATTTTAATTACAACCAAAAGAATATACAAACAAACTATTTCTTCTCTGTATATTCTTTTTTTTACATACAATAATCCTCGTGGATGCATTCCCGCCTACGAGAACAGGTCATTCAAAATGTCATAAGCAAGACCTTGTATAAACTGACTGCATGTACCAAAACTCCAAAAGATTCAAGCATAAGAACATTAGCCCACATAGCCAACTCTCCCAACACTTGCAAAAGTGGGACTCTGATCTCACACAGAAAAGAACTGTCATGCAATAAATATCAGCCCACAAGCCAGCTCCAAATATTTCACAAAAATATCCCGACTCTCAAACATTTCATAAACGCATTTGCTTGCCAATTCCCCATCTTTACCAGATGACAGCATGTTCTTGTTTCCATCTGTGAATTTCAACTGTTCCAACCTGTTTGAGGAAGAGTATTGGATCAGAGACTCCTATGAAACGAGGAAATCTCTCTTGTACTTTGCAACGAAACTGGCTGCTCCCTTATTCGAGATAAGAGAATCGAAACTTGCTCGGTTGAAATATCTAGCCTCTCCTTGGACTTGGCAGACTCAGTAACAAGAGTGGATACCATACTCTGCAATAACTGAATTTTTTCTGCATGATCACTTGGAGCACACTGGAGGAGTTTTGCAGGTGTGCTGATTCGACGCCAGCGGATGGGAAGATACCTATCAGGAATCTGAAAGCAGTTCCCTGTTGAGAGAACTCGAAGGGCATGCCGACAAAGAATTCCAGAGAACTCAAAGTGATGGCAGCTGCAACTTATGATACCTTCCCGAGGAATCCAATACACTTTCCGACCTCCATCAGTTTTTGTGTGATGTCTAACAAGAAAACCATCTTCCATCTGAAAAGATGCATAGTGAGCAGCCAAAACAAGTTGTTCTTGGAGCTTAGAGAAGGCAAAAGGAGTAAGTATTGAGGCAGCATGAGATTCCATTGGAGCGCCCGTTTTCAAGCATATATTTTGAAGATTTTGTTGCATTGTTTGTTGCTCCCCAGTTTGATCTTTAAAATCCACAGCAACAGCTACCTGCTCATGCAAACCTACGTAAATAACAAGGGAAAAACTTTTCCACTGAAAACTAGAGACGCCATCTGCTCTTAAACATAAAAACAGTGAACATGAGATATCATAAAACTGAAGATGGTATGAATTAGACTTGACTTCTCAACTATTAACCACACTTGAATTTCAAATACAGATCCCATAGACGTATTGTGAGATCAGGGAAACAAGACACTAGCCATTATCTACATATGCATAAAATTATTACTGTATATATTATACAACAGTCACTTAAACCACCAAAAGTTGTGGCCCAGTGGTAAAGGTGCTCATTCGCCTAGCTCAATGCCTGGGTTCAAGTCGCCCCAAGGCGCTAGGTGGTCCTCAACCTAGGCACCAGCTACAGTGGTGGGTATAGTTGAAACTCTATTGGGCCCATGGTGTACGCTCCTTCGGTGGGTTCAACACGTCGAAGGTTAACCCACAGTGGGTCAAATGCTCCCTAGTGAATCTGGAGGGTGCCTTCCCTACTTATCCATTTTATTGCCTAAAGAAAAAAAGAGGAAGAAATTCTCACTTAAAGAACTTTAATATTCTTTAATTAGATCCTCTCTTTCAAGGCCAACAAGATGAAAAATCTGATATTATTCCATGAGAACTTGATGATTCCCAGTGAGAATCATCTCAATTTATCAATAGCTTCATAAAACAACTTTTGCAGAAAACAGACATTAGGAGATGAACCATAAATGCACGGAGATAGAAAGGAACCTTTTACTCTTAGTGAAGTGTATTACTTATTTCTATGCTTAGCATCCAAGCATAAACAATTCTGTTAAAATTACATTTGAATTAAACTTGTTCTGAGATTTGGCATATATTGATTGTGAAATCTTCTATCAGTTTGTCTGCATTACATATCCATGAACCAAGCCAATGAGAAAATTCGATTTCAACTGCAGAATTGTACCATGGTAAATTACTTGACATAATCTATAATGTGAAAGTAAATAAAAGAATCCACTCAATAATCATGATTCTAATTTCCATTTTGTTAGACATCACATAATTAAAAGTTTAGAACTCAGCATGGAATCTCAAACTCTTACTCCTAATTAGTTTACATTGTATTATTTAATACTTTGAAGTATTTTCATTCATAAACTATTAAACTTGAAGTGAGTTTTTTTTTGGTAAAAAAGGACTAATGCATTGAAGCAACAAAAAGAAGTCCAAACAGGACCTACAGAGCAGCATCTGCCTGCTCAGCCAATAAGGCATCCAGAATACAAGAAGGGATGTTTACTACAGAGAACTCATCCCCAATCAAACTACAACCAGAAGTATGTTACATGACTGTTTAGCATGACAATTAATTTTCTGGTCAATGAGTGCCCAAGAGACTGATATAGGCACTATAAGGAGGTTTGACTCTAAATTTCACATTGCCAACTGTAACCAAATTAAAGAAAAAGTTTTTATAGTCCTCAAGATTAACAATTACTTATTTGTCATCATAATTTCAAGCACGCAAATCATATTGATAAATGGAGTTTCTAACTTTGCAGATTGCTTTTGTAGTCTCTATATTCTGGGTAAATGACAAAACTCCCCCTTCATGTTTACTCAATTTTCAATTTTCTCCCTAAAGTTTCAATTATTGCAATCCCCCTGCAACAACAAGATAATTCCAAATTGCCCCCTCTACAATGAAATAATTTCAAATTGCCCCCTCTATCATGCATAATAACTTTTTTGGACAAAATTGATTATAAATGAATTAGAAAAATTTACTGTCCAATGTTTTCTTATAAAAAATAAAAACATTGTCCAACATTTTCTTTATTTTTTTCCTATTTAGTTTCAAAAGAAATCCCCAATTTCAACATATGTTGTCTATATCAGCTAATTATTTAAATGTCAGGTGGTCAATATCACCAAATTTTAACCAAAACAAAAAACCCTAATAGAGGGGGCCATTTGAAATTATATCATAGTTGACAAGGAAATACTGCCACAATTGAAACTTTAGGGGAAAATTTGAAACTTCAAGCAAAGATGAAGAGGCCTTTTATAATTTACCCCTATTTTTTCTTAATTCTTTTTTAACCAATGTCATTTTGCATAAAATAGGAAATACCAAAAATTCAGCCAATTCAAGCTGTCTCACAATATTCAGGTTCCAAAAAGAAGTCCTGAGTTGTGGAGAGTTCCAAAATAGCAAGGTCACATTTACATTGAAGGTAAGAAGGAATTTCTCTGAAAATTTCAAAGTTTATACCTTGTGTAATTTTTTAAATTCTTTATTTATTTCTTTAATGCCCCTATTACTGGTTTAAGTTGGATGCGTGCTGTTACAGGTACACACAAAAACACACCCCAAATTCATGGTTTGATGTTATGTAACATAAGAGGTACTCAACGAAGCTAACAAGGTCAGTACTAAAAGCTCCATACCTCTCTATATGAGCTTTGGAAAAAATGTATAAAAAAAGAAAGAAAGAAAAGAAACGAAAGCAAACACAAGAGGTTACAAAGAAATCATAACCAAAATGGGCTTCATAGGCTAAAAACCTCAAAAGCCTCTCCTAGATTGGCTATCATCCTAGCTTAACATGTGAAACAGAGTGTGAGAAAATATAACTTAAATATCTTCAAATATACTAAAAAACAAAAACAACAATGAAATAAACATACGCAATAGGTAGGGAGAACAGCATACTTGTTCTACAAAGTGTGCAAGCCTCGTCTGTGCACTCAAAAATCTTTGGATGAAAGCATTAATCGACTTTGACTGGCCAATTGTAGTTATTCCAGCAAAAAAATGGCTTCTCAAGAATGGTAATGCCCAAAGCAATCGTAAGCCATACAAGTTGACTATGTGCCTATTAGTGTGAAGCCCAAAAGAATTCACCATGTCCCTCCACCCCAGCTCAAAATCCTCTATTGATTCCAGATTGTAGAGACGATAGAACTCGGCCTTCCACTCATTGTAACGTTCCCCCAAAACAGCATTGAACCAAGATGGAAATTTTGCCACAATCATCCATAGGCACAGTGCATGTTTAGCTGTTGGCATTTCCATGGTAATTGCTTCCTTAAGAAACATATTTTGGTCAGTCAATATTGTCTGGGGTGCCTTGCCATTCACGAAGCCTAAGAATGCCTTCCATGTTACCATGAATAACAGAAAAACTGATGTAAATAGGGACAGCAAAAAACTCAAAAACGAAATACATGTGTGCATGTGCTAGACATTTATCAAACTTAGAAACTCCCATCAAAATTAAGATTTATTGTCAAAATTTGATAATTGGAAACATAAAGAATGTGACACTATACATGAAAGTTTCAAGCTGAATTGCATTTACTAATGGTTGAAAAAACAAATTCAGGATCTTACAGTTAATTGCCACAACTCAGATAGGAACATGCTCCCTCCAACACAAAAATGTGACACAAAAACTATGAACAACTAAATTTGTTCTGCATTTGCAAAGTTGGTAACTGTCATAAATTTGTAAATTGACCACTTAGGAAACATCTTTTTGTGCAGAAACTAAAACTTCACTAGGCCATTTGACTCTCATCCTCTTACATTCTAGGTATTTACTTCAAGGAAATAAATATTTATATCCTTCCAACCCCGACAAAAACAAATGGTGATTAACTAAGTGGCCCAATTTAAATTTAAAGCATTCATATTTACAAGATAAGCAGACAGACTGATAGATAAAAACAATAAATTACATATTAATTTCACCCTATTACCTTCAATGCCCATGAAAAAGACCTCAGATTTTCTTCTCGAAGAAGCGCACAACCAAAGAAGCAAGACATACCATAATTATTCATTCCAACCCATATGCCAAGCGGCATGTCAAATGCTGTCAAGCGATGAGTCGTATCAAACACCACCACATCACCAAATATCTCATACGACTGGATCGATGATGCATATGACCACGCAATGTTCTCTAGTCGGTTGTTTGAATCAAGCGTGTATTCAAATTTGAAATTGCAGTCTTTGTCCTTAATATTTCTGCACATTCTTAATAAGTCTATACTCTCCTCTTCTGGGTCTAACTTCCTGAATGACTGCAGCAAATTCCTCACATCCTTCTCAGTGAAGGGTAGATACCCAGGCTCCACACATTTCTCAAGCTCCATGAGCCTCATCATTTGCTGTACTGAAATTCCTGTTTTAGCAAACATAAGGATTCGACTCTTATCTGAATCTGATATAGTACGGTATGCTGGAAGAAAACGGACTTGGTTTGGCTCTAACAATTCATGATTATGATGGTTTGCAAAACCTGTTACACGCCATTCGGGTCCTCCTAGTTCCGTTGTCTTGCTTATACGCATATACGCTTGACACCCACATCGAGAGGATTTTCGATTTCTTTGGGGCTTGCTTTCAATAGAGTTTTTGATAGGTGTGTTGCCAGCACGGTGGCAGACAAAGTATCTTCTGGTAAGTCCTTTGCCAACCCCATCTTTTCCTTCTGTACGGTGCCTCCTAATTGAGAAACCACATTTTTTTGCAAATTCACTATAGTATTCATAAGCAGAATCATGAGTAGCAAATCTTTGACCAATATAGGGAATCACGTCACTATTATTGGTTTCTAAGGAAAGCCTAGTTTCATCAGGGGATTCCTCTGTGCTGCTTGTATCATCCAAAGACAATGATCTTTGATCTGAGGGATCATCATAAACCACTAGCACTCCACCCTCTTCAGACATTCTCCACCCTTTTCATCAATCTAAATAGGTAAACAAACCTAGGGCTCTCTGTTCAACATGTTACCAAAAACAAAGAAAATTTCCATCATAAAAATAGGTAACGGTCAAAAACTACAAAAAAAAAGATATATATATATATATATATATATATATATATAAAATTGTCAATGAGAAATCGGTGAAATAAATATAGATATTGGAAATTTAATATTGTTCAAAAACTATTAAACGCGGTACCCAGCAACAAAAATAAATAAATAAATGCTAAATAAAATTTCTCCAAATTTTTTTTCACAAATAACTAAAAAAATATCGATAATATCATCGACATTCCGGCGATGCCGACACCGATAAAGGGATTCTAACTTCTAACCAATGTCTTTTATAAAATAAATATTTGCATCGAAATTTTAAGAATAAAAGCCAATACCAGTGAGAAACTGGTAAAATAAATCGACATAGTTTATAGTATTATCGCCTGAAAATATCCAAGGTTCAAACAAAATGCCAAAAAAGAGAAAGAAAAGAGAGTTTTCCATGGAAATGAGAACTCACCGGAATTGTTGTGGAGGAATTGCAGAAGGAAAGGTTGAAGCTTGAAGATTGAAGAAGAAGCTTCTACAGGACGACGGCCGTCGGGTCGTTTCCCTGAGGATTTGATGAGGAGCCGCATGAACAGAACATTTGAGGAGGGCTGGGCTTCCAATTCAACGGGCTTTTAAAAGATCGTTCTTTATCCACAACCAAAATAACTGTATACCCCTAAATTTGGCCCCACCCTCCCTTTTTCTTTTCTTTTTTTACATCCCTAAAATCCCTTTACCTTGTACTGTTCAGTTATATAAAATCGAACATTCCAGAGATGTTCAATTTCATATCACTGCACAATCTTCATTTCTTTGGATCCAATTGAACAATTTATATTTGTTCAATCCTAGTAAACCATTTACCAAAAAGGAAATTCCTAGTTGACCGAATACATTTTTATAAATTTTTCAGTAGAATAAAAATGAATAAAGAAAGAGAAACAAGGAAATAGAGATTGGGTACCCTTTACTCATGATTTATATCTAAGGGCTATTTTCATATATCCTCGAGGTTTAAATGTCCTACCGTTTATTTAGCACAGTTTAATTTAATACAGAAAGAGTAAATTGGTCATTGACAAAAAAAATGACGTAGCCCCTAACACACTGTTGGTTTGAGAAAAATAGGCAACAAGAGAAGAAGTTTGGAAAAATCTCAAAGAAGATAAAGAAGGCAAAGATCAAATAAGTAATTTGTTCATGTAGTAAAAATTGACTTTAGGATTTTAAATTAGGAATCCTAATTTGAGGGGTCTTGTTTTATATGTCTCTGATTCTATTTATGAGTTTGCTTGAGTTTAAGATTTAGGTTATGCTTGTGGTTTTGTTTATGTTAATTTTTGTTTGTATTTAATGTTTGTTCGTGTTTTCAAATGTTCTGCGCCGACGGATACCTATCTATGAATCATGTCCAAATGTTCCAAGTCCAATGGTATTCTTGTATATATTTTCCAATAAATAAGTATACTCTTTTTGGTAAAAAATAAAAATAATAAAGGAAGAAAGAGAATCAACAATAGGAGTTGGATGTTTATTTTACACACAGCACAGCCTAGAAACAATAGATTTACAAAATGGGTACCTCCCTAGTATACAATGTTCTTCACTACGGTATATAATAAAATTTATTACACTGCACAACTTTTACCTAAGCGAGTCTACTCTGTCTATGACATCTAATGCTTTCTTCTTGTCAATACCAAAGTCAATGATATGAATACCAGAAGAAAACCTACTAAAAGATAACAATTCCCTGCTTCCTCTACCAGGGGAATGGCTGCTACTCCTGCTCAATCTGTTATGCTTGCTTGAACTTGTCTTCATCGTATCAAAGTCCTGACTTTTACTAATTCCCGGGATCCTTTGTTTTTTAGTTACATCTTTGAGCATCTCCTGCTCTTCGAATGTTAGAGTAGCTGATTTGGTGTCATTAGGAATTCCCTTAGGCTGCTGATTTGTCTTCAAGAGAGCTGTGGACTTGGAAGGTGATTTGGTAACTCCGTTGTCGCTGTTAGACATACTTTGAGTAATCAAATGATGAAGCCATAACACTAGTTCAAGTAGACAGGATTCTGTTTTCTCTCTGTTGGCATGATGGAGTGTCTCGATTCGAATCACATCAGTCTGCACAGCGCTCTTTCGGTTCGTCTCAGAACTGTAAAAATGATAGAGAAATTACTCAGTACATATCAAAGGCAAGAAAAGAAATTAGTGGTGAACTGTTTACTCACCCAGTATTTGCCCACTCTCCAACCCAACCAAAACCATGATGAGCTCTGATTAAGGTTTTTGCATCCAAAAGTAAACAAGGCTATGATTAGTCGAATAGAGTAACGATAATAAATGCAAGCCTAATAAAGAATTTGACACATGGAGGAAAGTCTATTTTGAAGAAAAGCTGGCTTCTTACTTGGCAGTGTTCGTAGCAAGTGGAACAAGCCACTGCAAAGTCTTTTCCATTTCAGCTTTGATTTCTGCGACAGTTAACTGGACAAAACAAATTTAATAGTGATTCAATTCAAAACATCATTAGCTGCTGGTAAAGCTGAAGCAGAAGAAACACTCTTATTCAAAGATTTAAAATATTAAGAAAATGATTAATACCTCATCTTTAACATGAAAAGATTGTAACTTGGAGCGCAATGACAATTTTAGGCTAGGCGGCAAGTTCTGGTATAATGCATCCCTTGTATTTTGGGGCATAGAGCTTGACCGCGCTACCTGATTGCATCAAAGCAGACTCAACAAAATGCTTACAAAGAAGGTTAAAGACATAAGGAAGCAGACTAAAAGCTTGTGGATTTAGCAAAACATCAAAGCTTGACAACGAAGAGTGAACCACAAAGCAGGCTGATTAGATTTCCAGAAAAAACTAAAACCATTTGGCCAGAAAATCAACTTTTAACTTGATGTTTCTCAAGAAAAAGATTACATATGAGGTATTTGAAAACTTAAAATCAGATAAATATTTTTTTTTTCCAAGAAAAATTCAATAGAGAGGAAAAATCAAGAGTCTTATTATTGACATTTACTTGAATTGCTTAATTTTAATAGATCTAGAAGTTTAAAAAAATAATAATAATAAATAATTGTATTCTTTTAACAGATGTTAAACTAGTTATTAATCATGAGTAATATTTCAGTATTCTATAACAATAAAGTATTATTTACACAAAAAATATTCTTTATCTTAAATATTATGAACAGAAATTTTAAGGAAGTTATATAAAATGAAAATAAAGTATTTTTTTTTGGAAATAAAGGGTTTAATCTAGAAAGCAAGATACTATTTTAAAAAAAAGAAAGAAAAAAAAGACAATTTAGTTTAGATCCAGAAGACCTAATTTGTTAGCATAACTTAAAGGGTAATAATAAACAACCCTTTGTAGTTTGAAATCTATACATAAACCATTGCTTTTTAGTTATTACAAATACATTCTTTTTATATTGAACTTTTTTTGTCCTGTGTTCTTATCCACTAGTCAAACTACAAAAGAATTTTCAAGTTAACACGTTCATGCTTGCAACTAACCCAGTGGAAATTCTAAAAAAAAAAATGACATTAAATGAAAATAATCTATAAATGTTATATATGTTAAAAGTCTACTAGATTATGCATGTTAAAAGTCTACTAGATATTAAATTATGTTTAGCTGAAATATAAAAAACACACACAAAAAAAAAAAAAAGGAAAGAAAGAAAACCAGAAAATACCAAACAAAAATAAATTCTTTATCATTCAATATAAATAATAGTCAACTGGAGTTCTAACAGCCGTCAAAAATAGAAAACAATTTAAACAAGGAAACTAAATAAACTAAACAATCACTGAAACATAATTAAAGAAAATCCTAATATGTGTTTATTTCTTGGATCTACGCCTAAAATAAGACTTTAAAATCTCCATTCAATCTTTGTCTTCATCACTAATGTTTCGATCTCAGTTAAAGATGGCTTATCTGGTTTATCCTTGTCCATAAAACGAGAATCTAATCCATATTATCGCTCAATTTTATAAATCATGCGCAATAATCCTTTTACAAGTTATTCCTTGTTAATTTAGACGTCCCATTAGAGAATGAAAATGATCCAAAACATCAATGGCAACGATAATTTCAAAATTTTAAGATGTTAAGAAGTGGACCCCAACAATATATATGAAACCAACATAACACACACTTAACTCCACCTTATATGTTGACCTACACAATATGGTCCTAAACACAAAGAATAGTAAATTAATAGAAATGAAGGTCACCACTAATTGAGCGCAAGACTAAACAATCTGAATTCTAATATCATGTTAAATTACCATCAACCCAAAAAGTTTATGTTGTTAGGTAGTCGATCACGCAAATCACACCAACAAAACACTAACTTAACACAAATCATATTCTCAATGAAGTCATGTGAGATAAAAAAAAAAAAACAGGAACATGCATAATGAGATAGGAGAAATCAATAAGATTTAGACCTACAAGAGTATCAATTTGAATAACTATATTTGCATAATGCAAAGCAAGGCCAGCGGATCCCAATCTTTGATGACTGTTCGCAGATCCCTCCACTGGTTTTTGACCATCTGCAGATGTCCATGGAGAAACATCCTAAGTACCCCTCTTGAAATTGAGAAATACAACAAAATTGAAAAGGTAGCAATGGGAGGAAAGCCAGATAGAACTTCAAGGAAAAAAAACCTTGATTTATTCATATCAAGAGCAAATATTGTATTTCCATACATATTCTTTGTTTATATGTCAGCATCTAACATACTTACAATTTCACCCAAAAAAAAAAAAAAAACATACCTAAATTTCACTTAACATGTCAACTCTAACATTTACAGTTTCAATATTATTTTTATTGAAGAATAGTTTATAGCTAAAATAACTATCTATATAAAGAGAGAGGAGAGCTCAAAAGAGATAATATGATTCCTGTTGGAGAATTAATTGATGATCCTACTTTATCACATTTCTTTCCTGAAAACTTTATTAGAAATATTGCTAAAACAAAGTGCTCATGAGAAGCTTAATACTAGAATGTTTACTTCAAAAGAAGAAGGACCCTTCCAATAACTAAAATGTGTATCATGCCTGAATCTAAGGAACAAAACAATCAACCTATTGATATTGCAAGACCCACAAGATTCTTCCAATGTATCATTTTTTATCTTCTCTACGTGAATTAGTTAAAACTGAATAGCAAAACAATGCACCGCAAGTGTTTGGAGTGTAACTGTGAGTTTGTTTGGAGTGTGACTGTGAGTTTGTGTAGCCTCTTACCCTAAGCTATTGTGCCATAGGTATTGCCTAAGAAAGCTACACAAATCTTTAGAACTAATCTTGGAGGATTTGATAAATCAATCTTTATAAAAGAAATTTGGTATTGGCTTTGTAAAACATGTGACTTGGAAGAAATAAATTAACTTAGAATAAATTAACTTAGAAGGGAATGAGGAAGACCAGGAGCTTATAGTGAAAGGTAATGGTATCAAGATTTAATTTTGTTATTCTCTTTCTTCTTCTTATTTTCAATTTCCCCTTATTGCTATTTCAGCCAAGTTGTGCTAGAATAGACTTTTGTCGTCCTTTCATACTTGCTTTTTGTATGAAATTCTTTTTTATAGGGTAAATTTCAGAATAGCTCCTGTCCTATGACATTTTTATAGAATTTCCACCCCATTTTAAAATAATTTCACTATAGCCCCTTCACATTTCATTTTGTTTCATTTTAACTATCTCTATTAGTCAAATGTTAGTAATCTATATGCTTTTTTTAAAAAGACACTTTTAACCCTCTATTTCTTTACATATTAAGACTAAATTACGTTTGTGACTAAACATTGTTAAACACAATTTTTATGTTGGAATTTTTTTCTTTTTTTTTTAATTAATATGCATCTATTAAATAAGGGTAAATTAGTCAAATTTTAACACCTTATCACTTTTATGTTAATTAGAAAAAAATTGAAATAAAAATGAAATATGAAGGGGTCATAGTGCAATTTTCCAGAATCAGGTGGTAATTCTGCAAAAACATCAAAAACAGGTGGCTATTTTAAAATTTACCCCTTTTTTATTATGAAAAGAAAAAAAATATTATCAGCACAACTCGAACTGGTACTGAAAAATACATTAAAAAAGCACAAAGATCCATGAAAGAAGCACTAGATTCATTTTTTACACGAACTGGTACTGGAAAATACATTACTCATCTACTTGGTGATATAAGCTAACAAAAGAACTGGGTTACACAGAAGTATTATAAGGAATTAATTAAAGTGGTAACCATGATCATGATATTCATAACAATAAAACTATAAATTTTCAGGGATGTTGGAATAGCATTCTATGCAAAGAAGATGAACATGAAACATAGAGGCAAATATAAAAGTGAGTTTAAGATGCTATAATACATACCGGTATTACTGAAGGTATTGTGTATCTGTAGATGTAGATAATGGACAATATCTACAAGCTTCTCAATCACCTGAATTCAAAGTACGAAAATTTTTAATTACAAACTGCTAAGTTACCTCCTTTTTTTTCTTTTTTCTTTTTTCTTTTTTTTTTAATAAACAAGATTTTAAAGAAAAGAAATGAATATAAAGGATAAAATAGAGGACAAGGAATCCTCATGAACAGACTCACAATAAAAAGTAAAAATTCAGAAAATAAGAACTATGAAACGCAATGGTAACCCATGACACCTTTCCAATTCAGAATAATCGAAGAAAAAGGTAAAAAGTAAAAATTCAGAAAATAAGAGCTATGAAACACATTGGTATCCCATGACACCTTTCCAATTCGGAACAATCAAAGAAAAAAGAAAATCTTTGAAAGCTTGTCAGTAGAAACCCATAAAGATGCCAAGTATTTAGCTTTCTAAAAAAGATCTTCACTGACATTACTTTGTCTTCAAATATTCTTTTTGGCCCTTCCAATCCAAATCACACACATCAAAGATACCACTATACACTTCCACATGTCTTTGGCCAAGTTATTAGTACCAGAAACTATTTGTTTTTCCACCAACAAAGACCCACAATACTTAGGAAACACCCACTAGAACTCAGCTTCCTGTAATAGTCTCGCCCACAAACTTCTTGCAACTTTACAATGAAGAAGTAAATAATCTAAAGTTTCTACTTAATCTTTATGCATAACAAACCAGGATGGAGAAATAGTCCAATATGGATTTCTCCTTTGAATCACTTCACAAGTATTTAACTTTCTATGAAAAACCAACCAAGCAAAGGCTTCCACTCTGTAAGGAACACATGATTTCCAAATAAAATCAAAAGGTCAAAGTTCAAAGTTCAAATTCTCACCACTATCAATGATAGCATGAAAATAAGATTTATATGAAAACCCCGAAGAATCTAGTGACCACTTTCTCTTGTCAATTGATGAATGGTTAATACAAAAATCTCCTAAAATTTATAACAAAGAATTCAAATCATCAATTTCTCTATCATTTAAGTTTCTTCTAAAAGAAAAGTTCCAATTACTCACATTGTTAGTAAACTTCTAAGTTACTAGTACTTCAAAAGCTTAAGTTGTAAGGAACTGGACCTAATTGTGTATACAAACTACTGATACAAATGGACACTAAAACCCCCCTTCTTTAGGTCATCCACTAATGGGGAAAAATGTGGGCAAGACCAGATAAAAAAGTCAATATTCATATCTACTAGGATAATTTTTCCTCTTCAACTACTTGTGTATCATTAAAAATAAAAATAAAAACAAATTATACGTGTGTGTGCTTATATATGCACGAATTTTCCTATTAGGGGTCCCTCATAAAAATTGAGTGAGGGATACTATAGACAGTATTTGGAAAGTTAACAATGCCTCCTCACAGAAAAAAATACAAAAATAAATAAATAGAAAAACGCTAATACTACCTCCATAACAGTAACATAAAGCAGTTCTCTAAAATTACCTCTTCCAAACTTTTTGACCAGAGCGATTTTTTCTTCAAATTCTTAACTAGTTTCTTTTGGCTTTTCAATTCCGTCCTCAAGATTACAATGCTATCACCTATGCAACATACAAAAATGAAAATAAATTATTTAAATCACTATTGCATAAATATGGACAGCAACAAGCAGTTCACGAGAGCACATTTTGTTATTCCTTTCACACACACATTAGAAGTAAATGCCGAAAGAATCGAGATTTCCAAGTATAAAAAAGTTCATCTCCATTTAATATACAGCAGATAGTGAAAAATCCATTACATTAGCTTTAATGCAGAAATCCAAAGAAGAGATGGAAATAAAAATGCAAGAAATGGGAAACAAAATATATTCCAAAGATATGATTTCTATTTGTGCTCAAAATCCTAGGTTAGAAGAGTTATGAATGTTTAATGAATGGAAGGAAGACTAAGATGTTGGTTGAGGACACTTGATGAATGAAAGAATAAGTTTTTAAGATGAATCTTGAAAAGCTTAAAATTTTGTGGATTGGGAATTCTTGGACCATGTTGTGGAGAAGAAGGGCATTGACAGTAAATAGAGGACATGAGATGCTTGAGGCTAGCAAAGTTTTCTATTAGAACAAAAGGTAAATTTGAAGTATCTACAACACTGAGGCAAGGAGACCCAGTGTATCCACTTATTTTCACTTCATAATGGTGATGTAATGAGTAGACGCTTGGGAGAATTCTATGATTGAAGGTTTTGTTGTTTGTAAAAATAAAGCAGTCATACATTTACAGTTTGCTGGTGACACTTATTTTGTGATGTGAGGAGAGAAAGGAACATATAAAAATTTCATTAACATTTGTTGAATATTGGTTTAAAGATTAATATGGCTAAGAGTGTGTTCTTGGTTGAAAATATAATGCTGTGAAGCTATGTTTCTTAGATTCCTAAGTAGGTTTGAGTTGGTGAATGGCCAATTATGTACCTCGGTAATCTAATACTTGTTTTTGGGAACCAGTGGAGTCAAAGGTCAGTAAACAATTGGATGGTTGATGAAGGCTAATTTATCCAAGGGAGTTAGACTTATATTACTGCAATAAGTTTTTTCAAGTATCCCTGTGTATTATTTGTCATTGTTTGATATTTCAATTGCAGTTTGGGAGAAAATAAAAAGAATGATGAAGCATTTTTTGTGGTAAGGAAATGGGGAAGGCTTTAAGTAACATTTCACCTCAGGGCAGAAGAAGAGACAATTTGTTGACAGACATCTTGCCCGTTATACTGAATCGTTCTCAGGAATTACCTTTTCTTGTGGAGGTGTATTTTGGTTAAGGAATATTTGAAAGATTATGGTTGATTGTTGATTACAATTATTTTCTCCCTCTTACTTTCCTCTCTATGTCAATCTCCCACCCACCTCAACCCTGTTCATCTATTTCTCCTCCACTTTCTCTCTCCTCTCTTCTCTCTCTATTTCTCATTCCTGGTTCTGCAGCATAAAGTGTTTGGTCTTTTATGTACTTTGAGAAGGATTCTTTTGATCTTCTTAAATGTTGCAGTATTTATTTAAATTAATGAAATTCTATGTTTCTGTTAAAGAAAAACAAAAACCAACAAATGTGAACAGTAGCTAAAAGTGAACATGAAAAGCCATAACATGGTAACAGAGCCACGTAAAAAAGTTTACTCCTTTTTTTTTCACTAACAGTTTTATCATCAATTATCAAAATTCCAAAGGAAATTCTATCATTGCTTTTGGTTAGGGCTACCAAGCAAGGAATTTTCAAACTTACAGGAGAAAAGAAGAAAATTATCAGTTGTTTCTATTAAGGTAGTTTTTCTCTTCACTTTATTCCTCAGGAAGCTCTCTTTCGCAAGAGAAAACATAGAATAGAGGTTGACACATCTCAAATTGATGCTATGCTAGATTGTAGAGTCAATTACCACGAGATAAACAATATTCTAGACACAGCTAATATCAAATATACATAAGACTACTAAATAATCACCTTTTTGAGTTCCGATTGAAGTTTCCTCTTGACACTTACGCAAATAGTCTTGTTCGAACCGGTCTAATGCATGTAGTTCATGGTATAATTCCTGCGGCCAAAAGAATGTTCATAGGGTTGAATCACAAATAATGAATACTAAGCTCCCAAAAATTAATGCCCCTTCAAGATACAAAACACTGCATAAAAATGCCTCGAGCTGCAGCCGAGTACATTTAGTAAAGATCTCCATTTTCTAAAGAGTGCAGAATAAATCATCTGTTAACTATTCCACTACTCAGCATAGTAGGAACTAAAAAGAAGCAATGGAAGCCCTTTTTTAAGCTCAACAGTAACTTGACTAGGGTTTTGAGTAAAAGTGCTTCAAGAACTCTGTATTTATTACAGATCACAAATTGTTTGCCGAGGAGATAATCTTGTTTTTTGAGGTAAATTATGATCAGTTGAAACTGTATGCTCTAGGTTAAATTGCTCTTGTGGCCAATGGGTGATGTTCCTAATTCATGCATTTGCTTCTAAATGGAGATGCAGGATAGATTAACTTCCATGACTTGGGTTCGTTTAGTATAGCTGTAGCAAGTACAGCTTGTGTGATTAGATCTTTATTAATATGTTGCTGAGTGTTTGGTAGAAATAAATGAGTCTGACTTTTGATCTTCTCCCTCCTTGCATTTAATGGAAGACATAGGTAGTGCATCAAAACAAGCATCAGTTTAAAACTCTACTGAGCATATCAAGAAACATTTAAGAAGGAACTAAAAGAATTTGTCTAGGGGTGGCAACCAGACTTTGACTTGTTTCAAGAAAACTTAGTTTGGAATATTGCTGTCCATGCGTTTGAGAAGCAGTCAGCCAAGCGGAAGAATCAGTATCTATCTTAAATTAACAATTAGTAAAGTCTCTATCTAATTTGATAAATACTATATGTCTCTCATAGTTAAGAGACTTAAGAAGATTCAAAGAGATTTCTTATGGGGGGGAAGAACACAACTATGATTTAGCATATAGTAATATAGTATCCTTCCTATCCATGACAAGCAGGAGGTTTTATTGTTAGCCAACTTTCAACATCTTAATTAAACTTGTCTTGGAAAGTAACTTCGTGGGTTTCCAGAAATTAAGAGAGTTTGTAGAGAAGGGTGGTGAAAAGGCTTTGGCTCTCTTTAAAACTAAATGTTAATTATAAACAAGCCTGTTCACCTCTCATAGCAAAATAAGAAAAAGTTCATTCATCTCGTTCTTGAAAAATTAATTTCTAATTCAAAAGGACGCACCCAGAAAAGAAAATACTTAGTCTCTAGCAACCATCTATAACAAAATGCTTAGGCTCTAGAAGCCGCTAAGTCTAGAAAAGAAAATTCCAAAGTGAAATATACTCACAGCAGTATATTGGACTAAACTCGTCAGTTGCTGCATCACTGACTCTGCCTCGTCTTTTAAATTCTTTTGAGGAGTTTGGGGGCTAAGTTCCCTGCAGATTCTGGAAAATAAAAAAGGACATCAGTAAGTAAACTCTAAATATATGGCATAAAGATCTGATACACTTGGTTAACTAAATAACCACTGTATGATGTGAGGCAATAATATTACTTCTCAAAATAGCGGTCCAAGTTGTGCCACTGAGGATCTTTACAACGATTTCCAAAACGAACCACCTCCCCTGAAAAGATTTTCAACTCCTCCCTATAAATCAAGAAAGACAACATTCTTGTGAACAAAAAGACCAAAAGTAAAACCATCCAAATCTTCATTCATTCTAACAGCATCAATACCATTTTAATGTTTAAGTAATTGCCTATCACCTTATTCATTTTCTAACCTTTTATCAGCTGCAAAAATCCTTAGCAGCTCATCCATGTCTTTTGAAATCAAATGTTGCACACCTTTTGAAGGAAGCACCACTTCTTTCAATTGCTTAATACTTTTTACTGACAGTGACTGCATGAGATTTGAACCCTTAACAATTGTGTTTGCAATCTCAAATGACAAAATTGCAATTTCATTGCCTCTAATTGTTGCTGTAGAAACAAACCCACTGCCAGAATTCAAATTTGTCATGCTGCTCCCAAGTGAGTCCAAGACCTCCACTGCTTTTCCGAACCCAACAGTACCAGCTCTACCTATACGTGAACTCACCGATCTAGATTTCTGCGATAAAGCCCTCGGATACCGTGGAATTCCGTCGTAGAAATCGTCGTTTCCCGCATCAAAAGGACCCGCCGCCATCGCCACCACCGGAGTTTTCTGAACAGGTTCTCGCTCCTCCTTCAACTGCTTCTTCTGCGTCAGTCCCCGGCTATCCGCCGGCACTGGCGGAGTCAGGACGGTCTTTGAACTTTTCTGGTACACCATAGTACTAGAGTTATGACGATCGGAATCCCAATTCCTCTCCGCCAAAACGGTACCGGAGCTGGAACGCTTGGAACAAAGGCCTCCCATGGCTTGCCACAATTCAAAATTATTTCGGAATATCTGATTTTATATGATCATCTCGGAACAAAAATGGGAATCGTTGAAATGGTTGAATATTTTATTAAAGAAGTTAAGTTTTTTGGTAATTTGAGAATAAAAATTAAAATGGAATAAAAAAAGAGGGATTGCATAGTTCGACGGTGTTGGTTGAATTTCGGGGTCTGGTAGCAGACGTCGGCTCTCTGTCAGCTCAGACTACCGGCTTAGACTGGGAATTGGTCAAGTCTTCATTCAAACTTCGTCCATTGACTTTTATTTGGTTTTTTTCCAGCGTACCAGGAAGTAGAGTGCTTGTATTCATCAAAAAAATAAGGAAGTAGTGCTCGCATAATTAATAAATTATATATATGCATACATATATATATATATATATATATATATAGGTTTTTGGCAATATGTTCACAATTGAAGTCTATTTTAGAAAAATAAACGCATCTCGTAACTCTGTCAAAAATATCTTAAACCATCCAATATACACATTTTCGTGGGCACTTTACCCAAAAACCTTATAAATAAAGATGAATTACGGAGCTTCACGCTAGTAGCAAGAATCGAACCGTACAAGCGAAGTATGTATTATATACTTTAATAAGGTACTATAAACTTCTAAAACCCTAAAATGAAGCATACACAATCTCTAAAACCCTCTTTTCCTCTCCGCCGCTCCCTCCAACTGCTGCAATCTTGGTAGCTCTACCTGAACCTCGGCAGCCCACAGCAACCATTGGTAGCTTCTGCACATGGTCACTCGGTGAGTCTTTCTTCAATTTTGCGTTCATCTAATATCAAATTTGGTTTCAATTGCATATGTAATTCGTTGACCTTCTCTTCTTTGCACGTGACTCTGACTATTATAAAGTAAAATCGCTTTGTCTTTTTGAGAGTGAGATTGGGTTTCATCCCTTTTCGTGGTCTTTTTTTTTTTCTTTTATTGCATTGATCCCTATTGTTTTTGTTTTTTTTTTTTTTTTCTGAATTCTGTTTCTTGATTTTCTTTTTCTGAAATTTTCTGATCTTCGTTCATATAATCAATGCCAAATTGGCGAGGATTGTATATCTTTAAACCTTTTATGCTTGCTCTTATTTGACGTCATGAATTTTTTATCTGCATATTATAATGCAGCTATATACTGGTTCTTGATAATTTCGTTTAATTTTGACATGGGTTTTTCTCACTTTCTGAGTGTTTTATTTTTATTATGTATTTCAAACTCGCATTCTAATGTGGATTTGATTTGTTTCGCAGGACTTTTATTTTGATTGTGCTTATGTTTGTGCATTTCCTGATGTGGGTCTGATATCTCAGCAGTAATTTTTTGGGTTGTGAACATTTATCAATGCATTCGTTTGCTTTTATTGGCATGATTATTATCTTTTACCTTTATTTTCTCAATTTTATGTGCTGTAGTGCATAATTTTATTGTTTTGTATAAACCTCTGATGTGGGTTTAATTTTGGATGGTCTGATGATGCTTGTTCATTTTTTTGCCTATTCAGATGGTAGTGTCCTTTGTATATTAATTCCTTTTGATCGCTTTGATTAGCATAAACCCTTGGAAGTGGATTAACTATTTCTAATATGTGAGGTGCATTTTCATTTAAACGTTGGTGAAAATTCAGATACCTGTTACTTTTTAATTTGGCACTTTTGCATTTGTACATATACTCCCTTTCTTCTTTACTTGTAATTCTAGTCTTTTTGTTTTTGTCTTTTTTTAATTTGTAATTGTGGTATGAGCTTGAACTAAGGCTTTCTTTATCTTTCTTTTTTTTTTTTTTGTTATACTTCCAGGAATAAAACTTTCTTAAAATTTTCCTTGATAGGGTCTATCTAATTTGCATTGAGGATGTGTTGATTGAGCTGATAATATTAAGATGTGTATCTGGTCTTAGTATTTTTCTTTTTTGCGCTACTTTGTGATGGAGTGACATGATAGACTTAGCCTTTTTGGTTTGACTTAACATAAAACTTCCTGTGTTTAATTTTTTTCATCTGATTCTGTAAATGCATGATTATGAAAATTTACAAGACAAAGCCTAGCTTCTTAGAGTTCTGGAAAACTGCTAATTAGTTTGGTTTCTATATTTGTTACACAAGTTAATGCTAAGAGTCTAATATTGTTAGATTTTGATATAATAATTATTTCCCTTGGAGCAACGCAGGTAGGAACCCTTAGTAATTTAGAGTTTTATGCGGCTTTATTTTGTTATATGCTTAAAACTTAATTAAGACCTAATAGATTGGATAGAGTAAAGGATTGCTCAATGATAGAATTTGTGAATATATTTATAATAGGATTTCTTAGGTCTTTTAAGTTTTACATGTCTTTGTTGTGTTTTGTTTCATAATTGATTAATTAAGACCTTAATATATTTTTGTTTATGTTTCATATTTGTTTTTGCTTCATGACTCAATGGATGTATATATATATATGCATTGGCATTTTCATGTACACAATCATGGTTTTGCTATAAAAAAGTGTTCCTTTTTATTGCGTAGGGGTATATTAGTGACAAATTACTGTCACTGACCAGTGGAGACTTAGGTATTTGGTTAGCTAATTCAATTCACAGTAGCCACTGGTTTCAGTTTAGGGGGGGAGAAAAATTGGAGGTTTTACTCACATTTTTTTTTATTGAAATCATTATATCCCTGTGACATAGATAATCAAAAAGAAATTAGACATTTTTTTGTGTCTGATTTTAGTTTTGATGTCGAATTACAGGGCTGTGTTAGAAGCTTCTGAAAAATGAAAGCAATGATAGCTTTGGGGTTTGAGGGTTCAGCCAATAAGATCGGTGTTGGAATTGTAACCTTAGATGGCACTATTCTTTCTAATCCACGCCACACCTACATAACCCCTCCTGGGCAGGGTTTCCTTCCCCGAGAAACTGCTCAACACCATCTCCAACACATACTTCCTCTTATCAAATCTGCTTTGGAAACTGCCCAAGTAACTCCTCAAGAAATTGATTGTCTCTGTTACACCAAGGGTCCTGGCATGGGAGCACCGCTGCAAGTTGCAACTGTTGTTGTTAGGGTTCTTTCACAACTGTGGAAGAAACCCATTGTTGCAGTTAACCACTGTGTTGCACATATTGAGATGGGGAGGATTGTTACAGGGGCAGATGATCCTGTTGTATTATATGTAAGTGGTGGGAATACACAAGTGATTGCATATAGTGAAGGCAGGTATCGAATCTTTGGAGAGACCATTGATATTGCTGTTGGGAATTGCTTGGATCGATTTGCTAGGGTTTTAACACTCTCCAATGATCCTAGCCCTGGATATAACATTGAGCAGGTATGTGAATACTGATTTGCTTAGTTTCTTTAGATAATTTAAGGTGTAGTTATGTAATGTGTAGAGCTTCATTTTTATTTTTTTTTTCCTTATATATATAAGTTTCAATTTTTCTTCCATCAAGTGCTGCTTTCATTGTTTCCTTGAATCATGAGGCATATAAAATTAGTATCTAAGACCAACTAAGATCACAGGTCTAGGTTTGATTTTAATCCTTTCATGCTCTAAATAATCGTACTTTAATGGTGTAGAGAATGGAGTTGTATCTTATTGTTTTTCCAACCAATTCTAAAATGCCTACTTATATCAACTTAACCAAGCCCCTTGCTATGATATATATGGGGTTTTGTTTAAGTTTTTTACTGAGTGTTGTAATGGGATTTTCAATTGCTTGAATAGTTTATCTCTATCAAAATAATATTTATAAATTGTCTTGTGTGGTTTTGGACAATGGAAGAGTGAAAAGATTTTGAGGATACAGGACTCCTTATACTTCTGCTGTCATTTATTATTATTGATATAGTTACTGCTTATTCTTTGATTTCAATGGGATTTATTTATGCTGCATTTTGAATTAGGTATAAGCCGTACATTTTTGGGGCTTACTGTGAACCATGAAACATTATGAATCTCTGTAAGCTTATGGTGGATATGTGATTATTGATTCCTTTCTCTAGCTATTAGGGCACTATTTGGTGTTGCTTTGTGGCATTTTTTCCTTTGCTGAATAAGTAGCTGTGATTGAAAATTTTACCATAAGAAGAATAGGAAAATAATTATAGTAGGTCCTTTTCATTTTCACTTGTACATACAAGAATAGATTTCTTATGTGCATACAAGAATAGATGAAGTCAAGATAGCTGGAAAATGATTCGAGTGACCCTATGGGATGATGAATGCTGGTTGACCTGACTGTGTTTTGTTATTTTTACTATTATTATTATTTTTTTGGTTTCGATTTTTTCTACTTATCTCTATTTAAGGGGTGAATAGGTTTAAGTGGTTTAGCAATAGCTTTTTATTACATGCTTTCTGTCCAGCATATGATGTGTCATTGGTATAATTATTAGTTTTGTAATCATCCAATGGAAAATGGATGTCTATATGAATGTGAAAGAGGCTACAGTAATGTACTCTTTAAGTTGGTTTAGAGAGGTAAAGCTGTGCTGCCCATATGTGATAGCTTTAGGACTAGAAAAAGGATTTAATTTGTACTGTGGCTTCAGGCCTGCAACTATAGACAGTATGTTAGGTTATAGATCCTTGCAAGTTTTAGGACACTCAACTTAACTCTGTGTCATTTCGTAAGGTCCTAAGCATGGTCTGAAATCATACCATTAGACGTCCTTCCAGTGGCTGCTCCGATTTCTTCCTCCTGCAATGAGGCATATAGCCGAGAAAGCTATTTCCTGTGTTTATCCCACCTAGAATAAGATGAGGAAGAAGGAGAAGAGGCGGCATGATCATTCTTATAGACTTATGCTTTTGAGCCACTAGGAGTGCAATTAAACCTTGAAACAATTAAGGGAGGTTCAGCTCTAATGAACAATTTGCACTGTATTTTTCAAAGTAGTTCTTGGCTATGTTTGACTTGTATTAATAAGCTGGATCAGCTCCTCTTGTGCTAGGTTGGATACCAGGGAAATGGTCTTAGAATATAGCTAAAAAGAGATATGTTAGTGTCAGAATTCAAGGGTGTTATACTGATGGGTGCATGCATGCGGATGTCGTAGATAATTGAACAATATTGAAAAAATATTCATATCAGTTAAAAATTTGGTGAGCTGCTGGAAATCGTCAAAATGTTTGTTACATTTTGTTGTTTGCAATAGAAAAAATTGCCCAATATCAATAAGATGTGAATCCAAGTAACTTTTTAATTCGCACTGAGATACCAGAAACCCAAAGGAAAAGATAGAATGAGAGAACTGGTAGGAGTAGAAAAAGAGAACTTCCTGGTTCTGATAAGGGGAAGAAGTTTAAGGTTGCCTTTGGGTTGTGATCCAAACACAGTTTCATGGAATTCATTAAATTTCAAACATGATTGTATTATGATATGTGATGTTATCAACCTTCTGTGTCATTCGTATGTACTCTATTTTAATGAAACTATTGTTATAATTGATGCATTATTGATTAATATAATAATTGTTAAACATTCAGTGAATAATTTCATGTTTTGAAACCAAAATATCCAGTGTTACTATGAACTTGCTCATATTTCATTATTTCTGCTGACATCAACATTTCCATCTTCCTTTAGCTCAAAACATTGAAACTTCCTTCACTTCCAATATTTCAACCCATGACACACACACATACACAATATATATTTTCTATGGTGCTTTTGAGTAAACTTCCTTCATCATGTATAGACTATTCTAATCATTGTTGTAAATGATGAACTATTCATTAATTTAATAATTGCTAAACTTTCAGTGAATAATTTGATGTTTCAAAACCAAAATATCCAGTGTTACTGACTGTTTGTCATATTTCTGTTTACATCAACATTTCCATCTTCCATAAACTCAAAACATTGAAACTTCCTTCGCTACTGATATTTTAGTCCTTTACACACACACACACACACACAAAAACACATAATATATGTTCTCTATGGTGCTTTTCCTATATCTTTGTAATTATAGAAATACGGTTTTGAATTTTATTTATTTATTTTTCTGTTTTGGTGTTGATTTGCTAAGTTTCTGCAATTAATTGGCTTGTCATGATTTTAGTTCTCATTGAGTCATCGACATGTAAGCCTTGTAATAATAAGCCAACTTTCCTATTGTATCCAGTCCATCTCAGAAAATAAAAAGTTTAAAAATCAAACATAGTTCAACAATGAATTCTCCATATATTGTTTCATAACCGTCATAGGAATCACTGTTTTTTTATAGTATTCTTTGTACTCTTTATGTGCTAGTTTCATTGATTACTGTATTTTGAAGAGACCACTTGGCGTGGTCAACTTTTGATGCCCTAACTGGTATTGACTTTTTACTGTTTTGAGTGTGTTTTATGTCCCTATCTTGCAGCAGATGGAAAAATGGGTCCATGACTGATCCTCTCTCTCTCTCTCTCTCTCTCTCTGTTTTCTCTCTCTATATAAAGGAATTGGAGTTATTGTATCCTTGGAATTTCAATTATTTTATGACGGGTGCGTGAGTTGAATTATGGTGGAAGTGCTTCCATCTTGCTATGTGGCTTATGGTTTTCATTTTTCATAGCTTGCAAAGAAAGGTGAACAATTTATAGACCTCCCTTATGTTGTCAAAGGCATGGATGTTTCATTTAGTGGAATATTAAGCTATATTGAAGCCACAACTGAGGAGAAGCTCAAAAATAATGAGTGCACCCCTGCAGATTTGTGCTACTCCCTGCAAGTAAGTTATCTTTTGGACTAAAGGTCAAATGACAACATAGGTTGTATTGATAAAGTATTTTTTTTTTGGTAGATAACATGATTGCTTAAACAGCACAAAAAGAGAGATCCAAATAAAGGATCTTACATAGCAGCAGTCTGCGCAATAGAGAGAAGATCTAAAATACCAAAGGGAGAGTTTCCAAGTTGAACTCATCCACCGACAATCTACAATTAAGCGAAAGAGTAAACTTGGCTGCCGAGTCACCACTCCATTACTTATCCCGCTAAGCCATCTTAAGGACCACCGCTTTCGGTTGAACCTTTTCGCAATTCCGAATCTTGTGATAAGTGAACTAGTTTGTTGGTTCCTCCAGAGCACACCACCTTGGCCACCTCACCGCATCAACTTCCCAAATGATATTCCTCCGGCCTCGTGTTCACTAACTCCGCCCATCGCAATGCCTCTCAGCTTCGGGCGATATGCAAGACAAAGGGATGAAGAGAGCGGATAAGTTTCCCAACATCATTCCTAACAACCATAGGCTGCTGTTCCACTCCCATCGCCGCATCCACATTTACTTTCGCCATCCCAGGAGGGAGTCCAACCGCCGAGGCTGCCTCGCTCAACCTTTGCTCTTCCTTAGTCCTTGTACTGCTTGAAAACTCCTCCACCTCACTATTAAAACGCCTTATAACATCATTGAGCATAAGCTTTCCTCGAAAGAAATAAGTGCACCGAGCTTGCCATATTGTATAATATAAATTAGCCCAAAAATTAGTTTGTGCCTTTTTATCAAAACCCCGCTTCGTCAAAGTAGAGTTCGGATTTAAGCATAAATCAATAAGCTGTTTGACTGTGTCGCAGGATCTGCCATCCCATCTTCCTCTCCATTTACTGCCAAACGCAATAAGGCGACTCAGATGGCAATGTTGAAATAGGTGTAAACTTGTTTCCGCCTCTGTACCACAGAAATTACACACAGCATCACCAGTCCCCACCCTCCGGATAATAGCCTCCCTCGTAGGCAGGGCTTCCGCTAGCATCCTCCATAAATGAACTTTGAGCCTTTCATGTGAATTGTTTTTCCAGATTTTACCCCAAATAGGGTCCCAATTGCTTCCCACTCTAGGCTTAATTACCTCTTGGTAGCTGCTCTTAACCAAAAACTTCTCAGCCGAATCCCCCAGCCATAACAGTCGATCCTCAATTTGCACTGAAGGCCACTTTACTTGTAGTATCGCTTCAATCGAGTCAAGAGTGCATAAGTGTTCCAACAACTCTCTATTCCAATCCTCTCCATCCTCCATTATGAGATTCGCTACGCATGACCAGTTTGAAGCATCCACATTCTCTCGAAGCGTGGGAATCATCCCAGGATACCACGGTATCCAGGGGTCCTTCCACGGATTGATTCTATGACCAGTGCCAATGAGATAGCAAGAGGCCCCTTGAATTACTGTCTTCGATTCCAAAATACCCTTCCAAACCATGGAATCTCCTCTCTTAGGTTTGCAGTCAAAGAACGATTTCTGATCCAAATACTTGGCTCTTAGGATTTCCACCCACAATTTGTTGTCCCCTCTAGCCATGCTCCAACCCAGCTTGGTTAGCAGAGCTAAGTTGAAATCTTTAAACTTCCTAAATCCCAAGCCTCCAGCCTCTTTAGGTAAACATAATGAGGACCAAGATTTCAAAGTTAAGAACCTTTGTTTTTCAGCTGCAATGCCCCACCAAAATCTCCTCGCTATTGAATCCAGCACCTTGCATGCCTCCACCGGCCAAAGAAAGGTGGACATAGAATACACTGGAATTGATTGGACAACAGATTTCAAAAGCGTTGGTCTACTCGCAGCGGACAACAGTTTGCTTTGCCAGCCCGCCAGCCGCGATTGGATACGATCTTTCACTTTGTCAAACTCCTTAGACCGTTTCCGGCTAAATATAAGGGAATTTCCCAAGTACACAGCCCCTGCTCCCATCTCTTTAAAGCCCAACACATCTTTTATCTTTTTCTTCATATCTCGGGCAGTATTAGGAGAGAAATATATGTTCGATTTCTCTGAATTCGGTTGCAGTCCAGACCAAGTGTTAAATTGAAGCAGGATGTTCCTCAACTGCCTAGCATTTCCATCATTAGCCCTGGAGGCAATTAGGAGATCATCTGCATATAGCAGATGAGAAATAGTTGGTCCCCGTCGACTTATTTTAATACCTTGAAAATCCCCCCTGCATTCAAAATGAAACAATAAACGAGAAATCACATTGGCACACAGAATAAATAAAAATGGTGATAAAGGGACCTTGCCGAAGGCCCCGAGTGGGGGTGAAATCACCGCAAATGTTACCATTAATGAGAATACTGTACCGAACTGTGCTAACACAATTGAAGATAAAATTTCAAAACTTCCCTGAGAATCCCCATGCTCCAAATACCATATTCAAGAAACTCCACTCTAGATGATCAAAGGCTTTCTTGAGGTCTACCTTGACCACCATCAACCCGTTCTTTCCTCCGTGTCTCCTAACTGTATGAATTAGCTCCTGAGCTACAATTGAATTTTCTGCAATCCACCTCCCTTTTACAAAGGCCCCTTGATTAGGAGCTATCATTCCATTAAGAAATTTCCTCAATCTTGAGGTTAGGATCTTAGACACGATCTTGTATGCAAAGTTGCAAAGGCTAATTGGCCTAAACTGGTTGAAGTTAGCCGCTCCTTTCACCTTAGGGACAAGAACTATAAAGGTTCTGTTTAAAACATGCGGGACAGAACCCTTAACAAAACATTCCTGAACCATGTTAACCATTTGCTCTCCCACTATATGCCAATAGTGTCTATAGAAGCTACCTGGGTACCCATATGGTTCAGGACTTTTTAAAGGGTGTAACTCCCACATCGTAGCTCGAATTTCCTCACTGGTAGGAACTTCTAATAACTCAGCATTGTCCTCTCTTGAAATACACGGTGTTATCAAATTATCGAGTCTCTGGTAGCTGAGGCACCTCAAAAGCATACAGTTTCTTAAACTCTTTCAGGAAGTAATCCTCAATCCTTAAGCTGTCTGAAATCCAACTATTGCCCTCCTTGATAGATTCTATCATGTTCCTTCTCCTTTTAATCACCATTGATGCATGAAAGAAATGAGAGTTCCTATCACCATGCGCAAGCCACAACTCTCTTGACTTCTGCCTGTAGATAGATTCCTGTTTGGCCCACAAAATTCTGAGTTCTTCTATAATCAACTGTCTTTGAGGCTCGGAACATTCCTTGTGTCCTCCTCTCGAATCATCTTTAACTCCTCTTCCAAAGAGGCAATACGGGTATGGACACAGCCAAACCCAACCTTGTTCCAAACCTTCAGCGATTTAGTAGTTGCCAACAACCTAGCATAGAATTTACGAAACTCCATCACTTCCAACATTGGCTGATTTCAAGCCTCTTAGACGACTTGGATACTACTTCTGTCAGAGGTCCATGCTTCCAGAAATCTGAAAGGTCTGGGAGCTTTGATCTGATTCCATTATAGCCAAATTCAGCATCGAAAAGTTTGGCCATAAATGAATCCAGTCTGGCGAGGCAACTGCTCTGTCAAGCCTTTCTTTGATCAATCTTTCCTGCTTGTTGAGCCATGTGAACCTCTTAACGGAGAAGCCTAAATCCACTCCATCAGTTTTCATCATAAACTCTTTTAGGAATAATCGTTTCCCATGAAGGTCTCTACCTCCAAATTTCTCAGAACTATCAACAATCTCATTTAGGTCTCCAATCATCATCCACGGGACATCACATTCGCCTATCATTTGTTCCAAATTCGTCCAAAAAACCTTCTTATCCTTATACCTTGTTGGACCATAACAGCCAAAGCATTTCCATTTGGCGGAACCATCCTCATTTGCAACCATAAACACAATTAAATTATTAGACGACCAGCTCACCTCTACCTTAGTATTTGTAGACCAAAACAGCCCAAGACCTCCAGCACGACCCATTGGTTCCACAAAATAGCACCTCTTAAACCTCAGTTTTCGACGAATTCTTTCAATCTTTTCCTTGCTGCATTTAGTTTCTGAAAGAAAAACACAGCTCGACTTCCATCTTCGGACTAAACTAGCCAGTTCAGACACTGCTTCCGGTCTACCTAGTCCCCTACAATTCCATGCTAAAAAGGTTACGGAAGAGGGGGGGCTTGATTAGGCCCGCCTCCTCGGCCTCCGGAAAATCCGCCAGATTTGATGAATTAGATAGGTTGATTTGATCCTCCCCTTGGCGTTGTTGTTGTTCATATCGGCTCCTTCCTCTGTTTGCAGTCCCAGAGGTCCCAGCCACTTCTTCCATAGCCCGATCTTGTCTCTGCCTCTGGCGCCTTTGACCAGATCTGGTGTAATATCTAGACCCAGACCTTCCTGGGTTGAATACGGACGGAGAAACATGTGTCTCTTGGAGCTGAATCACCACCTCCGCAAGATCTGAAGTTTCCCTCTCAGTCACTGTACTCTCTTCTTCGACCAGACAATTGCCTTGGATGTCTATTCCTCCACCATCCTTGTCTCCACTTGGCCCATTTTCTTGGCCCCTCGAGCCCAATTCAGGTGGCCTCTGGGCCTCCCCACAGCTGTCACTAGGGCTCTCTCCCACTGAGCCCATAACGCCACCCTTATATGACCCTTCCAAATGAAGAAGGGCTTCTCTTTTCCGACTACTCAGTTTAGCTGGGCTGGGCTTTGAAAGCCCAAAGGCTTGCTTGATCCTCCCCTTTCCAATTCCCAACCAATCTGCTACCTCCCTCTCAAGGTCTGACAATTCCAGCTCAGACATTTTCCTTCTTCGATAGTTTTCTGCGGCGGCCAGCATATCAATGCCTTTCCTAGCCCATACGCTCAGCTGTAACATGTTATAGTGTTGTAACCTGACCTTCTCTATTACTAGCTTTTGGAAATCCACCACCCTTCCAGCAAATCGATCTTTAATTATGAAATTTAAAGTAACATGTTATAGTGTTGTAACCTGACTTTCTCTATTACTAGCTTTTGGAAATCCACCACCCCTCCAGCAAATCGATCTTTAATTATGAAATTTAAAGTATCAACTTCAGGACACATTGCTTTTATGCTCTCAAAGCAATCAATGTATATCCGATTCATCTCTATTGGTGTTCCCAGATTAGAATCAACGATAGCTGACACCTTGCCTGCCTCCTTCTCAGTATTCACCAGACTGGAAATCTGATTATGATCTGTTGCTGCTTCATTGAACGTCTCTATCTCCGCAATCAAATTTGACCGTTGAACGTCTGACACTGCGATATTGATGAATCTCACCTCGCCGGCGACCTCCGCTCGTATCCATGAACCGTAAAGCCTAGCCACCACTCCATCTGCATTTGTAATGGTGGCTGGCTCTGAAAACTTGCATTTCCCGGCTACATGGTTTAACATGCCACATTTAAAACAGAAATCCGGTAATCGTTCAAACTTAAACTGGATCCATTTCTCTATCCCATTATCGCTTGCATGGAAGAAACCTGGCGAGATAGGATTCGCCACTTGGATATCAACACGAATCCGTAAAAATCTATGGCCAACAACAGTTCTGCTAGTAATAGAATCCTCATGCAAACCTCCCATCTGACGCCCTATTTTTGCAGCCACACCAGGGTGAAGTAATTTTGGTGGCAAACCATGAATTTGCATGTAAAATGTTGAGGTGTTAAACTCAATATCACTTAACGACGTCTCCATTGGCCATTCCTTCAAAATGATGTGCGCCCCATCCATGGACCATGGGCGTCTGGAGAACACTCTGTCTCTGTCCTCTTTTTCTGAAAAAAAGAATTTGAATACATTCTCTGCAATCTTTTCAACTTGGACTATGCCCTTTAGTTGCCAAGAACTTGTAACAATGTCCATCAACTTAAATCTGCGAAATACTCTAGTTGAGAGTATCTTACCAACCGGAACTCTCTCGGTCACCCTTGAAGCCTCCACATCGTTAGATTCTAAAGTGAGAGAGCTCAACGCATTCTGGAGATCAATCGCTTGTTCGTAACCAGACTCCATTTGAAAATCTGAGTCTGAAGCCTCAGTCTAGGAACTCAAGTAAATAGCCACTAGGAATCGGGAAATATCCCCCAGGGAAGGAACTACCTTAGCTCCGGCCAAAGTGCCCCCCAGCTCTCATTACTAGAGAGAGAAGCTCTGTATTGATAAAGTACTTGCACACACACAAGTACACACATATATGTGTTTTGTGTTTATAGATGTATATAATGTATCGTTTGTAGTAATAAAGCTTTCACTTGAAATTGCTTTTTGTTTATCAAAGAGTAGGAATAGGAGTTTTAACAAAAATTCTGATATACTTCCTCCATGATGCCTTTTGATGTTGCAGGAAACGTTGTTTGCAATGCTCGTAGAGATTACAGAACGAGCAATGGCACACTGTGACAAGAAAGATGTTCTTATTGTTGGTGGTGTTGGTTGCAATGAACGCTTACAGGAGATGATGAGGACAATGTGCTCTGAGCGGGGTGGAAGGCTATTTGCAACTGATGATAGGTATTGTATTGACAATGGAGCTATGATTGCTTATACTGGTTTGCTTGCTTTTGCTCATGGCACATCAACCCCACTGGAAGAATCAACATTTACCCAGCGATTCCGGACTGATGAAGTGGAAGCAGTATGGAGAGTGAAAAAAGAGCCAGCAAAAGTGAATGGGCTCATGGATGAGAATCCATAAAATCTTCTCAATTTGGAGGTATGGTCTTTTAGATTTTAACATGGCAATGAATTCATTTTCAATGGAATACCTTAATTTTTAAAGTATTTTCTGAACAATGTTCATGAAAGGGTTGGCTGTACTGTAAAGATCATATTGTAATGTGGTAGGTAGCGGGTGTAATTGATAGATATTAGAAGAAAGAAATTATCTTGGAGCTATCAGTTTTTTCTAATCTAGAGAAGTGTTAAAGCATATTTATGCTTCAGTTATTGCTTAGAAAATCGAACTTGAGGGCTAGGTATCTATTATCAGTAGGACAGGTGATTTTGCTTTTTCTTGGTGAATAAGGAAGGAAACTGATTTTCCTTGCTAGCCTCATTTTCCACAAAAATTTGATATGATAAAACGAGCAAGTGGATTTCTCTTCCAATGTCCTATTTTTGTGAACATATTTCATGGGATTAATTTAAGACACAAGGACCTGCTAACTTGATTAATGTCTACCCATGATACGGAATATTGATATACATCATCTAAGGCTGTATATCAAATCTGCCCCAAAAATTCGTCATTTTATATGGGAGATTCTTCACAATGTATAGCAAAGTCTGTGCATAACAACATCAATGTTAAATTTCATGCTTTAGTCATTGATCAAACCTCTCCCTTCACATGTTTACCCAAAAAAAAACAAAGAACTTATATACTATTAAAAGAAAATAACATATTTAACCTTTTTTTTAAGAAAAAATTACACCAACTCCCCTCCTATTTTGATAATTTTTCAAAAATACCTTAATATTTTGAGAAATTATAATAATAACTCCCTTATTTTATTTTTTATTTGCACTAATTACCATTCTATCAGTCAAGTCACACCTTTTCTTTTTTTTTAGTTAAATCAGTTAATATTTTTTTTAATTGATCATTTTAACCTTGTTTCATAGACAATCATAAATCAATAAATAAATACCTAGTGTTTTAGAAAAGAAAGAAAACACTATGTGCGTTAAACACTTCAAACATTTAACATCCAATTTCACGTTTTATTTTAATTTTGTATTATTATTTTTCTTAAAAGACATAATAGTTGTTTACCATTTTTTTTGTGTATAATAAAAAACTAAATATATTTTAATTTCATTTTGTGGCATAAAAAAGAAGAAGATGATCTAACGCATTTGACACTTAAAAAATTTCACACTCAATTTTATTTATTTTTCACCATTTTCATTTTACTTTTTTAATATAACAAATATGTACTTTTTTAAAAAAAAATTAATTATCAAGGGATATTGTAGGCACATTAGATTTAGAATTAATACTGTTTAACATCATTAGACACCATTACCAAGGGGTATTATATTTCTTTTGGTAATAAAAAAATAGTTTAAGTGTGGGAATTATTTATTCTATTAAGAGATAGAGTTTTATTATTACTTTAACTTTACAACTCTGTAGGAGTCTAAAATAATATGTTCACTCTACTAATAGTTATTCCTCCACCTGATATTTAATAATGCTAAGTACACTTGAACCCTAACAAAGACTTATTAAAACTCAAACTATAATATTTGCAAGCAAATATAAGAGCTCGATTAACTTTCTTACCATTAAACCACATCTCCAGGTGCATCAAAGGTTATTATATCCTTCAAGGTAGTTAGTGCAATAAAATTAAAATAAAAAGAGTATCAAAATAATTTATCAAAATATAAAAGTACTTATTTAAGATTGTCAAAATAAAATAAGTGTTTTCACATATAACATTTTTAATTACTCTATTATAAGATTTTTTAACGACCAACAACATTGTCATATACATTTTTTACGTTAAAATAATTTTAACTTATTTTCTAAATTAATATGCAATTTATTAAATTCGAACAAAAACAAAATATAAGGGGCAGTAATGTAAGTTTACATAATAAAATGGTGGCTTTGAAAAAATGGTCAAAATATTGGGGCTGAAATTTCAAGGGCATGTTTGATTATTCTGTCTCTATTTGGTCCTCTCCATTTCTCTTTCTTCCCTTTTCTTTCTCCGTGCCCTCCCTCCAACTTCTGCAGTCGTCGCAGCTCTCTCTGAACCTCGGGCAGCCCAATAGCAACCATCGGCGGCAGCACGTCCAGCTTGTACCTCCGGCGGCTGCTGAGCATCCGCAAATTGATCATCGGTAGATTCTGCGCATTGTCACTCGGTGAATTTTTCTTGTAATTTTGCGTCTATCTAATATTAAAATTTGGTATATTCGCTTTGTCTTTTTGAGAGTGGGATTAACTTTCGTTATTCATTTTTCCTAGTCCTTTTTTTATTGCATTGACCCCTATTGTTTTTGTCTTTTTTTTGAATTCTGTTTCTTGAATTTTTTTCGTTTTCAGAAATTTTCTGATATTTGTTCATATACCCTAATGGCGACCAGTGGAAACAAGAACATCAATGCCAAATTGGTGAGGATTGTATATCTTTAAACCCCTTTTGTGCTTTCTCTTGTCTGGCTTTATGAAATTTGCACTTTCGACGGGACCTTGTATCCTTATCTGCATATTCGAATGCGGGTTGTACTGGTTCTTGATAATTTCGTTTAAACTTTGACTTGGGTTTGGCTCACTTGCTGAGTGTTATTTTTAGTATGTAGTTCAAATTCGCATTCTAATGTGGGGATTTAGCAAGATTTTTGTTTTGGATTGTGCGTATGTTTTTGCATATCCTAGTGTGGGTCTGATTTTATATTTCTGCAGTAACTTTTGGGTTGTGAACATTTTTTCAGTGCGTGCTGCGATGTGGATATTTTATTTGTTTTGTGTAAAACTCAGATGTGGGTTTGCATATAGGATGATCTGATGATGCTTGTTTATTTTTGTGCTTAGCTAGATGTTGGTGTCCTTTGTTTATTGATGCCTTTTGATCGCTTTGATTAGCATACACCCATGGAAATGGGTTAACTATATATATAATACGTGAAGTGCATTTTTGTTTTAAACGTTGGTGGAATTTCAGACACCTGTTACTTTTCTAATTTGGTACTTTTGCTTTTGTGCGTATACTCCCTTTCACTTTGACTTTAATTTCTGGGTTTTTTTTGGTCTGTTTATATTGTCATTGTTGAGATATAAGCTCGAACTGAAGCTTTTTCTATCAATTTTTTTTTTTCATCCTTCGTGGAATAATAACTTTACTAAATTTTCCCGTGTTAGCAATTATCTATTTCGCATTGAGGATGTGTTGATTGCGATGATAATATGTATATCTGGTCTTAGTCTTTTTATTTTTTTTGGCTTGCTTTAATATGGTACTTTTTCTTTGTGATGGAGTGAAATGATGGACTTAACCTTTTTGTGTTGACTTGACGTGGAACTTTCTTGCATTTAGTTTATTTCATCTGATTCTGTTAATACACAATGCAACTGGTTTGTTGTAGTTGTTAAATTATGATCAATCATGAGAATTTGTTCTTTATCCTTTATATATCCTTATAGGTGGAGATTTGTACTTTAAATAAATAATCACATTTTGTGCTCCTAGGCGTGTTCCTAGGCTCAAATAAATAATCATATTTTGTGCTGCTGCCTATTACTTTGTGTATACTTCAATGTACACAACTATCACAATGCCCCATGATTATTAATTTCCTATAAAATTGGTCTATTAATTGTCAATGATCTATTTTGTGAGTTTTCGACAAACCTTTTTCGTCAACTCTAATTTTTCCTCTCACTGATTCATTTTTAAACCCTATTTCACTTTTATTAGTTGCTAAAATGTGAGAAATCATACGTACGGTGAGCCTACAACAATACAACCTGCCACCAGCAGGCAATTTTGGTCAAATGATTTTATTTGATGAGAAATTTAGAAATGAGGTTCAGTTATGGGTATGAAGTTAAAAATTGGGTCATAATGTAAGATTCTCATCCAATTCTCTCACATCATCTGCACTTAAAGCACCCCTTGTTTGGAGTTACCTTTTGTACTTTCACGTGGATTCTGTTTCTTGACTTTCATTCTCGTCCTCTCCCATGTTAGACTGTATAGGAACATGAGGAAAAAGATGTAGGATGAAAGATAAGCATAGAAAAAGTCAGAACCTAGAAAAAATTCAAGCAAGAGGAAGGAAAGAAGTATGGGACGAATTAATAAATAAAAAGAAGAAAAATGGAGGGAGAAAAAAAATGCCTGACAAAGAAAGAATAAATGGAAAGAGAATTAAGAAACATGCTGAAAGAGAAGCTTTCGAAGTAACAAAAGATAAAAGGAAAAAAAAAAAAAAGAGTAAGAGGAAAATAGAGAGAGTTAAGCATAAGAGAACTGCTGTTGAAATACCTGTTGGGGGATAGAGTAGGTTTAGGTACTGTTTGGTATTGGATCTCATTTTCAGATGTGGGAATTGAGTTTCAATTTCAAATTCAGATCTCAAGTCTCAACTATGGTTAGGTTAGAGTTATAAAGCAATAATAAAAGCAACTATATTAAGTTGACTTTTTGAGGCATGAGCTTCAGTCTTGGTGCTTCATGCATGGAGGTGTGCTTTTTTGTGCTTCAAGTGTGCCCAAGGGGATGAGGCATGCACCTCACAGGTATAATTCTTAACTTATTATGCCTTTAGGGTATTTTTTGCATGCCTCGCCTTAAGGTTGTGCCAAAAATCTTCTTTAAAACGCTGATTTTTTAAACTATGTGTTTGTTATGATTTTGCTATATTAGGCAATTTTATACTTCTTTTATCAGATTTACTGGTTTTCCCTTGCACTTTTGTGGTTGTCATGCAAGTTTACCACAAAATGCATGTGTAGTCTTTGTTTGGAAAATTATTCTTTCATTCCTTTATTTATTTTTTCCATATCATCTTTTCTATATATTAAGGAGATTACCATTGACATATTTTTTTGTATTTGATTTTATATGTTTTAATTCACATATTATATTTTATATATACATCTTTCTTCTTTATTTTGACTACTTAATTGTCTATGTTAATTGTTTCCTTGTGATTTTCTTAAGCATTTGAATATCTTTATTTTTGTATCTTTGGTATTGTGGCATATTTTAGCATCTTACCCACTATGGTTGAGGTCTAAGGTGATTTTAGAGTAATAAAACCGTTTTAGTTCTGGTGAGTATCATCAATTAATTTATTAGACACCTTTACTGTTCTATGAAGGTAGTTTATTTGTCTTAGTGATTTCTTCTTTACTGTTTGGGCAATATATAACGTGTGTTTACATCATGGAGAATCCTGTTTTGCTGTAGTATGTTTTTTCTTCTGGATATTGTCTTATTGATAATCAGAATTATGTTTTATTTGTCCACCAGGTGCTTCTTGGGGATGTTGGAGCTGGTAAGTCTAGTTTGGTGTTGCGCTTTGTAAAAGGACAGTTTGTTGAATTTCAGGTTGGTATTGTTATACTTTATTTCAAATGTTGAATTTTTTTTCATGAATACTAGAGCTTGATTTTCTTTTCAACATTGTAGGAATCAACAATAGGGGCTGCCTTTTTCTCACAAACTTTAGCTGTAAATGATGCAACTGTAAAATTTGAGATTTGGGATACAGCAGGTCAGGAGAGATACCATAGTTTGGCTCCTATGTATTATAGAGGAGCTGCTGCTGCAATAATTGTTTATGATATTACAAATCAAGTGAGTAAATTCTGACAAGGCCTTTGTGCCTCTTTTCTTTTGGTTTTTGAAATTCTAATCCGAAAACGTGTCATTTCTGATGTGGGCTGCTAGCCTGCTACTGTGGTATTTTTTATGAGAATAAATCTGTAAGATTAGATATTAAACTTTAGAAGGAAGTAGTGTAAGCCTTGGAGATTTGAGCCTTTAGCTTCTGGCCTTCCCATATGGTCATTTCTAAAGCATTGAAAATCTGAGACAGGAATGTTTATGTATTTTATATTTCCTTAATTCTAAAAGGCTAATTCAACTAGATAAAAGGAATTTGGAAATTATAATAGAAACAAGTGTTTTTGGCACCAATGCCCTTGAACTATGCACGTAGTTACAAATTGCCCTCTAAAATATGGAATTGGCACCAATACCCCTAAACTTTAGAACCAGTAGCAAATTGCCACTTGAGATGTATATATATAGATATATATATATTTTTAATTTTAAAGGCTGAGGTAAGTGGCGCTATGTGAAAAGAATAATTTAGTTTGAATCATTTGCACAAAAAACATTTCTGAACAATTAAAAAATTACTGTTTTTAAGGAAAAATATACTATGTTTATGAGTTAGGGGCAATTTGCAATTGTTTATAAAGTTCAGAGGGTATTGGTACCAATTTTACAGTTTAGGAGGCAATTTAAAACTTTGTGCATAGTTTAGGAGGCATTGGAGCAAAAAACCCTAGAAATAATTCAAGAAACTTCTTGATAAATTTTATTTTGATTGCGTAATCAAGATTTATTTAATTAAAAATAAAAACTATTGAAGTAGGTGTTTAAGAAAGTCAGATTGATGATGATCATTTTCTTTGGTTATTGGATTAGAAGCAGCAGGCAATGCCTCCTTGGTTGTGTAGTTGACCTTTTTTTAAATGTCAGTTTCGTCATATTTACAAATAAAAATGACTTAATTGCCATGTTTATCAGTACTAAGTTTGACATTGCTTGAAAAATGAAATAAAGTTATGGTTGACATTGGTACCAAAATTGAAGAGGGAAATTTGTGGTTAACCAAAAAGTAATGGATTATTTAGACAATTTAGGAAATTGGGAGAGAACAAAAATCAGCATTCTTCAATATTTGGAAACATTGACGGAAGTTAATTGTTTTATGGGACTGATAATGTTGAATTCTGAAAGTTCTTTGGAATGATATGGGAAATTTTCGTAACTGTGAGATAAGTTTTTGGTGATGGCTTTATTTAGATTCTTTTGCCATTGTGGTTTAGTCCTTCCTATTTATGTTTAAAATCAGATTTGGTGGTTTGTGAATACACATTATAATTTTGTTGGGCATCCTTTGTAGGCCTCATTTGAGCGAGCCAAAAAATGGGTCCAAGAACTCCAGTCGCAAGGTATTTTTCTTTCCATTGTTGCCTGTAGACACATTTCAATGTACCTCATTTGTGCCTTATCACTGCGTCTCGACACTATTATTCAGGTTACTTTTAATGGGTACTGAGTTTTAGATTTTTCATTCAAGGGATGTAGTAATTGTTTTTTAATGTGACAATATTACTTTCTGACATTATTCCTCCTAAAGTCTTATTAATTTCTCCTTTCCTCTTTGTGCTATAAGGCAATCCAAATATGGTTATGGCACTGGCGGGAAATAAAGCAGATCTGCTAGAGGCAAGGAAGGTGGCAGCTGAGGCAAGTTTATAAAGTCGTACTAAGATTTTATTTTTTTGTCTTGATGATGCTGTAAAGGCATCCTTTGGGCTATGTATTATATATTATTTTTTCTAAATAATTGGATTGGGGAAAATGACAATAAAGAATTTTAATGTTGTCTAGTTCATGAAAATGCCAAGTCACATTCACAGATATGAAATTGGTGACATGTGGAACCAACTCAGTACTTAACATGCTTCTTTAAATGTTCAACAACATTTTATAGTCTAGCTCTCTGCCTCATATATTAATATGAGACACTTTATCTTTCTCAGTGTTGCATCCTCCTTTAGATAATTGATAGAAACCACGGGAAAATGGATGAACTATGGATTAGAAAATAATTATAGGACAAGTGAGATTGTAACAGACATCAAACCGAAAATAATATGCTGGGCATCTTTTGGGTTTTCAGTTTTTGTTTTGGATTTCGCAAGTTTATTTAAAAAGCAGTAGCTTGCCATTTTTTAGGTCAATTCCAAAATGCTGAACGTTGTACCGACTCATTTCAGACTACTTGGATACTGAATGGCATTTTCTGTTCCATAATTCTTTCTTCATCCTTTTTCAATCAAATTTAGGACGTCCATTGTTGCTATAGTAAGATTGGAGCTACTATTAAAATTTTTGTTCGTCCCACTTTTTTCCAAAAAGAGATTAAAAGAAAGAAAGAAAGAGAGGAAGTAAATGTTATGTTTTTAATATCTTTTTACCTTGCCTAAGGGTTATTGATTGCCTAGTTCATACACCTTTAAGGATTACTTCAAAATTGGATAAACCATGTGTAGATAATACTTTTACTTGTAATCAATTTACTATAATGTGCTCATGTCATTTAAATCCATTTGGGTGTTGCTAATTTTTTATTCTGTTTTGCAGGAAGCTCAAGCGTATGCTCAGGAAAATGACCTTTTCTTCATGGAAACCTCAGCAAAAACTGCTGTAAATGTCAATGACATTTTCTATGAGATAGGTAATTTTCTTGTTTAGGAAAAATCAGAGTTAACATTTTTCTAGGTGGGGGTTAACTACCCTTGAAATATCCTGCTCTTACTTGAGAGGGCCTTCAGTAGAAATTTAGAAATGACATTTAGTAAGAAATCCAAGGTTGGTTTGGAAGCCCAGAGTGAACAATTAGTCTGGGTTTTCCGAATCTGCACATCAGACATTTTATTACCTAAATATACAATCCTTTTCTGTATCTGCTGATTTCATCGGGTATTTAGTTAATTGGTGAAAATATGGTACTTTCTTTGTACATCTGTTTGCTCTCTTGGCCCTTCCTTTGCAGCCAGCAACATCTTCCACATCAGCATAAAACATACATTTGTACAAGTTTTCATACTTCCCTTTTCCTGAGTTTGAAACAGACAACATTATCTGAACACCTCACTTAGATGTTCTTTGAATTCAAGTTTATCTCATAGAACCTTTTTCTGAAAGCAGTTGTTTGAAGGTTCTAATGCATTGACCATCTTGTGTTTCTGTCGTAATTGGCATGCAGCAAAGAGGTTACCTCGAATGCAGCCTGTGCAAAACCCATCGGGTATGGTTCTTACGGATAGACCTGCGGAAAGGGTCGCAAGCGCATCTTGTTGTTCATAAGGGTCGTTGGCGTTTTTTCGTCACTATGTACACGTATGATTGTAATGGCTCTATTGCTGCACACAGTGAAATGATGCTTTAGATATTCGGTATCCCTTGTATGTGTACATTTTGTTCAGAACTGTACATGCATGTTTGTTTTAGTTTTGTCCTTATGGAGTGATTAGGTTGTGGAGAATGTATTCTCAAATGATTGGTTACAGTGGTGACTCAGAGTTGCAAATGGTCAAATACTGAAGTTTGAATAAAAGAAATTCATGTTATATTCAGATATAGCGATGAAATTATTTTAGGGGATTTGCTTGTGTCTGGCAGATGTATATTATCCAAGTTATTACATATATGGGTTAACCGTCGTAAATTTGTTGACCTTGTTCCTGGAAAGTACGCTTGGGTTATGTTTGGATGGCAGCAAAAGATTAAAGCATGGGAACTCTCTATATATATCGGATTGATGATTTACCTATTTCTTGGAACATTTGCTCAAAAATCTTCAAGGCCTTGTTTGGTCATGAATTGAAAAATTATTGTGATTGGAGGAATCTTAAAGCTTTTGTTAATTTCGTCATTTAACTTATTTTAATATCATTTAAAAAAAAAAAAAACTGTAGTGTTTTTTAATTAGTTCGTTAGTACATGACCTACCTAGGCCATTTTTTGAATAGAGGGTGGAATGAAATGAAATGCGTATTGGAATGAAATTGGTCTTAATATTTAGTTATTAATAATTAGAATAGATACTTGAATCAATAATTAAAGTTCATTTTATCTTATGACATCCTAGCATAATTAGTTAAATAAGGGATGACCAGAAAAAAAAAAAGTGTATACTATACGTAGTACGTGTATACCATTGAAAAACAAGTAAAGGGCTATTATATTGGAATGCACTGACAAAATTTTAAGTAAATGACTAACTAAAGATTGAGAATTGACTAATGGATGAACAGTTGGTGCAACAAAATTGAAAAGAGAGTGTTACAGTAATTTCTCAAAATATTCAGGCATTTTTGAAAAATTGGATTGTAATTTTGGATTTTTTTTTTTTAGCCGTCAAATACATACGGAAATTTGATCTGGTCTTTAATTACTCCAGTTAGACAGCCGAAGAGGACTGGCAGGTGAGAAAATTGAAGTTCATGACGATCTTGTTTTCTGATTTCAATATATAACACAGAGTACCAAACTAGTCAAAAGAGTAAGAGAAAGACGGAACAAACGCCAAACCCATAAAAAAGCTTCGCACACATGCCTATGGCGGGAGGAAGGTGAGGGTCAACCTCTCAAATATTACACTACGGCTAATCTTAATCTCAATTCCCAAATTCCTAAAATTCCAAATCCAAAATTCCCCAAAAACCACCTTGTTTGTCGAGCTCAGTGGTTGTATATGATATGAGTCGCGGCCATTCCGAGATTCATAATCATCATCCCTGGGATTACTGTGAGAGGAAATAGATGTACTCCAGTAATCTGATAGGATTCATTCTGGCGGTGGTCTCAAGCGCCTTCATTGGTTCCAGCTTCATCATCAAGAAGAAGGGTCTCAGGCGGGCTGGGGTTAATGGTCCTCGTGCCAGTATGCTGTTTACCTAATTTTTTCATGTTTTTATTACTTTTCCTTAGATTGTTCTACAATTTTATGGTTTTTAGTTTTTTTTAAGTGTTATATGTGTGTGTGTGTGTGTGTATATATATACATATGTATATGCATATATATATATATACATATGTATATATATATATATATATATATATATATACATGCTTTTTACAAATGCAAATCATTAGTTTTCACTTTTTGTTTAAAATTATATGTGGTGGGTGGAATTAAGGTGTCGGAGGATATGGATACTTGCTAGAGCCGCTCTGGTGGGTGGGAATGGTTACCAGTAAGTTACTTGCTATCTTCCTACTATGTTGCTGCATTATATGTTTGTTCTGGGTGCTACTGATAATTTATTAATTAAAAGTAAAAGTCTAATGAAGATGTGGGTATTTGAGTATGTGACATGGGTATTTAAGGTTCTGTACTTGGCCTTAATTGGATCTGTAATTGCATTTTGCATAAATTTTGGGATATTCTGATTTACCCTCCTACCAGATTTTGTAAGTTCGTAAATATTGAATATCTCATTTTCCTTTTCTTTTCGTCTTTCTAGTTCTCCTATAATTAATTGCATGCATTAGCATATCCAGCAGTTCATCTAGATTAAAGTTTTTCTTGTATGGGCTTATTTGTTTCATGAGATAGACTGGGTGAAATGTCACTTATTTTTACTTTTGTATATGACAGTGATTGTCGGAGAGATTGCCAATTTTGTAGCATATATTTATGCTCCTGCTGTTCTTGTGACGCCACTTGGTGCGTTAAGTATTATAGTTAGGTAATTTAATATCCATTCTCTTCATACTATTTTTATTATGTCTAGAATATACTTAAGCCTTCTATATGAATCAAATTTCAAACTTGTCTTCAAACTTTAAGTTGTCCCAATTAAGTCCTTAAAGTTTTCTAACTGTTTCAGTGTTTTTTTTTTTTTTTGGATGAAAGTGAAAATTGTCATCTAACATTAAGCAAAAGAATAATTTAGTCTATTGATTCATGTGATTAAAGTAAGCTTAACAAACATTGAAATCAAATTAAAGTGACACAAATTTATGACCAAAAAAAGAAAAAGAAAAATTAAACAAAAAGAAAAAAAAAGAAGCATATTTCAGCAACATGATTGAAAAAAATTGATAATTTAAGTCCATAAAATTTTCTTCTGGTTTAGTGCTTCTTTGAGCAAAATTACCTGTTATCTAACATTAAGTTACAAAAAAAAAAGAAAAAAAAAGAGTGTATCATGTGATTAAATAAACTGAACAGACATTGAAATCAAATTAAAGCAACACAAATAAATCAAAAATAAGAAAACTAAAATCATTTTTAAGGGACTTGTTTTGAAAAAGTTGGAACTCTAGGGAACAAAGTTAAAATTAATTCTAAGATATAGAAACTGAGCGTTGTTAGCATCTTGCCCAAATTTTTTTTTCCCTTTAATCTTTGTACTTTCATGCTAAATTAGTGTTTCTGATGGAATGTATCAATGGGTAGTGCTGTTTTAGCACACTTCATGTTGAAGGAGAAGCTTCAGAAAATGGGGATGCTGGGCTGTCTTCTATGTATTGTAGGTTCTACAATGATTGTGCTACATGCACCTGAAGAACGTTCTCTTTCATCTGTGGAAGAAATCTGGGAATTAGCAATCCAACCTGGTATGCTGCTAAATGTTTTCATATGATGATTTTCTTTTTCTTGCTTTTGTGGTAATTTGTCTAATGTCTTCATGTTTTTTGTATCCAGCATTTCTTTTGTATACGGCCTCGGCAGTAGCTGTAGCATTAGTACTGATTTTATATTGTGCGCCTCGGTATGGCCAAACCAATATAATGATTTATATAGGCATTTGTTCCATAATCGGTTCATTGACAGTAAGTTGCTTTGCATTCTAGCAAACTGCTCATTACTTGTAACTACATTTTGTTTTGATATATTTTTTTTCGTTGTTCATTAATTATTAACCTTTTCCTTTCTTGTTTTCTCCTTTATGCCTAACAGTCATTATATTGATTTCTGATTTGCCTTCATTTTGTAGGTCATGAGTGTAAAAGCCATTGGCATTGCAATAAAACTTACACTAGAGGGAACAAATCAGCTAAGATACTTCCAGACATGGATTTTTGCAATGGTTGCTATCAGCTGTATCATCACTCAGTTAAATTATCTAAACATGGTCAGTCTCTTATCAGGAACTAATCTTCAGTGAATTAAATTTCTGCTTTATCATGTCTTACATTGCAACAAGGAAGCTTTGTGCCTTTGTTTGCTTTCATTTCCTCCTTGCTTTTCTATTTTCCTTGATTGGTAGTTTAGCTGCCCAAATTTCTTTTCTGGGAACTTGTTTGAATGATGGGTTATCTATGGAAGTACATATGAAACAACTTTATACAATTTTTTTTTCTCTGCTTTTAATTATTTTCAAAATTTAGTTGATGGAACATAACAAGATGAAACAGTATCCTAACTTTTGATGCATCTTAGGTGAGAGACCTGATTTTTGATTATTGTAGTATTATGGCTCCTTGTGAGCCACTCCTATATACTAGGCACTAATATGCGTACACCTTTAATGGTTGACTTTTGTTTGGAGAATATTATTTGTTTCCTTTTCTCTCTCTCTCTCTCTCTCTCCCTAAATCCATTAGAGTCTCATTCCTCTAGATTGACTGTTGTTGAAGAACTGCAATATGTTTGTCATGCTGCCATATCGTTAAGGTCATCTATGAGCCCTCTCTTCCCATGCAACTGCAACTGTCATTAAGTTCAAGATATTATCTCCCAGAGTTGTTAAACCTGCCAAAGGACTGAAATAGGATCTGACTTGAATCTTGGTTAGCTAGATTTCCAAAGATACCTTCCAGTTTTCTCAATATCATGTTGCAGTTTGGCCTTTCAGTGCATCTGGTTTCTTATCGTCTGTCTTTCTTTAAGAAATAGATTTTAAATAATTGTTTGATTGACAGGTATGCTTCTTTATCAAAGGTTACAATAAGTTTATGAAAAAATGTTTGATCTATGTTTTGTTGAATCTGATTCTGTTTCATTTATGTAATTAATTGATGCTAATTGATTTTTTAATACTAGTTTCACAAACATACTAGTCAGACCAGAAAGTATATGTGCACTACCACCAATAAACTGTTAATGGAATGTTTTCTAAGAGAAGAGCTTTAGTAGAAATCCATCACAATTTACCTAGACACTGGTCATTCTTTCAATAAAAAAGGAGAGGGGGAGGGGGCTATAGTTTATTTTATTATTTTATTCATAAATACCATTGAGTATACATCCCTTTTGGGTTTTATTTTTGTAGCTGTGTTGCTTTGTGTGCCCCTTTGGGATTATTATTTTTGTTGCTGTGTTGCTTTGTGTGCCTTTTGATTAGTCCAACAACATAAAGAAGTTAATCAATCGAGGTTAGTTTCTTTCAAATACATGACAATCCTTACCATACTTATATTCAAATCTAATTCAATATTCCATGAACTTACTGGATCAAAAATGCAATATCATCGGGCTAAAAAAGTGATTTGATATAACATGAATGAGGAATGATCTTAGGATTATAAAGTTCATTGGATATTGCAATACAAGCATTATATGTACAACTCTTTTTTTTTCCTGAAAGAAATTAACTTTTAGACTATTGCTGATAGAAGGTTATTTGGTGCAATAGAACTGTTATCATCCGAATGGATACATTTCTAATAAACTAAAATTTGATGACATATGTGAGGAAAATTCACACTACAGGGGATTTTTATCTAATATATGCAAGAAAAAAAATATTTGTAATTGTGAGTTAAAAATTCATGATAACAATTGACTCAATTAGAATTTCATTTTGCATTTTTTTTCCGCAAATGGCTTATAAATAAGTATATACATGGAATGCAGAGCTTATTGTAAGCTTTTTTGCTTGGCATAAAAATGGGGCTAATACAAAATGTAAAAACTCATATGCTTGTGTCTCAGTTTTTTATTTTACTTTATAAGAAAAAGTGTCAATTACCTCAATTGCCTCTTTTCCTGGAAAAGGTTTTGGTATTTAGTCATTTCTAGCTTATGAGTAATTGTTTCTTACTTGTGTCCTTATTAGATAGTGGCATCTAGTTACCAGAAAACCAAGTAATATTGGTTGGGATTTATGCTCTGTAATCTATTTATTGGTCTTGCAATTGCTTTGGAGAACTAGGAATGGTTTATTATGCTTTCTTCTTGTTCTGAGTAGCAGATCAGCAGGACACTAGACCTACTAACAATCAAATGATCCATAAAAGATACCTAATTGAAAATTATATTTATGTTCAAGAGCCATTTTTTTTTATAGGCTTGATCTAATTTTCTTTTAAAGATCCCCAAATTTCTCAGATCTGTCAACAATAAAATAAACTTTTTAATTTGTAATATTTAATTCCATTTATAGTGAACAAAAAATTTCAGTAGAAGTACATGAAAATGTCAAAGGAGGACAAGCAGTCCTACCTTACAGCTATTTGCAACGTATTATGTTTAAAAGCTTGAATATTCAGCACATGAGCTGAAAACCACCTTTCCCCCGAAACAACCAATTTACCATTTACAGGCTTCTGTTTTCTACCCTTTCATGGTAACAATTATTGCCTTCCTGGATCAAATATGTTTACTAGTTTTTATTTTCCAGTATTCCTATGTTACTGTACTCCAACATCAACCCCAAGTTCCTAATCTATAGTATGGCATATGACCGATAGAAAGGATGATTGATTGATTGAATGTCGGGCTATCTACTCAAGAAATCAGTGTTCTGAACCCTTTCAGCTAGTGCCTTTGGGCGGAGGTTTATCAGTCAACTATCTTACTTGTTTGAAGAAAGATACAACTTTATATATACACTCCCAACCTTCCTATTTATAAGCCACATCTCACAATTTTTTGAGATTCAGTCAGTTTCATCAGGTTCTTGACCCAAATATGATCGTCCTAATTTCTCACTGTATAAAGAACATTATGGGACCGGTTTTTATATGGGAGAACAAAGAAATTGCGTGAGAAGCGTGAGATCACCTTGTATTCTTCTTTGTTACAGTGAAATCCTGTAGCGGCAAAGTGGACGTAACTAGTATGTTGAGGGTGAACGACTATATATCTTGTGTGTGCTTTGCTCGTTTTCTGTTTTAATAGTCGTTTATTATTCCTCTTGGGTTTAAAGATTAGGGTATAATCCATAACAAAGTGACGAGGATCGAAGAATGAAATTGAAAACATATGTTAAGTGTAAATTTAGGAAGTAGTTCAGTTAATTATATTTATAATAGTTTTTAGGCTATTTACTTTCTTAGTTTAATTAAGTTTCCTAATTTTGTTCTAGTTTCCTAATTTTAATTGTTGTTTCATTTTAAATAGGGCAGGCACATTAGAACCCTATTGAATAAAACTATTGAACTTTTTCTCTCAATTCTCTTTTCTTTCTTCCTAATTCTTCCCCTTTTCTCCTTGTTCCTCTTTCTTTTTGTTACTGTCCTACGCCAATTTGGTGTCAGAACTAGGTTCAAATTAAATGAACCTGAGTGTTCGATACTGCTTATGTTTCAGTATAAGTCAATCTCTCCCATAATTGAGTGTAATCGTTAAATCATTTTTTTTCCTTTTCTTTTCCTCTCTGTTTGTTCTTTTATTTCTTCTTGTTATGTTTGTTGACGAGTATGGTTAAGATTTCTCCTTTGTATTATATTTGATTCTAATGCAATATAACCTTTATCTATTTATTTATTTGTCCTTTTTATATTTTTATCAGAAGTTCGTAAAGTCTTACATGGTGTTTGCTCTTGGCCTTTTGCAGGCATTGGATAATTTTAATACAGCCATTGTTTCTCCTATCTATTATGCTATGTTCACATCTTTTACAATATTTGCCAGCGCAATAATGTTTAAGGTATTTTTATCCAAGCATCACAATGATGATTGTGTGTTTAGGTGATAATATCAATCCATATATATGTTTACATATGTATGTATGTATATGTAAATGCATGTATTAGTGTCTGTCTGTATGTATATAGATAGATAAAATAGAGATGGAGGTAAAGAGAGATTATTCTAAAAGTGTTGTTTACATTTTTATACAGGATTATTCTGGTCAAAGTGCAAGCAGCATAGCATCAGAGCTTTGTGGTTTCATCACTGTGTTATCTGGGACTGCTGTATTGCACAGTACAAGAGAGCCAGATCCTCCTTTCATCACAGGTTAGCATCACATGCTTAGTGGTTGGTATTTCTGCATCTCTAAAAATCAACCACTTGTTTTTTTAACCTTGGTGTAGCCTGGTTGCTTCGGTCTTATGTATATGCTTCTTTTCTAGTACATGGTTAGGATAATAGGTGATAGAAACTAGATGAGCTCAAGATCATAAACACCAATGTTCTTTCTGCTATATGACTTGGAGAAGGGTGGTGAGTAAAGGAATTTAAGTATTATAAAGGTAGAAGGAAACTATAATTAAAACATGGATAGCGTAAAATTCTAAAGGAAATACATTTTAGACAAATTAATTATGAATATTTAGATCTTTAGCCATAAACCTTAAATTGTGAAGGCATTTTCCATAATAACACTCATATGGTAACAAGTCTTGGTTGGTTAACTCTTGTTTTTCTTTTATCGTCTTTTTTTGAAATTCATAATCTACAATGTTAGGGAGCAATGTCCATATCTTCTCAAATAGATTGCCGGAGGCCCTGTGTGAGTAATAAGTAATAAAACACAAAATTTTCTCAGTTGCCTTTATTTAATTTGACTTTAGAATTTCCAACCTTTTTAGATGTATTGAAACTCTTCTCCTAGTAGATGGAAAGGAGGCTTCATCATATCATCATTCTAATGCACATCTTGTCCTCTTGTCTGTGATTGTTGTAGACTAAGTTTTACAGTGATCATAAAAGGAACAGCAACCCTCTTTGATTAGATTTTGGAAAATTAGATAAGTATAAATGATAAGCTATGTTACACGGACTCATCCTTTACCCCAGCCATACCGGTAACGACATGACACTACACCAACACTGGTGTGAAATACACGTCTGACATAATCTGGACTCGTTTCTCACCGTTTGAAAGGTTGCAGAGATCCTGACGAAGAAGAAGAGCCCTCCTAATCCTAAACTTTTCGTTCACTTAGATGGTTAGTTGTGGGCTTAAGGATAAGGTTTTCAAGATTAGAACTTATAAACATAATGGGCTTAGGATCACGGCTTTTTTAGATTATAACTTATAAACAAAGACAGCCTGTTATTGTGTATCCTTCAAAATCTTGATTTATACTTTGCTCACCAAATTATCCAACACTTTTTACTGCCTAGCGAATCATCCATGTTGATGGATCGTGGACATGGTGCCTCCTCTAGGTTATTTTTCCAAGTAAAAACTTTAATTTAGTTGTATTGAATTTTCGTTAAATTAACTAACTCATGGTATGAGCAGCTTTTGTATGAGATTAACAAAAAATCATTAAGAGTTGTAAAAGTTATTTGATATTGATGGCCATTGGAATTTCAATTCAAGAATAATTGTTAAATTGAATAAAAAAATTCTGGGTTTCAATTTGATATATTACACCACCACCTCCAATACTACCTTTTAAATGCATATATTTGTGTATCTGCATGCAATTTGCAAAAGATATTTCAATGTCTGATAGTTTAAAACCTGCAGACTTGTATACACCGATATCTCCAAAAGTGTCTTGGTCCATTCAAGGCAATGGGGAATGGAAGCAGAAGGATGAAGATGGGTCGCCCTCCAATTTAATCACAATTCTCCAGCAAGACTATTTTAAGTGACTTCTGAACTTAATCTGTAGTTCAATCCCACCATATACCTTGAAGACACTGCCTCTAGTTTCTTCAAGTTTATTTGGCTTGAGAAGCTTGTACTGGCAAAAACATGCAGTAAATTCATGCAGGCTTCAGTCTACACTTCATCGTCTTCAAAAAGCCGTATCAAAAGTTTTGGGTGCCATTTTGTGCAGTAGTGAAAGAGCCTTAGGTTGTAGGAATTAATTGTGTTTCTGTGCTTCTTTAGCCCTTATTGCCTGACTTTTAGTTACATACCATTTCTTTGTACAACATTGACACATGTATTTGCTTAATGTAATTTAATTTATTTGATTTGCTGAGGAAAATGTTATTGAAGCAGCTTTAAATGCATGATATTTGGTGTCTGATGTGAATGTTAGCGAAATTGGTACAATAACATTTTGTCTTTTAACAGTTTTTTCTTTATTTGCTAAAAATGTGAACTTGAAAAGCATAATAACTGTTTATTTAGTGTTAACTAATAGCCATCGTAATTCAAGCCTAGGTTTCAAATGTGCACCGGAAATAAAGATTTTTTTTTTTTTTTGTTTCTCGTCATTCTTTAAACCATAGAGTATTTAAAAATGTGGACAATAGTTGGAAGCGACTTTTAAGAAAAAAAATGGCTAAATTCATGAAAAGAAAAAAAAAAACGAGTGGCGAAAACTTGGGGCACAAGTGTTTAAACGAGTTTCTTTAAGGGTTCTTCTAACAAATACACTAAAAAATTATAAAAAATTAGAGTAATAAATACAAAATTACTAAAGAATCAATTTTTAAAATAAAATCGAGGGGCACAAGTTTATAAACAAATATTTAGGTGGCACTCCAATAAATACATTACAAAATTATTGAAATTTAGAAAAAATACAAAAATAAATAAAAATAAATATAAAGAATGAATTGTGTAAAAAAATTGATTTGGTTATATGGACAATCACAGTTTGGTCCTTGAGTTTTTTTATTCAAAATTTTGGTCCCTCAACTTATATTAATTGGCGCAACGTTGTTCCTTTCTACTAAATGTACAATAGGGTGAAGCCATAAGAAAAGATAAATTGACATCCGAAAGAACAAACACAAAACTAGACAAATAAACAAATTAAGTTAAAAAAAAAAGGAGTAGGGTTTATCTATTTTGCAATAATACGATACAACACATCCCTTTCAATCAATCATTGATCCCTTTCAATCATTGATCGATGAACGTTCACAGAAGAGTACAAAAAAATTAATATAGCTAAAGAGTACTCTCTCTTTTTCTCTTCCTTTTTCCCCACGAACAAGAAATAAAGACACAAAACCCATCCCATTATTTCATCCTCAATTTACAAACACCTTACTTTATTAATTTATAGGAGTGATATATATATTAATTAAATACACATTTAAGTAATCATCAATGACGTGACCATTAAATGATTTTCATTCACTGTATTTTTTTAGACTTATTACACTACCACATGAATAATCAACTCGTTAACATTCCATCACTAATAATGACAAATATCAATTTTTGCACGCATTTTATATCAAACCACCTGAGTAGCACCAGTCGAGGAATGAGTAGGGCGTGATGTATCTTCTGAATAAAGCTCACCCTGATGCTTTGTAGAATCATACTTCTCTCCATCACCCCACAACGCGTATGCCTCCTCCCCATGCACTGCGTCGTCTCCGATCAGCAAGTCATGTTCCGGCATTCGCAGCGGGATCAATACCCCAATCACTATACAAATGACTGAGGTAACAACCAAGTTCCATCCAATGACAAACGACCCGCCCACCAACTGTTTGAGGATTTGAACGCCTCCTGAGCCTCCATAGACGCCTCCCCTTGAGTTTGTGACAGGCAAAAACAGTGAACATAGTTGAGGCTCGGCGAAGAGGCCAGTGAGGATGCCGCCAAGGAGACCAGCCACGGCGTGGGTATGAAAGACGCCAAGCGTGTCGTCAATGCTGGAGAAGATTTTCCATCTCTTGTCCAAAATCATCATGCTGAACCATGGAACACTTCCCGACATTACTCCCATCGCTATGGCTGCCCACCCTTGGACTAGCCCTATTGTGGAATTTTAGGTGATAATTAATTATTGCAAACATATAAATTTTATATTATTTAATTTTTCTTATGTCTATGAAAAGAGCAATTTTAAACTTTGTTGAAAATGTTATTTATTTGACAAAATATGCTTTTTAATTTTAAAGTGTATTATTAGACATGCTCCAAGCCCTCTACAATATTATATAGATATATTAATCAATAATTATGTTTATTTTACTTTATTTTACAAATTTTAATATATTTTAGAGTTTACAATATTACGGTTCTAGATAATTAATTGTTATTACGAGTGGGAGGGAAGATTTTGAATATTATTGAAATTTCACTCCACATATACATGATTTAAAAACATTTATTGTAAATTTAGGGTTGAAAATATTAATATAACGAATAAATATAACTTGGTGAGAAGCTTAAGGTGCTGTTTGTTTTTTCGACTCTAGTTTGATTATAACTTATTTTAAGTTAATAGGACATCTTATGTTGTCTGTGTTTCTCTCTTTCTCTTCTCCCTCTCTCCTCTGTCTCACTACTCTTCGGTTTCGCTCCTCTCTCCTCTCTCCTTTTTCACTCCTTTCAAAGCCAACTACAATGCTCAGAACGACCATTCTAACGATAACGGGGAACTAGAGTTGATGTTCGGCCAGAAACCATCGCCTCCGGAGAAAGATCCTAAGTCGTCTCCGGCTAAAGATTCCGACGATGAGGAGAGGTCGATGTGTGGTGCAGTGACAGTTCGTTGAAAGAGGAGCAAAGCAAGATGAAACTTTCATTTCCTTTATCGAAGTTATCAACCCTTTTAGGCTTTGTTTATTTTTTAAAAAACTTTTTGAATTTAATTCTGCTATTTATTATATATTAATAATTAGTATTAGAGAAAACGTTATAATGGCAGATTTCCAGTTTTATTTTTTTTAAAATTATTTGAGAACTTTTAATTTTATTAAATGTATTTTATCTTCTTTTCTTTTTTTTTTCTTTGGGTGCGATAAATATATTTATTTTAATTATAAAATATTAGAAATGAAACAAATTTAATATTTTTAATAAAGAATTAAGTAAAAACATTTATTATTTGTAATTAATTTTAAGGTATATTCTTTACATAATTTGAATGTCTGGATAATTTACTTTAAATGATAATAATTAAGCTTTATAAAGTATAAATATATGATATTAAGAGTTTTTTTTAATATCTAAAAAGAAACAAACTCAACGCTTATGTTCTACATCTTAAAATAAAAGAACAAACAAAAAATTAATTCAAAATCACTTGACTGAAAAAAACAAATGCAAACGCCACCTAAGTGAGTTGGGTTCTGAAAAGTACTGAAACTTACCTGCACCAGGAGTGATGCAAACAAGGCCAGTGATCATTCCCTGGACGGCTCCGATGACAGAGGGCTTGTTGAAGAAGATGACATCGAGCCACGTCCACACCAGGAGGCTGGTAGCGGCGCAGATATTAGTATTAAGGACAGCCATGGATGAGTCAGTGTTGGCGGAGTATGGATCTCCACCATTGAAACCTGCCCATCCCATCCATAAAAGTCCTGCCCCTGCCAGCATCAGCAGTACGTTGTTTGGAGGAAATCTCTCTCTGTCACTCTTTGACCTTGGTCCCACCTGTTCATTCAAAATTCTCACACTCTATGCTCCCTGATAAAGTAACTTACATTGTGTTTGCGAAGTTTTTAGAAGATAAATAGTGTGATTCTAAGAAACCAAATTCCCAAGGACTGATGTCTAAATTGGCATGGTGATTTTCTGAGAACGTAGTTTTAAATATTTTCATAAAGGTGATTTATCCTTAATTATTAAGATACAAATTATTTTATTTACTTTTATATCCTAACATAGCAAAGGGAAACTGATTTTCAGGATGGTAAACTTGGAAATTTCCCAAATGGGGATTAAGAAAATATAACATGTCCCTTTCCAAAAAAAAAAAAAACGAAAATATAAGATGTCCAATTTTCCAATGGTAAACTTGGACACTTTGCAAATAGGGCTTAAGAAAATACAACATGTCCCTTTCAAAAAAAAAGAAAAAAAACGAAGATATAATATACCCAAATTTCCAATGGTAAGCCTAGACATTTCGCAAATGGGGCTTAAGAAAATATAACACGTCCCTTTCACCCCCCACCCGCCAAAAAAAAAATGGAAAAGTAAAAGGAAAATATAACATGTCCAAAATAAGTGGACCATGCATGACTCAATTTCCATCTCAAATGTGATTAGACACACCAAATTAGTTAATGTTTTATAGGGGTTGTATTCGTGATGCACGAACATTAATAATACAACTACATAAATAATTAGTCCATGACAATCTAATGGAAAAAAAATAATAATTGTTTCCTCAGCAGTGATGTAAGTTTGAATCGCTCCATCTTTAATTTTTTTTTATTTTAAAAAAGTAAATAAATAACTATAACGTCAATTTTTATGGACCAATTTTGATATAATTAGCTACAAAAAAAACCGAATTCAGTTTCTCAACAACTAGCAAAAGAGAAAAAAAAAAAGCCTAACAATTAGGAACTTTATTGGAACTAGCCTAGCCTAGCTCCAATCCATTGCAAGGCTTTCACACCTTAGTTTGAGAAAAATGGATTCTAGGAAAAGACGTTGAAGGGATAATTAGGAGATTTTGAAGTTTCATACACATTGTATTATGCTGAATGTCGAAAGGAGGTCAGGTAAAGGGAAAACATCTCCGGGGATAGACCGGTGATAAAAGCCACTATTTATTAACTAAAGCTCTAATTTTCCTATTTTTAAAGTTTAAGGAGAAAAATAAAAACAATAATTACAATAAAATAAAGTCGAAAAGCTTGTTTGATATTTCATTTATTTAACATTATTTTTTCTTTCACACACACCAAAAAAAAGAAGAAAAAGAACACTTTATTTACCAAAAAAAAAAAAACCCCTTTACAAGAGTAAACCAAATTATAGAGCCAAACCAGAGTAGCTTTTGTTCATAGTTTTTAACATGGAAAATATGTTGATAATTACTATCCTATGGAATAGGTTGATAATCAATATAAAGTAATTAAAATGAAACCGAATATTTCATGAGCACCTATTTAAAAAATTATTAAACTCGATCGTCATGTAAAGGTAACCCAATTAAATGTTCCTAATTAATTCATTCGTCAACTTACACACTGTAATATAAATAATACATTAATTTATTTGAAAAAGTATTGGATTACAAGGAAAATTAAGTAGTTTGTGTTGCACGTTGTAATCCTATAATTAATATTTAAGCTAATTAAAATGGAAATTGCTTATGTAATTATATATTAAAGAAAAAGAAATTAAAAGAAGCTAGGTAGCTAGAGTCAAAAAAGTGAACCTACCCAGTAAGCAGTAGTAAATCCAGCAATCCCAGAAGAAAGATGAATAACATAACCACCGGAATAGTCCATAACCCCCCAGTGGAACAAGAACCCTCCTCCCCACAAACTGAATGCTCCAACAGTGTAACTGAAAGTCAGCCAGAGTGGCACAAACATCATCCACGCCTTAAAGTTCATCCTCCCAAGCACCGACCCCCCCAATATTATCACCGTGATGCCGGCGAACATGCACTGGAACCACACCATCGTTGCCATCGGATACCACGGCATCACCTCCGGTGTCTCCACGTCTCCTTTGTCGTGATAATGAGTAGTCTTTGGCAGTGCAGCCTGCTTGATAAGGAACTTCTGGCCTAAAGCCGGCCCTGCTTTCCCCCAAAACGGCAGCAGCTCGTCGCCGAATGACATCTTGTAAGCCCACGCTACCCAACAGATCACCACCGCTGCGAAGGCGTAGAGCGCCATGAAAGCTGAGTTCACTGCCCACTTCTTCTTCACTATGCTACCGTACAGTATGACAAGTCCCGGCACGCTTTGCAGGCCGACGAGCGTGGCTGCTATCATTTGCCATGAGTTGTCTCCTTTGTTGAGCCAGACTGGCACTGCTCCGGTGCCACCCTGGTACGCCACTGGTACTGCGTTTGGTGGAGTAGCGGCCATGTTAGAAACTGAAACTGTGGAAGTTTATTTTATTTCTTTTTGCTTTTTGCAAATATATGAAAGAAGAGAGATGGTGGATTTAATTTATTAGCAGGATTTGGATTTTTTTTTTTTTGGGTAAAACAGGAGGATGTGGACTGGATGATAATATTAGAGAGACTGAAAGGGTGTGGTTTGTCGTATTGGACGGTTTTGACTTTTCAAATGGACAGATGGCAATGGATGAATATTCGTTCTCTAAAAACCTTAACACGTTTCGATCATATGTACGTGCGCCAAATGATTGTATTAACTAAAAGGGCGATCAACTAACCATATCCTTTCTATTTTACCAATTAAATAATAATATATTATTTTTAAAAAATAAAAATATATATTATTTATTATAAGTATGATATTTATTTATTTATTTTTTTATGATACATTATTATTTAATTTGTGAGATAAAGAAATAATGACAAATAATCTTCATCTATATTAACCATTAACACTAGAAATGACAATATTTATCTCATTTTTTCAATCCCGTACCTGTTCTTCTCTAATAAATGTATCCCAAATGAATTAAAAAGTCTGAATTTAATGAATTAATTATTGAAAAGATAAGTTTTTAAATTGATGTGGCATCAATTCATTGATGGATAGAAGCAGGGAAGTGTTATTTCAATTTGCAACCTACGTTAGGATACAATGATAGTTAAGAATGGCAGCGAATTAGAATACAATAACAGGGCAGGACTGAAGATGAGGGAGGGAACAGAGCGGGGCTAGGGTGGCCCTCCCTGTCCTCCTCCTTATTAGAGAATAAGGTCCTCCGTCGATGGGAGGCCGTCCTAGTCTGATAGACCCACAAATATAATGGTGAAGAACAAGAGACAAAACAAACGAGTGAGAAAACGAGAATGAGAAGTGATAAGGATTAGGGTTGGTGGGTTGGGTTATTTGAAAAATTATAAACAATATAAAAAATATAAAATATTTAATATAATTAAAATATTATTTGAAAATTTTATGTAAATATATAATATAAATTGGGGCGGATCAGGGTGGGGATATTATTCGCAACCCCACCCCATCCCTGCCATACGGTATATAATTTTGCCTCGGCTCTGTCTCATCAATAAGGTAATTGGAGAATCATCGTCCTATTTAAAGCGGAGCGAGGCAGGATCAAATCCATTTGCTATGATTAATGACAGTTTTTTCATTTTATCTACCAAGTAATATGATATAAAATTAATGGTTAAAAAATAAATATACCTTATCATTTGAATTAGTGAGATACTCTTTATATCTATATCCTAACATTTATTATGCCATGATGTTACAATTGTGTTAGTAATGATTTTCTGAGTCTAAGTTCATTTTTGCCAAACCCTAAAGTACTTTGAGGTTTGCGATATTCTCCCTTAAACTGAATAAAAATGTTATGAAGGAGATTGTGGGTACTGTATAACCGTACAATCCACTAAATAGGTGAAAGAAAAGTGGAATAGGATAATCATCTTCAATATAATGCCTTGATTTAAAAGTGCTCCTTAATAAGTTATTTAGAGCATCTCCAAAGGGCTATTTATACATCTTAAATTCTTTATTTTAGAGAGTCATCATATAAAATAAGAGTCCAACAGACTCTTTATTTTTTAAAAATAAAATACAGAGTCAGTTTGGCTCTCCACATTTGGAGAGTCAAATTTTACTCTACTCATATTGTAATTAATACATTACAAGTTTCAATGCACTATACTAATTGATTTTTTTAAAAAAATTTATTACTATAATTTTTATTGACATCTCATTGGTTCTTGAAAAAATAATTTTTCTTCTCATTAATAATTATGCTTGAAAACCAAAATAAAGAAGAAAAATATAAAGAATGTATTGGACTTAAATAAAATTTTTCACTCTTTATACATCAATATTGATAAAAATGCTCTTTATTATATAAAAGATACTCTTTAAAATAAATAGTACTGTTGGAGATGCTCTTAAGACCGAAGCGCAATAGGTGGTATATTAACTTCAGAGACTTCCTTTTAGAAAAATAATGTATAAATTTTACCCCCATTCTTACACTCTTGTAGATTAGTCCTTCTATTTTGTGTGACTACAGTTAAACCTTTCATATTTAGTTTAATTTTCAATTTCGCCTTTAACAAATAAATATGAACTTGACAACTTTAGCTTTAAGCCACCCAGTGACCAATTTAATAAAACTTTAAACACATATAAATTTACTGAAAATTTGTTATTTATAAAGTGACAATTTGACAAAATTTACTTCTGCAAAAAAAAAAATGCTGATAAATTTAAGCTTATGCATGTTTAATTGATTTTCTCATTAAATAAAGGTGTGTTAAATTGATTTTCTCATTGAATAAAGGTTAAAAAGTATCAATTTGAAAACTTTATGTTTGGCGAACAGATGGATATACATTAAAAATATAAAATAAAAATATAAGAAGGCAGAACTTTAATTTCTTAAAATAAGATGGTTAGTTTCTTAATTTACCAAAAAAAAAAGAAAAAAAAGAAGATAGTTAATATATTGACAAAAAAAAAGGAAAAAGTGGTTAATATGTAAAATTTATAAATTAAAAGAGGCTATTTTGAAATTAATCGAAAACATAATTATAAGTCTCTCGTACGATGGGAAACAAAAAGAACACTCCCTCTTACCGAACAAAGGCAGGCTTAACGTTTTACGTGCGAAGGCTAGAAAAGAAACAGATTGAAATTCACGGCGTCCCTTCCTTCCTGAGCCCGCCGTCTACTGGCAATTTTTTTTTTTTCTTTTTTTTTTGGCATTTGAAGCTTGGCATCCCTCAGCGCATAATAGGCTGGGCGCTAAAATTTTGGAAAGACTTTCAGTCACGCCTCTCACCCACCCCACCCACATAACTGACAGGCTCTCGATGGTTGCTGCTTCTCTATTGCTCACTCAGGTAACTCTTTTGCCCTTTTAACCTAAACTCTTTGCTCCTCCCTCTGCCTCTGGTTTGGTTTCAATCACTGGGATTTCCAAAACTCTATGACTTCCATTTCCTTATAATCACAAACCCTAACTCTATAACCCTCCCTCTGATTTTTCTCACTAGCCCATCCCATCCCATACCCTCGGCTCCTCTAGTGCTCTAATGTTGTGAAAATCCCTAACTCTCTGATCCTTCAAGTTTGCAATTTTGGCAATAACATTCTGAATATTGGAATAGATTGTATAGCCCAAGCACAATCGTTTTGCAAATTCGGCAACAATCATGGTCTTCTCTTATGCATCCACTTGCTCCATTCATAAGCAACTCTATGGTAAGCTCTCCCTTTTATTTATTTATTTATTTTTCTTTATCTTTTCTCAATTGTCGTTGGTTTGTTTTGGATTTAGGATTTAGCTCAGGATGTTTGTTTTGTTAATTCGTTGTTTACAATCATTTGGAAATTCTTTATTCTTATCAGATATGAGAGATTTTTTTTTCCTTATCCATTTCTGTACTGAAAAAGGAAACTAAAATTAGTTTTTGTTTTATTTTTATTTTTTATTTTTTGTTTTCTGTGATTAAGATGATAAATGATTTCGTTTTGTTACAATTATTACAGCGAGTTTATCCTTGGTTAGGGTTGCACCCTAAACCCTAAGTATGCTTGAAGAAAGTATTCAGGATTTTAATGTGTGCTTGACCTAAAATGATTTTGTGGTCTAAACACTTCACTATTTTTGTCTTGTTCTGGTTTATGTGGCTATGAAACGGAAGAACTCTTATTCAATAAATTGAAGCTTAGAGTTTCCAACATAAAGTTTCTAAACGCACTTAGTATATCTTGTGATTGTTTATGTTCTTTGAAGTCTGGGCATCGTTCTTTTTGTTCCTTATCTGTATTATGAGTTGCTGAAGTGTAGCAACATCCTGATTTTTTTGCTTTATATTTAGTGGGAAAAATAGTCAATGAAGATTCACTGTCAATACCTTTTAGCATACTCAAAGAGGACTTAGCAAGCCTATAAAAAAGAGAGGATGCAGAAATGCAATAAATGATAATTGGTTATTCAGATTGATTTATTTTTATGTTCTCCTACATCCAGATTATATTGTCTGATTGACTGAAGATAGTGCTTCTTTGAGCCTGAGAGAAATGAGCGGAAGTGGCAGAAAACGTAGTTCTAAGTGGGATTTGAGGGATGAGCCTCTCTTTGATGATATAAATGTGGAAGATGAAGGGTGGTCTGGAAAAGCAGGTAGGCCATTTCGTCATAGAGAGTCAGGACATGGATGGCATGCTCCCGAGCTTGATGGTAGTAATGGTTCAAAGTGGTCTGTGTTAGAGTCAAATGATCTGAGGTCTAAGCATGTTTCGGGATTTCCATCTAGGGAACCTTTCCCTGGAAGCAGAGGTTTGCATAAGAATGAGAACACTGATAAAGACTGCAACAGGTATGTAGAAGAACCCATGTCATGGGATAGAGATGGAAGTTATGGAACAAGAATGTCACCTGGTCTTGATGACTGGAGACAACAAAATAATAGTCAATCCCCTAAAAGTGGTCGTAGCAGATCACTGAGGTTTGATCTTGTTCATAGATTGTTTATAGTTCTTTGCATATTATTAACCTTAATTTCCAAATACATGTGTGTGTATGGAATATAAATATCTGTTTTCTAGTGCTACATTTCATTCCACTATGTTCACATGTTCTAATAGTTGTAATTAAGTATAGAAGGGCATGCATCAATCTTTTCTTTCTTCAGTAAAATTGTAATCCTTTGTCTCCATGTGGGTTATTTTTCTTTCCTAGTTAATGGTATTTCTTCACTAATTTCATTAGCCAGCAATTGGTTTTTCAAACATTGGTCCTGTGACTTCTAGAACTTTCTTTCAATTTGTTTGTTTATTGACTTAATCTTACGCTTTTAGAGTTAGATTAGTATGTTATCTTAATAAGTGTTTGTACGTCCCTTCATAGTAAGGAGCCAAATTGATGCTAGACCAGGATAGAGAAGGAAGAGGGAGATGAGAATTTGACGAGAGGAGTGAGAATTAGGAGGGAGAAGAATAGATGAAAAAGATAGAATGAGACATATAGGGAGAGAAATAGACGAAAAGTATAGAGTGGAAATTAAAAATTTCTAGAGAAATAATAAGCTTCATTCAATAATCTATAATCTCTATAGCCTGTCTATTAAGTTATAGAAGCCCTATTTATATGTAACGGAAAACTGAAGTGTAACATTGGGGAAACTAATTTAATAGGCAAACCAAAAAAAAATAAAGGAAATCTAAATAAACTAGGAAAGCAGCATGCAAACAAAATCAAGTAAAATTCTGGAATATAGGTTGTCTGTATCACAAATGCTATTTTTTATCTTGTTTGTCTTGTTTGTGCAGAAGCAGGAGCAGGAGCAGGAGCAGGAGCCCTCTACGTAGCTTTAGACGAGAATCTGGGTTTCTGGATAGAAGTAAAAGCAGACCAGGAGTATCTGGTCAATTGTGTAAAGATTTTGTCACTGGGAGATGCAGGAGAGGTAGTCATTGTCAGTTTCTTCATCAGTGTAATGAAGATTATGAGGATATTTGGGATAATAGACAAAGGAAAGGTGGAAACTCAAGATACTCAACTCCTCGTGATGCCAGAGACTATTCATTGAGGAGTGGAAGATCTACGTATTGTACTGATTTTGTGAAAGGTAGGTGTCGGAGGGGGGAATCTTGCAAGTTTGAACATCATGGTGCTCCCGATGGGTTTAGTAAAGGGCCTGTGAGTGAGGTTAGTAGAGAAAAGGAGAATGACAGAAGGAAAAGGGATACTTCTATTGAGCAAAGTGTTGACCATGAACCTCGCAGGAGTAGCGATATTCCTTGCAAATTTTTTGCTGCAGGAAATTGTCGTAATGGGAAGTATTGTCGATTTTCACATCATAGTCAGACGCGTGCAAGTCCTAATGGAAAGTCCAAGCATGATAAGTGGGGCCCACGTCACAAATTGGATGATGTGGGCCAGGTATGGGATGGTCCAGAATGGAGAGATTCTGCTATAGTGCCAGATGCTGCGAAGTTGAGTGAGGACAAAAATGGAATTATAGGCGCTCAAGAGGCAAGGTCTACATGGTCTGTAAATGACAATGGATGGGGAAGTAGTTTGAACAATGACAATGAAACTTGCGGTGAACCAACGGTTAGTAATGAAGCCGATAAAATCAGTGAGAAGGAAGCCCTTCGGTGGAAGGCAGATAATACAGGTACTAGGATGGGTCTCTCTGAATCAAAACATGCTGAAAAATGGCTTGGTGGTATGGACATGTCTCCTGATTGGAACTATGAAATCCAATCCTCCAACTACGTTGTGAAAAAAGACAGTAGTCATATGACTCGAGGTTCAGAATGTTTAAATCTCAATGATATGTCTTTAACCGCTTGTGTACCGAGTATAACTCAAGATCCTTCAGCAGGTAGAATGCATGGTACTGCTGCAATTGTGCAACCAATGATAATTGATAAATCTCTAATTCAACAGAACCATGATGATAAGAATGCTGTTGGAAACATTGGTTCTTTACATGCTGAACCGAATATATCTGAAAAGACCACATCAGCTCAAAGCTTTGACCAGAATGGCCAGCATTCAAGTTCTTTTCCTCTTTCAAGCTTAAACGTAATTGGACAAAGCCAGACAGTGATCCCAACTGAAGCTCAACAGGGAATTCTTAAAAATCCACAAAACAATATTGTGTCTCCTGATGGAAAATGTGTTATCAAACCTCATTTTGGGGATGCAAAAGCTTCATTAGTTACTAATCTTTCAGCATCTCTAGCACAGTTATTTGGAAATGGACAGCAGCTTCCACAACTTTATGCAACTCTAAGTTCCAATAATGCAATGGGGGTGCCTTCCTTTGCCTGTGATGAAGGGTCTGTTGAGCCATTGTCATCAGCAACTATTCAGTCAGATCCAGCCATTCGCTCTCAAAAATATTATGATCCGATTTGTGATAATATGGAGTCTAAGAAGCCTGAAATTAATAACCCCCCCCCTGGAGTTTTATCAAATCCTATTTTGCAGAAAAGTTGTCTTTCTGATGGAAAAGCAGATATAAAATTGAAAAACTTAACCCTATCACCTTTTCCTGGTGTACAAGATGGTGCTGATTGTTATCAAACTGGTAGTTCAGTTAGACCTAATCAAAACAGCAACCATGCGAGTTGTGAGGTTAGCATGGGAAAGGAAGAAATGGGGCATGACGAAAGCAACAAAGTGCAGGAAGAGAATAACAAAGCCCAGGAGAATGGTCCTTTGGAGGAAGTAGATAAAGATGGAGCTGATGATACAAAGAAAAGTAAGGATATGAAGGGAACTCGTGCATTCAAATTTGCACTTGTTGAGTTTGTTAAGGAGCTTTTAAAACCGACATGGAAAGAAGGTCAAATCAGCAAAGACTCTTACAAAACTATAGTGAAGAAGGTGGTTGACAAAGTGACAGGTACTATGCAAGGTGCTAATGTTCCTCAAACGCAAGAGAAGATTGATCATTATCTGTCTCTTTCTAAGCCGAAGCTCACAAAACTTGTACAGGTGATTGCTGTCTTTAGATTTCTTATAATTTTGAGTTTGTGTGAATATGAAAATAAGTCTGGAACCTCTCTCTCTGTCTCTCTATGTGTGTGTGTGTCTCTATCTCTCTCTCTATATTATGATACTTTCTTCTCGCTTTTATTCAATATTTTGTGAATTATTATATTATTCTATATTGAACTGAAGTTGGTCTATCTAAATCCTTTACAAGCCATTCTTATTGTTATTCACTTCTGTTACAAATATTACTTTTCATACACATTTTAATCCTCTACTAGGATACTACTTACAACTATAAAAGAAAAAAGTCATAAGATATTAATGGAAAAAGAACATTGCATTCTTGAATCACTTCGGGCCACTTTACTGTCACTGCTTTTTGGAGCACACCTTGGCGTGAGGCACCCATGAAAAGCTCAGTAGCACTTTTTCTTATGGCTTAATTTTATATCTTCTTTTTATTTTATTTTCCCTTTTTTTTTTCTTATTAGAAATAAAACTACTTATGTATCTATATTAAGTTGAGTCTAGCTCTAATATTATAGTTTTGTTATTTTTCAGGTTAACCAATTATGAGACTTTGGCACTTTTTCTCATGTATCATGTTAATGTTACGAGTCTTTTGCTGCTTCTTTTCATGTGTCATGCTATCTTACCCTTTTTTTTTTTTTTTGAAATTCTATTGAAAATTTGTAAAACCAGAGTTAAATCAATATTAGATTGAAAAAAAAATTAATTAGTTAATTTAGACTTCTTAATTACTAAATTATGAATCTTAATCTAATTATTTAAAAATATTTAGATATGATGATAAATTGTTCTTTTGGTGGTTTGCTGTTTTAGGCTAAATGATATATTGTTGCTGTTCATAAAAAGTTGTCGATAGTTCAATTTCTGTTGTTTTGTTTCCAATGCAGGGTACATAATCTTTTAATTTTGTATAAATGCAAATGAATTATTATTTCCTTTGTGAGAGTTTGCTTACTCTCTCTATATTATAACTTTCTCTTGTTTACCATTTATATTTTATTTTTCTGTTGTAGGCATATGTTGACAAAAGTCAGAAGGGCTAAATGAGGCATGGGGCTTCAGGGGTATTTATTTTTCTTTCCTGTGTCGTAAATCAAGTTTTCATAGCATTTCTTTCTGTCAATGTATTTTAGTTGTTTAGCAAGTTTGGCTAACCTCTCTCAACTCTATATGATAGATATTTAGAATATTTTGTTTGGAATTTTTTTGTTCTTTTCAATGTTGATTCGTCTTTCAGTGTATGATAGTGAGTGTGTTATGCCGAGTGTGCTGGGAATCTGACTTGTATAATTGTTGCTTTTACAATGCTGATTGATCTTATTGTTTCTCATGCAAATTTTAGTATGGTTTTCCCTACCTTCTAGGATCTCTGTCTTTTATCATGATTGTAATCGTCATCTTTGTTCTTGGAGCTCTTAAAAAAAAGTAAGAAGTCAATGTAGAATAAGAGAAAATAATAAAATCCTTTTATTGCAGATAACAGCTACTAAAGGCAGGCATTTCTTTCTCCTTCACGGCTTCACCTTTAGGATACATAGAACCACCACCATAGGAGAATTGTATTTAATGCATTGGCGTCAAGGTGGCTTGGGATGCTAATATATATATATATATATATATATATAAATGCAGAAATGTTATCCTGAGCTACGTAGCTCATATATGCTTAGCTATAGCTACGTAGCTCATATATGCTGAGTTGTAGTCATGTGTTATTTTATTAGTTATAGGCAAAAATGTAAATGTATAAAATTTATTACATTTTTAGTTTTTTTTTTTCCTGGGTTCTGCATGAATTAGCCGATTCTACCTCTACTATAGTAGAGGTAGCTCAATACATACTAAGCTATCAACTCTCTCTCTCTCTCTCTATATATATATATATATATATATATATTAGCTCTTTGGGTGTGAGGAAGTAGGTTATGCTTTCATGTCTGAGTAAGGTAAAGCCTTAAACAAAAGAGTAGGTAGTAATACCCTTGAGCGAGGAAACCTAATTCTGTAGGTCTTATATATTTGCAATTTCATCAGATGTGAGTGGTTGAGTGGCTCTACGTCCCTCCTGCTCCATCTTTCCTTTAACAATTTAGAACTCATGTTGCCTTTAACCATTTAGAACTCGTTTATTTTAGCCTAGCCAACTTTCAAAATAGTCGTCTTTTAGGAGTTCTTTTATAGTAAATCCACCTCTTCTCCATAGAATATTCAGTTTTGCAAGAAAATTTTCACTAGCCTACTTGCCTGCTGCTAGAACTCAGTCTGAGCAATAGAGAAGGGCATATCTTGAAGTGATAATGGATAAGTTGAATTTTGCTATCGCAATTAGCCCAGATCATAATTTTATTTTCTTTCTTTTCTCTTCTTGACTTGGTGATTTCAAAGTTTCTGATTATTCCTCCAGTTTCCTCTTTTCCAATCTGTTTTCTTCATCCTAATATTCGTTGCTATGGGATTTTCAGCAATTCCAAATGTAAAGGTGCCCTATATTTAAAATCATCACATGCATGGATGTTTAGATGTTTCTTTTATTATTGTTGTTATTTGTTGATGTTGTATGTTGAGTGTGATTATTATTATTTTGCTTATTATTGGGTTAACTATACTCTTTAGTCTTATATTTTGCTCCCAATTGTAAAGTACATTTTGTTTTGTTTTTGTTTTTGTGTTTTTTCCTGTAGACCGAGGCCCTCGATTTTAATTTAGGCCGAATGATAATGAAGGCTAAGGGGACAAATGAGAGCTTATTATGAAGCCTGAAACACAATAGAGGGCACAAAATATAATATATCCTATAAATAACCAAATTTTTTTTTCTTAATTATGTATTTCCCAAACATCTTGGATTATTAAACATGACAGTTTTTATGGCTTTTTAGTGTTGTACATTTTCGAGCAAAATTACAATATACAACTTAAAACTTAAATTTCCACCTTGTTTCAATTTGCATCCTAATTATTATGTTTTTTTAAAGAAATTCCCCTACAAGTTATGGCACAATGTCTAATTGTAAATATTTATTCCATGTCTACTAGTGAGGAATTCTTATTTAGTTAAATAGGGGATTACTTATATGGCAAGTGCTAAGGGTTAAGTTCACTAGAGATGAAATATATATATATATATATATATATGTATATATATATATATATGTATATATATATATATATGTATAGAGAGCTGATATTTTGGGCTATGTAGCTTATAGGAGTATTTCACGTAGAGTCTAGTAAAAGGAAGAAGAATTTTTTTTTTTTATATATTTATATTTTTATCCATATTTAATAAAATAACATGTGAATATAATTGCTACTTAGTTTAAAATAATATTTTTATGTATATATATATATATAAATGAAGGTTTTTTTCAGATGAAATATATATAAAATTGATCTTTTGCACAATATTGCTATGCTTGCTTATCACTTTGTTAGATAGTGGCAGAAAGGAAAATGAGTGTATTTATTATTTTTTATTTTTTTGCTTTTTTACTAGATCAGTGTGAATTGATGATTTTATTCTACCGTTGTTGAAATTAACTTAGAAAAAGTGTGCAGAGATCAACATCCCGTCTCTCTCTGTATGTAGATAGAAATGATTTTATGCATAACATTGCTCATAATTACATTGTCTTTTTTACCCTGTTTAATATTCTGCCATGTATGTATTATGCTCCATAATATGAGCAGTGTTGCATGAGATAATTTATGTATGTTGTATGTACATATATATAATTTGTTATTGTGCATGATGTTTTTAAGCATATGAAATACAACACGTATAAATTGACACGGAGCCCAAAAAAAATATATATATATAGAGTGGTCAACTAATAAATTTTATTCAGATTTCGTAAATAAACACAGAGTAGAATAAATATTAATGCACCTATGGAAAGCTGAGAATTAAAAAATCGTAGATATCCACATTTGCTTCTTTGCACCCATTTAATAATGTCAATGTTGTTTAATAACTTGAGTAACGTTGAGATCAAGTCTCTATATATACACACATTTGCTTTCTTGGTGGTAAAAAGTAATTTTTTTTTATAGCATTATAACGAAGAAAGAAGACAAATAATAGTCAATATTTGATAGCTGGGCTACTTAGAAAAAGTGAACATGCATGTTCCAATAATCTCGTCAGTATGATTATTTTATACTCTCGCCCACAACTTCAGTTGGATTTCTCGTGAACTAATTTCCTACCTTTCATCACCTATCACGTCATCAACAATCTCTTTTAACAAACTTAGCCAAATAGTTACAATAATAGAATAACATCAATAATTAAAAAAAAGAAAAATAAAAAGCATGATGAATTTGTTCACATAGTTAGGGAAAAAAAACTAATTTTTTTCAATTTTATATAAATTATTCATTGAACAATTTATCTATCTAAATTAACAATATTGATGAAATACAACTACTAATGTTCTTGTAATTCAAATTAACTAGTAAGAAATGAAGAAAATAGGATTTAAAACACATGTATTGAAAAATTTTGGGGGGCTAAACTTTTTTTTTTTCCTGAAGAAACACATATATAGTCATACAAAATATTTATAGGATTATAGATATAAACAAACATCATTGATTTGTTTTCACGGCCATTAAATGCATGACATTGGAGATTCTCACTCCAAACCCTGAACTCGTCACTGCATTGATGAGCTGCACAACACTGTCTTCACGTGCATCAAACACGCTGCACACGTGGAAGGTTACTGCAAAAGAAATTCCTCATTCTGTATAACAAAAATTGCATTTATTTCACGCACTATCTTCCTCTACCTTTCCTTTTAGTTTCGATGTATTATGTCTCTCCTCTCTCTTCTCTTACTCTGTTAGTACCATCTTTCTATGTGACGTTTGATTCAATTAATTCAATATAAACTAAGTTTGAAATCTTTTGAGCCTTGTGTGATCCAAATCTTTTGAGTCTCACAGTCTACTTAATCAAAACTCAAGCTCAAAATTATCTTGATCAACTTGATTTTTAAAAATAAAGACTTTACAAAAACGGAAACTTAAACGAACACTTAAATTTTCACTTAAACCCATTAACAAGTAAACTATAATACGGTTGTTACATATTGCTACAGACATATTTTATATAGATTCCAAAACTTGTTCTTTTGGCATATGAAGTTTGAATAGGATTATGATGACTTTAAATGTAATATGTACAGGTTTTGTTGGAGCAATGTTTGAACATTAATGCCTCCGGTTACGTGGAATGTAAAGGAATTCAAATGCTATTACTACAGAAAGTTAAGAACGCTATGTCATTTACAACCCCAAGACAGAAGTATTTTTTTTTTCAAACAAAATAATGAAAAAGAAAAAGAAAAATTATATGGCGCCATCTACATCATTCTCTAGGCGGAATCCCCATAAATGGTTTCAAAGAATGGGCGGTCAAGGATCGAATCAATACACACTTAATCGATATTAAAATGTTCTTTTAAAAATATGCACCGCCAAATTTTGATCAAGACCTTATTATTTTTAATCTTTCAATTGAGTTTTGCTTTGATTCAATTTGGTACCTCTCCCCAAAATTTTCCAATTCCCTGATAGAAAATATAACTGTATTATCTAAATTAGAGGAGAAATAGAAGCATTACTGTTTGTCAAAAAATTTAAAAGAGCTTTAAGATGTCTCGTACATATTGGTATTTTAGACGGTCACCATTTTGAAAAATTTGTGACTGCTCCAATCTGATTTCTTTTTTCAAAAAAAAAAAAAAAAAAAAAAATCAATGAAAATTCTTACTCGCAACAACTATAAATAGTAGAACCATGTCTCTTTCAACCATAAAATGACAAGTAAATGATTGTATATTTCAGGTTTTTGAAGGGGCTATGGACAATGCGGTTGGATTTGAAGCAGAAGCTTTTAATTGATGATTTAGATTAATTAATAGCTAATATTAAACTGTGGAATCCGTTCACTCCTTCGGTTGAATTTGCATAACTTGAATTCGAACCCTTCAAGTAGACCAACAACAACCAACACCACCACAAGGGGTTTAAAATTAAAAAAATGACAATATATAATAACAAAAGGGGTTTTTGGGTACAAGCAATTCCAGGAGAGAGCTTTCTAAGGCCTATATTAAGAGGCAACAAGGGAGATATAACTTTTCCATGCCTTTATCCATATTTGGAAACTTGAAATTCCACACTCTAAGCAAGTCACTATAATCCGTAACTTTTATGAGGAGGGCGAAAGGGAGATCTAGGGTTTTGGGTTGAATTTCATGACACAGCCTTTTCTTCACTTTCTTTTATGGTGGCTGGGAAATGCAAAAAATGTCAGATCTGATCCCAACCCAATCCTTCTCAAAATTGAACGTATTCTTCCTTATTTACTCACTACTACTCCAGAATGAGTCTCCTTCACTATTAATGTACATAAAATAAAGGACCATCTCTCTGTAGAGCTTGTCTTGTTTTCATGCCAATTATAACTTCTCGTGTAAAATGAACTATTCCAAAGAAAAAAGTTATCCACCATTACTCTTGAAGTTTGTGTTAAATTCCCAACTGGATTCTTTTTTTTTTTGAATGAATTGTATATAGAGTTTAATTTACACAAGATAGATACTACTCCAAAATACAAGATGATTATAAAAATATAGAATGGAACACTGCTGGGGTTCATTGTATATTTTGTTTAAATAATTTTTTAAAGCCACATTACATGCATGCAAATTTTATTTTCCATTGCATACAGCTGTTACAATATTTTTTAACAACTTTTTTAAAATTTCCATTAGATCCCAATCAATCAAATTTCTCAACTGGGTAAGTTCGTGAGCAAACTCACTTTTTTATTTTTTAACACTGATTGGTGCAATGTGAATAAATGTATAAAATAATATCACCATACTTAGGCGCCTATTTAACTTTGACTATAGTCTGTGTGTATGCGTATGAATGTATGTATAAATGGTGCTGGCTTTAAGATCTAGCTGCAAATTTGCTAAATGTACAATATGTACTGTACATGAACTTGCAGAGAGAACAATAAATGCTTGAATTCTTGAGTCATACACAAACTATGCGATGGTTTTTGACTATGGTAAAGTAGTTCACTGCATAGTTAAGCCAGTTCTCATTCATGGATATATATTAATAATTAAATATTCTTTATAATTAAGAACCCATATCATTTTACTAATTTAAAACTAATTAGAGAGTTTTCATTTCATGCCTAATAGAGGCTAACATTAATTAATCATGATAGCAAGTCCAGATTATATTTAAATCCAAGTAGTGTTATCTGTGGTGCGCGCATGTGTGGATGAATATTATATGCATGGAAAATGAGTTATTTCATATTTTCTATAGAGAAACCATGCAAAACCGTAAAGTTACATCATTGGGTTTCTGGGAACAAACCAAGTGAAACCCTAAAATGATTGCTCTTTGAGCATGCGCAAGGGAAGAGCAGCAGAAATTATAACAGACACAATGAAACTTATTGCACTTGAAAACAAAAAGATGACCTACTAGACTTGCCTACCTTCTGATCTAATTCATTAGAGTGGTTATGCAATCTGGTGCTTCAAGTCGATTACTTCCAAATTTCCATAAAAAAGAAAAATCATCAATGTTCTTCTTACATATATGAAATGATCATATGTATATATATATATATATCAGTTCTCACAATGACTTAGCATTTGCCACAGAAGCATAACGGACTCTCTATACAAATGATTTAATTTTCATTGGTTATAGATAAATTGTTATAATTGTTTGGAACAATAGAAGAAAAAAGGTAAATTGCAAAATGGCTTCCTCTATTTTATACTTTTCCACATCTACCTTGTACTTTTTTTTTTAATAATATATAATTTTTAAACTAACGTTATTTAAACCCATAACCTTAAGAGTATAAGTGTGAAGGATATTGCACTCAGCCAACCTTTTATCATATTTACTTTTTACTTGTTTCATTTCAATTTGAAGATTTATATATGTCAATCACCAGGCAATTAATAGTGGTAATTAATGTGAAATCATGGGCTCCTGTTTTTAAATATAGATTTGTGGCCTTTAATTTCGTGCATGGTACTCCCCTTAGTCAAAATATCAATCTTTTAGTATAAAGATTATGTGGTGTAAAGCTAGCACAACGTTACTTATTATGTATGCTGTACATAATAATTTAAGTAAGATGTCTTCATTTAATATAACATCATATTATTAGTAATTACTAATTCTTGTTTTAAAACTACATGATACGAATATTTTATTGTATGTATTAATTACTAACTGAGCATCAAATTTTATTATTTGGTCATGTATTTTATTATTATTATTTTGTTAAAAGTTTGGCCATGTACTTAAAAGTTTGTTTCAAGAAGAGTGACCGATTGTGAATATATATTTTTTGTGTTACAAATATAGAAATCTATCTATTTTATTGTGTAACAGGCTAATATTATAAGTGAATACTTTCTTTCCCTTCATCGACATAAGTAAGGTCGCTCTACTATTACATAGTGGATTGGAGATAACCACCAAGATTCAAAAGTAATTGTAAGTAGTACGTTAAAACATTGAACTAGCTACTACTACTAATAGTTTATAGTAATTAATTGAACTTTTTATAAACACGAAATAGGGCTGCGTGTGAGAAACATACTAAAAAGAATATATATATATATATATATATATATATTTTGTCTTTTTCTTTCGAGGATGAGAGGAATGTTGGTAGAACAGGTATGAAATTGAGTTTCAACTAAATGGATACGAAGCAAAACAGTTTTTTTTTTTCTTCTTTTTTAGTATAATAAAGATTGGGTACCATAATTAAGGTTTGACGGGGTTAGCAGCAAAAAGCAAGATCACCTTCTTTTTTATAATTATTATTAATTTATTATATATATATATATATATTTGTATATTTTGTGAGAGGAAGCGGGATGGTATTGTGATAATTAAGCAGTTGAATTTCAACTCAAAGTAACAAACAATTAGAGATTTTCATTTATGTACTTTAGTGACGTTCTATTCTGAAATAATTAACTCTAAACAGCTTGATGATATATGGTCATCATGTAAGAAGTCCTAAATTAAATTGTGTCGTCAATATTTTAGTATCCTAAACTATTAATTTAATATGTATGTGTGAAAAAAAGAGAGTCATGGGATATGTTTATGTACCGCCACTTAATTTCCAAAAGCTAACATTAACTTAAACTGATGCATAAGAGAAATCCAACCTAGAAAAAATATATAATAGTTAGTGAAAGTAATCATCTCATGGACGGAGAAGCAAAAACCATAAAGGAACAGCCTATTATTAATTCAGTTCTTTTTATTGGTCATCCAAAGAAAAAATAAATAAATATTTGAGTGAACTCTGAGGACGTAGCGAAGCCTGCTACCACCTCACTAGGTGCAATCCTTAACCCTAGAGTACTTTTACCTGAAAAGACATAAAATCTTAACCCTTGATTATTTGATCCTTTGTAGTCCCACCCTTCGTCTAGCTACTTTTTAATTTATTCATCTTAATTTATTATATATACCTCTGCATCACACTTCGCCTTCTTCAGTAAAATCATACTCTCTCTCTCTAGCCCTAAACCCTACACCCATAGACAAACAAACCTATATTTGTGTCATCAAAGCCTCTTAAATATACAAAATACCTTAAAAAGGATTTTTCTTCACCACTCACCAAGCCCTTAATCTCTTACTCTTTTATGGAAAAGATGGTAACAATTATGTATTATATAATTCATGTATATATTAATATCTCCAGAAGAACCTCAAGATCAATCCCTTAAATAGGATTGATTTTCCTCCAAACTTGTCTTTCTGTGAACACAAAACTCAACCATGGACATCAACAACTCAAGCAGCTGGGATCTTGATATGGCCATGGAAGAACACATCCTCCACCAACAAATTCCTTCCAATTCACTTTGGCAAGGTTATCCTTTTCAAACACATCAAATACCAACTCCACCCACTCAAGTTTCCACTACTTCAACCTTCACTAATACTTATCAGATTGGGAATCATGTACTGGAAGAAGAGGATGAACCAGAAGAAGAATTGGGAGCCATGAAGGAAATGATGTACAAGATCGCCGCGATGCAGCCGGTGGACATTGATCCCGCCACCATCCGGAAGCCAAAGAGACGGAACGTCCGGATTAGCGACGATCCCCAGAGTGTGGCAGCCCGTCACCGGAGGGAGAGGATAAGCGAGAAAATCCGTATACTTCAGAGACTTGTTCCTGGTGGAACCAAGTTGGACACCGCTTCAATGCTGGACGAAGCCATTAGGTACGTGAAGTTCTTGAAGAGACAAATCCGTTTGCTCCAATCAAATCAATGTGTGGGAAACTGGCCTTTTACACTAAACAAAGCTCATGTTTCCTCCGGGGACACACCGATGAGCACTGGAGCCGCTGGATTTGTGTTTCCCGTAGGCAACAGGGAAGATGGTTTGGGCTACAATCATGAGGTAATTAGTGGTGATTAGTGGGAAACTAATTATTAATTGGTATAATTGTAATTAAAGGAGTGTGTACAGAGTTTGAAGTTTTTAGTGAAAGAAAGTGGTGGATTTGAAGGGAGGTTTGTCATGTAGAGGAAAATGGCTAGCTGTTAGGATATTGTTGACTAAAATGTCTCTCTGCAATAATCATAACGGTTGGTTTGGGTTACGTACTACCCATATATAAAAATATGTATAATAAGCTATTTGAAGTTATTGGAAAGTTGGCCGAAAAGTTTGTTTGGCGGACTCTCTTCCGGGAATAAAACAGTGACGTTGAAGAGCTATAGAATATGATTATACCCCTTAAGTAATTCGACAAAGAGATCTCTCTCTTTCTCTTTCCGCTCTCTCTGTATACACATATATATGTGTATGTATGTGGGTATATATGATCATGTACATAGAGGCACAACATGTGTCTCGTGTTTGGCTTGTTTGTATCACTATTATGAGTTTATTGAGTTGGGATACAGAAAATTCTGAAGGTTGTAAAGAACATGGTTCTTTTTTGTGGTAGACCCAACAAGTTGCTCTTTTTCTATTGTAGAAGAAAACCATGAGGGATATAAAGTGGAACCTTAATGTGCAAGGAGAAACGTTAGAGTTATTACAATTATTATGCATCAATGAGTAACTAAAACACTTAGACCATGGATTCAATCTAGATAAATTAACCCTAGATCGTTTGTATAAACAATCTAATTTATACGGGATGCCTTGACAATGTAGTATTCAGTTTCACTAACATGATCATGGAGTTTCTCTCTCTAACTGATCTCTCCCTTCTCTCTTTTATATCTCTTTCGATCTTGATCTTATATTTGTATAAGAAAAATGTGATTAATACTTTACTGTTCATATTCAATTATTGGTTTTAATTAATATTAATTTCTAACATTTTATTAATTTCTAGCATTTTTTAAATTCCAATGTTCATGATAATTTACATGGCCTTTTGTTATTCTCTTTGCATTTTTATCTATGTATGTTCAAAGATTCTTAAATCTTATGTGTGTATTTCTCTTGAGGAAATATATGTGAACTTTAATTTTGTTTACGTAACGACTATGTAATAGACATGGAAAAAGGAAGGGAAAAAAATGATTAAAATTTATAACATGTTATCTAAATTTTTTGTGGTGGTATTCCCTCGCAAGGGAGGTCGTTGCAATGTCAGGCTAATCAAAGTACGTGGATAGTAAGGCTGGAAGGTTGAGTTCATCCACGTCGACAGTGGAAAAGGTCGTTGATATACTCCAACAATTTGGATCTTAGGTGGTGTATGTATTTAATTACTTGGTGGATTTGGGTAGACATGGTACGGTTACCCAATGGTATACTCTTACACTTTGGGTCTTAGGTGGTGTTTGCATTTACTTTCTTGGTGGATTTGGGTGGAGGTGGTACGGTCACCCATGGTTTTCTCCACATTTAGGTAGGGGTGTTACTAAGTACATATTTGCGTGCCACTTTCCCTTCTTTCTTTTTTTCTTTTTCCTAAACTAGTTGTAATTAACTTGACTCTAATTTGGATTTTTTAAAATTAAAATGTATTGAATATTTCCAATACTTAAACACGTGGGAACATGTGCTGTGTCGTTTGTATTGGGCTCAAGGTTGGGTCCATAAGTGGCTCAAAAAATTAAGTCTCTATCCCAATGTTGGAAAACGGGGCGCTGGAAAACGAAGTGGGCTACCGTGTTGAGGTGTTGGCAACCAGCAACGGCGAAACTATTGGGTCGTGGAAGGGGCCACCACTCTGGGTCCTAGAATGGCATTCAATCTTAAATAAATTATATAACTCATCGTTAACGTCTAAAAAAACTCATCAATTAACTTAAATAATTTAGAGGTTATTTATTTTTAAGTATTATTTATTGATTGTTTAAGGGTTATTTAAGAGTAATTTAGAAGTTGTGCAGGGGGAATTTAGAGGTTGTTTAATGGTTATTTATGAATATTTAAAAGTTATTTAGGGAGTCATTTAGGGGTTTCTGGATTGTTTATGTAGTAATTTACAGGTTGTTTAGGGGTTATCTAGAGGTCATTTATGGCTTCTTTAGGGGTTTTTTAGGGGTTTCTGCTTGGTTGACATTGTTTCGGCTTGGTTCGATATCGTTTCAGCTTAATCGACCTAGTTCTAGTATGATCCGACCTCGTTCCATCTTGATCCGACCTCATTCCATTTTAGTCCGACCTCATTTTTACTTGGTCCCATCCTATTCAGGCTTGGTCCAACCTCATTCAAACTTGGTTTGACCTCATTTCGGCCTTGTCTAACCTCAATCTAGCTTCATCAGAACTAATTTTGGCTTGATCCGACCTCGTTCTGACTTAGTTCGACTTTGTTCCTACTTGGTATGACCTCTTTTCGATTTGGTCCGATCTCGTTCCATCTTAGTCCTACCTCATTCCATTTTGGTCCGACATTGTTACGATTTGGTCTGACCTCACTCATTCTAATTTGACCTCGTTCTAGCTTGGTTCGACCTTGTTCTATCTTAGTCCTACCTCGTTCCATCTTGGTTTGACATCGTTAAGGCTTGGTCTGACCTTATTTCATCCTAGTCCAACCTCATTCTAGCTTAGTGCTACCACCTTCCATCTTGGTCTGAGCTTGTTCCATCATTGTTTGACCTTGTTCCAACTTAGTTTGACCTCGTTCTATCCTGGTTTGAACCTCGTTCCATATTGGTCCGATCGCACTCCATATTGGTTTGACTTCATTGCATCTTGGTTTAACCACGTTCATTCTTGGTTTGACTGCGTTTCGGCTTTGTCCGATCTCATTCCATCTTGGTCTGACATCGTCCATATGGGTTCGACCTTATTCCAACTTTGTCCGACCTCGTTCCATCTTAGTTTGACCTTGTCTATGTGGGTCCAAACTCGTTCATGCTTGGTCCGACCTATTTTCATCTTGGTTTGACCCAATTTCGGCTTGGTTTGAACTTGTTACGGCTTTTTTCGATGAAGTTTCGATTTGATCTAACCCAGTTCCATCGTGGTCCGACCTCGTTGTTGTTTGGTTTGACCACATTTAGGGTTTAGGTTTTGAAGTTTGGTGTTTTAGGGTTTGGGTTTTGGGGTTTGGGGTTTTTGGGTTTTGGTTTTGGGGTTTGGGTTTTAGGGTTTGGGGTTGGGGTTTTAGGGTTTGGGTTTTGGGTTTGGGGTTGGGGTTTCAGGTTTTAGGGTATTGGAGTATTGGGGTATCGGGGTATTGTGGTTTGGGGTTTAGGGTTTGGTGTTAGGGGTTCGAGGTATTGGGGTATCGGGTTTGAGGTACTGGGGTATCAGGTTCGGGGTATTGGAGTATTGGGTTCGAGGTTGGGGTTTGGGGTTTAAATTTTGGTTTGGGGTATTGGTTGGTCTGACCTCGATCAAGCTTTGTCTGACCTCGTTTAAGCTCGGTCCGATCTCGTTTTGGATAGGTCTAACCTCATTACGTCTTAGTTTGACATTGTTCCAGCTTGGTCCGACCTCATTCCATCTTGGTCCTACTATGTTCAGGTTTTGTCTGACCTCATTCCAACCTAGTCCGATATCGTTCCATCTTAGTTCGACCTCGTTACATTTTAGTCTGACTTGGTTCCATTTTGGTCCTACCTCGTTCTATTTTGGTCTAACATTGTTACGGCTTGGTCCGACCTTATTCCATCATAATCTGACCTCGTTTCAGTTTGGTCCTACCTTGTGCCTTCTTGGTCAAACCTCATTACATTTTGCTCCGACCTCGTTTTAGCTTGGTTCAACCTCATTCCATTTTGGTCCAAACTCACTTAGTCCAACCAAGTTCCTGCTTGGTGCGACTATGTTCCATGTTGGTCCGACCTTGTTTCATGTTGTCCGACCTCGTTCTTGTTTGGTTCGACCTTGTTCAGGCTTGGTTTGACCTAGTTTCGACTTGTTACCACCTTGTTTTGGCTTAGTCCAAACTCATTTTGGCTTATTTTGACCTAGTTCCATCTTGGTCCGACCTCATTCCTTCTTGGTGCGATTATGTTTCGGCTTTGTTCGATCTTATTACATCTTGGTTCGACGTCGTTCCATCTTGGTCTGACCTTGTTCAGGCTTTATCTGACCTCATTTTGGCTAGGTCCAACCTCGTTCCATCTTGATCCTACCTCATTTTTGCTTGGTCCCACCCTATTCAGGCTTGGTCTAACCTCGTTCTAGCTTTGGGGTTTTAGGATTTTGGTATCATGTTAAGGTTTGGGGGTCTGAGGTTGGGGGTTCAGGGTTACGGGTTTAAGGTTTCGGGGTTTGGTGATCTGGGTTTGGGGGTCCAAGGTTGGGGGTTTGGGGTTTCGAGGTTTGGTTTGGGGTTGGGGTCCGTGGTTGTTGGGGTTTGGGTTTGGTGTGTTTTGGGGGTTTGGGTTTTGGTGTTCAGGGTTTTGGGGGTTCGGGGTTTGATATTCGGGGTTTGGGGGTCCAGGGTTGGGGTTTTAGGGGTTCGGGTGTTTAGGGTTTTTGGGGTTCAGGGTTTAGGGATTGGGGTTTCGGGGTATGGAGGTTGAGGGTATTGGGGTTGAGGATTCGGGGGTTGGGGGTGCAAGGATTGGGGTTTCGGGGCATTGAGGTTGAAAGAATTGGGGTTGGGGGTATTGAGGGTTTAGGGTTTAGGATTTTTTTTGGTATAGAGGTTTGAGGTTTGAGTTTGGGGGTTGGGAGGTCGGGGGTTGGGGGTTTAGGGTTTGGAGTTTAGGGTTTAGGGTTTAGGGGGTTTTGGGTTTGGGGTTTAGAGTTTAGGGCTTCGGGTTTAGGATTTAAGGGGTTTCAAGTTTCGGGTTTTGAATTTCAAGCTTTGGGTTGGAAGGCCATAGAAAGTTATTTGAAAGCTGTAGGAAGTTATTGGAAGGCTGTAGGAAATTGTTGGATGCTCGTAGGAAGTTGTTAGTAGGCCGTATTAAGTTGTTGGTAGGTCGTAGAAAGTTGTTTGAAAGTTGTAGGAAGTTGTTAGATCGCAGTAGAAAGTTATTTGAAGGTTGTAGGAAGTAGTTGGATGTCCGTAGGTAGTTGTTGATAAGCCATAGGAAGTTGTTGGAAGGTGTAGAAAGTTATAAGACGGTGGTAAGAAGTTGTTGGAAGGCCGTAGGAAGTTGTTAGAAGGTGGCTGAAAATTTTAGAAAGGTCGTGGAATGTTATTAGAAGGCTGTAGGAAGTTATTGAAATGTCGTAGGAAATTGTTGAAAGGCCAAAGAAAGTTATTGAAAGGCCGTAGAAAGTTATTGGTAGGCCGTAGGAAGTTATTGAAAAGTTTTAGGAAGTTGTTGTAAAATCATAGGAAGTTATTGTAAAATCGTAGGAAGTAGTTGAAAAGCCGTATGAAGTTATTGGAAGGTTATAGGAAGTTGCTAGAAAGCCATAGGAAGTTATTGAATGAACGTAGAAAGTTGTTTGAAGGCTACATGAAGTTGTTGGAAGGCCATAGGAAGTTGTTAGATGGCCGTAAGAAGTTAAACGTTGTAGGAAGTAGTTGGAAGACCGTAAGAAGTTGTAAGAAGGCCATAGGAAGTTGTTGGATGATTGTAATAAGTTGCTGGTAGGTCGTAAGAAGTTGTTGGAATGCAGTAGGAAGTTATAAGAAGGCTAGAAGATGTTGTTGGAAGGATGTAAGAAGTTATTAGAATGTCGTAGAAAGTTGTTTGAAGGTCGTAGAAAGTTATTAAAAGACTGTAGAAAGTTATTAGTAGGCCGTAGGAAGTTATTAAATGGTCATAGAAAGTTGTTGGAATACCGTAGGAAGTTATTGAAAAATCGTAAGAAGTAATAGGAAGGTCGTAGAAAGGTATAGGAAGGCTGTTGCAAGTTATTGGTATGCCGTAGTAGTAGAAAGTTGTTTTAAAGCTGTAGGAAGTTGTTGGAAGGCTATAAAAAGTTGTTAGATGATCGTAGGAAGTTGTTTAAAGATTGTAGGGAGTAGTTGGAAAGCTGTAGAATGTTGTTGGATGGCCGTAAGAGGTTGTTGATAGGCCATAGGAAGGCCATAGGAAGTTGTCAGAAGGCCATAGGAAGCTCTTGCAACGCCATAGAAAGTTATTTGAAGGCCGTAGGAAGCTATTAGGACGCCATAGGATGTTATTGAAAGGCAATAGGATGTTGTTGGAAAGCTGTAGGAATTTGTTTGAGGGTCATTGGAAGTTATTGGGAAGTCATAGGAAGTTGTTGGAAGGCCGTAGGAAGTTATTGATAGGCCGTGGAAAGTTGTTAAAAGGTCGTAAGAAGTTGTTGGAATACTATAGGAAGTTGTCAAAAAATATAGGAAGTAGTTGGAAGGTAGTAGGAAGTTATAGGAATGCTGCAGGATGTTGTTGAAAGGCTGTAGGAACTTATTGGAATGTCGTAGGAAGTAGTTGAAAGGCTGAAGGAACTTATTGGTCCGATCTCGTTCAGTCTTGGTTCGACCTCATTCCGGCTAGGTCCGACCACGTTCTGTGTTGGTTCGACCTCCTTCCGGCTTGGTTTGACCACGTTCTTCCTTAGTCCGACTTTCTTTTCCCTTGGTTTGGCCTTGGTCTGACCACATTTGAGCTTGGTCTGACCTCGTTTGGGGTTGGTCCGACCTTATTTTAGACCACATTTCAGCTTTGTCCGTCCACGTTTAGGCTTGGTCGGACTACGTTTTAGCTTATTCCGACTTCTTTCCAGCTTGGTTCGACCACCTTTTGGCTTGGTCTGATTATGTTTTAGCTTGATGCGACCATGTTCCTGTGTGGTCCAACCTCGTTCCATCTTGGTCCGACCTCGTTCCGTCTTGATGTGACTTCATTCCGACTTGGTCTGACCTCTTTCTGATTTGGTCCGACCTCATTTTGGCTTGGTCTGACCACGTTTTATCTTGGTCTGACCTATTTCTGGCTTGGTTCGACCATATTTTGTCTTGGTCTGATCTCGTTCAGTCTTGGTCCGACCTCATTCCGGCTTGGTCCGACCACGTTCTACCTTGGTCCGACCATGTTCCTGCTTGGTCTAACCACGTTCTCGCTTAGTTTGGCCACGTTTTAGTTTAGTTCGACAACGTTTCGGCTAGCTCCCACTTCCTTTTGGCTTGGTCTGACCTTAGTCCGACCACATTCGAGCTTGGTTCAACCTCATTTTGGTATGGTCCGACCTTATTCCGGCTTGGTCTGACCATGTTCCGGCTTGACCCGACCTTGTTCTGGCTTGGTCCGACCACCTTTCGGCTTGATCCGATCTCGTTTTAGCTTGCTCCGACCTCATTTCGGCTGTGTCTGACAACGTTCCGGCTTGGTCCGTCATCGTTCTGGCTTGATCTGACTTCGTTCCTACTCGAACCAACCACGTTCAGCCTCGGTCCGAACTCCTTCCAATTTTGTCCGATTTTTTATAAGTTGTTGGAAGGCTATACGAAGTTGTTGGAGGGCCATATAAAGTTATTGGATGGCTGTAGAAAGTTGTTAGAAGGCCGCAAGAAGTTATTAGAAGGCCGTAGAAAGTTGTTGGAAGGCAGTAGCAAGTTGTTGGACGACTGTAGAAAGTTGTTGGAAGGCCGTAGGAAGTTGTTGAAAGGCCGTAGGAAGTTGTTGAAAGGCCGTAGGAAGTTGTTGGTAGGCTGTAGGAACTTACTGGAAGGCCGTAGAAAGTTGTTACAAGGCCATAGAAAGTTGCTGGAAGGCCGTAAGAAGTTGATCAAAGGTTGTAGGAAATTGTTTGCAGGCCATAAGAAGTTGTTCGTAAAGCGTAGAAAGTTCTTAGAGGGTTGTAGGAAGTTACTGGCAGGCCATAGGAAGTGTTTGGAAGGCCGTAGTAAATTGTCGTACAGCCATAGGAAGTTGTTGGAAGGTCGTAGGTAGGTTGTAAGAATTTGTTGAAGGGGGTAGGAAATTGTTGGAGGGCGGTAGGAAGTTGTTGGAGGGCTATAGGAAGTTCTTGGTAGGATGTAGGAAGTTGTTTGCAGCCGTAGGAAGTTGTTGGATGGCCATATAAAGTTATGGGAATGCCGTAGAAGTTTGTTGGAAAACTGTAGATAGTTGTTAGAAGGCCGTAGGAAGTTGTTAGAAGGCCGTAGGAAATTGTTAGAGAGCCAAGGAATTTCTTAGCAGGTCGCAGAAAGCTATTGGTAAGTCGTAGGAAGTTGTTGGACAGCTGTAGGAAGTTATTACAAGGCCATAATAAGTTGTTGGAAGGCCGTAGGAATTTGGTCGAAAGTTCTAGGAAGTTTTTGGCTGGCAGTAGTAAGTTGTTGACAGAGTGTAGGAAGTTGTTGGAGGGCCGTAGGAAAAATTTAAAGAGCGGTAGAAGTCGTTGGAGGGTCATAAGGCTATAGGAAGTTCTTAGCAGGCTATAGAAAGTTGTTTGATGGCCGTAGAAAGTTGCTACAAGATCATAGTAAGTTGTAGGAAGTTTTTGGCAGGCCGTAGGAAGTTGTTGGACGGCCATAGGAAGTAGTTGGAGGGCTTTATTGAGTTCTTGGCAGGCAATAGGAAGATTTTGGAGGGCAGTTGGAAGTTGTTGGAGGGCCGTAGGAAGTTGTCGAAGGGCCGTCGGAAGTTTTTGGTAGGCCGTAGAAAGTTATTGAAAGGCTGTAAGAAGTTGTCGGAAGGTTATAGGAAGTTGTCGGAATACCGTAGGAAGTTATTGGAGGACCGTAAGAATTTCTTAGCAGGCTTTAGGAAGCTGTTGGCAGGCGGTAGGAAATTTTTGGACGGCTGTAGGAACTTGTTATAAGGCCATAGGAAGTTTTTGGAAGGCTGTAGGAAGTTGGTCGAAGGTTTTTGGAAGTTTTTGGACGGCTGTAGGAACTTGTTATAAGGCCATAAGAAGTTGTAGGAGGTTGGTCGAAGGTTGTAGGAAATTTTTGGCTGGACGTAGGAAGTTTTTGGCAGAGCATAGGAAATTCTTGGACGACCATAAGAAGTTGTAGGAGGGCCGCATTAAGTTCTTGACAGGCCATAGAAAAAATTTAAAAGGGAGTAGAAAGTTGTTAGAAGGCCGTAGGAAGTTATTGGAGGGCTGTAGAAAGTTCTTGGACGACCATAGAAAGTTGTTGGAGGGTCGTATAAAGTTCTTGGCAGGCAGTAGAAAAAATTTAAAGGCGCAGTAGAAATTTGTTAAAGGGCAGTAGGAAGTTCTTGGCAGGTCGTAGGAAGTTGTTGGAGGGCCATAAGAAGTTCTTGGCGGGCCGTAAGAAGTTATTAGTAAGCCGTAAGAAGTTGTTAGCAAGCTGTCGGAAGTGGTTGGAAGGCCGTAGGAAATTGTTGGAGGGCCATAGAAAGATCTTGGTAGGTCGTAGGAAGTTGTCGGAAGGCCGTAAGAAGTTGTTGGAGTGCCGTAGGAATTTCTTAGGATACCGTAGGAAGTTATTGTACGGCTATAGGAAGTTGATGGAAGGTCACAAGAAGTTGTTAGAAGGCCATAGACAGTTGTTATAAGGCCATAGGAAGTTGTTGGAAGGTTGTAGGAAGTTGGTCGAATATTGTAGAAAGTTGTTGGCAGGTCGTAGAAAATTATTTACAGAGCGTAGGAAGTTGTTGGAAGGCCATAGAAAGTTGCTGGAGGGCCATAGAAAGTTATTATAAGGCTGTAGGAAGTTGTTGCAAGACCATAGGAAGTTGTTGGAAGGATATAGACAGTTGTTAGAAGGCCGTAGGAAATTGTTGGACTGCCACAAGAAATTGTTTAGAGGTTATTGGCAGGGTGTAGAAAGTTGTTCGACGACCGTGAGAAGTTATTGAAGGGCCATAGGAAGTTATTGGAGGGACGTAGAAAGTTATTTGAGGGCCGTAAGAAGTTGTTGGCAAGCCAAAGAAAGTTGTTGGATGGCCATAGAAAGTTATTGGAAGGCCGTAGAAAGTTGTTGGATGGCTGTAAAAAGTTATTGGCAGGCCGTAGGAAGTTGTTGGCAGGATTTAGGAAGTTGTTGGAGGGCTGTAGGAAATTGTTGGAGGGCCATAGAAAGTTCTTGGTAGGCCGTAGGAACTAGGTAACAGGTTGTAGGAAGTTGTTGGAAGGCCGTAAGAAGTTTTTAGCAGGCCGTAGGAAGTTATTGGAGGGCCGTAGAAAGTTCTTGAACGCCCATAGGAAGTTGTTGGAGGGCCGTATTAAGTTCTTAGCAGGTCGTAGAAAAAATTTAAAGGGCAGTAGGAAGTGGTTAGAGGGTCGCAGGAAGTTCTTGGCAGGCCGTAGGAAGTTGTTGGATGGCCATAAGAAGTTTTTGGCGGGTCGTAGGAAGTTAATAGCAAGCCATAAGAAGTTGTTGGCAGGCTATCGGAAGTTGTTGGAAGGTTGTACGAAGTTGTTGGAGGGCCATAGGAAGTTCTTGGCAGGCCGTAGGAAGTTGTTAGTAGGTCGTAGGAAGTTCTCGGAAGGCCGTAAGAAATTGTTGGATGGCTGTAGAAATTTCATAGTATACCGTAGGAAGATGTTGGTAGGCCGTAGGATGTTGTTGGACGGCCATAGGAAGTTGTTACACCATAGGAAGTTGTTACAAGCCGGTAGAAAGTTGGTCGAAGGTTGTAGGAAGTTTTTGACTGGCCGTTGGAAGTTCTTGGCAGAGCGTAGATAGTTCTTGGATAACCATAGGAAGTTGTTGGAGGGTCGTATTAAGTTCTTAGCAGACCGTAGGAGGTTGTTGGTAGGAAGTTATTAGAGGGCTGTAGGAAGTTGTTAAAGGGCCGTAGGATGTTGTTGATAGGCAGTAGGAAGCTGTTGGAAAGCCGTAAAAAGTTCTCGGATGGCTGTAGTAAATTGGTCAAAGGTTGTATGAGGTTGTTGGCAGGCTGTAGCAAGTTGTTAGTAGAGCATAGGAAGTTATTGTACGGCCGTAGCAAGTTGATGGGAGGTCACAGGAAGTTGTTGGAAGGCCGTAAGAAGTTTTTAGCAGTAGTAGGAAGTTATGGAGGCAGAAAGTTCTTGAACGCCCATAGGAAGTTGTTGGGCCGTATTAAGTTCTTAGCAGGTCGTAGAAAAAATTTAAAGGGCAGTAGGAAGTTGTTAGAGGGTCGCAGGAAGTTCTTGGCAGGCCGTAGGAAGTTGTTGGATGGCCATAAGAAGTTTTTGGCGGGCCGTAGGAAGTTAATAGCAAGCCATAAGAAGTTGTTGGCAGGCTATCGGAAGTTGTTGGAAGGTTGTACGAAGTTGTTGGAGGGCCATAGGAAGTTCTTGGCAGGCCGTAGGAAGTTGTTAGTAGGTCGTAGGAAGTTCTCGGAAGGCCGTAAGAAATTGTTGGATGGCTAGGAATTTCATAGTATACCAGTAGGAAGATGTTGGTAGGCCGTAGGATGTTGTTGGGCCATAGGAAGTTGTTACACCATATGAAGTTGTTACAAGCCTAGAAAGTTGGTGAAGGTTGTAGGAAGTTTTTGACCGTTGGAAGTTCTTGGCAGAGCGTAGGTAGTTCTTGGATAACCATAGGAAGTTGTTGGAGGGTCGTATTAAGTTCTTAGCAGACCGTAGGAGGTTGTTGGTAGGAAGTTATTAGAGGGCTGTAGGAAGTTGTTAGAGGGCCGTAGGATGTTGTTGATAGGCAGTAGGAAGCTGTTGGAAAGCCGTAAAAAGTTCTCGGATGGCTGTAGTAAATTGGTCAAAGGTTGTATGAGGTTGTTGGCAGGCTGTAGCAAGTTGTTAGTAGAGCATAGGAAGTTATTGTACGGCCGTAGCAAGTTGATGGGAGGTCACAGGAAGTTGTTGGAAGGCCGTAAGAAGTTTTTAGCAGGCCGTAGGAAGTTATTGGAGGGCCGTAGAAAGTTCTTGAACGCCCATAGGAAGTTGTTGGAGGGCCGTATTAAGTTCTTAGCAGGTCGTAGAAAAAATTTAAAGGGCAGTAGGAAGTTGTTAGAGGGTCGCAGGAAGTTCTTGGCGGTAGTAGGAAGTTGTTGGATGGCCATAAGAAGTTTTGGCGTCAGGAAGTTAATAGCAAGCCATAAGAAGTTGTTGGGCGTGCTATCGGAAGTTGTTGGAAGGTTGTACGAAGTTGTTGGAGGGCCATAGGAAGTTCTTGGCAGGCCGTAGGAAGTTGTTAGTAGGTCGTAGGAAGTTCTCGGAAGGCCGTAAGAAATTGTTGGATGGCTGTAGGAATTTCATAGTATACCGTAGGAAGATGTTGGTAGGCCGTAGGATGTTGTTGGACGGCCATAGGAAGTTGTTACACCATAGGAAGTTGTTACAAGCCGGTAGAAAGTTGGTCGAAGGTTGTAGGAAGTTTTTGACTGGCCGTTGGAAGTTCTTGGCAGAGCGTAGGTAGTTCTTGGATAACCATAGGAAGTTGTTGGAGGGTCGTATTAAGTTCTTAGCAGACCGTAGGAGGTTGTTGGTAGGAAGTTATTAGAGGGCTGTAGGAAGTTGTTAGAGGGCCGTAGGATGTTGTTGATAGGCAAGAGGAAGTCGCTGGAAAGCCGTAAAAGTTCCGGGATGGCAGTAGTAAATTGGTCAAAGGTTGTATGAGGTTGTTGGCAGGCTGTAGCAAGTTGTTAGTAGAGCATAGGAAGTTATTGTACGGCCGTAGCAAGTTGATGGGAGGTCACAGGAAGTTGTTGGAAGGCCATAAGAAGTTGTTATAAGGCCATAGGAAGTTGTTGGAATGCCGTAGGAAGTTGGTCAAATGTTGAAGGAAGTTGTTGGCAGGCCGTAGGAAATTATTCGCAGAGAGTAGGAAGTTGTTGGAAGGCTGTAGGAAGTTGCTGGAGGACTGTAGGAAGTTATTGTAAGGCTGTAGGAAGTTATTGCAAGACTATAGGAAGTTATTGGAAGGACGTAGACAGTTGTTAGAAGGCCGTTGAAAGTTGTTGGACGACTGCAATAAATTGTTTGAAGGTTGTTGGTAGGGTGTAGAAAGTTGTTTGATTGTTGTAGGAAGTTGTTGGAGGGCCATAGGAAGTTGTTGGAAGGACGTAAAAAGTTATTTGAGGGCCGTAGGAAGTTGTTGGCAGGTCGTAGGAAGTTGTTGGCTGGCCAAAGGAAGTTGTTGGATGGCCATAGGGAGTTGTTAGAAGGCCGTAGAGAGTTGTTGGACGGCCATAGAAAGTTGTTGGCAGGCCGTTGGAAGTTGTTGACAGGCTTTAGGAAGTTGTTGGAGGGCCTTAGAAAGTTCTTGACAGGCCGTAGGAACTAGGTGGTAGGTCGTAGAAAGTTGTTGGAAGGCTGTAAGAAGTTGTTTGAAGGTCGTATGAAGTTGTTGGAAGAGCATAGGAAGTTGTTGGCAGGCCATAAGAAGTTGTTGGAAGACCATAGGAAGTTGTTGGATGGTAGTAGAAAGTCGTTGGACGTCCGTATGAAGTTGGTCAAAGGTTGTAGCAAGTCATTGGCAGGCCGTAGGAAGTTGTTGACATAGGCAGGATGTTATTGGACGGCTGTAAGAAGTTGGTGTAGGGCAGTAAGGAGTTGTTGGAGGGTCGTTGAAAGTTGTAGGCAGGCCGTAGGAAGTTGTTGGATGACCGTAGGAAATTATAGAACGGCTGTTGTAAGTTGTTGGAAGGCGATAAAAATTTATTGGCAGGCCGTAGGAAGTTGTTAGCTGACCGTAGAAAGTTGTTGGAAGACCGTAGGAAGTTGTTGGACGGCCGTAGGAAGTCGTTGGAAGTCCGTAGGAAGTTGTAAGTTGTTGGAAGACCATTGAAAGTTATTGGCAGGCCGTACGTAGTTGTTGACAGGCTGTAGGAAATTGTTGGCAGGCCACAGGAAGTTGTTGGAATAACTGTAGGAAGTTTTTGACATAACATATTATGATGTTTGACGGCTGTAAGAAGTTGGTGTAGGATAGTAGGAAGCTATTAGAGGGCCGTTGAAAGTTATTGGCAGGCCGTAGGAAGTTGTTGGCTGGCCGGAGAAAGTTGTTGGATGACCGTAGAAAATTATTGAACGGTTGTTGTAAGTTGTTGGCAGGTCATAAGAAGTTGTTGTCAGGGCTTAGGAAGTTGTTGACATAGCGCAGGATATTGTTGGACATCCATAACAAGTTGGTGGAGGGCAGCAGAATGTTATTGGAGGGCCGTCAGAGGTTGTTGGCAGTTCGAAGGAAGTTGTTGGATGACCGTAGGAAGTTATTGGACGACAGTAGTAAGTTGTTGGAAGGTCGTAGAAAGTTGTTAGACGGACGTAAGAAGTTTTTAGCAGGTTGTAGATAGTTGTTGTCAGGCCGTAGGAAGTTGTTGGATGATCGTAGGAAGTTGTTGGACGACCATAAGAAGTTGTTTGAAGATTGCTGGCAGGGCATAGAAAGTTGTTCTACGACCGTGGGAAGTTGTTAGAGGGCCGTAGGAAGTTGTTGGAGGGACGTAGAAAGTTATTTGAAGGCTGTAGGAAGTTGTTGGACGGCCATCGAAAGTTGTTGGCAGGCCATAGGAAGTTGTTGGTAGGCTTTAGGAAGTTGTTGGAGGGCCGTAGGAAGTTCTCGACGGGCCATAGGAACTAGTTGGCAGGTCGTAGGAAGTTGTTTGAAGGCCGTCAGAAGTTTTTGGATAGCCGTAGGAAGTTGCTGGAAGACAGTAGGAAGGACGTAGGAAGTTGTCGGAAGACCGTAGGAAGTTGTTGGACAACTGTAGGTGGTCGTTGGAAGTCCGTAGGAAGTTGTTACAAGGTCGTTGGATGGAGGGCAGTAGGAATATGTTGGAGGGCCGTTGCAAGTTGTTACCAAGCCATAAGGGGTTCTTGGCAGGCCGGAGAAATTTTTTGGATTACCGGAGGAAATCAGTAGACGGCTGTTCTAAGTTGTTGGAAGGTCATAAGAAGTTGTTGGCAGGCCGTAGGTAGTTGTTCGCAGACCGTAAGAAGTTGTTGGGGGGGGGCCATAGAAAGTGGTTTGAGGGCCGTAGGAAGTTGTTTGAAGGGCTTAGAAAGTTGTTGCACGACAGTGACAAGTTGGTGGAGCTCAGTAGGATGCTGTTGGAGGGCCTTAGGACATTGTTGGCAGGCTGGAGGAAGTTAGTTATTGGACGGCTGTAGTAAGTTGTTGGAAGGCTGTACGAAGTTTTTAGCAGGCTGTAGGTAGTTGTTGGCAAGCCGTATGAAGTTGTTGGATGGCCGTAAGAAGTTGTTGGACGGCCATAAGAAGTTGTTTGAAGGTTGTTGGTAGGGCGTAGAAAGTTGTTCGATGGCTGTGGTAAATTGTTGGAGGGCCGTAGGAAGTTGTTGGCAGGCTGTAGGAAATTATTGGCAGGCTGTAGGAAGTTATTGGATGACTGTAGGAAGTTGTCGAACGGCCATAGAAAGTTGTTGGTAGGCCATAGGAAGTTGTTGGCGGGCTTTGGGAAGTTGTTGGAGGGCTATAGAAAGTTGTTTGAAGGTTGTTGTCAGGGCGTGGGAAGTTGTTGGAAGACCGTAGGAAGTTTTTGTAGGGTTTTGGGAAGTTGTTGAAGGGCTGTAGGAAGTTCTTTGCAGGTCTTAGGTATTTTTTAACAGGCCGTAGGAAGGCAGTAGGAAGTTGTTGGAAGACTGTAAAAAATTATTGGACTGGCGTAGGAAGTTGTTGGAAGGCCGTAGAACGTTGTTGGAAGGTCGTAGAAAGTTGTTGAAAGGCCGTAGGAAGTTGTTATATAACCGTAGGAAGTTAGTCGAAGATTGTAGGAAGTTGTTGGCAGGGCGTGGGAAGTTGTTTGCAAAGCATAGGATTTTATTAGAAGGCCGTATAAAGTTGTTAAAAGGCCATAGTAAGTTGTTGGATGGCCATAGCAAGTTGTTAGAAGGCCGTAGGAAGTTGTTGGAGGGCCGTAGGAAGTTATGAGAAGGTCGTAGGAGGTTGTTAAACGGTTGTAGCAAGTTGTTGGGTGGCTATAGGAAGTTGTTGGAGGGCCGTAGTAAGTTGTGGGAAAGCCGTAGGAGGTTGTTAAACAGCTGTAGCAAGTTGTTGGGTGGCTGTAGGAAGTTATTGGAAGGCCATTGAAAGTTGTTGGCAGGCCGTAGAAAGTTAATGCTATAATGCAATAGAAAGTTGTTAGAGGACCGTAGAAAGTTCATGGTCGGCTGTAGGAAGTTGTTGACAGTCAGTAGGAAGTTGTTGGACGACCATAGTAAGTTATTGGAAGGCCATACGAAGTTATTGGAAGACCGTAGGAAGTTGTTGGAAGACCGTAGGAAGTTGTTGGACGGCTATAGGAAGTTGTTACATGGCTACAGAAAATTATTGGAAGACTATAGAAAGCTGGTCAAAAGTTGTAGGAAGTTGTTTGCAGGGCGTTGGCAGAGCGTAGGATATTGTTGGATGGCCATAGGAAGTTGGTGAAGGGTCGTAGGATATTGGTGGAGGGCCGTAGAAAGTTCTTGTCTGGCCGTAGAAAGTTTTTATAAGGCTGTAGGAAGTTGTTATAAGGCCATAGAAAGTTGTTGAATGGCCATAGAAAGTTATTGGAAGGCCGAAGGAACTTGTTAGAGGGCCGTAGGAAGTTATTGAAGAGCCGTAGAAGGTTGCTGGACAGCTATAACAAGTTGTAGGACGACCGTAGGAAGTTGTTGGAGGGTCGTAGGAAGGTATTAGATGGCTTTAGGAGGTTGTTGGAGGGCCGTAATAAGTTGTTTGCGGGCCGTAGGAAGTTGTTATCTGATTGTAGGAAGTTGTCGGAATACAGTAGAAAGTTGTTTGAAGGCTGTAAGAGGTTGTTGGAGGACCGTTGAAAGTTGTTGGCAGGCCAAAAAAAGTTGTTGGATGACCGTAAAAAATTATTGAACAGCTGTTGTAAGTTATTGGCAGGCCATAGGAACTTGTTGTCAGGGCTTAGAAAGTTGTTGACATAGCGTAGGATATTGTTGGACAGCCGAAACAAGTTGGTGGAGGGCAGCAGGATGTTGTTGGAGGGCCATTGTAGGTTGTTGGCGGTTTGGAGGAAGTTGTTGGACAGCTGTAGGAAGTTGTTGGAAGGTCGTAGGAAGTTTTAAGCAGGTTGCAGATAGTTGTTGGCAGGCCGTAGAAAGTTATTGTATGGCCGTAGGAAGTTGTTCGCGGGGCTTAAGAAGTTGTTGACATAGCGTAAGATGTTGTTGAATGGTCGTAACAAGTTGGTGGAGGGTAGAAAGATGTTATTGGAGGTCGTAGGAGGTTGTTGGCCGGTCGGAGGAAGTTGTTGGATGACCATGGGCAGTTATTGGACGGCTGTAGTAAGTTGTTGGAAGGATTTCAAAAGTTTTTAGTAGGCTGTAGATAGTTGTTATCACGCCGTAGAAAATTGTTGGACGGCTGCAGGAAGTTGTTCTATGACTGTGGGAAGTTGTTAGAGGGCCGTAGGAAGTTGTTGGAGCGACGTAGAAAGTTATTTGAGGGTCGTAGGAAGTTGTTGGATGGCCATCGAAAGTTAATGGCAGGTCATAGCAAGTTGTTGACAGGTTTTAGGAAGTTGTTGGAGGACCGTAGGAAGTTGATGGAGAGCCGTAGAAAGTTCTTGACGGGCCGTAGAAAGTAGTTGGCACATCGTATGAAGTTGTTTGAAGGCCGTTGGAAGTTTTTGGACAGCCGTAGGAAGTTGCTGGAAGGACGTAGAAAGTTATTATAATGCCGTAGGAAGTTGATGGAAGGCCGTAGAAAGCTGTAGGAGGGCCATAGGAAGTTGTTGGTAGGCTGTAGGAAGCTATTGGAAGGCTGCATGAAATAGTTAGAAGGCCGTAGGAAGTTGCTGGAAAGCTGCAAAAAGTCATTTAAAGGGCGTAGGATGTTTTTGGAAGGCCGTAGAAAGTTGTTGGAACACTGTAGAAAGTTGTTGGAAAGAGCTTAGGAAGTAGTTGGAAGGCAGTAGAAAGTGGTTGTAAGGCCGAAGAAAGTTGTTGAAAGGCCACAGAAAATGGCTGGAAGACCATAGGAAGACGTTGGATGGCCACATGAAGTTGTTAAAAGTCCGTAAAAAGTTCATGGAAGGTCGTAGGAAGTTATTATAACACAGTAGGAAGTTGATGGAAGGCCGTAGAAAGCTATTGGAGGGCCATAAGAAGTGTTGGTAGGCCGTAGGAAGCTGTTGGAAGACCATAGAAAGTTGTTGGAAGGCTGTAGGAACTTGTTGGATGACTGTAGGAAGTTATCAAAATGACATAGAAAGTTGGTGGAAGGCCGTAGAAAGTTGCTAGAAGGACGTTGGAAGTTTCTGGAAGGCCGTAGGAAGTCATTGGATAACCGCAGGAAATGAAGTCATTGGATGACCGTAGGAAATTATTGAAATGGCGTAGAAAGTTGTTGGAAGGTCGTAGGAAGTTGCTGGAAGACCGTAGGAAGCTGTTGGAAGGACGTAGGAAGTTGTTGGAAGGCCGTAGGAAGTCACTGGATTGCCGCATGAAGTTTTTGGAAGGCCGTAAAAAGTTACAGGAAGGTCGTAGGAAGTGGATGGAATGCCGTAGAAATCTGTTGGAGGGCTGCAAAAAGTTGCTTAAAGGCCGTAAGAAGCTGTTAGAAGGTCATAGGATGTTTTTGAAAGGCCGTAGAAAGTTGTTGGAACACCATAGGAAGTTATTGGAAAGCGCTTAGGAAGTAGTTGGAAGGTTGCAGAAAGTGGTTGGAAGGCCGTAGGAAGTTGCTGGAAGGCCGTAGGAAGTTACTGGAAGGACGTAGGAAGTTGTTGGAAGGCTGTAGAAAGTCGTTGGATCGCCGCATGAAGTTTTTGGAAGGCCGTAAAAAGTTACAGGAAGGTCGTAGGAAGTTGATGGAATGCCGTAAAAAACTGTTGGAGGGTTGTAAAAAGTTGCTTAAAGGCTGTAAGAAGTTGTTAGAAGGTCGTAGGATATTTTTGGAAGGCCGTAGAAAGTTGTTGGAACACCATAGAAAATTATTGGAAAGCGCTTAGGAAGTAATTGGAAGGCAGCAGAAAGTGGTTGGAAGGCCGTAGGAAGTTGTTTAAAAGGCCATAGGAAATGGCTGGAAGACCGTAAGAAGTCGTTAGATGGCCGCAGGAAGTTGTTGGAAGGTCGTAAAAAGTTCCTGAAAGGCCGTATGAAGTTATTATAACACCATAGCAAGTTGATGGAAGGCTGTAGAAAGCTGTTGGAAGGCTGTAAGAAGTTGTTGGTAGGCCATAGGAAGCTGTTGGAAAGATGTAGAATGTTGTTAAAAGGTCGTAGGAAGTCGTTGGATCGCCTCAAGAAGTTATTGGAAGGCCATAGGAAGTTGTTGACAGGCCACAGGAAATGGCTGGAAGACCATTGGAAGTCGTTGGATGGTTGCAGGAAGTTGTTGGAAGGCCGTAAAAAGTTTCTGTAATGTTGTATGAAGTTATTATAACACCGTAGAAAGTTGATGGAAGGCTGTAGAAAGCTGTTGGAGGGCCATAGGAAGTTGTTGGTAGGCTGTAGGAAGCTGTTGAAAGGCCGTAGAAAATTGTTGGATGATCATAGAAAGTTATTAAAATGACATAGAAAGTTGTTGGAAGGCCGTAGGAAGTTGCCGGAAGGACTTAGAAAGTTGTTGGAAGGCTGTAGGAAGTTGTTAGATGACCGCAGGAAGTTATTAAAATGACGTAGAAAGGTGTTGGAAGACTGTAGAAAGTTACTGGAAAGCCGTAGGAGGAAGTTGTTGGAAGGCCGTAGGAAGTCGTTGTATCGCCGTAGGAAGTTGTTGGAAGGCTGTAAAAAGTTACTGGAAGGCCGTAGGAAGTTATTATAACACTGTAGGAAGTTGATGGAATGCCGTAGAAAACTATTGGAGGGCTGCAAAAAGTTGTTTAAAGGCCGTAGGAAGCTGTTAGAAGGTCGTAGGATGTTTTTGGAAGGTCGTAGAAAGTTGTTGGAACACCATAGAAAGTTGTTGGAAGGCCATAGGAAGTTGTTGGATGACTGCAGGAAGTTATTAAAATGACGTAGAAAGGTGTTGGAAGGCCATAGAAAGTTTTTTAGAAGGCGATAGGAAGTTGCTGGAAGGACGTAGAAAGCTGGTGGAAGGCCGTAGGAAGTCGTTAGATCTCCACAGGAAGTAGTTGGAAGGTCGTAAAAAGTTACTCGAAGGCCGTAGATAGTTATTATAACACCGTAGGAAGTTGATGGAATGCCGTAGAAAGCTGTTGTAGGGCTGCAAAAAGTTGTTTAAAGGCCGTAGGAAGCTGTTAGAAGGTTGTAGGATGTTTTTGGAAGGCCGTAGAAAGTTGTTGGAACAACATAGGAAGTTGTTGGAAAGCGCTTAGGAAGTAGTTGGAAGGCAGTAAAAAGTGATTGGAAAGCCGTAGGAAGTTGTTGAAAGGCCACAGGAAATGGCTGGAAGACAGTAAGAAGTCATTGGATGGCTGCAGGAAGTTGTTGGAAGGCCGTAGGAAGTTGTTGGCCGACCGTAGGAAGTTGTTGCCGTAGGAAAGTGGTCCTAGGTCATAGGAAGTTGTTGGAAGGCAATTGAAAGTTGTTGAAAGGCCGTAAAAAGTTGTTGTAGGGACGTAGGAAGTTGTTGGATGTCCGTAGGAAGTTGTTGGAAGGCCGTTGGAAGCTGTTAGATGGCCGGAGGAAGTTGTTGGCATGCCGTAGGAAGTTGTTGCCGTAGGAAAGTGGTCGTGGGCCATAGGAAGTTATTGGAAGATAGTTGAAAGTTGTTGCAAGGCCTTAGAAAGTTGTTGTAGGGCCGTAGGAAGTTGTTGGATGGCCGTAGGAAGATGTTGGAAGGGCATAGTAAGTTGTTGGAAGGCCGACGGAAGTTGTGGGACGGCCGTAGGAAGTTGTTAGCAAGTAGTGGAAGTTGTTAACAGGCCGTAGGAAGTTGTTACCATAGGAAGGTGGTCATGAGTCGTAGGAAGTTGTTAGAAGGAAGTAGAAACTTATTGAAAGGCTATAGAAAGTTGTTGTAGGGCCGTAGGAAGTTGCTGTAGGACCGTAAGAAGTTATTGGATGGCCGTAGGAAGATGTTGGAAGGCTGCAAGAAGTTGTTGGAAGGCCATCAGAAGTTGTTGGAGGGCTGTAGGAAGTTGTTGGACGATCGTAGAAAGTTGTTGGAAGGCGGTGGGAAGTTATTGTAGTACACAGTAGGAAGTTGTTGGATGACCGTAGGAAGATGTTGGAAGGCCGTAGTAAGTTTTGAAAGGCGTCGGTGCTGTTGTGGACGCCGGGCGTGTTTGGCGTGCCTTAGAAAGCGCACGGGTCGTAGAAAGTTATTGAAAGGTAGAAGAAAATTGTCGGGCGGTCAGAGGAAGTTGCTGATGGTCGCGGGAAGATGCTGGAATGTCGAGGGAAGTTGTTGGAAGGCCGCTGTTGTTGAATGGCCGCAGGAAGTCAAGGTCGTAGGGCGTGGTCAGCGCCGCGGAAGTCACTGGAAGCGTAGTAGAAAGTTGCCGGAAGGTCATAAGGTTATTGTAGGCTGGGTAGAAGTTGTCGATGGGTCAGAGAAATCAAAGAAGGTCGTAGAAGTTTTCGTGGGCGGCCAGCGGGTCGGGTTTATGGCCAGTAAAAATCTTGTGTGGCGCAGGAAGTTGCTGCCGGGAAATGCTGGTCGCTGGTCGTAGTAGAAGTTGCTGAAGGCCATGGAAGTTGTTGAAAGGCCGCTAAAAGTTGTTATGGACCGTGGAAGTTGTTGGATGGCCAGAAAGATGTGCAAAGGCCGTAGGAAGTTGTGGAAGGCCGCCTGGCCGCTGGGACTGGGTCAGTAGTGCATCGCGCGCCAGGGAAGTTGTCGG